>OU342745.1:398813504-400038035 GCA_910589775.1 Avena eriantha
CGACCGCCAAATGGTGGGAGTTTAGGAGGTCCTCTCTTCCGAGCCTCTCTGCGTGGAGGTGAGTTGTAACGATGGGATGATTGGCGGTGGAGGGCCAGACGACGGATCTCCGTCGATGGGCAACAGATGGCTGCGTGGGGGCCTGCTCGTCTGCATTGAGATTAAAGGCAGCGGTCATAAGATTCCTCTCACGCCAAGATAAGGATCTACTTGATGCTTGCCTTCTTTGATTTGGCTAGAGTGTCGAGTTCCGGAAGGCTCCACCGGCGAACTCCCATGGGGAATCATGCCTGTGGATTGCCAGATCGGATGGGATTCGGTCGCGTGCAACCATGTTTTTCTGACGGTTTGGTTTCAGAGGGGGTGAGACGAAGCTCTGTAGTCTGTTGCC
This sequence comes from Avena eriantha, assembly GCA_910589775.1. Classification (NCBI taxonomy): domain Eukaryota; kingdom Viridiplantae; phylum Streptophyta; class Magnoliopsida; order Poales; family Poaceae; genus Avena; species Avena eriantha. The sequence continues at coordinate 398,813,896 of OU342745.1, forward strand.
ATCGTGGAACATGTCTTTATTTCCATGGTGAAGTCAGTGTGCGGAGAATATCATGAAAGCCACGATCTGAGGACTAACAATGGTGGTTCAGGTCCTGGTGGTGATGAGAGGAATTGGCTTGGCGATTTGTCACTTGTAGTAGCCGCACCGGAAAGTGGGGGCGGCAACAAATGAGAAGTTCACGGTCTTACCTTGTAGGATAAAAATCCGAGGTCTAACCTTAATTTGTTGTGCCTAAATGCATTGTTTTGTGAGTTAGGACTTTCTCCAGGGTGAAAACCTATGATCTTTCATCGGGCGATGACAACACTTGTGCAATGTTTTCTTCTTGAAGGCATCTCTATTGGAGAGTTTGTACTTCTATTGTTGTTCCGGTGGTGTTAGTGTCGCTGCTATAAGGACTTGATCGCGGTAGCAGGACTTTTCTTTTTGTAATTTTCTTCTTCTTTTTTGGGTTGTGTGCATCTGTTAGGCCGTTAGGGAATTGCGTTGTTGCTGAGGTTGAGTGTAATTGGTATGTTCACGATATTAATATATGCTCTTTATCAAAGATGAACTTTTTTGTGTAGCCTACAAATTAACATGCTATCTATTGGATGTTTACAAATATGTAAAGCATGCATATATAGTATCTGCTACAATTTCCAGGAACTTATTTTTTTCTATTTTTTAAAATTACGGTCTCCCTCATCCCATGGTCCAAAACGCATCATGATGCTAGTAGCCATCCAAGAGTTTCAAACCATTTTGGATCTCCCAGACGTACTACCAATCTGGTGGATAAAAATATGTTTTCATCACCGCCTTTGTTTCAACAAGATCTTGGAAACTAGATCTCGATTAAACATGTTTTCACGATTTTATTCCTGATTATTTTAAGTATCTATTGAATTCTATTTCATTTTGTTTATATTAACTGGTGTTGTTCTTTTACCATCAAAATGGATTTTAACCTGTATTTTCTACATGCACCAATACTTAAGTCGAAATAAGAGGTGAGTGTACCTCACTTCCTGGTTAGAGTGGAAGTACAACTTAGCCACTGAGGTTTAAGTCGTCGCACTCACAAATATGAGTTCTTGTTGTTTTTAAACAATCATGTGGGGTTCTCCCATACGGCTCTTTTATTACTAAACTCTAAATGTTGAAGGCTAATATCTGAACTTTGTATTCTTTTTCTCCACCTTCCCTGGCATTAGTTGCATTGCAATTGCATAATTTGTTTAACACAATGGCATGCATCTAATTTCTATCTTTCCCTTTTGCTCGTGGCAAATTATCCATTTTGCTTATGATTTACCCCCTCCGACTGATATTGCAAACATGTTTGGTAATTGGTTACATAGTTTTGATAAGTCATGTAAGGCTAGGATTCGCATTGGTGCTTCAGCCTTATGTTGGTCTATTTGGAGATGCAGGAATGATATTATCTTTAACAAATCCAAAAAAATAATCTTATGCAGGTTATCCACATGGTAACACATTGGGTGCAGCTTTGGACATTCCTATCTACACCAAACCAGCGGGATATTATGGCTACTAGGTGCAGCCGTCTCCTGATGGTCGTTGGGCACATCTTCAGCCAGTCTGCCTAGATGCATTTTGATAGATTGGATTATGATGTTAGTCGCTCGTTTATTATTTTCTCTGGTTGATATTGGTGTCGACCTTAAGTGATCCGTGATTTGTAATACTTTTGGAGTTTAAATTTTAATAAAAGGTTGTGTGCATCGACCGATGCAGAGGCCGAGGTACATCCCTTTTCAAAAAAATGCATCTAATTTCTTTGACACATGTTCCTATATTATTCTATGTTAACTGCCCATCTAATTTATATGTATTTGAGGAAGTATGTTACTTGACATTTTTCTTCGTTGGGGGCAAGAATCCACCGTGCACCTGTGTTCTTGACCGGAAGACGACCTCTCCATGACACCGTGTGATTGAGTGCTTGTGTAGAAGGGGAGGGGCGGGGGAATGAGATCGAAACGACATGTCAAATCAATTCATGTGCCGACGAAGCAAAAAACGTAGAAAACCTAGACGGCATGGCAAAATCACGTGAGGCCCTTGTAATGTAATTTAGGTTTGACATTTTTGGGTCTCAATATTGGATGATACTGTACATTATTTATCTCAACGTTGGAGGCAACTTTTAGGGAGGTACGTGTAACTGTTTGGGGCTGGAAGCGTCCGAGTGGATGGCGATAGATTGTAGGCTGATCATTGAGCAAGAATCTTGCACAAACAAAATTGTCTTGTGCGTCATTGGGTCTTGTTAGTTTAAGCAGCTGCGTCATTTTTCTCGATGTCATGATTTCTCTAAACTCTCCAAATGTGCAGAACAACGCCAGGTCTCATATGCCTTTATAAAATTATGTTATTCATTAGTGCATACTAACAAAGCAATAATAAAACTATAATAAAATTATACTGTGCATTATATTAGTCTTTACATCCTTTCTTATTAATTCAGTGCCTAGTATATCAACTCTTTTACTATCTTTTGCACATACATATGTATGCAAAGAGAAATTTGTAGAAATAAGTATCATGGCATATAGTTCACTCGATCATTAAAAATAGAAGTTCGAATGTCTTCACCGATATTCAAATACCATGGATCTATCAAATGTATTGATTTTTAATTTGCTATTACATTATAGTAATATTTTTCTTATGGAATAATAATATATTTAAGTCTTTTATTTGTGAACAAGTGGCGGAGCATGCCAGACATTGTCGAGCGGCCCAAAATGGATAATTATGCTTTAAGTTTTATTAATATTTCAAATTTGAGCATAAATATTAAAATATCTTTAACGTATTTTCTAGAGTAGGGGGACCGTTGCCCCCCCACCCTAGGAAAGCTCTTGCACTTTAAACATGGGCCCTTGGTGTGTTTTGCCTTAGAGCCCCGAAAATCTGTGGACCGGCCCTGGTGGTGATTAGCACCGATGCGTCCTACACCGTGCTGGAAGATAGGAGGGAGGCGCACCTCGAGCCAAACGATAAAGATAAAGCAGGCCACATGATCTACATAGTACTTCTCAAGCCACCTGCAGGAGGCCGTGACATTGATGCCGATGCTCACAGAGCATGGCACCAGTCTTCCTGTCGTCGATGACCACGACCCTCGGTGATCCACTACGACAGTCGTACAAGACCCTGGTCCATGGCTTCTCTGCGCGGCTGACGGAGGAGGAGGTGGAGTGGGTCTCCGCCAAGCTAGGATTTGTCCGGGCCTTCCCCAACGTCATCCGGTACTGCCAGACAACACGAACGCCGGCATTCCTCGGCCTCACCTACCACATGGGGGAGTCGTCCGACGACTAGCCCAACTTTGGCGGCCTTGGCATGATAATCAGCGCCGTGGATGGTAGCATCGCCAAATCTCATCCATTGATGAATGACGTTGGATTCGAGGGCATCGAGCCCCCACAACGATGGAGGGGCTCATGCAACAAGGACTTCAAGTGCAATAGGAAACTCACCGGGGCCAAAAATTGTTTTTGCTTTGGATCACCTTTGGACGCCACCGATAGGCATGGCACCCACATGATGACCATAGCGGCCGGTAACTTCATCGTTGACGCCAACTTCAACGACCTCGCTAGCGGAAACACATCTGGAATGGCTACGTGGGTGCATGTCACCGTCTACAAGGCGTGTAGCAAAAGGGAATGCTATGATGAATCGATGATGTCATCCATCATTGCGGCGGTGGATGATGGGGTCGATGTAATCTTGCTATCCATGGCAGAAGCTCCACGCCGACGTACGGCCACGACCAGGTAGTCGTGGCCTCTTTCTATGCCATGCGGGTAAGTGTCCTCGTCGTATCTACCTGACGAGGGGTGAAAACGACAATGCCCATGATTATGGACTTAGGTTTTTATGAAAAGAGAGCATTGGTGGTGATTTTATCGGCCTATCAGATAAACAAGGGAGTCAAAGTCGTGTCTGATTATTTAAGAAGACGTTTACAAGGTTATTGGTTTGCTAGATGCAATCTAACCTATGACGGGTTGTGTTTTGTTCAAAGCTACGGTTCCCTCTCCATCAACTCCTCCCAGCGTTTATATGAGAGGCTAGGTCCTAGAGTCCAAGACGGATCGGTTACAAGTTTGAAACATAATTTTACTACTATGTCAGTTTAGACTTTTGCCTTGACACTACTAGGAAAACGGCTATAGGTAATCCACACATCCATGGCGCACGTGCTAGTGGTGCCCTACGGATAAAATAGGCGTGGCGCACTGCCCACAGGTGCCCTACGGCTAACTACCGTAAGCGTGGCGCACATGGGGGTGGTGCGTCACGGCTACTTGTGGGCCAGGGCACAGGTGGCCGTAGACAACCTAGCCGTAGCGCACCTGTGCGTGGTGCGCTACGGGTGTGAAACTTAGTCATAGCGCACTGTGACATAGTGCGCTACGGGTATCTGGGTTGCGGCCTGCTGTGCGGCTGGGCGAACTTACCCGTAGGGCATCCTAGCCTAGTGCGCCACATGTAAGTTTCGAGCGCCAAACCCACCCCCCCCCCCCTCCCCCGCCCATCCCCGTGGATCGCCTTTTAGCCTTGCAAAAAAAAAAAAGAAAATGATAAACAATTCAAAAAATAAAATCCTTTCACATGTATGTAGGTAATGTGGTCTACTGTGTAGGAAAATTAACAAACATGAATTTTGAATTTTTGTGCAAAAAAAGATCATGCCACGGTAAAATAGGCGTAACTTTTGCATACGAATTCGAAAAAAAAGTTTAATATACCAAAATGACGAGAACGAGATTTCGCATCCGCTCGCAACGACCTTTGGTCGTTTGGCGATTTTTTAGATTTTCAAAATTCGAAAAGAGTAAAAAGTTATGATCAAAAGATCGTTTTTTCCTGCAGAAAAAATGGAGACCACTTACTTGTAGCGCACCACCCCTAGTGCGCCACGAGTAAGTTAGGCGGGATTCGAAATTCGAATCACCACCCAACTACCTAACCCTCCATATATATTTTCCCCACCCACCCCTTATCTCCTCCACTTTCACTTCTCCTCCCTGCTCCACTTCTCCTCCCTTATCCACCTTCTCCTTCTCCTCCACCTCTCCTACCTTCTTCTTCTCCTCACTTCTCCTTCTCCTCTCTCCGGCTGCATCCACCTTCGATGGCGCCCTCCTCCGACAACCTCCGGCTACACCCTCCCCGACCATCCTCCGATGGCGCCCTACCCCATACACCTCCAGACGCAACCTCCTCCACCATACTTCGACCGTGCCCTCCTCTGACCACCTCCAGCAGCGACCTCCTTCAACGAGGGCTACAACACCGACGACGACGGCGGCCGGCTGCTCGATCTAGATCAAGATCTTGATCAAATCCCGCTTTTTTTTTTTTAAATTTGAAATCGTACCCATGGCGCATAGCACCTAGTGCGCCACGACTAACTTTTCATACGCGTGGCGTACCACCTAGTGCGCCACGGCTAACTTTTCATACTAGTGCGCACCACCAAGTACGCCACGACTAACTTTTACCCGTAACGCGCGCCTCGTGGCGCACCCCCTAGTGCGCCACGGATGATCAAAACAGGTGCGCTACGGATTAGCTATTTTCTAGTAGTGTGATCCACACACCTGGTTCCTGGCCTTTGGATGCTTCCAGGACTCTTGACTTCCTATGGACTGTATGGGCCATGGTCTAGATATGTACAAGCTATACCAATATGGGAATCCGATAAGTTATAACCATGTCAGTAGCCCCTGAGACTCTATTCGCATCGTAGATTCGGGTCGAGTCTCAAAGACATTTTCACCATAGAACCTGATAATTTCGTCGAGTAAATAAATTGTAAGTTAATTATTTTTGTTATGGAGATTTGGTATAAGGAGTATGGTGCATCCGACGAATCGGGAACCAGTTAATTTCTCTTGGGCAAAAACATCGTGAATCTACTTCAATCTCAAATCCCCGGACTCAAACCTGGTATATGTTGGTGTAATCTAGTTCGATCCCTAGAGGTCTTATTGTTGAGAAATAGAGCAATTTTCTAAGAGATTTAACCATAGTAAAAGATAGATAAAGCATAGGCAGAAAAATAGAAAAAGACCAAAGGATGATATACATCACGGTAGAGAATCGCCGGTGTTCCCGTTAGTGTTGGCATCGTCGTCAGTCATGTTGTCGAGGAAAAGGTCGTTGATGTCGGGGAAGAAGTCGTCGTTGGGGAAGACGTCGCTATCCGTGAAGGAGTCCGTGATGAAGCCAGTAGTCGCGCTGGTAGCGCTCCACAAAAACCTTATCGCCCTTCTCCCGTACAGGACTCGAAGCAGCGGGGGTCTCGGAGGCCTACTGTCCCAGCTCGCGGTGCCCGCCGAAGACGGGATGGGGAAGATCTAAGCAGCGCAGTGCTCTGAAATTGGAGGCGCAAGGTGTGTGCGTTGGTCTGTCTTCGCTCTTATAGGCACGGGTAGGCAGGCGAACAGTCGACATCGGGAGAGGAAGCGAAACCGAAGCCGAACAGCCTCCACTAAGCTCGAATTAAATCTCCACTGAGTTCGTATTAAAAAGAGAGGCTCGAGGCATTCCCGCAACCCGCGCGTCGTGGCGTGGCGTGGCGTGGCGTGGCGTAGCGTGGCGAGGCGAGGCGAGGCGGGCGGCGGAGGAGGAGGAGGAGCGCGCGTGTATATATCTTCTCTTCTCAAGCTCGTACAAGTGGTGGAAGTGCTCTCCTTATAAACTGGTCCAACTTCCACTCAACTAGCAATATGAGACTAAACTCTTGTCCCACCTCTTGCCTTGCATGAATGGGCCAAGTGGGCCTCTAGGATTTCAGGAATTGTTGAATAGTATAAATGGGCCGGGCCTTTATTAGGCAAAATTCCAACACTTATCGAGTAGTAAATTCTGGTTTTTGTGGTTTGGATACCCAACGCGTCCATCAGAATTTTCATCGTATCGTGGATACGAAAAATTACTAGCAGAGCGCATTCGTGTGTTATTACTAGGCCTCAAAGGACAGATCACGGGGTCTTACCTTCATGTCGATAGACACGGCATTCAGACATGCTATTGCGACGGACGTTGTCCAATTTTTTTAATTTTTCGTCGACTGTTTTGTTTCGCTGATGGAGTTGCTGAAGTTGTCACATGTTGTAATTTTTATCGTGTGCTCTGTTTAACGCTCCTAGTGGGAGTAACCGTTTTAGGATATACTTGGGTCATGCTCATAGGGTTTTTTGTCATCTCCATAGGAGGATTTTGATTTTTGATTTTTATCGGGTATGCGGCCAGCACTCCCGATGGGAGTACCCTCGAGGCTGCAGTCGAATATTTTTATTGGAGTGTAGGATCAGAGTTCATCTTCATGAGCTTCATTGTTGACTCTATAGGAGGATTCATTGTTTCCTTCAGGTGCGCGGTCAGCGCTCCCGAAGGGAGTAGGCTACGAGGCTATGTTTGGATACTCGTACCTGAATATAGGCTCAAGTTTTTATCATTTGAGGATATCCTCGACTCAGGTCTTCTTTCCTTGAATCTCCAAATATTATCAGGTGCGTGGCTAGCGCTCCCGATGTGAGTATCTTACGTTCGACCATAGGCTCAAGTCTTTATCATCCGAGGAAATCTTCGACTCGGGCCTTGAATCTATAGTTTTTTCGTCGAGTTCTTTACTGGTATACCCGAACCTTTTTCGTCGTTTCTATTGGAGCGCTCCTATTGGGACATTTTAGTGGAAGGACCGTGACACAGGCTGACGACGTGTGGGCGCGTGTCACTGGTCAGTTTGACCGCACGGCCCCATGTTGTGCGGAAATCGAGGTACCGTGCAATTTTCTCATGAAGATACCACGGTAATTATTTCTTATTAGGTGATACTCTTCATTTATCTATGAACACGTGTTGCTCATAGATTTCATCCTGATGAGATATCTTCCGGATCCAACGGCTCTAGAAAAACAACAAGTATGTCAATATGTTCTACAAGTGATCAAGCTTATGGTTGTCATATCTTTATGTTGATCAGAGAATCAGCCGAGACTAGAGTTTTTAATAAATCTCAATTTGTATTAGATTAGGTTATAATCAAACTAGAAGATCCAAATCGGGGTAAAACTATATTTTACTACATGCAGTTCGGAAATTTATATATGAATACATATTTGTTTTATCTTATGATTTATAAATGGTTATAAATGTGACTTCATGCATGGTTTTTTTTAGCTAGACAAACACCCTTGATTTAGGCTGGACATAGTGGGAGTATCATAGGTGGTATCATGCATAACATGCATGCAAGAAGTTGATGTGACAGGTCATTTAATGAAGAGAGAGGTGATAGTGGTATTCTAATATGATATGGCATCATAGCATATAAAATAAAAAATTAATGATAAATGCATCTTGTACTTACACAAGTTTGCTTGAGATTTTATAAATAATTAAATAGAATGAGGTTACGATACTACTCGATGATACCATGCACTACAGATGTAGTATCATACACTACTATTATATGCATAATACTAGTAATATGATACTCCCACTATGACCCGCCTTAGTATGCAGCTATTTTTACATATGGTTATTTTGTTGATCTCCGAATCAAAAAATGCAAACCAATAATTTCTTTAAATTCTTGCCTGAGTGGCTCATTCATCAATTTTCCTTTAGTGATTCACATTTGGAAGGTTTTCAGGAAGGTGTTCAAAAATCCAAGTATTATATATTTCGTGCCAGAATTTCTAAATCAAAGAATAAAATAAAATGTAAAAAATGTGAACCTATTGAAATAAGAAACTCCAAATGAGTGAATAGATTTTGATTATTAGGCAGAATTTTCATAATTAGTTTCAGAATATAAATCATGACTATAGTAGTTATGATCATGTGAACTCTAACATATTATATGTATTAAACAACACGGACGGTAGCAGTGCAAACTCTACAACAACAATAGTAAAAATAATAGATTAAACCACAGGGCACATACTGATTGTTTGTAGACGGAGAAGCCGTTGGTGCGGAGATTGCAGAGACTTGTCGAAGAAGACGATGTTAAATACGACACGCATGTGGTACGCCTTGTCGACCGGAAAGACGTGTCGTAATGATGAATTTGAGTTGTTACGTGGAGCGCTTCCCAAAAACCTTATTCTCTCTCCTGTGTAGGATCAAAAAGAGAGTCATTTCGCAGACCTTATCTCATGTTCATTGGTGCACATTGGTGTGCGGGATGGAGTAGAGTAGGGTGGCGATGCATGTAGAGAGGCTCGAAAAATCCTAAAATGATTTCAGTGTGTTACATGGTGGAAGACGCATAGAGCGGCTCCAAAGTCCTCGTGCAGAATATAAAGTAGACCGATACCACGTCGCGCATGAGTTTGGATCGGTTACAGTATCCCAAGATCCGGGAGCGATCCGAACTGACTAACTGTTGACACGCCAATTAAAACCGTAGCAGTTTTCTTGAGCAGCAAAAAGATAAAGCTTGGCTCATTCCGCAAACTGCGACGCGCGCAAGTCATGACAAGATGAGGCGGCGAGCGAGCATCGTTGGAGGAGGAGCACACATGTAGCATTTTTCTTCTCACTCACTTACAAAGTGGTGAGATACTCCACCTTATTAAGTGGTCCAACTCTCCTCTAATTTTCCATATGGGACTAAACTTAACTCTCAATCCTCTTGTCACTCACACATGAGTTGCATCATATATGGCCTTCCACACATACATGGAGTTTGAGATTTAGGGAAAATCTGAAATCACACGTGGGTCTAATGATTTAGCTTATTTATAACAATCTCTGACGAGATCTCAAATGCCCATTTAAAGATTGTCAATCCTCGTTACTTATTTATATACCAGTGTTTTAACAAAGACTATTAAGTTGAACTTCTGTCTAGAGTCTTGAGATTGTTTCCTCCATTCAAATCTCTTGCATGTACCAACTGCAGATATTGGATTTCATTAGAGTAACACTTGCTTATTAAGTTGGTTTTCTGTTAGAATTTGGTGAGTTTTGGGCTATTGGCCTATTAGACAAATTCTGAAATTCTCCTTGGCTCATTTGTGCATGGCAGTATATGACTGTGCAAGTGGTGCTAAAGTTTAGTCCTACATTACTAGTTGAGTGAGAGTTACACCTCGTTATATATTAGGATGTTCCACCACTCACTAAGGTGTGAGAAGAAGAGCAGCTATCGCGCACTCCTCCGACGCCGCCCGCCTCGCCACGCCTTGCCTCGTCACGATGCGCGCGCGCCGCAGGTTGCGGCAATCTCGCCGAGCCAAGCTTTATTTTTTGCTAGTCGGGAAAATTAATCTTGGATTAATTACGAGTCATTAATGGACGCGTTAATTAGTCAGCCGTTTCTAGTCTTTATGGGACAAGGGTTGTTACCGACTCGGACATGGGTTGAGTCCCACGATCTCCCTGACTTGTGCTATATAAGCGTCTGTGCTAAACCTAATCAGCACCGCTTAACACACGCGTCTCCTTCCAGTCTATTGCGCCGCCGCCTTCATCTTCCCCATCCCGGCTTGCGGCGTGCATCGCAGATCGGTACAGCAGGCTTCCGAAACCCCGCCTTCTTGTGAACCTGTACGGGTAAGAGGCGATCAGGTTTTTGGGGAGCGCTTCCACGTGAGTACTGACACCATCATGGGCGACACCTTCCCGGACGAGGACTTCTTCCCGGACATCAGCAGCCTCTACATCAACGACATAGCCGACGACGCTGCAGCCACCGCTGTTGCCGCTGCCGCTGCTCTACCGTACGTAATACTGAACTTTCTATTTCAGATTCTACTAGAGTTTCTTATTCTAGCGTTCGGTGTAGATGTGATAGGTTTATCTTATTTACATGTAATCTGTTCATCTACTTTGTTGATCTGCATGATTAGTTTTTGTTAGTGTGTGTATGATCATGTTTTATCAGTTTATTATTCAGATAAATCATATGAATTATTGCTTATATTTTCAACAATCCAAAAACCTGATTATAGGCAACTGAATTCTACTGGTGTAGCCGCGCCTACTAGGCCTCCTTCGTTTGATGGTATGCACTATAAGAGATGGCGCGCGAGAGCAATTCTATGGTTTAAAAATCTAACTGCTATAGCCCCACTCTTAGCAAACCTAGAGGAGATCTTTCTGCTGATCAGGAAGCGGCCTTAAGAAAGCCGATACCATGTTAATGGCGACTCTGTTCAGTATTCTTGGGGACAATATTATTGACCCATACATGTCATTTGATAATGGCAAAGACGCGTGGGATGCGCTCGAGGCTAAGTTTGGGGTTTCGGACACTAGCACTGAGTTGTATGTCATGGTGAAATTCTATGACTACAAGATGGTTGATGAGCGCTCCGTTGTTGAGCAAGCTTATGAGATACAATCACTTGCCAAAAAACTCGAGCAGTTCAAGTGTACATTACCCGGAAAAGTTTATGGCCGGAGGCATTATTGCCAAGCTTCCTCCCATGTGGAGGAGTTTTGCTACTTCTCCGAAACATAAGAGACAAGAGTTTTCCGTTACGGATCTCATTGGGTCTCTTCATGTGGAAGAGAAGGCAAGAGCAAAGGACACACGTGCTCGAGGTTTTGAGGGAGCTTCTAGTGCCAATTTGGTACAAAAGAAAAACTTCCAATCCCACAAGTTCAAGAATAATAACAAATCTGATGGCAAAGGGAAGTTTGATGGCAAGAACAAACCACTCACTCCACCAACTTTAAGAGGAAGAATGATAAGAAGAAAGACTCTTTCCATGTCTGTGGTGATCCTGATCATTGGGCTCCTAGCTACCTTAATCGCTTTGACAACCGGCAACATGGGAACAGCGATAAGACAGCTAGCGTTGTTATTAACGATATTGAGATGAAGGACGTTGGGTATGGTATTTTACCTACTATCCTTTCAGTATGTCATTCTCCTGAATGGTGGATTGACACGAGTGCTAATACACATGTATATTCTGATATATCCATGTTCTCTTCTTATCAGGTCACAAGGACTTCCTCCGTGCTGATGGGAAACGGCACACATGCTTCTGTTCATGGTGTTGGTACGGTAAATTTGAAGTTATTTACTTCGGGGAAGACCGTACAGCTGAAGAATGTGCAGCACGTTCCCTCTATCAATAAGAATCTCGTCAGCAGATCGCTTCTATGTCGAGATGGTTTTAAGTTGGTGTTTGAGTGCAATAAAGTTGTAATATCTAAGTGTGTACAATTTGTTGGAAAGGGTTATGAGTGCGGAGGTCTGTTCCGCTTATCTCTGTCAGATTCATGTACTAAAGTTATTAATCATGTTTGCAATGATAATGAGTCCAATATTTGGCATTCACGACTTTGTCATATTAACTTTGGTTGCATGACGCGGCTAGCCAATATGAGTTTAATTCCGAAATTTACCACTGTCAAAGGTTCTAAGTGCCAAGTTGTATGCAAGCAAAGCAACCCTGCAAGTCTCATACGGCTGCGGAACCGAGAAACTTAGCACCTCTAGAACTTATACATTCAGATCTTTGTGAGATGAATGGTGTGTTTGAGTGCAATGACGTTGATTGATGACTCCACTAGATACTACTATGTTTATCTTCTGAAATCTAAAGATGAAGCTTAGAGTTACTTCAAAAACTATAAAGCTAAAGCAGAAAACCAACTTGAGCTTAAAATCAAGCGGTAAAGGTCAGATCATGGTGGAGAGTACTTTTCAAATGAATTTGATATATTCTGTACGGAACATGGTATTATCCATGAGAGGACGCCTCCCTACTCACCTCAGTCAAATGGGGTGGCCGAAAGAAAGAACTGCACTCTAACTGATTTGGTTAACGCCATGTTAGATACATCGGGTCTTTCCAAGGAATGGTGGGGGGAGGCTCTAATGACTACGTGTCATGTCCTAAATTGTATTCCCGTAAAGGATAAAACCATGACTCCATTTGAGGAATGGGAGAAGAAAAGGCTTAAACTCTCTTACTTACGAACTTGGGGATGTTTGGCGAAAGTCAATATTCCAATACCCAAGAAGCGAAAGCTTGGACCAAAATCCGTGGATTGTGTTTTTCTAGGATATGCTTTTCATAGCATTGGCTATAGATTTTTGATAGTAAAAATCTGAGGTATCGACATGCATGTTGGTACGATTATGGAGGTGAATGATGCGACTTTCTTTGAGGACATCTTTCCCATGAAAGATATGTCAAGCTCATCAACTCAGGAGATGACTAGTTCATCTAGTCAGAAATTTGTTATAATTCCTGAACCCACTATGCCGATAGAACACTATGATGATCCTGTGGAGGACGACAATGAAGCTCCTAAAAGGAGCAAGAGACAAAGGACTGCAAAGTCATTTGGTGATGATTTCATTGTGTACCTTATGGATGATACTCCCACCTCTATTTCAGAAGCCTATGCATCTCAAGATGCTGACTACTGGAAAGAAGCTATCCGTAGTGAGATGGATTCCATCTTAGGTAATGGAACTTGGGAGGTCACTGATCGTCCTTATGGGTGCAAACCAGTAGGATGTAAGTGGGTGTTCAAGAAAAAGCTAAGACCTGATGGTACCATTGAAAAGTACAAGGCACGTCTCGTGGCCAAGGGTTATACCCAGAAAGAAGGTGAAGCTTCTTCGATACCTACACACCTGTTGCCAGATTGACCACTATTCGAGTACTACTATCCTTGGCTGCCTCACATGGTCTTCTCGTTCATCAAATGGACGATAAGACAGCTTTTCTAAATGGAGAGCTAGATGAGGAAATTTATATGGAGCAGCCTGATGGATTTGTAGTAGATGGTCAAGAAGGAAAGTTCTGTAAGTTAGTGAAGTCTTTATATGGTCTGAAGCAAGCTCCTAAGCAGTGGCACGAGAAGTTTGAAAGAACTCTAACCACTGAAGACTTTGTTGTAAATGAAGCTGATAAGTGTGTACTATCGCCATGGTGGGGGCGAGGGAGTTAGTATGTGTCTCTATGTCGATGACATATTGATATTCGGGACCAACCTCGTTGTTATTGAGGAGGTCAAAGAGTTCCTATCTCGCTTCTTTGAGATGAAGGACTTGGGAGTGGCTGATTGATGGCTCTGTAATGGCGCCCAGGAAAATGCTGGAGCCATGATGATGTAGAGCTCGTTGGGAACCCCAAGAGAAAGGTATGATGAGCACAGCAGCAAGTTTCCCTTATAAAACCAAGGTTTAATCGAACCAGTAGGAGCAAGGAAACACCCCAAAGGTGTTGCTAGCTGAGCCTTGGCAGGGCTCACTACTGGTGCTAGTAGCAACATGGAGACCTGCTCAACACAACCATAGAACTTTGTCCCCAACTTGCGATGAGGTTGTCAATCTCACCGTGTTTTGCGGAAAACAAAGGATTAAACGTATCAAATGGAAAGAAGTAAAAGTTTGCAGGAAGTAAACACAAATCAGTAAAAGCTTGTAGATTGTATGTAAAACAAAAGGACCGGGATCCATAGTTCACTAGAGGTGGATCTCCTTAAGATAGATAACATGCTTGGTGAACAAATTACAGTGGGGCAATTGACAAACATCGAGAAAGCAATACATGCATATACTAATTATCTTGACTCCTTTGAGACTTGATTGGACATTACAACATTATACATAGACTGCCATCCAACTCCATCTATAACTAATAATCCACCTTCAGGTTATCATCCGAACCCCCTCCAGTATTAAGTTGCAAGCAACAGATTATTGCTTTACGAACTGCGTGTAAAGTAAACAATACGATTGTTCTATGAACAAAGGATTGTTGTTTTCTCCCTAGTAGCAACAACACATCTAGTACCTTAGCTATTTCTGTCACTTCCCCAGATTACTAGAGGCATGAACCCACTATCGAGCAGAAATACTAACTCTTGGAGTTGCTAGCATCTACTTGGCCAAGATAGCTACTAACAACGAAAAGCATGCAAGATCACAAATAACAAAGACATGATAGAATCAATAATCAATCTGAAATAGCATCTCAATATCCATCGGATCCCCGCAAATACAACATGCAGAATTACAAATAGATGATCTTGATCATGAACGGAGCTCACAAGATCTAAACATGAAAGCACAAAGGAGGAGAACCAGCCATCTAGCTACTACATGGATCCGTAGTCCAAGGATGAACTACTCACGCATCACACCAGAGGCTTGCATGGTGATGAAGATGTTGGGTCCGCAGCATAGAAAACAAAAAATTTCCTACGATGAGAACTATACGCCAAGACCTATCTACTAGATACAAAGCAACGGGTGGACATACATCCATGGAGAACTTAACCTCGAAGACAATGAGTTTTGTTAACGAGTAGGAACTCGTGGTTGATGTAGTCGTACACTTGCCGATCTCAAGATCGTGTGGAAGTCCGTGCGCCGCAAATCAGTAGCACATCCGTCCTCGCACACACGTTCAAGCCACCGGACAACCTCCACCTCCTCGCTCCAGCGAATCAGCGGAAGCAGCAACTCCTTCCAGACGCAAGGCCACCGGGAACATGTATCTCGCTAATCCGAGACCATGGGAGAATATCTAGAGGGGGAGAGAGATCCTTCACGAGGAGGTGTGAGGATGAAGGAGGGAATGGGTGGCCTTTTATAGGAGGAGGGGGGTGCCCCCTCTCTCCATGGCCGGCGCATAGGGGGTGACCCCTCACCTCCCCCATTCATGTGGTGGTAACCCCTCCACATTAAAATGCCCCTTAACATTCTCTTTTAAAGTCTCCACTTTAAATGCATTAAATTTCTCCAAATTTAATGCTCTCTCATTTAATAAAACTATTTTATTTATTTTATTCAGAATTTTGTTAATTACTTTAATTAACAAACATTCACATAAAACCCCTTGCAACATTTCAATATCACATGCAGAACCACTTTCTGCAATTTCACCCAAAACAATTCCGGTTTCTATCGAAACAATTCCTGTTTCTATCGAAACATTTCCTGCGCTTTGCAAACCTTTTGTCTGGAACATATGTGCTCCTAAATGGTGTCCGGCAACCCTTAAGTGTGTCACCCTACGGTTCGCGAATAATGCAGACACGATTGAGACTCCTCTCAGATCGATAATCAGAAGCGGGACCTGGAGATCCATACTGACTCCTGCACATTCAACGATGACTTCTGTGATCGTGAGAACCTTTAACGTCAGCAATTTAATCCATTTGTCTCATGATATAATACATGTCCGAGATTCGATCATCGGTATCCAAATACCTAGTTTGATCTCGTTACCGACATGCACTCTTTTCTCGTTCCCGTGATATAACATTCTAGTGATCACATCACTTGCTTGCAAGCTATCTTAATGTGATATCACCGAGAGGGCCCATAGTATATCTATCCGTCATCTGGATTGACAAATTCCACTCTTGATCCATGAGCCTCAACATCGTAGTACTGAACCCATCTTTATAGTCACCCTGTTACGGTGTGACTTTGATGTTATCAAGATACTCTTCGGGTGTTAGCAATTAACATGATCTCATGGTCTAAGGACTAAGACTACTTTGTATGATGTTATAGCAATATAAACATAATGACTTGATCGTAATGCTATACTTCGGATGAATGTTCATCACATCATTTCACAAATGTGGTGACCTTGTTATTAACAACATCCAATGTCCATGATCAGGAAACTTTGATCATCTTGTTAATCAACAAGCTAGTCTATAAGAGAGGCATAACTAGGAACCATTTTTGTTTATTAAACACACATGTATTGATGTTTCCTATCAATACAATTATAGCATGCAAAATAAACATCTATCATATACAAGGAATATATAATAACAACTTTATTTTTGCCTCTCAAGGCATATTTCCTCCAGTCTCCCACTTGCACTAGAGACAATAATCTAGTTCACATAGTGATAAATCTAACACCCATGGAGTTCTGGTGTTGATCATGTTTTGCCCTAGGGAGTACTTTAGTCAACGGATCTGTTACATTTAGGTCCGTGTGCACTTTACAAATCTTTATATCTCCATCCTTGACATGCTCGCGGATGGAGTGAAACCGGCGCTTAATATGTTTGCAATTCTTGTGAGACCTTGGTTCCTTTGTGTTGGCTATGGCTGCATTGTTGTCACAATAGATCACCATTGGTTCCAACGCACTGGGAACCACACCCAGTTCTGTAATGAACTCTTTCATCCAAACTGCCTCCTGCGCCGCTTTTGAAGCAGCAACATATCCCGCCTCCGTTGTTGATCCAGCCACCACAGGTTGTTTGGAACTCCTCCAACTAACTGCTGCTCCGTTCACGAGAAATACGTATCCGGATTGAGACTTAGAGTCATCCGGATCGGTGTCAAAGCTAGCATCGACATAACACTTAGCGACTAGCTCTTCTTCACCTCCGTATATAAGAAGCATATCCTTAGTTCTTCTCAAGTACTTGAGGATGTTCTTTACCGCTATCTAGTGTTCCGAACCTGGATCAGATTGGTACCTACTAGTCAAACTAATAGCATGTGCCACATCCGGTCTTGTACATAGCATGGCATACATTATAGAGCCTATGGCCGAGGCATAGGGGATCTTATCCATCATCTCTCTTTCTTCCGCCGTAGCCGGACTTTGAGTCTTACTCAATGTCTTGCCTTGCAACATAGGTAATAACCCCTTCTTACTTTCATCCATATTAAACTTCTTTAATATCTTATCAAGGTATGTACTCTGCGATAGCCCAATTAGGCGTCTTGATCTATCTCTATAGATTTTAATGCCTAATATATATGAAGCTTCACCAAGGTCTTTCATCGAAAATTTGCTGTTTAGATAACTTTTAACACTGTTTAAAAGATCTATATCATTTCCAATCAATAATATGTCATCCACATATAATATCAGAAATGCCACATTGCTCCCACTCACTTTCTTGTAAATACAAGCCTCTCCATAAGTTTGGACAAATCCAAACTCTTTGATCACCTCATCAAAGCGGAGATTCCAACTCCGGGATGCTTGCTTCAGTCCATAGATGGATCGCTGAAGTTTGCACACCTTATCAGCATCCTTAGGATCGACAAAACCCTTTGGTTGTATCATGTACAACTCTTCTTCAATATTACCATTGAGGAACGCAGTTTTGACATCCATCTGCCATATTTCATAATCGAAATATGCAGCAATTGCTAACATAATCCTAACCGACTTAAGCATCGCTACGGGAGAGAATGTCTCATCGTGTTCAACTCCTTGAATTTGTCGAAACCCCTTTGCGACAAGTCGAGCCTTATAGATGGTTACATTACCATCAGCATCAGTTTTTCTTTTGAAAATCCATTTATTCTCAACGGCTTTTCGATCGTGAGGTAAGTCCACCAAGGTCCAAACCTGGTTTTCGTACATGGATTCCATCTCGGATTTTATGGCTTCTAGCCATTTGTTGGAATCAGGGCTCATCATCGCTTCTTCATACGTCGCAGGGTCATCTATTTCATCAATCATGAAATTCATAATAGGATTGCCGTACAGTTCAGGAGCTGCACGTGTCCTACTTGACCTACAAGGTTCGGTAGTGTCCTCTTTCGGAGTTTCATGATCAATATCATTAGCTCTCTCTTCATTAGGTGAAGTCAACTCCGAAACAACTTCCGGTGCTGCGCTACTCGGCATTTCATGAAGAGAAGGTTCAAAAACCTCTTCCAGTTCTACCTTCCGACTACTCACACCTTTCGCGAGAAACTCCTTCTCAAGAAAGGATCCATTCTTGGCAACAAAGACCTTGCCCTCGGATCTGTGATAGAAGGTATACCCAATCGTTTCCTTAGGGTATCCTATGAAGAGGCATTTTTCCGCTTTGGGTTCGAGTTTATCCAGTTGAAGTTTCTTCACATAAACATCACATCCCCAAACTTTAAGAAATGACAGCTTAGGTTTGTTTCCAAACCATAATTCATACGGTGTCTTTTCAACAGATTTAGATGGTACCCTATTTAAAGTGAATGTAGCGGTTTCTAGTGCATAACCCCAAAATGACAGTGGCAAGTCAGTCAGAGATATCATAGATCGAACCATATCCAATAAAATATGATTACGACGTTCTCACACACCATTACGTTGTGGTGTTCCAGCAGGCGTGAGTTGTGAAACTATTCCACAATCTTTCATGCCTGTGCTAAACTCGTAACTTAGATACTCTCCTCCACGGTCAGACCGTAGAAATTTGATCTTTCTATTACGATGATTTTCCACTTCATTCTAAAATTCTTTGAACTTTTCAAAGGTTTCAGACTTATGTTTCATCAAATAGATATACCCGTATCTACTCAAATCATCCGTGAAAGTAACAAAATAACGATATCCACCTCGCGCCGACACACTCATTGGTCCACACACATCAGTATGTATGACTTCCAATAGATCTGTCGCCCGTTCCATTGAACCGGAAAACGGCGTTCTAGTCATCTTACCCATAAGGCATGGCTCACATGTATCAAATGATTCAAAATCAAGTGATTCCAAAAATCCATCAGAATGGAGTTTCTTCATGCGTTTAACGCCAATATGACCTAGACGGCAGTGCCACATATATGTAGATATATCATTATCAAGTTTAATCCTTTTAGCATCAACATTATGAATATGCGTAATACTACTATCGAGATCCAATAGAAATAAACCATTCAACACAGGTGCATGACCATAAAAGATATTATTCATATAAATCGAACAACCATTGTTTTCAGACTTAAACGAATAACCACTTTGCATCAAACATGATCCAGATACAATGTTCATGCTCAGTGCAGGCACTAAATAACAATTATTCAGGTTTATAACTAATCCCGACGGCATATGGAAAGGCAGCGTTCCGACGGCGATCACATCAACTCTTGATCCATTGCCGACCCGCATCGTGACCTCATCCCTTGCTAGTTGTCGCTTGTTCCGCAGCCCCTGAACCGAGTTACATATATTTTCAACCGATCCCGTATCAAATACCCAGGTGCTACTACGAGTACTAGTCAAGTACACATCAATAACATGTATATCATATATACCTTTGTTTGCCTTGCCGGCCTTCTTGTCCGCCAAATACTTGGGGCAGTTGCGCTTCCAATGGCCAGTCCCCTTGCAATAGTAGCACTCGGTGTCAGACTTAGGGCCAGTTCGGGGTTTCTTTTCAGGCGCGGCAACAGATTTGCCGCCCTTCTTTCCCTTCTAGTTGCCTTTCTTGTCCTTCTTGAAACCGGTGGTCTTATTGATCATCAACACTTGATGTTCTTTCCTAATCTCCACTTCTACAGTCTTAAGCATTGACAGAAGCTCGAGAAGAGACTTCTTCATGCCCTGCATATTATAGTTCATCACGAAGTTCTTGTAGCTAGGTGGCAGAGATTGGAGAACACGATGTATGCCTAAGTCAATGGGAATCATTATTCCCAAGGACACAAGCTTATCGGCGTACCCAGACATTTTGAGTACGTGCTCACTAACGGAGCTATTCTCTTCCATCATGCAGCTATAGAACTTTTCAGAAGCATTATAACTCTCTACGGCAGCATGGGTATCGAAAATCATTTTCAATTCTCCCATGGTATCAAAGGAATTGCCATTTTCGAAATGTTTTCGAAGTTCTGGCTCTAGCCCATACAGTATGCCGCAATGAACTAAGTTGTGGTCCTCCTGACGAGTTATATAGACGTTCTTTTCCTCGTCAGGGGCATCAGGAGCTGGTGGGGGGCCTAGCGGCGCCTCTAGCACATATTGCTTTTGTGCAGCAGTGAGGAGAATCCTGAAATTCATAGCCCAGTTGGTGAAGTTGCTACCATTCGCAGCAAGCTTCTCTTTCTCCATGAACACATTGAAATTAAAAGCAGCTGGTGCCATCTACAATAGAATTTGTAAAATATATTTAGACTAATTTTATGATAGATTGAGTTCAACTAATACAAATTACTAATGAACTCCCACTCAAAAACGACATCCCTCGTGTCCTTTTGGTGATTACATGAACCAAATCCACTACACCAAGTCCGATCATCACGTGAGTCGGTGTAGCTTCAAAGGCGAGTATCTATATAGGCATCATATCAACTATATGACTCATGCTTAACCTTTCGGTCCGTGTTCCGAGGCCATGTCTATAAATGCTAGGCTCATCAAGTAAGAACCTTAGTATTCGCGTGTGTAAAACTATCTTACACCCGTTGTATGAAAGCATAGAGTCGAGAACACCCGATCATCACGTGATGCCTCAAAACACGATCCACAAAACGGTGCATACTTAAGGAAGAACACATTTTATCTTGATATCTAAATGAGGGATCATCTTATAATGCTACCAAAAGCGCCAAACTAGCAATATAAGATGCTAACATCTAATGTGTGAAGTGAGGTGATATGGTCCATGCATTTGATCTCTATCATTTGCATCGTGGTATGATCTCTATCATTCCTTTATGTGTAAGGCCAAGGTCTATGGAACTTACACGTTAAGTGAGTTGTAAGAGTATCTATCATACATCTACTTACAACAATACCATATCAAGACACTAGCCCAGCAACGATCTAAACTAGACGCCTCTAATTTATCAATTGCAAGTTTTACGTGGCTTAGGGCTTTCGGAGATAGAACCGGTCATACCTACGAACATGAACCACAACGAGGATAACCAAGTTATTAGCAACTCGTTATAAACATATGTGTACTACCTGTGCAAAGCACCTACGCATAGATCAGGCTCTGATACCACTGTTGGGTCCGCAGCATAGAAAACAAAAAAATTCCTATGATGAGAACTATACGCCAAGACCTATCTACTAGATACAGAGCAACGGGTGGACATACATCCATGGAGAACTTACCCTCGAAGACAACGAGTTTTGTTAACGAGTAGGAACTCGTGGTTGATGTAGTCGTACGCTTGCCGACTCAAGATCGTGTGGAAGTCCGCGCGCCACAAATCAGCAGCGCATCCGTCCTCGCACACACGTTCAAGCCACCGGACAACCTCCACCTCCTCGCTCCAGCGAATCAGCGGAACCAGCAACTCCTTCCAGACGCAAGGCCACCGGGAACATGTATCTCGCTAATCCGAGACCATGGGGGAATATCTAGAGGGGGAGAGAGATCCTTCACGAGGAGGTGTGAGGATGAAGGAGGGAATGGGTGGCCTTTTATAGGAGGAGGGGGGTGGCCCCTCTCTCCATGGACGGCGCATGGGGGGGTGACCCCTCACCTCCCCCATTCATGTGGTGGTAACCCCTCCACATTAAAATGCCCCTTAACATTCTCTTTTAAAGTCTCCACTTTAAATGCATTAAATTTCTCCAAATTTAATGCTCTCTCATTTAATAAAACTCTTTTATTTATTTTATTCAGAATTTTGTTAATTACTTTAATTAACAAACATTCACATAAAACCCCTTGCAACATTTCAATATCACATGCAGAACCACTTTCTGCAATTTCACCCGAAACAATTCCGGTTTCTATCGAAACAATTCCTGTTTCTATCGAAACATTTCCTACGCTTTGCAAACCTTTTGTCTGGAACATATGTGCTCCTAAATGGTGTCCGGCAACTCTTAAGTGTGTCACCCTACGGTTCGCGAATAATGCAGACATGATTGAGACTCCTCTCAGATCAATAATTAGAAGCGGGACCTAGAGATCCATACTAACTCCTGCACATTCAACGATGACTTCTGTGATCGTGAGAACCTTTAACGTCAGCAATTTAATTCCTTTGTCTCATGATATAATACATGTCCGAGATTCGATCATCGGTATCCAAATACCTAGTTTGATCTCGTTACCGACATGCACTCTTTTCTCGTTCCCGTGATATAACATTCTAGTGATCACATCACTTGCTTGCAAGCTATCTTAATGTGATATCACCGAGAGGGCCCAGAGTATATCTATCCATCATCTGGATTGACAAATTCCACTCTTGATCCATGAGCCTCAACATAACACCTTCGTAGTACTGAACCCATCTTTATAGTCACCCTGTTACGGTGTGACGTTTGATGTTATCAAGATACTCTTCAGGTGTTAGCAATTAACATGATCTCATGGTCTAAGGACTAAGACTACTTTGTATGATGTTATAGCAATATAAACATAATGACTTGATCGTAATGCTATACTTCGGATGAATGTTCATCACATCATTTCACAAATGTTGTGACCTTGTTATTAACAACATCCAATGTCCATGATCAGGAAACTTTGATCATCTTGTTAATCAACAAGCTAGTCTATAAGAGAGGCATAACTAGGAACCCTTTTTGTTTATTAAACACACATGTATTGATGTTTCCTACCAATACAATTATAGCATGCAAAATAAACATCTATCATATACAAGGAATATATAATAACAACTTTATTATTGCCTCTTAGGGCATTTTTCCTTCAGAAGAAGGCCTCCAGGGTGAATTCCCCTCTCCGGCAGGGTGCCGGGAAGAGCTTCAGATCCCTCCCGATCTAGGGATAGAGATGACGGCGGCTATAGACTCTTTCGTGGATTTTTGATCGAGCACTTAGGGTTTTTCTCCCGAGGGCATCTTATAGGCGGAAGGGGAGGCCGAGGGGGTGCCGGAGGCGGCCAGACCACCCCCTCGCGCGGGTCAGGCCTGGCCGCGCGGCCATGTGGTGTGGTGGCCCCCTAGCCCCTCTCCGTCTCGTATTCTAGTATCTGATGACTTCCGGAAAAATAGGCACTTTGGCTTTTCCGTCCAATTCCAAGAATATTCATTTTCTGACTTTCCTGGAACCAAAAACAGCAGAAAACAGGCAGCTGGCACTGTGGCTCTTGTTAATAGGTTAGTCCAAGAAATCATATGAAAAGTATTCCAAAGTGTGGACAAAAGACAAGAAAGTGGATAAAACCAAGCATGGAACATCAAAAATTATAGATATATTTGCAATGTATCACTGATGTAATCTTAAACATCAAGCTACTGAATGATGACAATGGTGGGATTACACTGCTTTAGTCCCACTATGTGGAAAAGATATTGAGTCGTTTTGGGTATAGCCACTGCAAGTCTTCTCCAATGCCTTATGATTCGAGTGTGCTACTTTGAAAGAATCGAAGGAATGCTAAAGATCAATTGAGATATTCTCAAATTATTAGCTCGCTCATGTACTTAGCCAGCGCTACGAGGCCTGCCATCTCCTTTGCTACAAGCAACTGAGTCGATTTGTGTCAAATCCTGGAGATGATCATTGGCATGCTCTTGAGAGAGTTTTTGCGCTATTTGAAAGGCACTGCGAATTATGGTATTCACTATACTGGGTATCCTCGAGTACTTGAGAGTTATAGTGATTCAAATTGGATATCTGATGGTGATGAGATTAAGGCCACAAGTGGTTATTTGTTTACACTTAGTGGTGGCGTTGCTTCCTGAAAGTCTTGCAAGCAGACCATCTTAATGAGGTCAATTATGGAAGCAGAACTCACAGCATTAGACATAGCCATTGTTGAATCATAGTGGCTTCGTGAGCTTTTGATGGACTTACTTATGGTTGAAAAACCAATACCCGCCATCCCGATGAACTGTGATAATCAAACTGTGATCGTCAAGGTAAACATTTCTAAGGATAATATGAAGTCATCAAGGCATGTGAAGAGGAGATTGAAATCTGTCAGGAAACTGAGAAACTCCGGAGTTATTGTATTGGATTATATCCAAACATCTAAGAACTTGGCAGATCCCTTCACAAACGGCCTATCACATAATGTGATAGATAATGCATCGAGGGAGATGGGTTTGAGACCCACACAATGAGTTGTTCGTAGTGGTAGCCCACTCTATGTGATAGGAGATCCCGTGAATTAGAGCTGGGAGACAAGCTGTTGATCAACTGAGAGAAGAGTATGTCCATATTATATTTACATCTCCATATATATGCAATACTATCTTATTCTGCATGGCAGGGTGATATCTATCTTAATATGTTCTAAGTGGCTTTTCCAAGTAGAGATGTTGTCCTGCAGAACATCTATTGAGGAACACACCTATATGAGTCTGACTGTCAAACGTCGCAGTCCGTGAGAGTTGGGTGCTCTCCAATAAAATCATGAAAGGCCTTGGAGTATGACGCATAAGCTCCAAACCGCGGGGAAGCCCTGCGGCAGCCCTGTACCGGTCTAGATTTTGTGTGAAACTAGTGTGGAGAAAACTTGTAGTTCAAGGCATAGTCCACTATTCAAGTTTCGAGCTAGTGTAGCATAAAGTTTAATATGAAAGTTCAACTTAAAAGTCTCCACTACACACCGGTATATAAAACAATATTCCGGAATGGAAATGAGGTGATGTGCCAATT
The DNA here is from genome assembly GCA_910589775.1 of Avena eriantha. Classification (NCBI taxonomy): domain Eukaryota; kingdom Viridiplantae; phylum Streptophyta; class Magnoliopsida; order Poales; family Poaceae; genus Avena; species Avena eriantha. The sequence goes on from OU342745.1 coordinate 398,839,210, forward strand.
AGACTTTGTGGGGGATTGTTGGAATTTGGTGAGTTTTGGGCTATTGGCCCATTAGACAAATTCTGAAATTCTCTTTGGCCCATTTGTGGATGGCAGCATATGGCCGTGCAAGTGGTTCTAAAGTTTAGTCCCACATTGCTAGTTGAGTGAGAGTTACACCTCCTTATATATTAGGATGTTCCACCACTCACTAAGGTGTGAGAAGAAGAGCAGCTCTCGTGCACTCCTCCTCCGACGCCGCCCGCCTCGCCACGCCCCGCCCCAGCCCGCCTCATCACGACGCGCGCGCCGCGGGTTGCGGGAATCGAGCCGAGCTTTATTTTTGCTAGTCGGGAAAATTAATCTTGGATTAATTACGAGTCATTAACGGACGTGTTAATTAGTTAGCTGTTTCCAGTATTTATGGGACATGGGCTGTTACCGACCCGGACGTGGGCTGAGTCCCACGATCTCCCTGACTTGTGCTATATAAGCATCTGCGCTAAACCTAATCGGCACTACTTAACACACGCGTCTCCTTCCAGTCTACTGCGCCGCCGCTTTCGTCTTCCCCATCCCGACTTGCGGCGTGCACCGTAGATAGGGACAGTAGGCATCCGGAACCCCGCCTTCTTGTGAACCTATACGGGTGAGGGGCGATCAGGTTTTTGGGGAGCTCTTCAGAGCGACTACTGACGCCATCACGGACGACTCCTTCCCGGACGAGGACTTCTTCCCGGACATCAGCAGCCTCTACATCAACGACATGGCCGACGTTGCTGCTGTCACTGCTGCTGCTGCTGCTGCTAGCGCCGCGGCTAGTACTAGTAGTAGTAGTAGTAGTAGTAGTAGTAGTAGTAGTAGGAGCAGCAGCAGCAGGAGGAGTAGTAGTAGTAGTAGTAGTAGTAGTACTAGTAGTAGTAGTAGTAGTAGTAGTAGTAGTAGTAGTAGTAGGAGCAGCAGTAGCAGTAGCAGCAGCAGCAGTAGCAGTAGCAGTAGTACCGTTTGTAATTAATATGTTTCGACCAAGCACGACGGATGAGGCGGTGTATAATATATTCGGGATCATGATGTGTAATATATATATATATATATCGTGGTTTCATTATTGTTGTATATATGTAGTACCATTAAATTGAATACAAAACACCAAATAAATAAATTGAAAAAAACGCAAAACCATGCCGCGATACAAAAATAGCCCGAAATGCAGAGACCAACTATCCCGATTAGTGCCACGAACCGGGACCAATGATCCATCCCCCCTCGTTGCGCGCGCGCCCACATGGAGACCCATTGGTGCCGGTTCGTGCCAGAGCCGGGACCAGCATTGGTCCCGAGTGATTGGTCCCAGTTCAAAAACCGAGACCAATGGCCCTTATGAACCGGGAGCAAAGGCAGGCTTTTCAAATAGTGATAAAGAAGATAATCATTAAAAATCAAGTCTTCTTCTAAAGTCCGCTGGAACAAAAAAACGATTGTACATAGGATTTGTTACCCCATAATTCAACGCTGCGGCGATCTTTTTCTTTCCTTTTTGCACAGCAAAGTTACCTTTCACGGTTAGGAAACAAACCTCTGGATCAATAATCTTCTATATTGACGACAAATGCAACATATGTATTTCAGGAAACAATTCAATATATATATCATAATTCGCATGTATGTCACAGAAGAACGAAGTACATGAGATTTATTCAAACACATGGTTACATGACACTTTTTGCATTTCACTACAGGAACGGCACGCTACGCCGACGGCAAAAAGCCCTCGGCGTATGCTACGCCGACGGCTGCCCTCGGCGTAGCCTCCTCGGCAAAGCTCTCCCTCGGCGGAGGCACTTTTGCCCATCAGCGTAGCTCTAGCCGTCGGCGTATGCTACGCCGACGGCTTTGCCTCGGCATAGCTCCGTCGGCATAATAACGGTAGGTTATAAAAAACCAAAAAAATCAAACATTTTTTATTTTTCTTTTGATTTTTTTCTCAACTTTTTTAAATCTTTGAATTGTTTGAATCGTTAATCTCTCACCTAGAACATTTTTAACACTAATTATAGTTAATCTTTGATCAAATTACAGTCTTGAACAAACTTCCCACTAGGTCACCCATCCTAGCACTACTCCAGCTCCAGCACGCTTAACTTCTCAGTTCCTTCTGAATCAGCTTCCGCGAAGTAATACTATGATATCAATCTTATTAACTCTTATATCATTATGTCATTTGAAACTACAAACACTTATTTAAGTAAACAGCAATGAATAAGTAAAAATATTACTGATTCAAATAAAAATACTATTGAATTCAAATAAAAATATAATAATTTTACTTTTTTGTATTTTCTATTTAATATGGAATAATTAATATCTTTAAATCCGTAAATCGGAATTTGATAAATAATATGTCTAAATTGATCAGAAAAATAAAAGGAATCTAAATATGATATCCATATCAACTTATCACAAACCCCCTGTTTTTGAATTAGCTATTTGGTGGTTGTTTCACAAAATCCCTCTTTTTGTGCTCGGAAAATGGAAAATAGCTTTTTGGTGCGACGAAAAGGCAAACTTCCTCCTACAATATTGTTCGCCATCCGATGATGCACATATATGCAAAATATGGACACATTATCTCAAACTATGTCTTGATTCTAGCCATAACATTGGTCATTTGACCCGAAAGCCAAGAAACCTCGAATGAGATAGGTCATTTTGTAAAACCTTTTTCAGATATAATCAATATAGCAGGTTTGATATTTTCCCTTGTAACTAAGTCACATAATATGACATCACGCGAAGGTTTTGCATTGTTTTGATCGTTTTTGAATTTTTTATGCCCGTTTTAAACTATCGTCAAACTTTCTCGAATGATGGGCATGAAGATTCTTAGCTCGGGGCCGAGCCTCACTAAACTTGCTTTGGATCTTTGATAAAATAGCATATTGTGAACCTAAAAATGATTTTCGTAAAAAAACATGAGCATCGGATCATGTACCTGTAGTTCATATCTGACCCACTTCCTACCGATTCGGCGGGAATTTGTCTTTTTCACCAGGGGTGGATGGAAAGGTTTCAGATCCCCCTATTGGGACATTGTCCATATAAGGTGGTCTAGTATTTTTTTAAAATGTGGTGGTAGAATTTTGAATTAGCCATTTGGTGGTTGCTTCACAAAAGTCCCCCATTTTTGTGCTCGGAAAATGAAAAATGCCTTTTTGGTGCGACGAAAATGAAACTTCCTCCTGCAACATTGTTCGATATCCATGATGCACATGTATGCATAATATGGGCACATTATCACAAACTATGCCTTGATTCTAGCCATAACATTGGTCATTTGACTAGAAAGCCAAGAAACCTCGAATGAGATAGGTCATTTTGTGAAGGATTTTTTCAGACATAATCAATATAGCAGGTTTGATATTTTTTCCTTATAACTATGTCACATAATATGACACCACGCGAAGGTTTCGCATTGTTTGGATCGTTTTTGAATTTCTTGTGTCCGTTTTAAACTATATATAATATTTTATGTTTCACTTAATTTTTTTTACAAATATGTAATATTTGCGTGTAGATAGATAGATCTTATTTTTCTACAAATTTTGATATATTATTTGTATTTTTCCGAATTAGAATGATTTAGTTATGATTTTTCAAAGTTTAATGAGATAAAAGAAAAAATAGCTACGCCGAGGGCAGCCGTCGGCGTAGCATAGGATACGCCGAGGGCATTTCTACACCGACGACTGCTTGGCGGGGCTGGCCTGGTCACGGTCTACGCCGACGGCCCCGATGTTTGGCCGTCGGCGTATTCATCCATTCCTGTAGTGTTTCCATCACTGGGGAGGGGGAAGCTAGCCTGACACAAGCACATGACTACAAACCAATTAGACCAATTAACTCAGCAAAAACATTCTGAAATTTAATCACACCGACAACTTAACTAAATTCAACTTTCGGCATCGAAATGTACGAAACAATTTCAGCTACATATGTAGTGCGAGGCCCATGACATAAGTCGCCGGATCTTAATTAGTCCTTAGTCTTAGGCGATAAGCAGACGCAGAGGACCTGCCAGATGCTCTTCTTGACACTGTTACGGTTGGATTTCCCCATTCTTCTCCTGGGAAATCTTTGGGCGTCAAAGGAAGAAGTGCTTAAGAAGAAAGTCCTGGAAACAGCAGAGCAACAAGTTATGAGCTAGTCGATTCTAAACGAGGTATTACCAAAAATAACTGCTGGGTACTCGCTAACATAAATGTGGTCCACTTGTGGAAAACTTCAGTGATACTTGCTGCTAGTCAAGCAATTAGCTTAGTTAATTCACACCAATGTCCTCTTTGGTATGGTCACGCTGCATGGAACGAGTCCATTACGTCAAGAATTTCATACATACATGTAGGTCAAATATGACTATTTAGTTCTTTTGTTTACCAGGTTGATTAGGTGATCATGTAAATATGCATAGGAAGGATGGGCTGTAGTGATTGGTTGGGAGCCTGGTCGATCTTTGCCTCGTAGGTGCATATACGCGTAAAAGGGAAGAAGAGCTAGCATTGCCTATAGCCGGGTGTTGATTGCTTCATGCTGAAGCGATCGGAAGAGGTGAATCCTGCGGGAAGATTCAGCGAAGAATGCATGCTGTAACAATTGGGGGACGTGCGCGCATGCATGCTCGAGCCAGAGCGTGTGTATGCGTTCGCGTTTTCTTTTCTGTCCGAACAGCCTCGCGCACCGTTTTATTATTGGTCAAAATAGATGTTGATGGTGAATAGTCGTAATTGCTCCAGAGCTCCGAGGACGAATGTAAATATAGATATGCAGTATGTACGTGTAAAATTTTCATCACCGTATCTTTTCATTTGTGAACTACATAATAAAGGCGAAAGTTGTGCGGCAAAAAAAGAGTTACTCTTTCTTTTTTGAGCCATAAATTTATCTTTTTTTTGTGTAGCCTACAAATTAACATGTTATCTATTTGAATGTTTACAAATATGTAAAGCATGCATATATAGTATCCCTTACAATTTTTAGGAACTTATATTTTTTATTTTTTTTAAATAAGGTTTCTCTTGTCCCATGATCCAAAACACAGCATGATGCTAGTAGCCATCCAGTTTCAAACCATTTGAGAAGCAACCTATAGTTGGATGGTTAGGAGGGTAGTGGCATCCCCAGCCCACCAGAGTTTAAATCCCACAATGAAGTTACCTTACACATTTAGGAAACCAACATTTTGATCAGTAATCTTGCATATTGACGACAAATGCATCATATGTTTTTCAAGAAAACAGCGCAATATATATCATGATGAAGGGCTGCTGTGCACAAAAAGTTTGAAGGAGCAGTCATTTGGATAGAACTTAGAAAATACTTCAGTCTTGAATAAGCGTACAAAATTGAGGTTATATTTGACAATTGGCTAGTTTTCAGTAGTAGAAAGTAACCGCAGTTATATCAATTGTTTTGTAGATAGATATTGTATAAAGAAGATAATCATTAAACATCAACTCTTATAAAGTCCACTTGAACAAAAAAAATGTATATAGGAGTTGTCACCCCATATTTCAACGTTGCGGCAATTTTTTTATTTTTGCACAATGAAGTTACCTTTCACGGTTAGGAAACAAACCTCTCGATCAGTAATCTTCTATATTGACGGCAAATGCAACATATGTTTTTCAGGAAACAATTCAATATATACCGTAATTCGCATGAAAAAGAACGAAGTACATGATATGATTTATTCAAACACATGGTTACATGACACTTTTTTACATTTCCCTCACCGCGGAGGGGGAAGCTAGCCTGACACAAGCACATGACTACAAACCAATTAACTCAGCAAAAACATTCTGAAATTTAATCACACTCACAACTTAACTAAATTCAACTCCTGGCATCGAAATGTACGAAACAATTTCACCTATATATGTTGTGCGAGCCCCATGACATGAGTCACGGGATCTTAATTAGTCCTTGGTCTTAGGCGATAAGCAGGCGCAGAGGACCTGCCAGATGCTCTTCTTGACATGGTTACGGTTGGATTTCCCCATTCTTCTCCTGGGAAATCTTTGAGCGTCAAAGGAAGAAGTTCTTAAGAAGACGGTCCTGGAAATATCAGAGCAACAAGTTATGAGGTACTCGATTCTAAACGAAGTATTACCAAAGTAACTACTGGGTACTGGCTAACATAAATGAACATGTAAATTAAACCTATGCTTACTACTATAACACGGCAATAAGATACCTGGAATGTACAGCTCCTGAACGAAGGTACACAAGCTTGATCGATGCCTCTGACGCAAACAAGCTCCCTATTTATAGGTGATAGCAGAGGAGCAAATTGGTCACGAGACTAGCATACATGCAAGCTTTGGAAGTATCGGACATTACTGGGAAAAGGTAAGAGAGACTCCCATGAATATTCTGTGAAGAAGGACTGAACAAGTCCAGAACTAGAATTTGAACTTGAAATGTGGTCCACTTATGGAAAACTTCAGTGATACTTGCTAGTCAAGCAATTAGCTTAGTTAATTTACACCAATGCCCTCTCTTTGGTATAGTCACGCTGCATGGAACGAGTCCATTACATCAAGAATTTCATACATGTAGGTCAAATATGACTATTTAGTACCCGCAAAAAAAATGACTATTTAGTACTCTCTCCGTGTCGAAATAGTTGTCAGAGATTTGCCTAAATTCTAATGTATATGTACATCCGAATTGAGACGAATCGCTGACACATCTATTTCGAGAGATGAAGGGAGTACTTTTGTTTACCAGATGGACTATGTGATGTAAATATGCATGAGAAGGATGTGATGTAGTGATTGGTTGGGAACTTGATCGATATTTGCCCCGTAGGTGCGTACGCGTAGAAACGAAGAGCTAGCTAGCATTGCGTATAGCCTGGGTTGATTGCTTCATGCTGAAGCGATCGAAAGAGGTGAATCCTGTGCAGGAAGATTCGGTGAAGAACGATCCCGGCTGGCGGTAACAATTGGGGACGTGCGCGCATCCATGTTCGAGCCCGACCGAGTACGACTACAGTACACGCGTGCATTCGCGTTTATTTTTTCTGTCCGAACAGCCCTCCTGCACCGTTTTATTTGTTGAAATAGACGATCATGGTGAATAGTCGTAATTGCTCCACAGCTCCAAGGAGCACTCGACAAAAATCGAAACCAGCATCCTGAAACCTTAAACCCCTCCGTTCAGAAATATAAGACGTTTTAGCTTTGTAAATCAAATGTATTTAGGTATCTTTTAGTGTATAGGTTCGTAGAGATCCGGAGTGATCCTATACACTAAAAGACATCTAGATACATCCATTTCACAAAGGTAAAATGTCTTATATTTGTGAACAGAGGGATATAAATTTTCATCACGGTATCTTTTTTTCTGGCGGAAAGGACATTTGGCATTACGAAAACGACGGTACAAAGCACCACACGAAAAACAAAAATTACAATTATATCCTCGAGATGCCCTTTGTCTTCAACCTCCAGACCGTATCGACGACGCGCCACCGCTGTCGCTCCTCCCTGAGCCAGCCTGACGTTGTTGGTTGCAGACGGGAAGTCGCGAAACGGGTCTAGAAGACCACATCCGTCCTGAAGACAAAGAGAAAGAAGTAACCGTCGATGCCGCTCTTTGACGATCCGTAGATCCCCACTGCTAGAGGAAATCCTCTTGATAGACAGACCAATTGCCAAGATCCGAAGAGAATCAACAGATCTGGCGATGCTAACCCTCACGGGCCCTTCGTTGATTCCGAATCGGACGCCCACAAGGTAGGTAGAGGCCGGTGCGACCTTATTCCAACATGCCATTGTTGCATCCACCTCGCCGATGCCGCTACGGAGAAAAAACAAGAGAAAATAGACCTACAAGAAAGCAGACGATGAAGAGAACAGGTCCCCACTCCTCTATCCGCCGGCGTGGCCGCCGGACGGAGGGGAGGAGGGGGACCAGAAGGTTGGATCTGGGAGGGCGGCGGCTGGCGGCGTGAGAAGAAAAGAAACAGGTCGTCAACTACATATGAAAGGCGAATGTTCTGGGGCAAGAAAAGAGTTACTCTCTCTTTTTTGAGCCATAAATTAATCTTCTTTTTGTGTAGCCTACAAATTAATATGTTATCTATTGGATGTTTACAAATATGTAAAGCATGCATATATAGTAGTATCCGTTACAATTTTCTAAAATTATATATTTTTTATTTTTTAAAAATTCCAGTCTCCCTCGGCTCGTGATCCAAAACGCATCATGATGCTAGTAACCATCAAAGAGTTTCAAACCATTTTGGATCTTTGGAAAGTTTAAGCCCGGACCAATCGTGTGGATAAAAATATGTTTCCTCGAAAAAGACTTTCGCGCCCCCTATATTAATATAGCAACCAACCACACGATACAAAAATTCGAAGCCAAGAAAACGCTGGGCAACAACAACAAGATGCCCAAAAGAAAAGCAATGAAGCTAACGATGAAGCAACTAAACGACGAGGACCCGAGACCGTTGCGCCCTCCGACTTTGTCCCAGCACGTTCCAGGCGGTCTGCAGCAGCGACTTGTATCAAATAGCACCTACGAGAGGGTAGCAGTCAACACCACTTCTGTTTCAACAAGATCTTGGAAACTAGATCTCGATTAAACATGATTCCTTGTTCTTTTTAAACAATCATGTGGGGTTCTCCCGAACGGCTCTCCTTTAAAAAAAAAATATACCGAAGCCCAAATGTTGAAGGCTAATATCTGGACTTTGTATCTTTTTCTCCACATTCCCCAACATTAGTTGCATTTCAATTGCGTAATTTGGTTAACGCAATGGGATGCATCTAATTGCTTTGACACATGTTCATATTACACTAGATCGGGTCTATTAAGCCCCCCATCGTATACGGAAGACCTTTTCCGTGTGTGCTGTAGAAAATCGTTGACTTTAAAAAAAAATTGGCCGTATGTCCATGGTACAAGCAGGCCCTGCACGATGACATCGCATACGGTATATTTTCTAAACAGTATAATAGATAACCCACATGTTTCGTATGCAGTAAACCGTCAGTGAATCCTTCATTTATCACATACGCTAACGCAGTACATAACTGCTTCTTTTAAACCTAAAAATTGACGGATGATTTCTTCGTGTGTGTTTATTTATTTTTTCAGACTGTTTATATTATGCTACCTCTGTGTGATCTCTTTCCGCTTCTTTCTCCTTTTTCCGCTTCCTTATCCGGTTGCTTTGTAGCTTTTTTGCTGCCCTTGCTCATCTGTAAATTAAGTGATGCCACTGATAGCTTATATCCAAAAAATTATTGAAAAAAGTCCAGGAATGATGTCTCGCCACCGCAAATCTAAGACGACTCGGGAAGAAGCACTGGCCACGCACATAGCACGGATGGAGGCACGCCTCCCTCATCCGCTGTCCACGGTGCCACCTAGCAGAGTATGGGCCCGTGTGGTTCCGGTTCTCCTGCTACCTGGTGAATCCGCGGCTCCCTCATCCGCCCCCACTGTGGAGTTACCGACGGAGGTGCCCACTAGGATCCGTTGGAGTTCTCCATCGTGGCATGGCACTGTCATGCATTAGGCTCTGTCCGACGACTGTTCGCAGGCATACATGATGTACCGATTGACAGTAGAGTTGAAGAACTGCAGTCTCCAAGATCCTAAGCCAAAGATAAAAAGGCGCGTGGCCAAGACGATACCAGCCGGCGATGCTGAGCCATCGAGCTCTCACAAAGGCCCAGCTGTCGAGACCGAATTTTACTTTAGCTAGTTATTGTATTTTCTATCTATTTGTAACAAGGGTGGAAAATGTTTTCGTGTGCCACGTCGCACACAATATTTTTTATTTCTATGTATTGAATTTATATTTTCTATATGTTTTTTGTATTAAATTTCATCCGTCGAAATGTTATCGAGTAAAATTTTCTTCAAAGATGCGCCACTCTATTTATTCCATTAATTTCTATGGTTGGTTCCCGTGTCAAATCGTTCACAAATCTTACCACCAAATCCTATCATGCATGTTAGTTGGGAAAAGTCAGAAGGAAGCATACAGGTTTTACGGAAAAACGTAGGAAATACATCATGTCCCACACATGTTGAACATTTATATCATGTGCGAACTATCTAATGTCAGTCGCTTTTTCTATTGTAAACTATGTGCAATTAAGTCTGTGTGAACCCCATTGGTCATTCGAAGTTGGAACCGACTTAATTACGGTTTACTTCGAGGAAAGGCGCCAATCAAAAAAATTCATTGATTATTATTGATTCAGACCACTTTTCAATTTTTGATCGAGTTTACAATGATCAAAATACGTGAACGAGTTCACAAAAGTACTATAAAATCTTAAGATTACGAAAAAATCAACACACACAGCCGCTCCTCTCCTCTCGATCAACAGTTCATCCAACAAAGTCGAAGAACACTTTAGCCTCTAGTGATGGTAAGGACATGTGGCTACTTCTACGAAGAGCAATAGATGTTCTTCAAGCTGACCTTCACCCACCGTGAATGGAGAGTGGAGAAGTGGATCCAAGACGTGAAGGAGTGGTTCCTCAATGTCACGTTGGTCAAGCGCATTGACTTGGACTACGAGTTCATGCCAGCGCCGAGAAAGAATAGGCATCGTGTCATTCCACTGGAGGAGTAGCAGCACGACGCCGTCCTGCAAATGTCTATGGACTTCGAGGTATAAATCGTCCAACCTAACAGAATGTTGGAGACCCAAAGGGAATTTCTTGGGGACGACTCAATCATGTTCTGCGGTGTGGCGGTCGGCAATGATGTGGAGAAGCTCGCTCCCTACGACATCGTCATTCCTAGTGTGTGCGATCTCCAGCAGGAGGTTTGGAACCCGATAGCCAAGAATCTCCCTTCTCTGATTCCTCTGGCCAACTATTACATTCAGATTACTCTATACAAGAAGCCGAAAAATTCTAGAAAACACGATAGGTCCGCTGACTTTTCTTTAGATTGCGAGCAAATCAGATATTCCGCGATGGATGCCCGCCTAGGCTTTGAGACCGCTAAGAGGTGCTGGAACCTTCATCTATAACAATATCAAGGATCATGTCAATGTAGAGTAGTTCTATGATGTAATGGCCCATCCTATGTAATAAAGTTATATTTTAAATGAAGTTATATTTTTGAATGATCTATTTGCATTCTTTTTATGCATACGAGATTTAGGCAAAATATTTATCTTAGTGTCACACGATTTTTTTTCAGAAAACATGTGTGATATGCCCACGGATACTTAAATAACCATCTCCCTTTCTTGTTCGAATATGTACGCTTCTCCCAAACTTCTATGTATTACTGCCGAGCTTGGTCCCCGCATCCCTGCGAACAGGAATAACGGTCGTATCCAATCTGATGATTTTTTTTGGAAATTGAAGGATTGAGTTCGTTTGTTTGTCGCCCAGTGTGAGCACCTCCAACAGAAGACTCAAATTTGCCTCACGGTTTCTTCATATGCAATTTCAATGCAAAAGGTTATCTCTTCATATATTTAGTATGTGCCCGGGAAGGAGTTGGCAGAAGCATGTGGCACCCTACCACATGTCCCAAAAAAAGCAAGGATAGTTTTGCTCGATCCGTCCGTTACACCCTCACGCCACAACTCCATTGGCATCATGTTTGGTCACGCGCTTTGTTTCATGAAATGAAATATATAAATGGACCAAGGACAAACTCCACACCTATCAGAATACAGCTTTCACATGACTTTTAAACTTGACTAACTGTAAATGATGCAGTAAGATTACGTGCTCTTATCCTTAAGAAAGATGAAATTTGTCATTGCTGGTTGTGTAACTCAGGCAATAGCATCCATGTCACCTTAGTTCTGTGGCTAAACATAAACCATACATAGATCTCACCACGTTAAGGTGACACTCGGGTTCGGGTTGGTTGATGCTGCCTCATTCGCATTCGCATACACCACCAACCCATCCAGGGGCGGTTCTATGGGGTAGGCTTCGTATGGCTCAAGACTACCCTCCAATTTTGCAAAACAATTATCAAATATATATGCTCTAATTGTTTTGTCATGGATCGGAAGCTCTCCTGGTCGTTGGTCTGTATATTCTGGACAAGAAGCAACAACGATGAGGAAAAAGGAAGCAGCGAACCGTTTTTTTGGGCCTTATGATAAATTAAGTTTGGCCCATTAGAGGTCCTGTCCAAGAGGTATAGGGACTACTGGACTAGTGCGTACACGACGCGTACACGTACAACACCCAGCCAAAATCAATCGCCCCGGTCTCTTCGGCAAGGTCGCACAGGGCGGCGGCAATCAGGCGCTGAAACTCTGATCTGGCAATCCATGAAACTCCGCGAATTGCAAGCACACGCAGGAGAGGATCGTCGGACTAGACTCAGGTTTAACGAAGGTAAACTGTCGATCCATCTGTGCTCCGTCAGTCCGTCAGTTGTTCGGTTGCTGGCTTGCAGCCTATTTTCGTTGAAACCGGCAAGGCTGCAAGCGCACCGTTAGGTAATTTATTGGCTCAAGTTTCATCGTTCTTTAATCATTCAATTGGGTACTGATGCGGCTTATTTTTTGTCAATACATTAGCAAATAAAGAAACGATCATTCTCATCACATGACAAAAATTCAGTTGATTTGCGTCGCTATTATACACCTAAGTCCAGTACTCCTTCAACTGACGGCATCACAACTGTCCCCCCAATCGATGAGAGCATTCCAATTTCTTCAACAGATGAGAGCACTCCAATTCCATCAACTGAGGAGATCCCAAATCAAGAAACCAATGTGAGCATAAATACAACCACGGATGACAACACACATCAACCAAAGCGGCTTCGATTAGAATTTGATCCTAATGATATTATTGCCGACCCCGTGATACATTGCAAATGTATCTATAATTTTTGATGTTCCATGCTTGGTTTATCCACTTTCTTGTGTTTTGTTCCAACTTTGGAGTACTTTTCATATGATTTTTTGGACTAACCTATTAACAAGAGCCACAGTGCCAGCTGCCTGTTTTCTGCTGTTTTTGTTTCCAGGAAAGTCAGAAAATGAATATTCTCGAAATTGGACGGAACAAAAGCCAAAGTGCCTATTTTTCCGGAAGGGATCAAGTGCCAGACTACGAGACGAAGAAGGGCCAGGGGCCGGCCACACCACCTGGCCGCGCGGCCAGGCTAGGCCCATGCCAGGGGGTGGTGTGGTGGCTCCCGGCACCCCCTCGGCCTCTCCTTCCGCCTATATATTGCTCTCGGGACGAAAACCCTAAGTACCCGATCAAAAATCCATGAAAGAGTCTATAGCCGCCGTCATCTCCATCCCTAGATCGGGAGGGATCTGAAGCTCTTCCCGGCACCTTGCCGGAGAGGGGAATTCACCCTGGAGGCCTTCTTCATCACCATGCAAGCCTCCAGTTTGATGCGTGAGTAGTTCATCCTTGGACTACGGATCCATGTAGTAGGTAGATGGCTGGTTCTCCTCCTTTGTGATTTCATGTTTAGATCTTGTGAGCTCCGTTCATGATCAAGATCATCTATTTGTAATTCTGCATGTTGTGTTTGCGGGGATCCGATGGATATTGAGATGCTATTTCAGATTGATTATTGATTCTATCATGTCTTTGTTATTTGTGATCTTGTATGCTTTCCGTTGTTAGTAGCTATCTTGGCCAAGTAGATGCTAGCAACTTCAAGAGTTAGTATTTATGCTCGATAGTGGGTTCATGCCTCTACTAATCTGGGGAAGTGATAGAAATCTCTAAGGTACTAGATGTGTTGTTGCTACTAGGGAGAAAACAACAATCCTTTGTTCATAGAACAATCGTATTATTTACTTTACACGTAGTTCGTAAAGCAATAATCTGTTGCTTGCAACTTAATACTGGAAGGGGTTCGGATGATAACCTGAAGATGGATTATTAGTCATAGATGCAGTTGGATGGCGGTCTATGTATTATGTGTAATGCCCAAACAAGTCTCAAAGGAGTCAAGATGATTAGTATATGCATGTATTGCTTTCTCGGTGTTTGTCAATTGTCCCGCTGTAATTTGTTCACCCAGCATGTTATCTATCTTAAGGAGAGCCACCTCTAGTGAACTATGGATCCCGGTCCTTGTCTTTTACATACAATCTACAATCTTTTACTGCTTTGTGTTTACTTTCTGCAAACTTTTACTTCTTTCCATTTGATACGTTTAATCCTTTGTTTTCCGCAAAACACGGTGAGATTGACAACCTCATCGCAAGTTGGGGACAAAGTTCTGTGGTTGTGTTGTGCAGGTCTCCACGTTGCTACTAGCACCGTTAGTGCGCCCTGCCAAAGCTCAGCTAGTAACATCTTTGGGGTGTTTCCTTGCTCCTACTGGTTCAATTAAACCTTGGTTTCATAACTGAGAGAAAACTTGCTGCTGTGCTCATCGTACCTTCCTCTTGGGGTTCCCAACGAGCTCTACGTCGAACGACGAGCACATCACCCCGCTACCCATAAAGGATTATGCTAATGAGCTTAGAAGTGAAGTGAGGAGGGCATATTTGTTGAACGGTCCAACTCAAGCAACCGGGTATGTATTTCCACAGACATTAGATGGTACAATCTCGAGATCCTTTCAAAGATCGTGGTTTGATAAATATGATTGGTTGGAATATAGCATGGAGAAGGATGCCACCTTTTGTTTCTATTGTTTTCTTTTCAAGAAACCAGTACAACCTAATACATTTGGAAATGATGTGTTCTCCAAAAGTGGATACACCCGTTGGAAGACTGCTACTGATGCATTTAAAAAACATGTTGATGGTCCAAGTAGTTTCCATAATATTGCAAGAGGTGAATGTGATGATTTCAAAAATCAGCGGTTAAGTGTGTCTAGTAAAATGCATACATACTCTAAGGCGGCCGACATTGCATACAAAATCCGTTTGACAGTGTCACTAGATTGTGCAAGATATCTCATAGCACAGGGGAAAGCTTTCCGTGGACATGATGAATCATCTACTTCCATCAACAAGGGAAATTTCAGAGAGTTGTTGGATTGGTACAAAGATAAGAATGATGAAGTAAAAGAGGCTTTCGAAAAAGGGCAAGGTAATGCACTTATGATTTCTGCAAGAATTCAAAAAGATCTTGCAAAATGTTGTGCTCAAGAGGTTACGACTATTATTAAGAGTGAGATTGGAGATAAAAAACTTTGCAATCCTAATTGACGAGGCAAGAGATTCATCTATAAAGGAGCAAATGGCAGTCATTGTGAGGTTAGTTTTACATATTCTATCTTTCTTTAAGTGCACTTTTATGAATTATATTATTGTATTCTCACCGCACAAATATTATGTGCTTGTAGATTCATAAATAATCAAGGGAAGGTCATGGAAAGGTTCTTTGTAATCAAGCATATCTCGGATTGTACATCTTCTGCGTTAAAAGAAGCTCTGGTCCATCTTCTTGCTAAGCATGACTTACCTATATCTAAGTTACGTGGACAGGGCTATGATGGAGCTTCAAATATGAGGGGGGAGTTTAATGGTTTGCAAAAACTAATACAAGATGAGAGTCCCCATGCTTTTTATGTCCATTGTTTCGCTCATCTACTACAACTGGTGGTTGTAACTATTGCCAAATGCAATAAGTGTATTGATGAATTCTTCAACCAGGTTCCCTTGATAGTTAACCAAGTTAGTGCATCTTGTAAGAGAAAAGATGCACTAATTGCTAAGCACCAGGATGTCCTTACTAGAAAAGTTGGAAAATGGTAAGATCTCATCTAGAAAAGGGTTGCATCAGGAATCCGGCCTAGCTAGACCTGGAGATACTCGATCGGGCTCACACCTTAAAACCTTGCTTCGTATATACCATATGTGGGAGGCAACGGTTGATGTGCTATGAGTTGTAAGTGGAGATGCTCGTGAACACTCTAGTACAGGTGGACCTGGTGGTTTGATAAAGAAAATGGAATGTTATGAATTTTTCTTCATCTTGCACTTTTTAATAGGCTTGTTGAGCATCACAGATGAGTTGTCTAAAGCTTTGCAAAGGAAAGATCAAGATATTGTTGAAGCTATGGGTTTCATCTCTGATGTGAAAGTACGTTTACAAGATGTGAGGGACAATGGGTGGGAGCCATTACTCAAACAAGTCAAAAACTATTGTGAGGAGTATGAGATAAGTGTGCCAACTATGGATGATCTTACTGTACCAATGGGGGAGTTTGTCCGCTCCAAGAATAAGGTGACTATGCATTATTATTTCAAGATTGACATCTTCTATGTTGCTATTGATGCAACTATGACTGAGATAAATCATCGCTTCAATGAAGTTTCCTCAGAGTTGTTGGTATGCATGTCTTTTCTTAAACCAAGAAATTCATTCGTTATGTTTAATGTTGATAAACTCGTTCGACTTGCTGAGATTTATGATGCAGATTTTACCATCGCTGATCGGTTGTTGTTAAGAAGTCAGCTGCAAACCTTCATCCTTAATATTAGGAGAAGTACAGAATTTCATGGATGTTCTGATGTTTCAAAACTTGCTGAGTTGATGGTCGAAACCAGAAAAGATAGAACTTTTCGATTGGTATATCACCTATTGAGCTGACATTGATTCTTCCGGTGGCAACGACGACATCTGTAGAGCGAATATTTTCAGCAATGAGTATTATCAAAACAGATTTGCGGAACAAGCTATCAGATGGGTGGTTAAATGACTTGATGGTGTGCTACACCGAACGACATATATTCAAAAGTATTGAAGATGCTAAGATCATGAAGCACTTCCAAACTATGAAAGACCTTAATGGACATCTGCCTAAAGAAAGAACCATAGAACTTTAGTGGTACGTATAACTACTTAGAATGTTGGTTATTTAATTTTATTATACAAATGTTTCACTAATTTTTCTAATCCGCATGCAGGTCGCTGGTTATTTGATGGACATTTTTAGTTTTAAACTACTTGTGCTCTATGTTAGCGATTTAGAAAGGTACCTTACTGTGTTTCTTTTTTTAGTTGTTGTTTTTACATTGTCATGGATTGATTTTAAAATGTGAAGTGTACACGACCATATGGCTAATTACGTACTAGTTGAGTGATTTTTTTATTTTAAGTCTACCCTCCATTTTCGTTCTAGAATCGCCACTGAACTCATCGACGTCTATTCAGTACTCCACCCTTTCGACATCAGGTCCCGAAAGACTCGAAGTACACAACTTCTTAGCATCTCGTATGTCTTTGATGGTGACGCGAACATGCCCCCCCCCCTCCGGCCATGATGCATTGCTCGTGGTTTGCATCATCTACTGGACCTGCTGGCTATAGGACGCGGAGAAGCGAGCTAGCGGTCCTTCGAGTGGACCATATGACTCTAGTTTCATGGCAAGGTACATAATTTATCTTAAATAATTATCGAGGTAATATCGAAAGAGAAACGTTTTCAGTGCAGTGGAAAGGCATGCTGCACCAGTAAAATGAACTAGCGTGGGTTCGCCAAACGGTCATGCCAAGCCGGCTGCTCATGTCATGCATGATCAATGAGCCGGTTAGCAACGACAGATTAGTGAATGGCCTGCACGGCCGGTCTAAACAAAAAATGTGCCCGGGACAAACAAAAATAAATATGTTTCATACTAAATTGTTATACTTATTTTAACTTATGTTTCTTACACCAAATTAGCAATATTGTATTTAGTTAGATGGCATAATTAACCACAAAACAATATTTATGATTTAGTTATAATATTATTTGTTATTAATGAGTAATGTATCACTCAATAGTTTGATTGTTATAAATTTAAATTATATGTTATAATAAAATTTATTTTTTAATAAATTATCCACAGTGGAATAAATTATGTAGTAGATGCATAAATGTTTGTCTAAGCATACATGTGTCGAGTGTATATATTTAATACCATCACATGTCAAGATAGAGATGTTAAAACATACGCTCAAAAAATATCCTCGGGGGTCATTCTAGTGTATATCTTACAATTCTCTTAAGAAAAGTTTAAACCATGCTTTAGTTTGTTATAAAATTTTGGAAAATTATCACAAACCTAAAGGTTCTAAAATTTCAAAAAATTAGTAGGTTTTGAAGACATAATTTAAAAATTATAAAGCCATTATAGAGAGGATTTTCAAAATAAAAAGTAGGGAAATTTTCTCAAATTTTAGAATAATAGCATCTAGCGATACTTTTGAAAAAATAAATAAAAAATATCATGTGTCTAGATATTGATAGAAACGTAGCATTGTTAAATTTCATAAGAGATATGGCTATCAATGACCCATACAAAAGGCTAAATAGTTATAGGTTTTGTTTAGTTTTTTAATTTTTGTACAAACTCTCATGTTACTCGTGCTTTGAAGCTTCTGGTAGTAAAAATTTTAGGAAATACTTCCAAGCCACGAATAAACAAGAAATAGTGAACTCATTTTATAGGTAGCATTTTCATGTGTACTATTTAAGTAGTATTAAGAAGTAAAAATACATATTATCCCCAAATCCCCAAATGAGCCCAGGCTGATCTGAGTTGAAGAATTAATGTGAATGACTAGAAATTGATTAAATGGAGGAAGATACACATTGTCCTACCACCCTATCAATGCAGGACATTGGTTGGGGCCCTAGAGAGGCCGCCCCTCTTCCACGTGTTATGGACTGCCCTGACTGACTGCCTCGCTCATTGATCGTCTACAAAAAGAGGCAGCTAGTATCGCCCACAGCAGCCTCCTCCCTCACCTCATCTTGCATGTTTGATCGCTCGCGATGGTGACTTACCGCTCACTCTTGCCTGCACCATGCATCATGGTGATGCTGCTGCTGCTCCTGGCGGCAGTGATAGGGCCAGCCCATAGGGCGGGGCAGAGGGGCCCTCGCCCATGGGTCCTATGATGTAGGGTTCTTGGTATAGTCTTTCTCGTGTACCCTATTTTTTTATCCCCAATAGTGTATATTAATTTTAGAAATATAGATGGTCCAATTTGCAGCTTACCATGCATCTACGGAGACTCCTATTTCATGGGGGAAAATACTCCAATATTTCTGAATTTTTTTATGCTACGATTTCTCTGAACTCTCCAAATGTACAGAACAATGTTGGGCCTCGTATGCCTTTATAAAATTATGCTATTAATTAGTGGAGACTCAAAGCACAATCATAAAATTATACCATTCCACTAGCAACTCTCCTCCAATTGTCGACGCTTCTACTTGTCCCTATCATACATGTTTGAGAGAGTCTTTACATCGTCTCTTATCAATTCAGTGGCTAATATATCAACTCCTCTACTCATTTTTTGCACAGACATATGTATACAAAGAGCAATTTGTAGAAATAAGTATCATGGCATATTTGTGACGAAGGGGCGGAGCATGGTAGACATTGTCGATATGCCTAAAAACACTAATTGTGCTTTAAGTTCAAATAACATTTTAAATTTGAGCATAAATATTAAAATATCTTTATGTGTTTTTTGGAGTAGGGGGTCCATTTCCCCCTTGATCCTAGAAAAGTTCTGATACGTCCATTTTGCTTTAAGTTCAAATAACATTTTAAATTTGAGCATAAATATTAAAATATCTTTATGTGTTTTTTGGAGTAGGGGGTCCATTTCCCCCTTGATCCTAGAAAAGTTCTGATACGTCCATTTTGCCTCACTATTTTATATCATAATTTAATGTCATTCATTGATATATTTCATATTAAGAGATGATACTTATGTTATTTCACCTATTTTTTCATGATTGATGACTTTTGGAGGATGAACCACCGGAGTCAGGATTTTGATGAAAAAGCGTTGTCCAGATGCAATATTCGCGAAGATCAGACAATCCCAGAAAATATACGGACATACCTATTTTTACAGAAGACGAAGGAGGCCAAAAGGAGGAGTGGAGATGAGCCACAGAGGGCCCACACCACCCCTGGCGCGGGCCCCCTGGGCCACGCCACTAGGTGGTGTGGCCACCCTAGCCCACCTCTGGCATCGCCCTTTGGCGTATATAATCCCCTCGAAACCCTAAGACTCGGGGAGCGACCACAGAAAGATTCCGCCGCCTCTGCGGGGCAGAAACTACAGAGAGATAAAGAGCTCTCCGGCAGGCAGAAATCTACCGGGAAATTCCTTCCCGGAGAGGGGAGATCGCCGCCATCAACACCGTCATCAAGCTAAACTTCATCGGGATCATCATTAGCATCATCTCCACCATCATCTCCACCAGCACCATCACCACCACTCCGTACCGCTGTAACAATTGGGTTGAATCTTGCATAGTTCTTAGGGGAAACTTTACTGGTGTTGATTACTTGTTGTAGTTGATGCTATTGAGTGGAACCATTGAAATATTGTTCATCTTCAGTTTGTTACTTATCATTATTTTATCTCTGATCTTGATCCATATGATGTCTCATGCGTAGTTCGTTTAGTTCTTGAGGACATGTGATAAGTCATGTTGTTAGTAGTGGAATTGTGTTGAGAAAGATTTAATGGTTTGATATTTAAGTTGTGGTGCTATTTTTCTAGTGGTGTCATGTGAACGTCGACTACATGATATTTCACATTTATGGTCCTAGGGAAATGTATTGTGTATTTGGCTACTAATCGTGGGATTGCCGGAGTGACAGAAACCTAAACCCCGTTGCATAAGGGAGTGTAGGATCTCAGAGTTTAAGACTGTGGTTAGGTTTTTATCTTAATTATTTTTCTTGTAGTTGTGGATGCTTGCAAGGGGTATAATCACAAGTATGTATTAGTCCTAGTAAGGTCAGTACATTAGCATAGGTTCACCCACACAACACTTATCCAACCAGAGAAGATTAATCGACTATATGAAGCAAAAACACTTGACAATATTCCCATGTGTCCTCGAGAATGTTTAGTCATCTTAAATAATACAACCGGCTTGTCCGTTGCTAAAGAAAGGATTGGGCCACTTGCTGCAATTATTATTATTGTATTTTCTTTACTCGTACTTTATTTATCTGCATTATCAAAAAAACCCTAAAAATCTGTTTGCTAAGTATTTACAGAGAATTCCTGATCCAAACTACTTGTCAACACCTTCTGCTTCGCGTTGGGTTCGACACTCTTATTTATCGAAAGTATTACGATACACCCCCTATACTTGTGGGTCATCAAGCTCTTGCACTTTAAACATGGCCCCATGTTAAAAGTAGGAGTGGAGCTTTTGCCCGTGAACAGCGAGATGACATCGACACTGTCGTCCACCGCTTCAATGATGGCTGACATCGTTCGTCAGAGCATTCCCTTTATCCGCACCCTAGGGCCCCCAAAATATGTGGACTGAAAAGAAAAAAGAGTCCGTGTCAAGTACAACCCATGAGTTGAGCATCAGTGCAAGAGTCAAAAGGTGCTGGAGAAACGGCCCTAGGAGTGATCAGCACCAGTGGGTCCTACAATGTGCTGGAAGATAGGAGGGAGGCACCACTCAAGACGGCCGACGAAGCAGGCCACGGGATGTACGTAGTCCTTCTCGAGCCACCTGCAGGAGGCCAAAACATCATAGTTGTTATAGACATATAGGAATTTTTCCAAGAGGTCTCGCCTTTTGTTAGAAAGCTTATAAGATTGTAGTGTAGAGAAATTAAAGCAATGCATAGGAATTATGTAAGATTCATTCCTTTCAAACAAACTATAAGAAAAATTTCAATAGATTGAAATCCTATAGAATTTCTTTAAAAATTCTTTGAATCAAACATGTCCTTTATATGCTCTGAGGTTTGAGGCATTTAATATTTCATCATTCAGTGGTTTGTTGGTCGGCATAGATACAACAGGAACGGTTAAATTGCATACGGTCCGCGTAAATGAAGATCTGATGACCGTCCTGGCTAGCTGACTGAAGCATGCATAGACTGTTGACCTATGTGCTGGAACGTTTCAACTACACTGCCAAAGGATGGCAAGCTACAGTTCGCGTATTTACATTTGTTCCTCGGTGCTGATTATTTTTGTGTGTTCTCTTGTGCGGGTGTATGTCAAGTAGTAATACAGAGTACCCCACGTTGCGTATGCAGCTACTTCAAGAGAAATCCAAACAAAGCAAGGAAAATATTTTCGGGGCATATGGTTGTTCCATAAGGAATTTTGGGTTCCCAGAATAAACCAACGAAAATCGGTAGGTTTCCGGTTTCCGGTTTCCTAATACCTTCCTTTCTAATCCCTCTTTGTTCCAAAATATTAAAGCTCCATGTTTGAAGTTTATAGAAAATATAGGACATTAGTTGATTTAGTTTTTTATATTCATCATGCAATAAATTTTCATGCTTATATATTGGGTTTTGTAGATATTGACATATATTTCTATAAGCTCGGTTGAATTTACAGAAGTTTGACTTAAGAGTTAAGACACATCTAGACCATTATTATTTTGGAACCTAGGGTGTACACATCATGTTTAACATGCCGGAAGGCAGGGATTTCTAAAGGACATTTTAATCCCCTTTCAATTTAGGAAAATTGCATGTGTTCTGACCGACATGTTACCTTGGACTCTCAAAGATCAACTTTTGCGGGTGACTGAAAATATTCTGGGCATGGTTGGATCACTGAAATTAACACAAGAAAGGTGAAGAAAACAATCAAGTTTGATACTAATGTAACTGTGCAGATGAAGGTCTAGGGTGCACGAGAAGTCGTAACTGGTAGTCATTGGATAAGACATAGAAAATACTCTAGTTTTGAGAATAACCGTACAAAACAAGGTTATATTGAAAAAATGATTAGTTTCCAATAGTAGCATAGAACAAAGGATACATCAATAGTTTAGTACTACCTACGATCCATAACACTCTTCTTATAGCGTCCACTGGACCAATATAAGAGGAAACGAATGTATCTAGACATGTTGCCCATATTTCGATGTTGCGGCGACGAAGTTACCTTACACATTTAGGAAACCAACATTTTGATCAGTAATCTTGCATATTGACGACAAATGCATCATATGTTTTTCAAGAAAACAGCGCAATATATATCGTGATGAGGGGCTGCTGTGCACGAAAAGTTTGAAGGAGCGGTCATTTGGATAGAACTTAGAAAATACTTCAGTCTTGAATAAGCGTACAAAATTGAGGTTATATTTGACAATTGGCTAGTTTTCAGTAGTAGAAAGTAACCGCAGTTATAATCAATTGTTTTATAGATAGATATTGTATAAACAAGATAATCATTAAACATCAACTCTTATAAAGTCCACTTGAACAAAAAAAAGAATGTATATAGGAGTTGTCACCCAATATTTCAACGTTGCGGCGATTTTTGTTTTCGTTTTGCACAACGAAGTTACCTTTCAAGGTTAGGAAACAAACCTCTTGATCGGTAATCTTCTATATTGACGACAAATGCAACATATGTTTTTCAGGAAACAATTCAATATATATCGTAATTCGCATGTATGTCACAAAGACCAAAGTACATGAGATTTATTCAAACACATGGTTACATGACACTTTTCTACATTTCCCTCACCGCGGAGGGGGAAGCTAGCCTGACACAAGCACATGACTACGAACCAATCAAGCCAATTAACTTAGCAAAAACATTCTGAAATTTAATCACACCCACAACTTAACTCAATTCAACTTCCGGCATCGAAATGTACGAAACAATTTCCCCCTATATATGTAGTGTGAGGCCCATGACATGAGTCACGGGATCTTAATTAGTCCTTGGTCTTAGGCGATAAGCAGCCACAGAGGACCTGCCAGATGCTCTTCTTGACACTGTTACGGTTGGATTTCCCCATTCTTCTCCTGGGAAATCTTTGAGCGCCAAAGGAAGAAGTGCTTAAGAAGTCAGTCCTGGAAATAGCAGAGCAACAAGTTATGAGCTACTCTATTATAAACGAAGTATTACCAAAGTAACTACTGGGTACTGGGTAACATAAATGAACATGTAAATTAAGCCTATTCTTACTAGGAATACTATAACAGGGAAAGAATATATACCTGGAATGTACAGCTCCTGAAGGAAGGTACACAAGCTTGATCGATGCCTCTGACGCAAACAAGCTCCCTATTTATAGGTGATAGCAGAGGAGCAAATTGGTCACGAGAGTAGCATACATGCAAGCTTTGGAAGTATCGGACATCACTGGGAAAAGGTAAGAGTGAGACTCCCATGAATATTCTGTGAAGGACTGAACTTGAACTTGAAATGTGGTCCACTTGTGGAAAACTTCAGTGATACTTGCTAGTCAAGCAATTAGCTTAGTTAATTCACACCAATGTCCTCATTGGTATAATCACGCTGCATGGAACGAACCCATTACGTCAAGAATTTCATACATGTAGGTCAAATATGACTATTTAGTACTCTCTCCGTACGTGTCGAAATATTTGTCAGAGATTTGTCTAAATTCGAATCACAACTATTTCGAGACGAAGAGAGTATTTTTGTTTATCAGATGGATTAGGTGATGCAAGTATGCATGAGACGGAAGGGATGTTGGGAACTTGATCGATATTTGCCGCGTAGGTGCATACGCGTAGAAACGAAGAAGAGCTAGCTAGCATTCCGTATAGCCTGGGTTGATTGCTTCATGCCGAAGCGATCGGAAAAGGTGAATCCTACGGGAAGATTCGGTGAAGAACGATCCCGGCTGGCGGTAACAATTGGGGGACGTGCGCGCATCCATGTTCCATCATTTGAAACATCAATTGGGGGATCCCGAGCGAGTACAGCTACAGTACACGCGTGCATTCGCGTTTATTTTGTCTGTCCGGACGGCCCTCGTGCACCGTTTTTTTCCGAGGATGGACGTATCATTTTCATAGAAGGAGGGTCAAGAGGCCATGATCTTACAACGCGCCGAGGTACGGACGCCTCGAGCGCAACCCCACACTGCCAAAGGGCAGCACGCACACACTAGCTGACTATTCGCGGCACCTCCACATGTCCACTTGGCTCAGACGGTCAATTATTAACTCATAAGCCCGTGGGGGAAAGTGCGAAGGGCCCCCGCGTCATCTCCATGTGAGGCGACACGGGCGGAAACCTAGAAACCCGCCGCCGCCACCCCTACTCCACCACCTTCCCTCGCCGCCACCGGCTGACGTCGCTGGGCAAAGCTCGCCGGCGGCCGGTGGCGGCAGGATCTATCTCCTCGCGCTCGAGCAGCTCCAGACCGAGCACGCCCTTGCCTTCGGCTCTGTTATGCGTCCCTCGACGCCGTGCAGCTCCCCCGCCTCGCCGCTCACCGTCCTACCCCCGCTAGCGCCCATCCACTGCGTCTCCTCTCGTCGCTCGCTATCGAATGCCGCATCCCCCTGTCCCACCCTACTCATTCATGCTCGACCGCCAGATCCGCCTCCAGCTTCGGGAGTTTCCCCCCAGGATTTGGCCGGCCATGCCGGCTCCTGCGTGCGAATCTCACAGTGCTTTCCGGTGATGCGTCTGCTCTCGTCGGTTCTGCTCCACCGGCAAGACGTAATTTCCCCAAGATCCTGCCCACGACCAGCTCCTAGTATATGGTTTGGTATGCTCTTCCGTGTTGCTCCTGGCTAGGCAGCTGTGAGTCGGCCTAGCCGGTCTCTATTGGTAGGTATCCTTAGGTTGTTGGTGGGGTAACGGGCGAAAGCTCTGCGTCGGCGACACCCGAGGGCGTCGTGCACCTCATTGGAGGCGTCGCGAAGGAACCCATCTCACCTCGGCCATACACTTTGTTCGATCTGTGCTTGTGGTATCTAGTACCGGGTGCTGCGGTTCTGGGTGAAAGCCCCGCACTGATTTGTGTTGGTGATGGTGGCATCTGCCGGTGTCGTCCCCTTCCTTGGAAGCATCACTTTGGAACCAATTACCCATACTAGTGTTGGCTCTCTTGGCGGCCATGGTCGTGCTCTGCGAGCACCGGCCTTCGTGCAATGCTCTCCGTCTCCGTGCCAAGATAAGTTCTTTGGTACTTCATTCAGCTTTGGTTGACCTTCTTTATGGGAGGTTTGTGCTTGTAGTGGGGTCTTGGTGATCATGGTCCTTCGATGGCGTTTGGGGTTCTTGTGGCCTCACCTTGTGTCTGGTTCACTCATTTGGTATTGGTCATCGTGTTCGAGGCCAAGAGGAGGTGCAATGGCAGTCTCGGCGGAACCTTGCCCTTCGGTGGTGACATCGGCAAGGGGATGCCCTTTGACGGCGGCTGTGACTTCCTAACTCTAAAAGGTGGAGAGTGACCGGCTCCGCAAGCGGGTTTCTTTCTCTCAGCGTCCTCTCGACTATGGATCTTTGATTGATCCAACAACACTCGTCCATGTTTTCACGGTCAGTTCCGGAGTTGCTGGGTGTTAAGTATGATGCTTGGTGGTGTTGTAGGCTTTGCACCTATCTGGTTCCCCCTTTTTCTATTTGTTTTTGTGCCATTTCTGGTGTGAGTGTTGTGTGCTACATGTGGTAGCCGTTGTGTCTGTATCTGGGTTCAATGTTTTATATGAAAATGGTTCAGGCCGGCTTTTACCCGCCGTAGTTGCCTAAAAAAAACTTGGCTCAGACAGTCTCGAAAGAGGCGCGCTGCTCTCCATAGTTCGGCTTCCATGGAAATCTTCTGAATAACCGCTGCGACGGAGGGGTTGACACCCTCGAAGACGACGTCGTTCCTGTGGCGCCAGGGCCTCCAGCATACCAAGGAGATACCTGTCCAGAGGTCGAGCTCGCGGCCCCTGCCGCCACGCCTTCCCTGAAGCCAGGCGACCAGCTTTGTGTCATGGTCAGGCATCCACTAGGCCCTGCCCCACCAGCCAAGGCAGGTTCTCCACACCTCTCGTGCCAGGACACATCCCATGAGGAGATGGTCGATGGACTCTCCACGCTGATCGCAGAAAGGGCACGCCGCTGGATGCTGCAGGTCGCGACGTTGCAATCTATTGGCAGTCCAGCATCTGTTGCGCACAGCCAACCAAAGCAAGATCTTACAACTGGCGAGGGGCCGAGAGCGCCAAATCTGTAACGTCCCAGCCATCGAGGTCCGGTGTGCAAACAGGGCTTCGTAACAAGACTTCACAGAGTAGCAGCCGGTAGGGTCCGACCTCCACTTGAAGATATCCTGCGTCCCCCTCTGTCAGGGTGACCTCCTCCAGCCGATCGGCGACTTCAAGGAGACCTCTAATGGCAGTTGCATTCAGGTTAGGGGAACATCGTTCAGCCAAGCCCCACCAAGGCCCTCGCGCACCCAGCACGTCAAGATCGCATTCGCCGGGACTACCGCGAAAAGGTTTGGTGCAAAGTCTCTAATCCTCCCACCAGGCAGCCACTTGTCCGACTAGAAGAGAGTAGTGGCACCATCTCCGAGCATAGAGGCCGTCACGACATCGAAAAGCTGCTCCGCAAGGGCTAGAACACGGATGTCGAGGCTGTGCCAAGGCCTATCCACCTCCACTCGCTTCAACCACAGCCATCTGGCCCTGAGCAAGATATTCAGTAGTCGCAAGTTAGGGATGCCGAGTCCACCTAATTCCTTGGGCATGCATACCCTGTCCCAGGCCACCAAGCAGTGCCCGCCATGCACGTATTTCCTCCCTTTCAAGAGGAACCCACGAATGATCTTCTCGATGGCTATGATGATCTCAATGGGGATATCCAGGGACATCATGGTGAAGACAGGGATGGCCGAGAGCGTAGTCTTGACAAGCTCAAGACGCCCTCCTCTATTGAGCATGGATGCTTTCCACGATGGCAGCTTGGTGGCTACCGAATCGACTATGGATTGTAGCTGCGCAGCAGACGGTTTCCTCAAGGAGAGTAGCAGCCCTAGATAGCGGAGCAGGAATGGCAGGATTGGATAGGGGAGCTCCCGAGAGACTAGGTCCCTATCCATAGTGGAGCATCTGATCATGTTAGCCGAGCATTTGTTGAAATTGTTCCTTAAGCCTGATGCCGCGCCAAAGTCCTCGATGATCCCGGAGATCACTCGGAAATCCACTTTTGACGGTCGCAGGAAGGTGACCACGTCATCCGCATAAATAGAGGTCCGATGTTGGAGTCCTGTGGCTGCGAGCCTGGTGAGGAAGCCCTGATTTTCTGCCATCACAATCATCAGGTGAAAGACCTCCATAACCAGGATAAACAGCTGCGATCGAGGAGAGGGGATGCCCTTGCCGAAGTCCACGCCTATTGACCACCTTTGCACCTAGGCATCCGTTTAACAGGACCCGAGTGGTGGCCGTGGAGAGTAGGGCGCAAATGCACGCCAGGATGCGCTCACAGAAACCGATCCTCCGTAGCACTTCCAAAAGGAAAGCCCAGTCCACGGTGTCGAAAGCCTTTGTGATGTCCAGCTTGAGGAGCACGGCTGAGGTCTTGCTGGTGTGAAGCTTACGGGCTGTCCCTTGTAGCATCATGAAATTGTCATGTAGACACCGCCCACGCACGAATGCACTTTGATGAACCCCACTAGCTGAGGGAGAGCCGGAGTTACCCTATTAGCAATCACCTTGGCAACCCACTTGGCAATCCCATGGATCAGGCTAATCGGCCTGAAGTCTCAAAGTTCCTCCACGCCCGGCTTCTTGGGCAATAGCGTGATCAAAGCCCCATTCACTGCGCCAAATCCCCGGGAGTCCCGCCTAGAGAGCGAGCTAAAGGCGTCCATGACATCACTCTCGATGATGCGCCAAATCCTCGTGCACCGTTTTATATTGGTTGAAATAGACGGTCATGGTGAATAGTCATAATTGCTCCACAGCTCCAAGGAGCACTCTACAAAAACCGAAAACAGCATCGTGAGATCTTAAAAGCTTCTGGAAAAAAAGAATGAATATAAATATGTAGTATGTGCGTATAAATTTTCATCACCGCATCTTTTCATCAGTGAACTACATACGAAAGGCGAATGTTGTGGGGCAAAAAAGAGTTGCTCTTTTTTTTTAGTTTATCTTTTCAGAACTAGGAACTCCCGTGAGATCTTCGCTGCGGTTCGCACTTAGCCGCCCAGCTTGCTCCTCCTCCAATTGCCACCCCACCTCTTCCCTCCCATCCCCTCCCGGTTCGCCTGCATGGTGGCGGCCCCGGAGGGCAATCGTCCTCTAGAAAAGTAGGTCGGCTCATGGCATCCAAGGTCGTTGCCACCGCCAGCACCAGCGGTGGTGGCGGCGCCCGTCCGCGAAATGCTGGGAGGTTAGCAGGCGCTCCCTGCCGAGCCTGTCCGAGCGGAGGTGACGCAACGATGGGATGCGCGGCGGTGGAGGGCCAGACGACGGATCTTCCTCGTTGGGCAGCGGATGTCGGTGTGGGGGGCTGCTCGTCTGCACTGAGATTAAAGGTAGCGGTCATAAGATTCCTCTCGCGCCAAGATAAGGATCTACTTGATGCTTGCCCTCTTTGATCTGGCTAGAGTGTCGAGTTCCGGAAGGCTCTGCTGGCGAATTCCCATGGGTGAATCATGCCTGGGGATTGCCGAATCGGATGGGATTGGTCGGGCGCAACCATGTTTTTTCTAACCATTTGGTTTCAGAGGGGGTGAGGCGAGCTCTGCAGTCTGTTGCCATTGTGGAACATGTCTTTAGTTCCATGGTAAAGTCAGTGTACGGAGAATATCATGGAAGCCAAGATCTGAGGACTAACAATGGTGGTTCAAGTCTTGGTGGTGATAATGAATTGGCTTGGCGATTTGTCACTTGTAGTAGCCGCACCAGAAAGTGGGGGTGGCAACACAAGAGAAGTTCATAGTCTTACCTTGCTAGATGAAATCTGAGGTCTGTGCATAATTGGTTGTTCCTGGCAATGGCCTTGTTGAAGGCATTGTTTTGTGAGTTAGGACTTTCTCCAGGGTGAAAACCTATGATCTTTCATCGGGCGACGATAGCACTTGTGTAATGTTTCTTTCTTGAAGGCGTCGCTATTGGAGAGGTTGGACTTCTGTTGTTGTTCCGGTGGTGTTAGTGTCACTGCTATAAGGATTTGATCGCCGTAGCAGGACTTTTCTTCACCGCCTTTGTTTCAACAAGATCTTGGAAACTAGGTCTCGATTAAACATGTTCACGATTTTATCCCCGATTATTTTAGTATGTATTGAATTCTATGTCATTTTGTTTATATTATCTGGTGTTGTACTTTTACCATCAAAATGGATTTTAACCTGTATTTTCTACATGCACCAATACTTAAGTCGAAATAAGAGGTGAGTGTACCTCACTTCTTGGTTAGAGGAGTGGAAGTATATTTTGGTTACAAAATATGATAGTATATTTTCTGGTTACACGTGCTATGATACTGTATCATGTTACGATGCTACTAGCATCGCTTTCTTTATTAACATTTTGCCAAGGTGGCATGCATGATACACATTATGATAGTACCAGTATGACTAGCCTAACTGTAAATGTTGCAGTAAGATTATGTACTCTTATCCTTGAGAAACATGAAATTTGTCATGGTTGTGTAATGCAGACACTAGCCTCCATGTCTCCTGTTCTGTGGCTAAACCTAAACCATACATAGACATCACCACATCAAGGGGACACTCGCGTGCTGCCTGCCTCACTCTCATTCGCTTACACCACCAACCCATCGACATCTATTCGGTACTCCACCCAATCGACATCAGGTCCCAAAAGACTCAAAGTACACAACTGCTTAGCCATTCTGTCCATCTTGGATGGTGACTCGAACATGGCGCGTCCCACGGCCATGATGCATGGATCGTGGT
Source organism: Avena eriantha (assembly GCA_910589775.1). Classification (NCBI taxonomy): domain Eukaryota; kingdom Viridiplantae; phylum Streptophyta; class Magnoliopsida; order Poales; family Poaceae; genus Avena; species Avena eriantha. The sequence goes on from OU342745.1 coordinate 398,869,841, forward strand.
TTGTATCATCTGATGGACCTGCTGGCTTCAGGACACGGAGAAGCGAGCTAGCGGTCCGTGGAGTGCACAGATGAGTGGTTTCACGGCAAGGTACGCAACAATCAACATGTACGTACCTTAGCTTAAATAATGATTGAGATGCGACCGAAAGAGAAACGTTTTCAGTGAAGTGGAAAGGCATGATGCACCGGCGAAATGAACTGATGCGGGTTCGCGCAAATAGTCCTGCCCAACCGGCTGCTCGTGTCGTGCACGATCGATGAGCCGGTCAGCAACGACGCATATGAGTGAACTGTCTGCCTCACTCGCTCATCGTCTACAAAGGGAGGTAGCTAGCACTGCCCCACAGCAGCCTCCTCCCTCACCTCATCTTGCTCGCTCGATCGCTCGCAATGGCGATCCACAACTCCCTTTTGCTCGCACCATGCATCAAGGCGCTGCTGCTGCTCCTGATGGCGGTGACAGGGCTGGCCCATAGGACGGGGTAGAGGGGCCCTCTCCCCGGGGCCCTATGATGTAGGGGTATTGGTCCAGTCTTGCTTGCGTACCCAATTCTTTTAGCCCCAATAGTGTATAGTAATTTTAGAAAATATAGATGGTCCAATTTGTAGCCTACCATGCATCTACTCAGACTCCTATATTCTGAAAAAAATACTCAACATTTCTAAATATTTCTCTAAACTCTCCAAATATTTCATATGCCTTTATAAAATTATGCTATTCATCTATCTATTATATACTAAAAGCAATATAAGGATGTCCAGCGGAGACACTAGGTTAATCCACATCATCTTAATTATTTCGATGGTTAGATCTAAAATGTATGGTCAAGATCAAACTATTTACGTAAAGACGTCACGTTCCGTTCAACACGATTTATGTTGAAAAGGGATCGTTTGGATACTTGACCTCCTGCCGTGACCTAATTAAATAGTTTTCCCCAACATCCATAGGCCTCGATGTATCTAAAAGAAAATCGGCTCAACAGAGCCGCCATATTCTACTGTTGTAGTGTATTCTCAAGCACGCTTCCAATCCTGCCTTACTCTGATCTCCCAACGTGTACAAGCATGCTTCCGCCGCCTCCATCGCCGACGCTCTTATTTTCCTCGGTTACTTCGGCCAGTCGACCACTCGGGAGTCTCGAATCCGTGCTACGCATGAGTGTGGTCAGGCGATCTTGCCTCATACATACACCATACGGTCATGCAAGTTTGATAGATCCATTGATCCATGTAATTTAGAATCGTTTTTTATCGGGAGATGTAATTTAGAATTAACGTCATGCACACATCCATCCAAACCTAATTAAACAATTCTACCGCTCCCTCGGGCTACTTGCATATACCCAGGCGAGCAGCTGCCTGCTGATCCATCTCACATAGGCCTCCGTGCTGCCTCAAGACCGACAAGCTCTGATCTCAGCCACAGGTTTGGCCGATGTCCCTATACATGCATTGATTTGTAGGTGTTCTAGCGTGTGTTCTTTTTTTGTTTCACCATGTTTTTTTTCCCATGGAGGGACTGGGTCGTCCGGCAGCGTCATGGGCTATGCAGTCTTTCCACGGTTTAGCTATAGACCTCAACATGTGTGATTCTGATTAACTGTTTTCATCCCTTCTATTTGGGGACATGTACCAGCATTACAAAACGTATTTGTATGTCCTACAAATGAATGTATGCATATTCTGTACCAATAATTGGTTAAATTTTACCACATACCTACTGCATGTAATATTGTTTAATGTCCACATCTATTATATTAAGGGATGCATGTTTCGTTGGATTATTTATAGTTTTCAGATTCACCACCATAGTGTCACGGGGAGATAATATTCACTGCGTCGATGATTTGTCACTCGGTACATTTGATGGTTTGTTAGCAAAAGCCTACATTATTATTTGACAACTAATTTGATAACAGCCAGTAGTTAGTGTTTGAGGGGATATTCAAATTAGCCATGTTCCTGATGTTAAAAGAAAAAAAAAGATTAGAGATAACAATATCCATGCTCTACGATGTCGGACTTTAATACGTAGGAGACAACATACGTCTTTTATTCATGGAACTTTGTGGCCACTTGCGAGACACCAATATATATATATATATATATATATATATATATATATGCATATTGGCAAAAGATAGATGTTTCTGCAATTTATTATTAGTTGTCATAATTTCATTGTTTATCTTTGAGACCCGAAATAATACCCCCGTGCTTTAAAACATAATGTTCTATGCTTAGCATTTCTTCCCCTATAAAGAGAGGGAATGGAACTAAAATTACTTTATGAGGTCTGCGTACGTGTAGTTGGTTTACACACGCTTGAATACACGTTTGGCCTAGAAAGGTGATTTAAAGTTGGAAAAACTTACGTAAACTAACCAGGTACAACCTGTGTCACGTTGGTGAAAAAAGTAACCACCACGTAGGAAAGGCATAGTAGGGGGACTCTTTGGTTTGACTCCTTGAGCCAAACTCAAACACTTGGTAATTCACGTCCTCTATCCTCGCGGCTAGAGTAAATTGCATATAACTACCACAATTCAGGCGCGTGTTACAAGTGAGTACCTACATTCATAATTTTTGCGAGTCGGTACCAAATTTGAGACACATCTTTGCAAATCGCACTAATTTTTTGCCTGATAGTGTTTTAATGAGTTTCCCGACATGTGGGACCCATCTACAGAGCTGACTAGTCAACAAAAAATGCCACATATGCATTTAGACTTTTCCTTATCTCCCTCAAATCCCGACCGCACTCTCCTTCCCACCGCATCGCCCGCATCTACCAGCCCACGCCGCGCCGCCCTCCCCTTGCCTCTGTGTCGCCCGTCGCAAGGTCCTCCGCTCCGCCACGCTAGCCCCCGTCGCCCCCTAGCACGCCGCCAAGCCGCCCTCCCCTTGCCCACTGTGCCGCACGCCACGGGATCCTCCACGCCACTGCGCTAGCCGCCCGTCGTTCCCTAGCACGTCGTCGTGCCACCCTCCCCTGCCCACAGTGCCGCCCGCCGTGAGGTCCTCCGTGCCTCCACGCTAGCCCCCGTAGCCCCCCAGCAAGCCGCCCCGCCGCCCTCCCCTTGCCCACCGTACTGCCTGTCGTGAGGTCCTCTGCACTGCCACGCACTCTCTGCCGGTTGCCGTGCCAGCAGTCCGCCGCCATCCTATGTGTGCCGTCGTCGTCCTCTATCGCGCATACGGCGCCGCCCCTCCCTCTACTGCAGCTGGCGGAGGTCGTGGACGGGGAAGAACTCCAGCGGCGAGCGAGAGCGGCCGTCGGCATGCAGGAGAGCGCACAGGCTGGATAGGGCAGGGAGAGCGGCTATGCACACGTGCTGTGTGCGAGAGAAGCAAGGAGAGAGGCGGTGCTGTGGAGTGAGAGTAGCGGCGGTGTAAGGGGAAAGATGGAGGAGAAGGGAGGTGAGGAAGGGGAGAGAAGAGGCTGACGTGGCATTTTTTGTTGACTAATCAGCTCTGTAGATAGGTCCCACCTGTCAAGAAACACGTTAAAACACTATCAGGCAAAAAATAGTGCGATTTGCAACGATGTGCCTCAAATTTGGTACTGACTCGCAAAAATTACGAATGTAGGTACTGACTCGTCACACGCGCCTGAATTATGGTAGTTATATGCAATTTACTCTCACGGCTATACAGCAAACATTTTCTTTTCTTTTTATGTGTTGCTCACGATGAGTCACGAGGTTCATCAGGCGCGTGCGGACTGTGCATGCCGGACGCGGCGAACCAGGCCACTCCTATATCTTCATCTCACGCATGTTCTGAACCTGCAACGGATGCAATGACCAACTGCATGCGTGAATCATCACGCGGGTCTACCAAATACAAGAAGCGACACTAATCACGCATCAGAAGATCAAATTTAGGGATGTGATTATGTGCACCAAGGGCAAGCAGCTGGACATGGCGCGCTGCCTAGAATTCATGCATACACATATGCATAGATGAATCGAGGGGATCCCCTACCATAGATGACTACAATAGTATTTAATATATTTATACATATGTCGATAAAAATATCTTCTGCTATTCTCGAATAATTATTGGTGTTGTTCACGAAAGTGATATTTCATTGACCTAGAGCTAGAAAGTAGATTAGGCCGCCCATTCTGATGCAATGCATATACTCCCTTGGACTCTAAATAGATGACAATAATTTGTCTAAATTCATATATCTAGATGTTAGTATATAGGTATATATGAATTTGGACAAATATCTATTTCAAGACGGAGTAGTATATAACATATAGCATGTACAGCAATTCTCCACAACCATCTTAATTACGTGCTTACTAACCATTTTTTAATTATATTGATTTGTATCGACTAGGAAGTAGAACTCACCCCAAATCAAATGGAACAACTCGACTACATGGTGAAATTGATAATCAAATAACTATGTTGTAAACTTTTGTAACAAACCTCTATTTATTTATTGGAACTTTAACTATAAGCGGATCATAATAAACAATGTGCCGTAGAAAGGATATTTTATTTAGAATTGTCGTGCCTATGAACCATGAATTTTACTTTGCAAACAGTGTGATTTAATTTGAGAACAAGAGATCCAAGTCATGTAATTCAATGGGCACATTACGTCATACAAGGAGATAATATCTAGCACTTGGTTTTAATTAGGTGTGATATAATTTTATTATAGCCATGTAGAAATTAGGGAAAGATATCTAACACTCGGTTTTAATCCGGAATCTTACAATTGAAACACTTACAGATCATGGAAAAAACAAATCCTACTATACCTACATTTTACTTGGTCCAGACACAAACCCTATAAGACCTATGGTCACAACGTTCTCCTTTCTATTTTATTTTTGCTAGATCCGTGATAATATCATGTTCTAATAAACTACTGATTTTGCACTTTGAAAGAGTAAAATTTTGTGAACCATAATATCAATATTTTTCGTAGCCTCACATCTAATTTCAAGAACCAACAAACTAGAAGTTGACATTGCGTACTCATCTAACATAAGTCCTACGGCCAAATCACGGTCAAAGTTTTAATTTGATGCAGTGATGTATTACCATACACAAACGACACACATCATCAATAGTATTATGTCTTTACATATAACATAATTGTCAAACATTCTCTATATAAAATATGATAAAAAATATTTGCCAGGAATACCACAGGAAAATCACCTACATCGAGATGATATAAATGTTCTACTCACATGTGGTATATGTTACGAAATATTTCATGATTATAAATTGCTATTACTTTAGCAAAATGTGAGTACAATATCCCAATCACTTTTGACACAACTAAGGAAATGCCCTCGCATTTGCGAGTGTCATCATGCTAGTTAGTACTAATAAAGAAATAACAAAACTATACCATTCTGCAATCTCTACCCTCCAATTGCCGATGGTTCTACTTGTCCCCATCATACTTGTTTGAGAGCCTTTACATCCTCTTTTATTAATTCAGTGCTTAATATGTCAATTGTTGTACTTTTTTCACAGACATATGTACGCAAAGAGAAATTGGCAGAAATGAGTATCATGGCATATAGTTCGCTCGATCAATAAAAATAAGTTGTTTGAATGTCTTCACCTATATTCAAATACCACTGATCTATCAAATGTATTGATTATTTAATTTGTTGTTATATTATAATAATATTTCTCTTACATAATAATAATATATTTTAAGTCTTTTATTTGTGTACAAATGGCAGAGCATGCCAGACATTGTCGAGGCCCAAAACTCTAATTATGTTTTGAGTTCTATTAATATTTAAAATCTGAGCATATATATTAAAATATCTCTAACGTGTTTTCTGGATTAGGGGGGCCATGATAACCATCACGGCCGGCAAGTTTGTCGCCGACGCCAACTTCAATAGCCTCGCCAGCGGAAATGCGCATGGCTCCGTGGGTGCACGTTGTTGTCTACAAGGCGTGCGGCAAAAGGGAATACTCTGACAAATCGATAATGCCAGCCATCTTTGTGGTGGTGAACGATGGGGTTGACGTCATCTTGTTGTCCATCGGAGGAAGCTCCACGCTGACGTACGACCATGACCGATAGCCGTGGTCTCCTTCTCTACCATGCGGGCCGGCGTCCTCATCGTCGCTACCGCGGGCAATGAAGGTCCAAGTTCATCGACCGTCGACAACGACATCCCTTGGATTATGGTCGTGGGTGCCAGCACCATGGATGGGTCATTCCTGGTTAGGGTTATCACTAAGGATGGGTATGACCGCGATCTGGCGGTTTGTCAGTCGCTCGCCGGTAGGCGGTGACTGATGATAGTTCGACCAGAGGCCATGCATGAATTCCTCACTCATGGCACCATTTCTCTTGTGTCCCTCTCAAGCAACCCTGCAATCAAGATACAAGAAGTCTCTTGTGTCCCCAACACACCCAATACACTTGTCAGGTGTATAGGTGCACTAGTTCGGCGAAGAGATAGTGAAATACAAGTGGTATAGATAATTATAAGTGGTAACGGTGCCAGAAAATAGCTTTGATGGAGTGTGGTTGACATGGGAAGACACTAAAGGCAATCTGAAATAAAGATGGAAGCAAGCAAACATGTAACATATCTAGTTGCAAACGGTGTTTCAATGCTTAGAAACAAGGCCTGGGGATCATACTTTCACTAGTGAATACTCTCATATAAATATCTTCTCTTTATGATACTACTCTGAACTACTCTCCGGTTGGACACTCTAATCCATGGTAGGGCTATAACAACACTCCTCAAAGTCCCCTTTCCCATCTAGATAACCCCATACTATCACCTTGAGCGCTAGATGGTTCCAACAAACACCACAATTTCATAGAGACATTCAACTCAAAATATAACTCATAACAAGTATTTGTAATCTCTAGCCTAAGTGCCACCATGGTGTGCATGCTATCACTTTCACACACATGGGGAGAGGTAGAGATCTATTAAAGCACTTGAGTAGCAAGGTAGATCTACTTGATTACAAAGCTCATGATCACAATATGATCATGCATAGAGAGATATGAACACATAGCTACCGGTAGAACCCTTAGCCTTGAGGAAGAACTACTCCCTCATCATCATGGGAATCAGCAACGGCGATGAAGATGGTGGTGGAGATCGATAGAGATGGCTCCGGGGGCACTTCCCCGTCCTGGCAGGATGCCGGAACAGAGACTTTATGTCCCCCCGAATCTCCCCTTCGGTGGCTGGAGGCTGGATTCTTTAGGGTTTTCTAATCGGGAGGCTTCTTATAGGCGAAGGGGCAATGTCAGAGGGTGGACCAGGGGCCCACACCACCTGGTGGCGCGGCTAGGGGGACCCGCGCCACCACATGGTGTGGCCAGCCCCTGGCCCCTCTCCGTCTCATCTTCTGGATCCGTGAGTCTTCCGGTAAAATATCAACTTTAGCTTTTGTCTGGTCCAATTCCGAGAATATTCATTTTCTGGCTTTTCTGGAACCAAAAACAGAAGAAAACAGGCAACTGGCACTGTGGCATCTTGTTAATAGGTTAGTTCCAGAAAATGTGTAAAAGTACTCCAAAGTGTGGACAAAACATAAGAAAGTAGATATAAAACAAGCATGGAACATCAAAAATTATAGATACGTTTGCAACGTATCAACATACCCAAGCTTAACTCCTGCTCGTCCTCGAGTAGGTAAGTGATAAAAAGAATAATTTTTGAGGTGACATGCACCATCACAATCAAAATCAAACCATTTGCAAGCATTGAATGCTGGGATCAAAGTACTCTAAACATGAGCATGAAAGATGAAGTTCTAACAATAAGACATAGTAACTATGTTATAACATGAAAAGGTACAAACAAAAGATTCATGAATAGCAATGCTTTGAAAGACGTTTATTTGTTTCACATATAGAAAACATAAGGAGAATGGTATTCAGCTTGTCCCTCATAGTGTAGCAAAACATAAATGCATAGGACACCTTCAAAGTTCATAAGGATGAGTAGATACAAATAGTTTAAGAATAAGCAATATCAAAGTTATGAATCAATCCACAAGTTTTGGGACAATGCACACTAAACTAAGAATGGCCATTATGCTCTCTCAATAGGTGCATAAAGATAGAAGATGGAGACTCGACATAAAAGTAAAATAAAGGCCTTTATAGAAGGAAGCAGGGATTCAAGTCTCATAAAGAGCTTCCAAAAACTATGGTACTTATTAGCTTTCAGCTCTCATTGCCCCTATCATAAGCATCTTGAAGTAATTAAGGTTAAAATGAACAAACTATGGAGTATATGCTTAACAAAGTATAAGTTGGCAATCTCATGTCCCTTGAATACGAGGGCTGCTCCTCATGCTACTCAAGTTTAGTTACTAGTAAGTTCTTGTCATAGTAAGTACATGTGTATCACAGAGAACCGCCAACGGAGCACCCCTTGCACATGATACAGGAGCTATCCCATAATCAAAATGACAAGGCAAGCAGACAATGAGCATCTCAACATCTTCTTATTTACCATGGGAAAATGGTGCTTTTTTCTCTCTTTCCTCTTTTCTCATCTTTTTTTCCTTTTTCTCAATCTCTATCTCTTTTTGTATAAGAAGAATGCTTCATAGATTGCTCACTATGGTGATGTTGCAAGTTTCCACTATGATTAGGCATGACTTAGGCTAGCAGCCCAGGCGTTTCTCTAACACACATACATAACTCCATGGACTTACAAGCTCCCCTTTCATTTCACACCGATGACATCCATAAAAAAAGAGCATGATATCAACTAGGTACAATGTACAAGTGCAATATTGAAAGCGTTCCCTATGACAACATGGTTCTGCTAATTCCCAATGTATAAGTGCAAGCATATACAACATAGATGATACAATGGTTCAAGTTTATTAGGGGCAAGAAAAGTAAAGTGTGCCATCAAGTTCGTGAGAGCTTTAATCACTAATTTTCACATAACAAGTTTAATTCGGAAGGTAGATAAAAACATGAATATACTTGGAATAGCAAATGCTAATAGGTAGGTATGGTGGACTCTTCGGAATAACTTGGTTTTATATGGAGTTGGATGCATGAGTGGAACTCATACTTGGTACATATGGAGGCTAGCAAAAGACTGGGAGCGGCCAACTAAGAGAGTAATAATGGCCATAATCATGCAAAGCGACAAAACATTATTAATTAAAGCATAAAGTGATATTACAAGTCGAAAACTAAATGATCATAGAGGCTATGGTGACTTGGTATAGTCTTAACATGGTGTGAGCATGCGCCAAGTCAACCCAAATAAAGCATCAAAGGAGAATACCACAATAGTATGCTTTTGTATACTAAAACAACGCATGGTTCTTTCAAGGCACATTAAGCAATCTCAATTATTTGGAACAAGTCATGGTACAACAATAATCACTAAGCATAAAGTCAAAGCAATATCAAACATGACATGATAAATTCTAGGCCACAGTCAAAACAAGCTCCTTTTTGTACCACTTATAAGCATGAACTTTCCTACTCTTTTCCAACACCAATCGAAAACTAAAGCTAAACACAGTGCTAGCAAAGGAGAACACTCGCAGAACAATAAGAGTGAAAACTAGAGTGTTCTAGGCAATGCATAACAAGGTGTGTCTCTCTCCAAAAGAAGTGCTGGGATCGAACCAACTTATTGCAGCAAACCAAGCAAAATAAAACTAAAAATGAAAACAAAGACGCTCCAAGAACAGCACAACAGTGCATGAAACAATAAAAACGAAGTGTCTAAAAAGACCTGAGATTTTTATTCATGAAGAAGGGGATGCCTTGGGCATCCCCAAGCTTTGACTCTTGTACCTCTTGAATATTTCTTGGGATGACACGGGGTGGCATCCCCAAGATTAAGATTTTGTTCATTCTTCATCTCATTATATCATTCTTTCCTTACACCTGAAAATTTCCTTCACACAAAACTTCACACAATCTTCATTAGCAACATTAGTGCATTCAAAAGATAATAAACCTTTGGGTTTTAGTTTTAAAATAGAAAAACTTTCATTAAAAACACAAAATACTATAGCAATTCCCTCAAAAAGCTCAATTCACCAAAAAGAACCCAAAAAGAAATCGATAAAGAGGCAAATACAAATAATGACAGAAATCTGTGAAAACATACCAGCAGGTGAAAACTGATTTTTTCAAAGACCTTATGTTGCTCAAATCGAAAAGTGTTTAACTAACGAAAGTTAGCTAATAACCTGGGCGATTTATTCAGAAAATTACAGCTCAATTCTACATACATATTTTTTTCACGAATTTTTACAGTGAAGCACAAAAATCTGTTTTGGGAGAGCACTTCCCCAAATCTTACTTCCCTCTCATTAGAGGTTATTCTTGGCACAAAAGTCAAATAAAAAAAGGATAAGGAGAGGTTATTATAGAAGTAATAACTTCCAAGACTCAAGAAAACTATTGGGTTATTTTCCAAGAAGTACTTTTCTTTAACGCCTTTAAGTTAGGCATGATAGTTTGAGCAGATGCTCACATAAGAAATATGAATTGAAGTAAAAGAGAGCATCAAGAAGCAAATTCAAAGCACATTTAAGTCTAACCCACTTCCTATGCATAGGAATATTGTAAAGAAACAAGTCATGAAAGCACAAAGCAACAAACATAGAAAAGCAAAACAAGTGCAACTTCAAAAAAATTAACATAAAGAGGGGAAACTTAATATTGTTGAGACACATAAAACCATGTTTCCCTCTCTCATAATAACTTTCAGTAGCATCATGAATAAAATTATCAATATAACTATCACATAAAACATTCTTATCATGAGCCACATGCATAAAAGAATTAATACTCTCCATATAAACACAGTCATTCTTATTAATCGTAGTGGGAGAAAATTCAACAAAATAGTTATCATTATTATTCTCATGACCATAATCATCAAATATAGGAGGCATATTGTAATCATAATTAATTTTCTCCTCAATAGTAGGTGGACTGAAAATATCATATTCATCATTGTAATCATCATATATTGTAGGTATAGTATCATCAAAGTAAATTTTCTCCTCCGTGCTTGGGGGACTAAAAATACCATGCTCATCAAAACCAGCTTCCCCAAGCTTAGACTTTTCCATAGCATTAACAATAATGGTGTTCAAAGAATTCATACTCATAACATTGCTATTAGCATCCAAATAAAGTTCCATAGGTTTTTAAATTTTCTCTTCAAACACTTCATGTCCTAACTCAAGATAAATACTATACAGCTCTCTAATTTTTTTGTTTTTTTCCATTAACCCTAACTAGTGAAAATAAAAACAAGAAACAAAAAGACAAAATTGCAGAAACTAAAGGAAATAACTTCGAGCACTCACACACCAGCAACAGTGCTAGAAGATAGCTTAGTAGCTAGAGGATGTGAGTACCTTTTACCTTACCTCCCCGGCAATGGCGCTAGAAAAATATCTTGATGTCTACGCACTTTTATTCTTGTAGACAGTTGTTGGGCCTCCAAGTGCAGAGGTTTGTAGAATAGCAGCAAGTTTCCCTTAAGTGGATCACCCAAGGTTTATCGAACTCAAGGAGGAAGTGGTCAAAGGTATCCCTCTGAAGCAACCCCGCAATCAAGATACAAGAAGTCTCTTGTCTCCCCAACACACCCAATACACTTGTCAGATGTATAGGTGCACTAGTTCAGCGAAGAGATAGTGAAATACAAGTGGTATAGATAATTATAAGTGGTGAAGGTGCCAGAAAATAGCTTTGATGGAGCGTGGTTGACGTGGGAAGAGACTAAAGGCAATCTGAAATAAAGATGGAAGCAAGCAAACATGTAACAGATCTAGTTGCAAATGGTGTTTAAATGCTTAGAAACAAGGCCTAGGGATCATACTTTCACTAGTGAACACTCCCATATAAATATCTTCTCTTTATGATACTACTCTGAACTACTCTCTAGTTGGACACTCTAATCCATGGTAGGGCTATAATAGTACTCCTCAAAGTCCGCTTTCCCCATCTAGATAACCCCACACTGTCACCTTGAGCGCTAGATGGTTCCAACAAATACCACAATTTCATAGAGACATCCAACTCAAAATATAACTCATAACAAGTATTTGTAATATCCAGCCTAAGTGCCACCATGGTGTGCACGCTATCACTTTCACACACATTGGGAGAGCCAGAGATCTATTAAAGCACTTGAGTAGCAAGGTAGATCTATGTGATTACAAAGCTCACGATCACAATATGATCATGCATAGAGAGAGAGATGAATATATAGCTACCGGTAGAACCCTTAGCCTTGAGGAAGAACTACTCCTCATCATCATGGGAATCAGCAACGGCGATGGAGATGGTGGTGGAGATCGATGGAGATGGCTCCGGGGGCACTTCCCCGTCCCGGCAGGGTGCCGGAACAGAGACTTTCTGTCCCCCGGATCTCCCCTTCGATGGTGGCGGTGCTGCGGAACTTTTTGTGGCTGGAGGCTAGATTCTTTAGGGTTTTCTCATCAGGAGGCTTCTTATAGGCGAATGGGCGATGTCAAAGGGTGGACCAGGGGCCCACACCACCTGGTGGCACGGCCAGGGGGACCCACGCCACCACATGGTGTGGCAAGCCCCTAGCCCATCTCCGTCTCGTCTTCTGGATCCGTGAGTCTTCCAGTAAAATATCGACTTTGGCTTTTGTCTGGTCCAATTCCAAGAATATTCATTTTCTGGCTTTTCTTGAACCAAAAACAGAAGAAAACAGGCAATTGGCACTATGGCATCTTGTTAATAGGTTAGTTCCAGAAAATGTGTAAAAGTACTCCAAAGTGTGGACAAAACATAAGAAAGTAGAAATAAAACAGGCACGGAACATCAAAAATTATAGATACGTTTTCAAGATATCATGGCCCCAGCCGGTACTTCCCCGCCATCTCAAAGCCAGACGCGCTAGCGACTGGGGTCAATGTCCTGGATGGGATACCGTACTAGTTACTTGGGGTTCATGTCGGGCACCTCCTAGGCTGTGCCATATGTAAACGGAAGCCTGCATCAGAGCTGGAGACTGGACGCAATCAAGTAAGAAAGGCCTACGGAGGTAACCTGCCCATTAACTAAACTATCTAGGCAGCTCGTGATTATGTGTGCTCTAACCATTGACTATGTTTACTCTCGACCATTGAATGGGAACAGAAATTTCCGCTTGTGACTGTGTGTGCTCTAACACGCTCGTGTTCAGGTCACACACCACTTCTGATAGACTCGGGGGTTCAGGCTCATATGGGGAATAATCCGCGTTTCTATTTTCGAGCTTTCTTGGTTGAGACAAGAAGGTTTTTCGATCTTGTCGCTGAGGAATGGAATTCAATCATTGGTGGGGGTCCACCTATGGAACGTTGGCAAAGTAAAATTAGACATTTGCGTAGCTTCCTTCATGGTTGGGCTAAAAACCAAAGTAGTAAATATAAACAAGAAAAAAATAGGCTTTTATCCATCATTGATGAGTTGGATTTAAAAGCTGAAAATAAACTGTTACAGTTAAGGAAAGGAAGACTTTGAAGTCTACAAATGAAAAGGTTACCAAACTTAGGCGCGATGAAGAGTCCAAGTGGGCACAGCGAGGCAAAGTTAAACATATTCAGGAGGGAGGGAACAATACTAAATATTTCCACCTAATTGCCAATGGAAAGAATAGGAAAATGAAAATTTTCCAACTCGAGCAATATGAAGGGACAATTGTGGGAGAAGGTAATTTGAGGGTATACATTTCGAAATATTATAAGAAACTATTCGGGGAACCGATTCCTAATAGTTTTAGTCTTATGGAAGACATTAATAATGATATTCCCATAGTCTGTTCCCAAGAAAATGAGATTTTTATACAGCCGTTTACTGAACTAGAGGTTTATGATGCAATTTCTTAGATGGAGCATAACAAAGCTGCAGGTCCTGATGGATTCCCTGCGGAATTCTATCAGACTTTTTGGGCTATGATAAAACATGATGTAATGGCTTTGTTTGCAGAGTTGCATGAAAATGATTTACCCCTGTTTAAACTCAATTTTGGTGTTGTCACCTTGCTGCCCAAAAAGGAAAATGCGGTACAAATTCAACAGTATAGGCCGATTTGATTACTGAATATTAGTTTTAAAATCTTTACCAAGGTTGCCACAAATCGAATATGTGTGATTGCTCACAAAATTATCAGACCCACTCAGATATCCTTTATGCCTGGATGGAATATTCTTGAGGGGTATTGGTTCTTCAAGAGACTATTCATGAGATTCATAGGAAGAAATTGGATGGGGTCTTATTCAAGATTGATTTTGAAAAAGCCTATGACAATGTTAAATGGCCTTTTATGCAACAAGTTCTTCATACGAGAGGTTTCCATCCATCATGGTGTAAGTGGATTGATAGTTTTGTTCGTGATGGGAGTGTGGCTATTCGGGTAAATGATGATATTGGTCACTACTTCCAAACTAAAAAAGGGCTTCGACAAGGAGATCCGTTGTCTCCATTGTTGTTTAATGTTGTGGTCGATTTGCTTGCCGTCCTTATTGCTAGAGCAAAAGATAATGGTCATGTTGTAGGTTTGATCCCTCATCTTGTCGAGGGGGGTATCTATCCTGCAGTATGCGGACGACACTATCATATTCATGGAACACGACTTTCAAAATGCAGTCAACATGAAACTGATTTTATGTATCTTCGAACAACTATCTGGTTTAAAGATCAATTTCCATAAAAGCGAGATTTTTTGTTTTGGCAAAGCTGCTGAACAACAGAATACCTATAAGGAAATTTTTGGGTGCGAGGCTGGCGCCTTGCCTTTTAGATACCTTGGGATACCTTTACATCATAGGAAGCTTCGGAATTCTGAGTGGAATCCCGTGGAAACTAGATGTGAAGGAAAGTTAAGTTGCTGGAAAGGAAAACTTTTATCATATGGTGATAGACTTGTTTTGATTAATTCTGTTTTATCGAGTTTGCCAATGTTTATGTCGTCCTTCTTTCTATAACCTAAGGGTTTTAGGAAAAGGATAGATTTATATCGTTCACACTTCTTTTGGCAAGAGGATGAACATAAGAAAAAATATAGACTTACTAGGTGGAACATTATTTGTCGCCCGAAAGACCAAGGTGGTCTAGGGATTGAGGTGTTAGAGTTAAAAAATAGATGTCTGCTAAGCAAATGGTTTTGTAAGTTATTGACTAGGGAAGGGGGTTGGTAGGAGATACTTTACAACAAATATTTGACTAACAAAACCTTAGCACAAGTTAAAGCTAAACCAACTGATTCTCCGTTCTGGAAAGGACTAATGGAAGTAAAAGATGAGTTCTTTGCGTCTAGTACTTTCAAGATAGGAGATGAGAAAGGAACTAGATTTTGGGAGGATACTTGGTTGGGAGAGTCGCCTCTTGCACATCAATATCCATCCCTATATGGCATTGTGCATAGGAAACATGTTCTGGTTAACACAGTCCTATCGCACAACCCTCTTAACATTACATTTATGTGAAGTTTAACGGGAAGTAAATGGGATGCATGGTTGCACCTATGTGAGAGGCTGATGACTGTCCGCTTGACAAATAATCAGGACAGTTTTTTATGGACACTTACGGAGAATGGGATTTTCACGGTGAAACCAATGTATGAAAAACTCATGAATAGTCATCCGAGCTTTCCCTCGAGGTATTTGTGGAAGATAAGTATTCCATTGAAAATTAAGATCTTTATGTGGTTCCTTAATACAAGAGTGTTATTAACAAAAGATAACTTAGCTAAGGGTATGTGGAATGGATCAAAGAAATGTTGCTTTTGTGACGAGGACAAAACAATAGAACATATTTTCCTTTCATGTCCTTTTGCTAAAGTTATTTGGCGTATGATTTTTTTCACTTATAATTTACCACCTCCAACAAATATTGCTAATATGTTTGGTAACTGGTTAAATGGGGTAGATAAAGCAAACAAAGACAGAATAAGAATTGGCATTTTGGCCATCTGTTGGTCTATTTGGAAATGACGAAATAACTTTATTTTTAATCGTGCCGGAGTTCCATATTTTTTCTAGATTATTCTTATGGCGGTGCATTGGATTCAGCTTTGGGCTTTCCTTCTCCCAGAGCATCAGCAACAACCACTACTAGAGAAAACCCTACCTGAGGCACACCTGGAACCCCATCCAAGGCGCATATGGTATGTGCCTCTAGCGCCGCGCCTCTAGTATCTATTATGCGAGGCGCATATCACACGCGCCTCCTATACTTCATATACACGAAAGTATAGGAGGCGCATGTGATATGCGCCTCACATATGTTATGGTATGCGCCTCTGGTAGTACCCAATATGCACCTCCTATACTTCCCGTATGCGCCTATGGTATATTTTCAATATTCAAGTTTTACAGCAATTTTCAAATTACAGTTTGCAGGTATTCAAATATACAATACAGTCCAAAATACAGTATAAACAACACCGAATTTTCCAGAAACTTGCAATTGGCAAAAGCATAATAGAACCAGCATGAATACAAGTACATTACACATCAATCGCAACATACGAGTTCATACATCAACAAGTGCCAAGTTTTCACATAACACCAAGTGTTTGTGCCACAAGTTCACACCTCCAAGTACAAGTTCACTATCACATTACAACTTTGACGACGGAGCTCTATCTAGATGAAGTAGAGCACATAACCTACCATGAAGATCAACAAGGTTGTGATCACGAGGAAGTTCCTCCACTTCTTCCTCACGTGCCTCCTCTAGTTCTCTTCCACCACCTCTCTAGTCTTGTAGCCTTTGTAGATGTTGCCCGAGAATTTGTTCACTTGCTTCTGGCAGTCTTCCCACTCCTCGTACACACCTGGAACCTTGTCGGCGTACATGACATAGCACTTGTTAGCCATCTCCTATACACAAGATAGATGATATTATCTATGTCAGTGCAAAGCAATAGCAGTTCACAAGATAAGATCATGCATATATATATGGGTGCAATAAGATGTAAGCAATCACGTTCTAATCATCGGCATTTCGAAGAAAGACAAAAAAAGCAAACCAAGAATGACTTGCACAAGTGCCTCATACTTAGGTTGGGCATGGAAATAACAATGATCGTTGTTTGATCTTGTGCGGCAAGTAGAGTATATGCCCAAATTACTAGTCTACTTGGCACACAAGATCAAACAGCGGCATAGTCATACACATGACGCCACAACACGTTCTAATCATCGGCATTTCGAAGAAAGACCAAAAAACCAAACCAAGAATGACTTGGATTCGTGCCTCGTACTATTCGTATCGCCAAAGACAAAAGAAGAGAAATACTTCCACGATTCATATAGCATGGGCATGATATATCAAGTGGCAAAGCAAGGAAAGGATTTGGTCTCCACGGCAACGACTCATTTCAAGTTTGGTGTGTCTAAAGGAGTCGTTGTCGTGGACCCAGAACCCTTTTCTCGGCTTGCCACTTAACGTATTATGTCTTATGTATATGAATCTCGAAAATATTTGTCCTCTTTCGACTTCGGGGCTACGAGATGAAGTAGTTTATCATTTCATTGCATCATCAAAAGGAAATAAATCATTCCACGATTCATATAACAATGTCGACAATGCTATAGGAATAGTGAAATAATGTCTTTCCTTTCGACTTTGGGGCTACAATGAGATATTTGAAACTACATAATTCACCATTTCATTTAATTCACGCTATCTAATATATTTGTATCACCAAAGACAAAAGAAGAGAAATACTTCCACGATTCATATAGCATGGGCATGATATGTCTAGCGACAAACCAATGAAAGGATTCGGTATCCATGGCAATGACTCATTTCGAGTTTGGTGTGTCTAAAGGAGTCATTGGCGTGGACCTAGAATCCTTTCCTTGGCTTGCCGCTAAACATATTATGTCTTATGTATATGAATCTCGAAAATATTTGTCCTCTTTCGGATTTTGGGCTATGAGATAAAATAGTTTATCATTTCATTGTATCACCAAAGACGAAAGGAAAGAAATCATTCCACGATTCATATAACAATGTCGCCAGTGTTATACGAATAGTGAAGCGATGTCTTTTCTTTTGACTTTGGGGCTACACTGAGATATTTGAAACTAAATATTTCACCATTTCATTTAATTTACGCTATCTAATATATTTGTATCGCCAAAGACAAATGAAGAGAAATACTTCCATGATCCATATAGCATGGGCATGATATGTATAGCGGCAAAGCAAGGAAAGGATTTGGTCTCCACGACAACGACTCATTTCGAGTTTGGTGTGTCTAAAGGAGTCGTTGCCATGGACCTAGAACTCTTTCCTTGCTTGCCACTAGACATATTATGTATTATGTATATGAATCTCGAAAATATGTGTCCTCTTTCGACTTTGGGGCTACAAGATGAAATAGTTGCCTCATACTTAGGTTGGGCATGGAAAATGACAATGCCGCTGATGGATTTGGTGCGGCAAGTAGAGTATATGCACAATCCTCTAGTCTACTTGGCACACCAGATCCAGCAATGACATGGTCACACACATGAAGCCACAACACGTTTTAATCATCGGCATTTTGAAGAAAGACAAAGAAAGCAAACCACAAGAAGTAGGGCGGCAATAACAAATGAAAAGCAACAAGCACTTAAAATAGTTCATAACACAAATAACTAGCTAGTGTCGCTCACAATCAAGTTCAAAGGTTGACAAAACATACTCTAGAGGTTTTGCTAGGCAAGTTTAACATAATGATAAGAGGTTACAACACGAGTTCGGAACTAATAGCTAGCTACCCAGGCAATGCAATCATCAAGACTTCTTCGGCTGTTGAGTCGGCTTTAGGGGGCATTGATGAATCCCGACCGAGTTTTTGCCATCTGCATGAATGTCCTGCGGTCACCCTGTTGCGCTAAGCATTCGTCTATCTCCCTGTTGGGTGGTGTATGGTCGCCGTAGAAGGTGCCCCCGGATATCATGACTCCCTGGTGCACGATTGTCGCAAGCTCCTCCTAGATATCGAAGAAGTGCTGCCTGAGGTTGCGATCATGTATTGTTGCAAGCCTTTCAGCCCACTTCGCAAGGTCAGATGGTAGCTTTTTGCTCTCCATGTCATTGAAGAACGCCTTCATGTGGTAAATGGCGTAGAAGACATCCTTCCTGCTGCCAGACGGCTTCTTGACGTAGGCGAACTTGGTGTTGTGGAAAAACACGTGCGCGCCGAACTTCACATGTGGCGTTGCCGGTTTGACGCCTCCCGCTACGACGTAGCCGGTGAGAGCACCATCAAGAATGTTCTTGATATTGGTGTAGTTTTTCGGGATCGCACTGTTTGAGTCGAGGTACACGGCTTTTGAGTGTTTCAAATTCAAGCATATGAACATGCAGCATGTCTGATCATCCTCCGTGATGGGATGGTAGGGAAGGAGAATCACATCCTTGTCCGAGTATGTTTGCATGAAGGTTGAGAGGTAGTCGGTCGTCAGCGCTATGTCCTCGGCATCTTTCAGGACGACGTCACGCATGAAGTAGGGATCCACTATCTAGATGCACCAGATCTTGTCTCTGGTGATCTGCATGGCCATATTGAGGGAGAATATCCGGACCAGGGTATTGTGCAGCCGGAACCCGTTCAACATGTCGAAGATGTCGGAATGCCGCAGGATGGTGTTGAGCTTATCGTTCACTTGTGACTAGACTTGTGCCTGGACTTGTGTATGAACTTGTTCTTGGAACTTTGTCTCGGCAGCCGACACAGCCTGGTTCATGACATCTTGGACTATATTGGGAAAGGCTTCCACCTGTTCCCTTAGGTGTCTTACCTCGGAGCTTTCGACCTTCCTTCCCTTCCGCTCCGTGGTGCCATAGTATTCGGACCATGTTTTGCCGCCAATGCCGACCACACGACCAGCCGACGACGGGGCCGCCAAGGGCTCGACATTCTTGGTTCGGTTCAGCGCCCTGTTAAAAGTGGTGTCCCACTTGGCGATAGGCACCAACCCCTGGGATGAGGAGCTCCTACACTCCTCGTCCTACGCACAAGGAACGCGAAGCATTTGATCAGAAAACTGGACTTCATTGATTAATCGTGAATGCAATTATTCAACTTGCATGCAAACTACTTACATATTTTCTAATGAAGTCCGTCACCTTCCTAGAGAAGGGGCCGATAGGCTCCGAGGAATAAGCTGGACTATTTCTTTTTAGCATTTTTTCTAGTTCTTCTGCCTCATTCAGCATTTTTTCTAGTAACTTGGCCTAGACCCTAGATCACAGGGAGAGGGAGAGGGGAGGGAAGAGGGGTAGGGGAAGGGGAGGGAGAGGGGAAGGGGGTCATGCACCTCGACGACGGTGGACGGCGGGCGCTGATGGCGGCAGGAAGGGGCGACGACGGTGCGGCAGAGGAAGGGGTGGCGCGAGCGGGCTCCTCCTCCTCCTAGGCACGGCGGTGCGAGCGGCAGAGCGAAGGCGACGGCACGACAGAGAGAGAAGGTGACAGCGCGGCAGAGAGCGAAAGCGACGAAGAGGTTGCAGAGTACACATGCTCATTTGTCGATCTAGAGAAAAAGTGAGCGAGAAAAAAAGACTCAGTCGATCACAGACAGGTACCAGCTTATGCGAGGCGCATATTTGAAAATGCGCCTCGCATAACTTTACGCGAGGCGCATTCTGGCCATATGCGCCTCGGCTATTATTCACTACAAGTCAACTAGCGCGATGCGCTATTATTTGCCAACTAACACACATTAGCCCACTGGTATCGACCCTTGTCCTGTTCTAAACCCTAGCCACCCAGGTTCAAATCCTGGGGGTAACATATTTTTGCAAAAATGTTTTAAAGGCCATTTTTCATGTAAAAACATTGTCCAAACACAATATGTACTATAAAATATACTGCAATTATTTTAAAAATTCAAATATTGCCAAAACAACAAAAGTGACTATTATGAATGTGTCTCGTCGATACATAATATTCTCAATGCAATATTATAAAATACAAAAAATGATAATTATGAATGTTTCGATACATAATAGTATGCCACACACGCACGACGGTTTTTGACAATGGTCGGAGCGCGCTAGCGTTTCTTGACAATGGTCGTCTTCTTGCCCTTCTTTGTCGTGGTTGCATAGGTTAGGTCCGGGACGTCTTCACTACTTATTTTGAACGGGAGTCCTTTCTTAGGTAGGGTTGTGGTGTACGGTGCTTGGTTGCCGTATCCGTCTTCCATCTTCGGGTCACCGTTCTGGTTAAAGTCTTGCTCGTTGGTGACTTCTTCCATTCCAATGATGTTCCTTTTGCCTCTTCTGACGAAAACCCAGCTAGGCTTTGACGGGTCTGTGATGTACCAGCATTGGTCGACCTTGCTAGCTAGAACCCAAGGCTCATTTCTCGCGGGTGCGTTCGCGTTGGTGGTCTTTGACGGCATAACCATGGTGGTGAAATATCGGCCTTCTTTCTCGACGCTCTTGGACCACCTGACACGGAACATCGGCACCTTCTCCGTAAAGTAGTCGAGCTCCCAAATCTCCTCGATCCTTCCGTAGTATCTATCCAGGACTTTGCCGTTGTAGAATATCCCCGTAACCCCTGAATTCTGGTGATCGCAGTTATTATCCTTTTCCTCTGTATAAAACGTGTATCCGTTGATACCGTATGCCTGATAGGTCATCAGGTTGTGCGAGGCGCATCGTGACAAGGAGAGTATGAGTATATCTTCCTCGAGTACTCGCCCTGTGGTGGATTAGCAATGACCTTCTCCCTAAACCACCGCGTGAAACCGGAGTTGTGCTCCTTGATAACATCTTCCTCCGAGTACTGGCGCCCCTTGTCAGCATAATTCTTCTTGATAAACTCTTTGTGCTCATATACGTATGGATCGACCACCTGCATGTGTTGTAGCGTGACCAGGTTTGCTCTTTCAAAGTCCTTGGTTTGGCCCTTGATGTAGACATTCTTTGGGCGCCGACCCTCGTGGTGACCGCATCCAGCGAGCCTCCCGAGGTGCTTGTTGAATGGCAGACCAAGAGGGGTCTCGGTTTGTAGAAAGTTCGAGTAGAAAGAGATGCACTCTTCGGCCAGGAAGCCGTTTGCTATGCTTCCATATGGACAGGACCTGTTCTTAACGTATCCTTTGATGTGTCCATTGAGCCTTTCGAACGGCATCATGCTTCGGAGAAACGGAGGACCGAGCCAGACGATATCCTCCACGACATGGAGAAGCAGATGAAGCATGACATCGAAGAATGCGAGGGGGGAATAGATCTCGAGCTCGCATAGTATCACAACGATATCATCATGTAGCCTTATGAGCTGCTTAATGCCTATCGACTTTCGAGAGATGACGTCGAAAAAGTTGAAGAGGCCAAACAACGTTTCACAGACGTGCTTGTCCATTATACCTTGGATCACGACCGGGAGTACCTGCGTCATCAGCACGGCGACATCGTGAGACTTCATCCCGATGAAGCGCTGCTTCGCCTCGTCTAGCCATCTGCTTATCTTCCCCGCGTAGCCGTTCAAAAATTTGACTCTGAGGAGGCACTTCACAAACTGTATGGACTCCTTCTTACTCAGAGTGAAGCACGAGGCCTTGAACTTGACCTTGCCCTTCTTGACCTGCTTTTTGCCCTTGTGGCGATGGCTATTCTGCGTTTCCGTCTCCTCCTCCTCGTCATCGCTAGGTGGTGGTTGAAGTTCATCCCTGATGCCCATATGCTTCAAGTCGTTCCTTGCCTTTGGCCCATCTTTGGTGTTGTTGGTGTTAAGGAGGGTGGCAAGCAGACTCTCGCCCATGTTCTTCGTGATATGCATGAGATCGAGGCTATGAGGCACACGGAGGATCTTCCAGAATGGCAAGTCCCAAAAAATAGACCTCGCCTTCCATACCTTTAGCAGCGGCTCTGGCTTTTTCTGGGTCTTTCCCGGTGTAGGGAATTCCTTCTAGTTATTCAACAGCTCATAGATTTTTGTGCCGCTCCTCTGGTTCAGGATTCCTCGGAGCTCGACCGCCCCATCAAACAGATCTCCTAGCTTTCTCCAGGCGTGATTCTTGGGAAGCCACCTCCGAGCCCCAAGGAACAAGGTTTTCCTAGACCCGGGATATTTTTGTAGCTGGAGATACGTTGTATTATCTTTGCACCTAACGCACCCATAGAATCATTGGACCACATGCCCCGAGAAGTATCCGTAACCGGGATAGTCTTGCACTGTCGTGATCATCGCTGCTCTCATGTCGAAGTATTCTTGTCTCAAGGTGTCCCATGTACAGGCTCCTTCTTCCCATAAAAGATTGATGTTTGTACTGGGTTGTTTTGGCCCTTGAACCAGCATACTAATGGTTACGTACTTCTTCTTCATGCACAACCAGGGGGACGTTGTAGACCCATACAAACATGGGCCAGGTGTTGTGTGTGCTGCTCTGGCTTCCGAACGGATTGAGTCCGTCGGTGCTCACGCCCAGCCTGAGGTTCCTTGACTCTTTCCTGAAATGTTGGTAATATTGGAGGTCCAACGCCTTCCACTGGTAAGCATCCGAAGGGTGCCTCGGCATTTCCTCCTTCTCCGGATCATCGTCTTCTGGCCTCTTTCTTTCCGCGTGCCAGCGCATGAGCTCTGATTCCTTAGGGTCCACGAAATACCGCTTTAGACGAGGAGTTAGAGGAAAGTACCACACAACATTTCTAGGAGCTTTCTTGGTCCCTCTCTTGTATCGAGAGGTCTTGCACACCGGACACGTGGTCTTCTCCGCGTCCTCGCCCCGGTAGATGATGCAATCATTTATGCAGACGTGGTATTTCATGTGCGGTAGATTGAGAGGGCATGCACTTTCTTGGCCTCAATGATACTAGTCGGACATGTGTTCCCCTTCTTGGGAAGAATATCGTGCCAGAATGCAATGTTGTCGTCGAAGCATTCGTTGGTCATTTTGTGTTTTGCCTTCATCTCTAGAGCCCTGAGCGTTACATTCAAACGGGTATCCCCATTGATGCATCCATCAAACAATGGAGTGACCGCGTCTTTCTTCATTTGCTCCAGCTTAGATTTCTCTCTAGCGGCGGCTCTGGCGTTAGCTCGAATCATGGTCGACACCTTGATCTTCGTGTTCATGCCCGGTGCCACCTTGATCATATTCGTGTTCATGCCCGTCGCCACCCTGATCTTCATGATCATCACCTGCCCCGCCGTCGGCGTCTTGATCTTCGTGATCATGACCGGCATATTGATCTTCACCATTATTGACATCCTCATCATCATCTTCATCATCACGTATCAACCGAGTGTAGCCATCCATGAAAATACGTCGGAGCAGGTGCGGATCCAGCATTCCGGAATCGTGCCTTATCAGATACATCAGCTTGTATTTGTGACACAGAGATCTTATCTCCGTCTTGTTCACGCGTGCCATATCGGTCCTCGCGCATCTCATCCACCTATCCACGAGGGCTTTGCGGATCAGTGGTCGGACCATGGTCGCCTATGTGTGGTACAAAGAGCAAGAGAATATATGGGCATCTAGATCTCCCGAAAAATTCGACATGACCTCCCCTAAAAAGAGGACATCCGCGAGTGCTAGAAATTCGCCGGAAAAGAAATTAATCGACATTCCAGCAAAACATTGGCATCTCAAATGAAATCCCTGCACAAAAAGAAGCATGCACCACAACACAATCATATAGTGCGGTGTCGCCGACAACGCGCATGAGCATGCAAGCAACACCTTCACGCTTTCTCCAACGACAACTTGCACAAGAGAGACGGAGGAGAAGTAAAGGGACATGTTGTAGATCTAGAGGAGCAAGAGACTTCACTTACATATGAGTGTTAACCAATGGAGATTGAGCAAGCTTCTATGGTGAATCAATGTGGGAAATGAGGTGGGGAGAAGGAGGAGGGCGACCAAGTATGTATTTTGGTGGAGAGGAAGAAGTGACGCAAGTGAGTGGGATGCATGTGCCAAAAAGGTGCAAAAAAAGTGAGCCAGGTTATGCGAGGCGCATATTGGAGTAAATGTGCCTCCTATAGTGTGAACTATCTGAGGCGCACATGCTAACATGCGCCTCGCATGTGCGGCCACCCGAGCCTGCAGGGGTTACTTGAGGCGCACGTTCCCTAATGTGCCTCTCCTATTGTCAAGTATCGGAGGCGCATGTGACTATATGCGCCTCGCATATTGGACCACCGATCTCCACCCGGGCCCACCCAACATATGCGAGGCGCATTTGTCACATATGCGCCTCACATGTCTAACATGTTGGAGCCGCATATTACCAGGATGCGCCTCGCATAAGAGGGGGGTGCCAGATTTCGTCTGTATAGATGCTAGAGCAGGCGCATCCTGCAAATATGCGCCTCGGCTATTTAAGTACAAGAGGCGCATGTCTGGCTGGTGCGCCTCGCCTATTTTATCAAAGGCGCATATAGTATAAATGCGCCTCTAACGTGCATGTCTCCTATAGCCTTTTCTCTAGTAGTGAACCCATGGTTTCTAGGTGCACCCGTGTTGTGACAGTTACTTTGGATTTTTTCAGCCAGGCTTCGTGGCGTCTTTCTAGCAGATTGATAGATTCCTAGTTGTTCTCATTTATCTCATGTGAGATTTTCTTGTGTTGTTCAGACGGTTGGTGTTTGTATCAACCATGTATGTCCAGTGATCTGTAATACTCTCTGAATACTTTTGACACTTTAATAAATAGACTGTGTGCATCCTAGGATGTAGAGGCCGGGGTAATCCCCATTTCGAAAAAAAACTAGCTAGGCAGCAATCATACTGATGATTTTTTGATTCTATGATCTGCACGTATGTGCTCTACAACTCATCCTCAAAATAGGATTTTATCTCACTTTATATATAAAGTCACAACGGCCGAACAAATACAAAGTGATGGGGATACCCTCTTACAAAGGAAGATCACAGATACATAAATAAAAAGCACGAGTAGTAACACCCTGAAGAGGAATCCGACACAACTAACTAAAGGTTACTCCACGCCTCCTTATGAAATCACCGGACATCTCCACACCGCCCCCACCATGTTGTCGCCTAAGAGGGCCTCCTTCCCTCTCGCTCCAGGCCGTGGAGCGCTGATCCTGCCAGCGGACAACGAGGACAAAGATTAGTGAAGGCTATGTGACATGTATAAAATAGAAGATAGCCAAGATCACCCCATGCCAGCACCAAGAGTGCGTCAAGCCAGGATTGAGCTTGCCTACCGATGACGTCGACCGATCCCACGAGGTACTGGAGCACCACAACGATGACCCCAAGAGGGTAACGACACCACACGTCATTGTCGTCGAGACTGAAATGGTCAAGGATTTTCACCCGGAGCTTTGACATAGGAAAGGTAACCACAACAATGCCCCCAAGAGGGTCACGACACCCGCTGGCACCGAAGCATTGAATTTTCGCCTAAAAAACATTCACACAACATACCAATATTGAAGGCGCCATGTTGTCCACCAGGCCTCCAACACTCGATCTGGGAGCCGCCATTGCCCAAGTGCCACCGACACTAGGATCCCCGTTGTTCCCTACTTGCCATCCTCATGGCCCAGGAGAAGCACCATCACCACCACCACGTTGCTCGTTGGAGAGTCATTCGTGCAGTCCACCTTTTAGAGTCTCCACCATGGATTCAAAAGACACACACCATCGAAACGACAGACATAGAACAACTAGTACATCGGTATTAGCAGCTGGAGATAGCGTGAAGACAAGGTTAACAAGCAGGACGAACACAACACCTATGCGCCGCCTGCAAGCTACATACAGCAAGCAGCAGCAGCTATTTGGCCTCTAGACATGCTGCAGGCGGGAGGATAGCCCTCGCTTCCTAGCCACTTGGAGTTGCTACCAACTGCACCGATCGGCCGGAGCCCGCACAACCCAGATCAGGACCAGATCTGGACCCACAAGTATAGGGGTGTATCACAGTATATTCGAGGGAAGTGAAACCCAATTTATTGATTCGACACAAGGGGAGCCAAAGAATATTTATAAGCCTTAACAACTGAGTTGTCAATTCAGCTGCACCTGGAAACAATCTTGCTCACAGTAGTTTATTAGTAGCAACAGTTTTGTAGTAGCATTAGCAAAGCAATAGCAGTAGTAAAAGTAAAGACAGTAGTAACAATTGTAGTAAACAGTAGGATTTAAGCGCGGTAGGCATAGGGATGGATGGACAGGCGTTGCATGGACAAGACAATTCATATAGCAATCAAGACATAGGGCATTTGCAGATAAATAAGGTAAAGCATACAAGTACTAAATAATCATAGGCATGTGTTCCATATATAGTCATACGTGCTCGCAATGAGAACTTGCACAACATCTTTTGTCCTGCCAGCCCATTTGCAGCGGGGCCTGAAGGGAACTACTGGCAATTAAGGTGCTCCTTTTAATAGAGCACCGGAGTAAAGCATTAACACTTCGTGAACACATGTGATCATCACATCAAAGCCATTCCCTCCGGTTATCCCGATTATTGTCACTTCGGGGCCTTTGGTTCTGGACAACAATATGTGTATACAACTTGCATGTAAGATCGCAAACAATACTATGATCATGAATCGATAACATGTTCAGATCTGAAATCATGGCACTCGGGCCCTAGTGACAAGCATTATGCATAACAAGTTGCAAAAAAGTCAAAAAGCACTAATAATAGATACTAGGCACCATGCCCTAACAATCTGATGCCATTACATGAACAATCTCATCCAATCCCTACCAACCCCAAAGCCTACAGTGGGGGATTACTCACTCATAGATGGGGGAATCATGGATGGTCGATGGAGAAGCAATGGTGATGAGGCGATGATCTCCTCCAATTCCCCCTCCCAGTAGGGTGCCAGAACGGGGTTTCTGGTTCTGATTTGCGGAATCTGGTGGTGGCAGCGTAGCGGGACTCTTTCTGGAAAAACGTCGCCCCCCTGGGTTTTTAGGTCAAGAGGCAACTTATAGGCGAAGAGGGAGGCTGAGGGGGTGACCGAGGTGGCCACACCACCCCTAGGCGCGGCCTGGCCTGTCCTGCACGGCCAAGTGGTGGGGGCCCCTTGTTGGGTCCGCAGCAAAGAAAACAAAAAATTTCCTACGATGAGAACTATACGCCAAGATCTATCTACTAGATACAGAGCAACGGGTGGACATACATCCATGGAGAACTTACCCTCGAAGACAACGAGTTTTGTTAACGAGTAGGAACTCGTGGTTGATGTAGTCGTATGCTTGCCAATCTCAAGATCGTGTGGAAGTTCGAGCGCCGCAAATCAGCAGCGCATCCGTCCTCGCACACACATTCAAGCCACCGGACAACCTCCACCTCCTCGCTCCAGCATATCAGCAGAAGCAGCAACTCCTTCCAGACGCAAGGCCACCGGGAACATGTATCTCGCTAATCCGAGACCATGGGGGAATATCTATAGGGGGAGAGAGATCCTTCACGAGGAGGTGTGAGGATGAAGGAGGGAATGGGTGGCCTTTTATAGGAGGAGGGGGGTGCCCCCTCTCTCCATGGCCGGCGCATGGGGGGTGACCCCTCACCTCCCCCATTTATGTGGTGGTAACCCCTCCACATTAAAATGCCCCCTTAACATTCTCTTTTAAAGTCTCCACTTTAAATGCATTAAATTTCTCTCTCATTTAATAAAACACTTTTATTTATTTTATTCAGAATTTTGTTAATTAATTTAATTAACAAACATTCACATAAAACCCCTTGCAACATTTCAATATCACATGCAGAACCGCTTTCTGCAATTTCACCCGAAACAATTCCGGTTTCTATGGAAACAATTCCTGTTTCTATCGAAACATTTCCTGCGCTTTGCAAACCTTTTGTCTGGAACATATGTGCTCCTAAATAGTGTCCGGCAACCCTTAAGTGTGTCACCCTACGGTTCGTGAATAATGCAGACATGATTGAGACTCCTCTCAGATCAATAATCAGAAGCGGGACCTGGAGATCCATACTGACTCCTGCACATTCAACGATGACTTCTGTGATCGTGAGAACCTTTAACGTCAGCAATTTAATCCCTTTGTCTCATGATATAATACATGTCCGAGATTCGATCATCGGTATCCAAATACCTAGTTTGATCTCGTTACCGACATGCACTCTTTTCTCGTTCCCGTGATATAACATTCTAGTGATCACATCACTTGCTTGCAAGTTATCTTAATGTGATATCACCGAGAGGGCCCAGAGTATATCTATCTGTTATTTGGATTGACAAATTCCACTCTCGATCCATGAGCCTCAACATAACACCTTCATAGTACTGAACCCATCTTTATAGTCACCCTGTTATGGTGTGACGTTTGATGTTATCAAGATACTCTTCCGGTGTTAGCAATTAACATGATCTCATGGTCTAAGGACTAAGACTACTTTGTATGATGTTATAGCAATATAAACATAATGACTTGATCGTAATGCTATACTTTGGATGAATGTTCATCACATCATTTCATAAATGCTGTGACCTTGTTATTAACAACATCCAATGTCCATGATCAGGAAACTTTGATCATCTTGTTAATCAACAAGCTAGTCTATAAGAGAGGCATAACTAGGAACCCTTTTTGTTTATTAAACACACATGTATTGATGTTTCCTATCAATACAATTATAGCATGCAAAATAAACATCTATCATATACAAGGAATATATAATAACAACTTTATTATTGCCTCTCAGGGCATATTTCCTTCAGTCTCCCACTTGCACTAGAGACAATAATCTAGTTCACATAGTGATAAATCTAACACCCATAGAGTTCTGGTGTTGATCATGTTTTGCCCTAGGGAGTACTTTAGTCAACGGATCTGCTACATTTAGGTCCGTGTGCACTTTACAAATCTTTATATCTCCATCCTTGACATGCTCGTGGATGGAGTGAAAGCGGCGCTTAATATGCTCGGAATTCTTGTGAGACCTTTGTTCCTTTGCGTTGGCTATGGCTCCATTGTTGTCACAATAGATCACCATTGGGTCCAACGCACTGGGAACCACACCCAGTTCTGTAATGAACTCTTTCATCCAAACTGCCTCCTGTGCCGCTTCTGCAGCAGCAACATATTCCGCCTCCGTTGTTGATCCAGCCACCACAGGTTGTTTGGAACTCCTCCAATTAACTGCTGCTCCGTTCAAGAGAAATACGTATCCGGATTGATACTTAGAGTCATCCGGATCAGTGTCAAAGCTAGCATCGACATAACACTTAGCGACTAGCTATTCTTCACCTCCGTATATAAGAAACATATCCCTAGTTCTTCTCAAGTACTTGAGGATGTTCTTGACCGCTATCCAGTGTTCCGAACCCGGTCTTGTACATAGTCAAACTAATAGCATGTGCCACATCCGGTCTTGTACATAGCATGGCATACATTATAGAGCCTATGGTTGAGGCATAGGGGATCTTATTTATTATCTCTCTTTCTTCCGCCGTAGGCGGACTTTGAGTCTTACTCAATGTCTTGCCTTGCAACATAGGTAAGAACCCCTTCTTACTTTCGTCCATATTAAACTTATTTAATATCTTATCAAGGTATGTACTCTGCGATAGCCCAATTAGGCGTCTTGATCTATCTCTATAGATTTTAATGCCTAATATATATGAAGCTTCACCAAGGTCCTTCATCGAATTTTTTTTGTTTAGATAACTTTTAACACTGTTTAAAAGATCTATATCATTTCCAATCAATAATATGTCATCCACATATAATATCAGAAATGCCACATTGCTCCCACTCACTTTCTTGTAAATACAAGCCTCTCCATAAGTTTGGACAAATCCAAACTCTTTCATCACCTCATCAAAGCGGAGATTCCAACTCCGGGATGCTTGCTTCAGTCCATAGATGGATCGCTGAAGTTTGCACACCTTATCAGCATCCTTAGGATCGACGAAACCCTTTGGTTGTATCATATACAACTCTTCTTCAATATTACCATTGAGGAATGCAGTTTTGACATCCATCTGCCATATTTCATAATCGAAATATGCAGCAATTGCTAACATAATCCTAACCGACTTAAGCATCGCTACGGGAGAGAATGTCTCATCATAGTCAACTCCTTGAATTTGTCGAAACCCCTTTGCGACAAGTCGAGCCTTATAGATGGTTACATTACCATCAACATCAGTTTTTATTTTGAAAATCCATTTATTCTCAACGGCCTTTCAATCGTGAGGTAAGTCCACCAAGGTCCAAACCTGGTTTTCGTACATGGATTCCATCTCGGATTTCATGGCTTCTAGCCATTTGTTGGAATCAGGGCTCATCATCGCTTCTTCATACGTCGCAGGGTCATCTATATCATCAATCATGAAATTCCTAATAGGATTGCCGTACAGTTCAGGAGCTAGACGTGTCCTGCTTGACCTGCGAGGTTCGGTAGTGTCCTCTTTCAGAGTTTCATGATCAATATCATTAGCTCAATCTTCATGAGGTGAAGTCAACTCCGAAACAACTTCCGGTGCTGCGCTACTCGCCATTTCATGAAGAGAAGGTTCAATAACCTCTTCGAGTTCTACCTTCCGACTACTCACACCTTTCACGAGAAACTCCTTCTCAAGAAAGGATCCATTCTTGGCAACAAAGACCTTGCCCTCGGATCTGTGATAGAAGGTATACCCAATTGTTTCCTTAGGGTATCCTATGAAGATGCATTTTTCCGCTTTGGGTTCGAGTTTATCCGGTTGAAGTTCCTTAACATCAACATCACATCCCCAAACTTTAAGAAATGACAGCTTAGGTTTGTTTCCAAACCATAATTCATACGGTGTCTTTTCAACGGATTTAGATGGTGCCCTATTTAAAGTGAATGTAGCGGTTTCCAGTGCATAACCCCAAAATGACAGTGGCAAGTCAGTCAGAGACATCATTGATCGAACCATATCCAATAAAGTACGATTACGACGTTCTGACACACCATTACGTTGTGGTGTTCCCGCAGGCGTGAGTTGTGAAACTATTCCACAATATTTCATGTGTGTGCTAAACTCGTAACTTAGATACTCTCCTCCACGGTCGGACCGCAGAAATTTGATCTTTCTGTTACGATGATTTTCCACTTCATTCTGAAATTCTTTGAACTTTTCAAAAGTTTCAGACTTATGTTTCATCAAATAGATATACCCGTATCTACTCAAATCATCCGTGAAAGTAACAAAATAACGATATCCACCTCGCGCCGACACACTCATTGGTCCACACACATCAGTATGTATGATTTCCAATAGATCTGTCGCCCGTTCCATTGAACCAGAAAACGGCGTTCTAGTCATCTTGCCCATAAGGCATGGCTCACATGTATCAAATGATTAAAAATCAAGTGATTCCAAAAGTCCATCAGAATGGAGTTTCTTCATGCGTTTAACGCCAATATGACCTAGACGGCAGTGCCACATATATGTAGATATATCATTATCAAGTTTAATCCTTTTAGCATCAACATTATGAATATGCGTAATACTACTATCGAGATCCGATAGAAATAAACCATTCAACACAGGTGCATGACCATAAAAGATATTATTCATATAAATCGAACAACCATTGTTTCCAGATTTAAACGAATAACCACTTTGCATCAAACATGATCCGGATACAATGTTCATGCTCAGTGCAGGCACCAAATAACAATTATTTAGGTTTATAACTAATCCCGACGGCATATGGAGAGGCAGCGTTCTGATGGCAATCACATCAACTCTTGATCCATTGCCGACCCGCATCGTGACCTCATCCCTTACTAGTTTTCGCTTGTTCCGTAGCCCCTGAACCGAGTTACATATATTAGCAACCGATCCCGTATCAAATACCCAGGTGCTACTGCGAATACTAGTCAAGTACACATCAATAACATGTATATCATATATACCTTTGTTTGCCTTGCCGGCCTTCTTGTCCGCCAAATACCTGGGGCAGTTGCGCTTCCAATGGCCAGTCCCCTTGCAATAGTAACACTCGGTGTCAAACTTAGGGCCAGCTCGGGGTTTCTTTTCAGGCGTGGCAACAGATTTGCCGCCCTTATTTCCCTTCTTCTTGCCTTTCTTGTCCTTCTTGAAACCGGTGGTCTTATTGATCATCAACAATTGATGTTCTTTCCTAATATCCACTTCTGCAGTCTTAAGCATTGACAGAAGCTCGGGAAGAGACTTCTTCATGCCCTGCATATTATAGTTCATCACGAAGCTCTTGTAGCTAGGTGGCAGAGATTGGAGAACACGATGTATGCCTAAGTCAATGGGAATCGTTATTCCCAAGGACACAAGCTTATCGGCGTACCCAGACATTTTGAGTACGTGCTCACTAACGGAGCTGTTCTCTTCCATCATGCAGCTAAAGAACTTTTCAGAAGCATTATAACTCTCCACGGCAGCATGGGTATCGAAAATCATTTTCAATTCTCCCATGGTATCAAAGGCATTGCCATTTTCGAAACGTTTTCGAAGTTCTGGCTCTAGCCCATACAGTATGCTGCAATGAACTAAGTTGTGGTCCTCCTGACGAGTTGTATAGACGTTCTTTTCCTCGTCAGGGGCATCAGGAGCTGGTGGGGGGCCTAGCGGCGCCTCTAGCACATGTTGCTTTTGTGCAGCAGTGAGGAAAATCCTCAAATTCATAGCCCAGTTGGTGAAGTTGCTACCATTCGCAGCAAGCTTGTCTTTCTCCATGAACACATTGAAATTAAAAGCAGGTGGTGCCATCTACAACAGAATATGTAAAATATATTTAGACTAAGTTTTATGATAGATTGAGTTCCACTAATCCAAATTACTAATGAACTCCCACTCAAAAACGACATCCCTCGTGTCCTTTTGGTGATTACATGAACCAAATCCACTATACCAAGTCCGATCATCACGTGAGTTGGTGTAGCTTCAAAGGCGAGTATCTATATAGGCATAATATCAACTATATGACTCATGCTTAACCTTTAGGTCCGTGTTCCGAGGCCATGTCTGTACATGCTAGGCTCGTCAAGTAAGAACCTTAGTATTCGCGTGTGTAAAACTGTCTTACACCCGTTGTATGAAAGCGTAGAGTCGAGAACACCCGATCATCACGTGATGCCTCAAAACACGATCCACAAAACGGTGCATACTTAAGGAAGAACACATTTTATCTTGATATCTAAATGAGGGATCATCTTATAATGCTACCAAAAGCGCCAAACTAGCAATATAAGATGCTAACATCTAATGTGTGAAGTGAGGTGATATGGTCCATGCATTTGATCTCTATCATTTGCATCGTGGTATGATCTCTATCATTCCTTTGTGTGTAAGGCCAAGGTCTATGGAACTTACACGTTAAGTGAGTTGTAAGAGTATCTATCATACATCTACTTACAACAATACCATATCAAGACAGTAGCCTAGCAACGATCTAAACTAGACGCCTCTAATTTATCAATTGCAAGTTTTACGTGGCTTAGGGCTTTCGGAGATAGAACCGGTCTTACCTACGAACATGAACCACAACGAGGATAACCAAGTTATTAGCATCTCGTTGTAAATCAGATATTGACTATAGTAGGAGAGACAGACACCCGCCAGCCACTTATGCAAAACAAGTTGCATGTCAGTCGTGGAACCGGTCTCATGTACGATGACATGTAAGGCTGGTCCGGGCCGCTTCATCCCACTATGCCACCAATATCCAAAGTACATAGAAGATGCAATAACATGATCATCATCGCCCACATATAAACATATGTGTACTACCCGTGCAAAGCACCTACGCATAAACCTGTCTCTGATACCACTGTTGGGTCCGCAGCATAGAAAACAAAAAAATTCCTACGATGAGAACTATACGCCAAGATCTATCTACTAGATACAGAGCAACGGGTGGACATACATCCATGGAGAACTTACCCTCGAAGACAACGAGTTTTGTTAACGAGTAGGAACTCGTGGTTGATGTAGTCGTACGCTTGCCGATCTCAAGATCGTGTGGAAGTCCGAGCGCCGCAAATCAGCAGCGCATCCGTCCTCGCACACACGTTCAAGCCACCAGACAACCTCCACCTCCTCGCTCCAGCAAATCAGCGGAAGCAGCAACTCCTTCTAGACGCAAGGCCACCGGGAACATGTATCTCGCTAATCCGAGACCATGGGGGAATATTTATAGGGGGAGAGAGATCCTTCACGAGGAGGTGTGAGGATGAAGGAGGGAATGGGTGGCCTTTTATAGGAGGAGGGGGGTGCCCCCTCTCTCCATGGCCGGCGCATGGGGGGGTGACCCCTCACCTCCCCCATTTATGTGGTGGTAACCCCTCCACATTAAAATTCCCCCTTAACATTCTCTTTTAAAGTCTCCACTTTAAATGCATTAAATTTGTCCAAATTTAATGCTCTCTCATTTAATAAAACACTTTTATTTATTTTATTTAGAATTTTGTTAATTAATTTAATTAACAAACATTCACATAAAACCCCTTGCAACATTTCAATATCACATGCAGAACCGCTTTCTGCAATTTCACCCGAGACAATTCCGGTTTCTATGGAAACAATTCCTGTTTCTATCGAAACATTTCCTGCGCTTTGCAAACCTTTTGTCTGGAACATATGTGCTGCTAAATGGTGTCCGGCAACCCTTAAGTGTGTCACCCTACGGTTCGCGAATAATGCAGACATGATTGAGACTCCTCTCAGATCAATAATCAGAAGCGGGACCTGGAGATCCATACTGACTCCTGCACATTCAACGATGACTTCTGTGATCGTGAGAACCTTTAACGTCAGCAATTTAATCCCTTTGTCTCATGATATAATACATGTCCGAGATTCGATCATCGGTATCCAAATACCTAGTTTGATCTCGTTACCGACATGCACTCTTTTCTCGTTCCCGTGATATAACATTCTAGTGATCACATCACTTGCTTGCAAGTTATCTTAATGTGATATCACCGAGAGGGCCCAGAGTATATCTATCTGTTATTTGGATTGACAAATTCCACTCTCGATCCATGAGCCTCAACATAACACCTTCATAGTACTGAACCCATCTTTATAGTCACCCTGTTATGGTGTGACGTTTGATGTTATCAAGATACTCTTCCGGTGTTAGCAATTAACATGATCTCATGGTCTAAGGACTAAGACTACTTTGTATGATGTTATAGCAATATAAACATAATGACTTGATCGTAATGCTATACTTTGGATGAATGTTCATCACATCATTTCATAAATGTTGTGACCTTGTTATTAACAACATCCAATGTCCATGATCAGGAAACTTTGATCATCTTGTTAATCAACAAGCTAGTCTATAAGAGAGGCATAACTAGGAACCCTTTTTGTTTATTAAACACACATGTATTGATGTTTCCTATCAATACAATTATAGCATGCAAAATAAACATCTATCATATACAAGGAATATATAATAACAACTTTATTATTGCCTCTCAGGGCATATTTCCTTCAGTCTCCCACTTGCACTAGAGACAATAATCTAGTTCACATAGTGATAAATCTAACACCCATAGAGTTCTGGTGTTGATCATGTTTTGCCCTAGGGAGTACTTTAGTCAACGGATCTGCTACATTTAGGTCCGTGTGCACTTTACAAATCTTTATATCTCCATCCTTGACATGCTCGTGGATGGAGTGAAAGCGGCGCTTAATATGCTCGGAATTCTTGTGAGACCTTTGTTCCTTTGCGTTGGCTATGGCTCCATTGTTGTCACAATAGATCACCATTGGGTCCAACGCACTGGGAACCACACCCAGTTCTGTAATGAACTCTTTCATCCAAACTGCCTCCTGTGCCGCTTCTGCAGCAGCAACATATTCCGCCTCCGTTGTTGATCCAGCCACCACAGGTTGTTTGGAACTCCTCCAATTAACTGCTGCTCCGTTCAAGAGAAATACGTATCCGGATTGATACTTAGAGTCATCCGGATCAGTGTCAAAGCTAGCATCGACATAACACTTAGCGACTAGCTATTCTTCACCTCCGTATATAAGAAACATATCCCTAGTTCTTCTCAAGTACTTGAGGATGTTCTTGACCGCTATCCAGTGTTCCGAACCCGGTCTTGTACATAGTCAAACTAATAGCATGTGCCACATCCGGTCTTGTACATAGCATGGCATACATTATAGAGCCTATGGTTGAGGCATAGGGGATCTTATTTATTATCTCTCTTTCTTCCGCCGTAGGCGGACTTTGAGTCTTACTCAATGTCTTGCCTTGCAACATAGGTAAGAACCCCTTCTTACTTTCGTCCATATTAAACTTCTTTAATATCTTATCAAGGTATGTACTCTGCGATAGCCCAATTAGGCGTCTTGATCTATCTCTATAGATTTTAATGCCTAATATATATGAAGCTTCACCAAGGTCCTTCATCGAATTTTTTTTGTTTAGATAACTTTTAACACTGTTTAAAAGATCTATATCATTTCCAATCAATAATATGTCATCCACATATAATATCAGAAATGCCACATTGCTCCCACTCACTTTCTTGTAAATACAAGCCTCTCCATAAGTTTGGACAAATCCAAACTCTTTCATCACCTCATCAAAGCGGAGATTCCAACTCCGGGATGCTTGCTTCAGTCCATAGATGGATCGCTGAAGTTTGCACACCTTATCAGCATCCTTAGGATCGACGAAACCCTTTGGTTGTATCATATACAACTCTTCTTCAATATTACCATTGAGGAATGCAGTTTTGACATCCATCTGCCATATTTCATAATCGAAATATGCAGCAATTGCTAACATAATCCTAACCGACTTAAGCATCGCTACGGGAGAGAATGTCTCATCATAGTCAACTCCTTGAATTTGTCGAAACCCCTTTGCGACAAGTCGAGCCTTATAGATGGTTACATTACCATCAACATCAGTTTTTATTTTGAAAATCCATTTATTCTCAACGGCCTTTCAATCGTGAGGTAAGTCCACCAAGGTCCAAACCTGGTTTTCGTACATGGATTCCATCTCGGATTTCATGGCTTCTAGCCATTTGTTGGAATCAGGGCTCATCATCGCTTCTTCATACGTCGCAGGGTCATCTATATCATCAATCATGAAATTCCTAATAGGATTGCCGTACAGTTCAGGAGCTAGACGTGTCCTGCTTGACCTGCGAGGTTCGGTAGTGTCCTCTTTCAGAGTTTCATGATCAATATCATTAGCTCAATCTTCATGAGGTGAAGTCAACTCCGAAACAACTTCCGGTGCTGCGCTACTCGCCATTTCATGAAGAGAAGGTTCAATAACCTCTTCGAGTTCTACCTTCCGACTACTCACACCTTTCACGAGAAACTCCTTCTCAAGAAAGGATCCATTCTTGGCAACAAAGACCTTGCCCTCGGATCTGTGATAGAAGGTATACCCAATTGTTTCCTTAGGGTATCCTATGAAGATGCATTTTTCCGCTTTGGGTTCGAGTTTATCCGGTTGAAGTTCCTTAACATCAACATCACATCCCCAAACTTTAAGAAATGACAGCTTAGGTTTGTTTCCAAACCATAATTCATACGGTGTCTTTTCAACGGATTTAGATGGTGCCCTATTTAAAGTGAATGTAGCGGTTTCCAGTGCATAACCCCAAAATGACAGTGGCAAGTCAGTCAGAGACATCATTGATCGAACCATATCCAATAAAGTACGATTACGACGTTCTGACACACCATTACGTTGTGGTGTTCCCGCAGGCGTGAGTTGTGAAACTATTCCACAATATTTCATGTGTGTGCTAAACTCGTAACTTAGATACTCTCCTCCACGGTCGGACCGCAGAAATTTGATCTTTCTGTTACGATGATTTTCCACTTCATTCTGAAATTCTTTGAACTTTTCAAAAGTTTCAGACTTATGTTTCATCAAATAGATATACCCGTATCTACTCAAATCATCCGTGAAAGTAACAAAATAACGATATCCACCTCGCGCCGACACACTCATTGGTCCACACACATCAGTATGTATGATTTCCAATAGATCTGTCGCCCGTTCCATTGAACCAGAAAACGGCGTTCTAGTCATCTTGCCCATAAGGCATGGCTCACATGTATCAAATGATTAAAAATCAAGTGATTCCAAAAGTCCATCAGAATGGAGTTTCTTCATGCGTTTAACGCCAATATGACCTAGACGGCAGTGCCACATATATGTAGATATATCATTATCAAGTTTAATCCTTTTAGCATCAACATTATGAATATGCGTAATACTACTATCGAGATCCGATAGAAATAAACCATTCAACACAGGTGCATGACCATAAAAGATATTATTCATATAAATCGAACAACCATTGTTTCCAGATTTAAACGAATAACCACTTTGCATCAAACATGATCCGGATACAATGTTCATGCTCAGTGCAGGCACCAAATAACAATTATTTAGGTTTATAACTAATCCCGACGGCATATGGAGAGGCAGCGTTCTGATGGCAATCACATCAACTCTTGATCCATTGCCGACCCGCATCGTGACCTCATCCCTTACTAGTTTTCGCTTGTTCCGTAGCCCCTGAACCGAGTTACATATATTAGCAACCGATCCCGTATCAAATACCCAGGTGCTACTGCGAATACTAGTCAAGTACACATCAATAACATGTATATCATATATACCTTTGTTTGCCTTGCCGGCCTTCTTGTCCGCCAAATACCTGGGGCAGTTGCGCTTCCAATGGCCAGTCCCCTTGCAATAGTAACACTCGGTGTCAAACTTAGGGCCAGCTCGGGGTTTCTTTTCAGGCGTGGCAACAGATTTGCCGCCCTTATTTCCCTTCTTCTTGCCTTTCTTGTCCTTCTTGAAACCGGTGGTCTTATTGATCATCAACAATTGATGTTCTTTCCTAATATCCACTTCTGCAGTCTTAAGCATTGACAGAAGCTCGGGAAGAGACTTCTTCATGCCCTGCATATTATAGTTCATCACGAAGCTCTTGTAGCTAGGTGGCAGAGATTGGAGAACACGATGTATGCCTAAGTCAATGGGAATCGTTATTCCCAAGGACACAAGCTTATCGGCGTACCCAGACATTTTGAGTACGTGCTCACTAACGGAGCTGTTCTCTTCCATCATGCAGCTAAAGAACTTTTCAGAAGCATTATAACTCTCCACGGCAGCATGGGTATCGAAAATCATTTTCAATTCTCCCATGGTATCAAAGGCATTGCCATTTTCGAAACGTTTTCGAAGTTCTGGCTCTAGCCCATACAGTATGCTGCAATGAACTAAGTTGTGGTCCTCCTGACGAGTTGTATAGACGTTCTTTTCCTCGTCAGGGGCATCAGGAGCTGGTGGGGGGCCTAGCGGCGCCTCTAGCACATGTTGCTTTTGTGCAGCAGTGAGGAAAATCCTCAAATTCATAGCCCAGTTGGTGAAGTTGCTACCATTCGCAGCAAGCTTGTCTTTCTCCATGAACACATTGAAATTAAAAGCAGGTGGTGCCATCTACAACAGAATATGTAAAATATATTTAGACTAAGTTTTATGATAGATTGAGTTCCACTAATCCAAATTACTAATGAACTCCCACTCAAAAACGACATCCCTCGTGTCCTTTTGGTGATTACATGAACCAAATCCACTATACCAAGTCCGATCATCACGTGAGTTGGTGTAGCTTCAAAGGCGAGTATCTATATAGGCATAATATCAACTATATGACTCATGCTTAACCTTTAGGTCCGTGTTCCGAGGCCATGTCTGTACATGCTAGGCTCGTCAAGTAAGAACCTTAGTATTCGCGTGTGTAAAACTGTCTTACACCCGTTGTATGAAAGCGTAGAGTCGAGAACACCCGATCATCACGTGATGCCTCAAAACACGATCCACAAAACGGTGCATACTTAAGGAAGAACACATTTTATCTTGATATCTAAATGAGGGATCATCTTATAATGCTACCAAAAGCGCCAAACTAGCAATATAAGATGCTAACATCTAATGTGTGAAGTGAGGTGATATGGTCCATGCATTTGATCTCTATCATTTGCATCGTGGTATGATCTCTATCATTCCTTTGTGTGTAAGGCCAAGGTCTATGGAACTTACACGTTAAGTGAGTTGTAAGAGTATCTATCATACATCTACTTACAACAATACCATATCAAGACAGTAGCCTAGCAACGATCTAAACTAGACGCCTCTAATTTATCAATTGCAAGTTTTACGTGGCTTAGGGCTTTCGGAGATAGAACCGGTCTTACCTACGAACATGAACCACAACGAGGATAACCAAGTTATTAGCATCTCGTTGTAAATCAGATATTGACTATAGTAGGAGAGACAGACACCCGCCAGCCACTTATGCAAAACAAGTTGCATGTCAGTCGTGGAACCGGTCTCATGTACGATGACATGTAAGGCTGGTCCGGGCCGCTTCATCCCACTATGCCACCAATATCCAAAGTACATAGAAGATGCAATAACATGATCATCATCGCCCACATATAAACATATGTGTACTACCCGTGCAAAGCACCTACGCATAAACCTGTCTCTGATACCACTGTTGGGTCCGCAGCATAGAAAACAAAAAAATTCCTACGATGAGAACTATACGCCAAGATCTATCTACTAGATACAGAGCAACGGGTGGACATACATCCATGGAGAACTTACCCTCGAAGACAACGAGTTTTGTTAACGAGTAGGAACTCGTGGTTGATGTAGTCGTACGCTTGCCGATCTCAAGATCGTGTGGAAGTCCGAGCGCCGCAAATCAGCAGCGCATCCGTCCTCGCACACACGTTCAAGCCACCAGACAACCTCCACCTCCTCGCTCCAGCAAATCAGCGGAAGCAGCAACTCCTTCTAGACGCAAGGCCACCGGGAACATGTATCTCGCTAATCCGAGACCATGGGGGAATATTTATAGGGGGAGAGAGATCCTTCACGAGGAGGTGTGAGGATGAAGGAGGGAATGGGTGGCCTTTTATAGGAGGAGGGGGGTGCCCCCTCTCTCCATGGCCGGCGCATGGGGGGGTGACCCCTCACCTCCCCCATTTATGTGGTGGTAACCCCTCCACATTAAAATTCCCCCTTAACATTCTCTTTTAAAGTCTCCACTTTAAATGCATTAAATTTGTCCAAATTTAATGCTCTCTCATTTAATAAAACACTTTTATTTATTTTATTTAGAATTTTGTTAATTAATTTAATTAACAAACATTCACATAAAACCCCTTGCAACATTTCAATATCACATGCAGAACCGCTTTCTGCAATTTCACCCGAGACAATTCCGGTTTCTATGGAAACAATTCCTGTTTCTATCGAAACATTTCCTGCGCTTTGCAAACCTTTTGTCTGGAACATATGTGCTGCTAAATGGTGTCCGGCAACCCTTAAGTGTGTCACCCTACGGTTCGCGAATAATGCAGACATGATTGAGACTCCTCTCAGATCAATAATCAGAAGCGGGACCTGGAGATCCATACTGACTCCTGCACATTCAACGATGACTTCTGTGATCGTGAGAACCTTTAATGTCAGCAATTTAATCCCTTTGTCTCATGATATAATACATGTCCGAGATTCGATCATCAGTATCCAAATACCTAGTTTGATCTCGTTACCGACATGCACTCTTTTCTCGTTCCCGTGATATAACATTCTAGTGATCACATCACTTGCTTGCAAGCTATCTTAATGTGATATCACCGAGAGGGCCCAGAGTATATCTA
The DNA here is from genome assembly GCA_910589775.1 of Avena eriantha. Lineage (NCBI taxonomy): Eukaryota > Viridiplantae > Streptophyta > Magnoliopsida > Poales > Poaceae > Avena > Avena eriantha. Next base: position 398,912,517 of record OU342745.1, read on the forward strand.
TCCGTCATCTGGATTGACAAATTCCACTCTTGATCCATGAGCCTCAACATAACACCTTCGTAGTACTGAAACCATCTTTATAGTCACCCTGTTACGGTATGACGTTTGATGTTATCAAGATACTCTTCCGGTGTTAGCAATTAACATGATCTCATGGTCTAAGGACTAAGACTACTTTGTATGATGTTATAGCAAGATAAACATAATGACTTGATCGTAATGCTATACTTCGGATGAATGTTCATCACATCATTTCACAAATGCTGTGACCTTGTTATTAACAACATCCAATGTCCATGATCAGGAAACTTTGATCATCTTGTTAATCAACAAGCTAGTCTATAAGAGAGTTATAACTAGGAACCCTTTTTGTTTATTAAACACACATGTATTGATGTTTCCTATCAATACAATTATAGCATGCAAAATAAACATCTATCATATACAAGGAATATATAATAACAACTTTATTATTGCCTCTCAGGGCATATTTCCTTCACCCCTCGTGGCCCTCCTCCCTCTCGTCTTCTGGCTCCGTGAGTCCTATGGTGAAATAGGATTTTTGGCATATTTTCCCGAATTTTTCCTAATAGTTGATTTTCTGCACAAAAACAAGACATCAAGGTAATTCTGCTGAAAACAGCGTCAGTCCGTGTTAGTTGTATCCAAATCACACAAGTTTAGAGGAAAAATAATAGCAAAAGCGTTCAGGAAAGTAGATACATTTTGTACGTATCAACTCCCCCCAGGCTTAACTTATTTCTTGTCCTCAAGCAATTCAGTTGAAAACTGAGTGCGATAAAAGAAACTTTCACGAACACATTTGCTTCATAAGATGTATATATTCTCAGCATATGATAAAGTACTTGGTCGATTCATAACAAGGAGCATGCAAATAAGGTTACTCAATAGTTATTGCAAGCTATGAAGAGATTCCAACTCAAAAATAGTAAGTAGCATCAAACATAAACATAAGCAACATTGCAATGCTCATAAAAAGGTATGATAGAGTGGTATCTCGCTTGCCTTTGATTGTAGAGCAAACATAAATGCCGAGGCACCTCTGAAGTTCAAGTGAAGACTAGAAGTAAAGATATCAAAGATACAAGCATCAAAGTCATGGCACAATTAATCAATTTTTGAGACAAGCACATCACACTAAGAATGACAACTATGCTCTCAATAAAGTGTTCATAGAATAAGCGGTGACTCAACAAGGAAATGAAAAGGTTTTGAAAAGTTTGAAAGGCTTCCAAATGCTAAAAGTATGGTACTCATTAGCTTTGAGCTCTCATTGCCCATACCATAAGCATCTTTTAATGGTTAAGGTTAAAGTGACACAACTAAGAGGATATGATTGACAAGTTATAAGTTGAAATATCATGCCCCTTGCTTACGAGTACCGAACCTCATGCTACTCAACTTTAGTCACAAGTGCTTGTTGGCCCAAATATATCGAGCTCATTGGGGAACCCCAAGAGGAAGGTATGATGAGCACAGCAGCAAGTTTTCCCTCAATACAAAACCAAGGTTATCAATCCAGTAGGAGCAAGGAAACTCCCCAAAGGTGTAGCTAGATGAGCCTTGGCAGGGCGCATTACCGGTGCCAGTAGCAACATGGAGACCTGCACAACACAACCACAGAACTCTGTCCCCAACTTGCGATGAGGTTGTCAATCTCACCAATTTTGCTGAAAACAAAGGATTAAACGTATCGAATGGAAGAAAGTAATAGTAAGTAAACACAAAGCAGTAAACATTTGATTGTAGATTGATAATAAAAGAAAGGACCGGGGTCCATAGTTCACTAGAGGTGGCTCTCCTTAGGATAGATAGCATGTCGGGTGAACAAATTACAGCGGGACAATTGACAAACATCGAGAAAGCATACAAGCATATACTAATCATCTTGACTCCTTTGAGATTTGATTGGGAATTACAACATTATACATAGACCGCCATCCAACTGCATCTATGACTAATAATCCACCTTCAGGTTATCATCCAAACCCCCTCCAGTATTAAGTTGCAAGCAACAGATAATTGCATTACGAATTGCGTGTAAAGTAAACAATATGAGTGTTCTATGAACAAAGGATTGTTGTTTTGTCCCTAGTAGCAACAACACATCTAGTACCTTAGAGATTTCTGTCACTTCCCTAGATTACCAGAGGCATGAACCCACTATCGAGCATAAATACTAACTCTTGGAGTTGCTAGCATCTACTTGGCCAAGATAGCTACTAACAACGGAAAGCATGCAAGATCACAAATAACAAAGACATGATAGAATCAATAATCAATCTAAAATAGCATCTCAATATCCATTGGATCCCCGCAAACACAACATGCGGAATTACAAATTGATGATCTTGATCATGAACGGAGCTCACAAGATCTAAACATGATAGCACAAAGGAGGAGAACTAGCCATCTAGCTACTACATGAACCCATAGTCCAGAGATGAACTACTCACGCATCACACCGGAGGCTTGCATGATGATGAAGAAGGCCTCCAGGGTGAATTCCCCTCTCCGGCAGGGTGTCGGGAAGAGCTTCAGATCCCTCCCGATCTAGGGATGGAGATGAAGGCGGCTACATACTCTTTCGTGGAATTTTGATCAGGTACTTAGGGTTTCCATATCAGAGGCAATAATAGGTGGAAGGAGAGGCCGAGGGGGTGTCTGGGGCGGCCAGACCACCCCCTGGCATGGGCCAGGCCTGGCCGCGTGGCCAGGTGGTGTGGCTGAGCCCCAGTCCCTCTCCGTCTCGTATTCTGGCTCGAGGTGTCACTCGGTGAAATACTGACTTTGGCTTTTGTCCCGTCCAATTCCGAGAATATTCATTTTCTGACTTTCCTGGAACCAAAAACAGCAGAAAACATGCAGCTGGCACTATGGCTCTTGTTAATAGGTTAGTCCAAGAAATCATATGAAAAGTACTCCAAAGTGTAGACAAAACACAAGAAAGTAGATAAAACCAAGCATGGAACATCAAAAAATTTAGATACATTTGCAATGTATCAACAAGTAAGCTCTTGTCATTGTAAGTACATATGTATCATAGAGAACCGCCAACCGGGTACCCCTTGCACATGATACAGGAGCTATCCCATAATCAAAATGACAAGGCAAGCAGACAATGAGCATCTCAGCGATCTTTTTATTTGCTATTTACATAGGTTTTTATTGAGGATGCTTCATAGAGTGCTCATTATGGTTATGCTGCTAGTTTCCACCATGATTAGGCATGGCTTAGGATAGCGGCCTAGGTGTTTCTCTAACACACATACAAACTCCATGATCCTACAAGTTTCCCTTTTATTTCACACCGCCGGGATCCATAAGCAAAAGAATCATCATATCAACGGAATAATAAGTGCAATGTTGAAAGAGTTCCCCATGATACATGGTTCTGCTAACTTCAACTTATAAAGAGCAAGCATATATGCAACAAAGATGGACGCAATGGTTCGAGATTATTAAGTGCAAGAAAGTAAAGTGTGCCTTCAAGTTCGTGAGAGCTTTACTAACTAATTTTCTCATAACAAGCAAACATTTTATTCAGAAGAAAACAAGGCATACTGAATATGCATGGAATAGCAAGTGATGCTAATAGGTAGGTATGGTGGACACTTTTGGCAATATTGGTTTTGGGGAGTTGGAAACACGAGTAGAGCTCATACTCAGTGCAAGTGAAGGCTAGCAATAGTAAGGGAGCGACAAAGGAGAGAGCAATAACTGTCATAATCATGCTTGCAACAAAACAGGACTAATTATGGCATGAAAGTGATTCAAGACCCCTGAGGCAAAATAATTCATCGAGGCTTAACTGATTATTGTTTCAGTCATATGCATGCGTGAGCATGTGCCAAGTCAATTCAAGTGAAACATTCAGAGGAGGATACCCCAGTGTCATGCCAAGTTATGAATAGAACAATTCAAGCAAACATTCATATGACATGCTACAAACCATTAGCAAGCTGGAGCTAATCATAGGAAAGAAAGAACTATTAAGCATCCATAAATAACATACACCTTACATGAACAGACTAAACATGCCCACAATGATGAGTAGATGTACAAAAATGAAAACAAGTAGAGTTCGTTACCAGCATCTTACCACACCTCAAGTTGTCATTAATCTTCATTATTACCCTTCACTTGTGTGGCTTGAATAATAACATGAAACCCAACTCCACTGAGGATTGCTGAACCCTGCAACAAACTTCACAAAACCACAGAAGAACAGAAAATGTTTTTGGTGTTTTTGATTTTTAAAGTCAAGAGCAAAAAGGAGGAACAAGCAAAGAAAAATCTTTTTGGGGTTTTCAAATGGTCCAAACAAAGCAAAAAAGGAAGAAGAAAACCAAGGCTAAAAAGACAAAGAAGCAAACAAAGAGAAATAACGAAAATATTTTTGGTCTTTTTGTGTTTTGGAAAGCAAAAGTAAAGAAAGAACGAAAACTAAAAAGAGAACAAAACATGGATATACAAAGTACCGACTAAACATGATATGTAGATGAGTGTGATGTCGGTGTACCTCCCCCCAAGCTTAGGCTTTTGGCCTAAGTGGGTATCAATCCTAGGCTAGCCAAGATGGAGCGCCCCCGTAGTACGGCGAGGAGGTGCCCTCGTCCTGATATGAGTTCGAGGACGCCCCAGCGTAGTGCGTAGAATAGTCGTAAGAGGGCACATCCCACTGGTGTTGCCCGTGGAAACCAAGCAAGCGGAGCTGCTCGTCCACCTCCTCCTTGGAATGCAACCATGGCATCCTGTAAATACTGAACAAAGTAGATTGTGGCAAAGGAATTTCCCTCTCATCTCCGTCAGTAAAAAACATCATGTATACTAAACTCTCCGTACTAGAGTCAGTAGTGACAAAGTGATGTGTTTTCATAGCACCAAGATCAAGCCTTTGTGGTGTCAACACAGTATCATTAGGATCAACAGAGAGTTCCAAAGCAGCAACCATGCGTGAGGCAATAATGCCCCCATAAATAGGTCCTCTAGTGGCTAGGCAGCGAGCAATGAGAAAACCAAGATTATACTTGGTATCATTATTAAGTGCAGCAGCGAGGAAGGCTAAATGATAATTAGAAATATTACTAGTGTTCTCCCTACCAAGAATGCTAGTGGCAAGATAATAAGCAAAATATCTAAGAGCTAGGACTTGAATGTTCCTTATCTTCCCGTGTTGAGCTACGCGGTCATCGTCATTTGTCACACTTCGGTATAGCTCCAGCAAATCAGCGGGTCGTCCTTGGATCTTCTTCACTGTCCCAGTCATGCCTATGCCTATAATGCTGCAAAATCATTCCAATGGCATGGTAATAGGCATATTATAAATTTTGAACGATACAATTGACTGATAAGCGGTGTTAGTGAAAACGAAACTCTCAACGAAAGTTTTGGTGAGCACGGCATATTGCTCACTCTCATCTTCCATGTAAGTGGTCAAACCAACCCTCTGAACAAGAAGTAAGAAATCGTCAAGGATCCCTGCAACTTGCAAAAAGGTAAAACAAGGGAAAGTGGATGGGTGAGCATCTCCCGCATCTCCTTCATTTCCAAAGCGTGGTGCAATAAGATCTTCATTATATGATGGCCTAAACTGAGAGGCTGATCTTGAAGGCCTTGCCCTCCTGGGTGTGTCCCTCTCAAATATTTCTCCAAAAGTGCGGTTGTTCATCTTTGATATTCTGACATTTAAACATCCATTATACAACTGATTGCAAAGTGAATACATAATGAAGGGAACTACTCATAGGGACTTGTAAGAGGCCTAAACATGCATCAAAACAATTTTTCTAAGCATTGAACAAGCTTACAATCTCTCATAACCTATCACCTACAGCAGCAAAATACTCAAGATATAATCCTCTAAACACAAATCTACTTGGACAAGCGGAGGAGTCACATACTAGAGAACAAATGCTCCAAATTTCAGCAGCAAAGATGGGCTGAGCAAGGAGATCGAAAATTGTGGACCAGAACAGCAAGAACGCGATTTTAAGCAATGAACTGATGTTTTCTCAGGAGAGAGAAGGTAGTGACAAGTGAGAGAGTGAGTGGAGGGCCAGGGTGGCCCACACCATGGCCAGGCGCGCCACCGGCTGGTGTGCCTGCCTGGTGGGCCCCCTGGGTCACTCCAGGCACTTCTTTGTCCCTTTTTGCACGTAAAATTTTATAAGAATTTTCTGGAATTTTCCGAGACACTTTATTCTTGACCAATTTTTAGGTATTGATGAATGATTTTATGACAGAAAGATGACTTTGGAATGATGCAAAAACAAAACAAAGCTAAAACTTGATAAGTTTTAAGACACTCTAATAAGCAAGCAACTAGCAACAGAAAAGTGAACTAAGTGAAAGCAAAACAAACATGGGTAAAAAAAGTAAGCAAAGATAATCATGGTGAAAACATTGTTTTGTTCATTTAAAATCCCTTTGTTAACAAGGTTGATCAGGTCTTGCTACCAAAACAATTTTATATGAAACAAAACTTTGTATTCCACTAATGATTATGTTACCTCAACCTTGATAGCAATGGTCGCAATCATAATAGTTTCATATTTTTCTCGCGGTATGGGACGATATATTTCTCCAACTTGGATGCCCTCAACATGTTCAATTGAATTTAAACCATAGGTCCTATCAATCTTCTTGGGGAAATAGACAATATGCTCCTTGTCATTAACATTAAAAGTCACATTTCCTTGATTACAATTAATAACCGCTCCTGCAGTATTAAGAAAAGGTCTCCAAAGAATAATAGACATATTGTCATCTTCAGGCATTTCACGCACAACAAAGTCAGTTAATATCAATCAATTATGAGCCACTTGAAGAGGTACATCCTCACATATACCAACAGGAATAGTAGTAGATTTATCATCCATTTGCAAAGATATATCAGTTGGTATCCAATTGAAGTCTCTTATAGAAAGAAAAAGGCATAACACTAACTCCTGCTCCCAAATGACACAAAGCAGTTCTAACATAACTATTTTTAATAGAGCATGGAATAGTTGGAATCCCTATGTCTCCAAGTTTCTTTGGAACCTTACCATTAAAGGAATAATTGGCAAGCAAAGTAGAAATTTCTTCATTAGGGATCTTCCTTTCATTAGAGACAATATCCTTCATACACTTTGAATAAGGAGGCAATTTAATAGCATCAGTCAAAGGTATTTGCAAAGATAAAGGTTTCATCCACTCACAAAACTTATTATAGTGTCCGTCTTCCTTTGACTTGTGTTTCTTATCAGGGAAAGGCATAGGTTTTTGGACCCAAGGCTCTCTTTCACTACCATGTTTCTTAGCAACAAAATCGTCTTTAGTGTATTTAGTATTCTTAGTGTGTCTTTCCATTTCTTCTTCAACTTTTTATTTATCAGGTATTCTTAGCAACAAAATTTTCCTCATTACCACTTTTATTTTCAGCATCAGAGACAGATATACTATTAGGATCTTTAACAGGTTCGGAAGATTCTACAATAGTTTTATGTTTCTTTTTCCTTTTCTTAGGAGAAGTACCACTATTTTCAATTTGTTGAGAATCTTGCTCAATTCTTTTAGGATGCCCCTCGGGATATAGAGGATCCTGGGTGGCAGCACCACTTCTAGTTCTAATTTCATAAGCTTGTTTTTCCTTAGAAGCATTAACTAGCAAATCTTTTTGCACTTTAATAAGGTGGTCAATTTGAGTTTTAACCATTTGGAAATGTGTAACAAGCATTTTAACATCATTAGAGGTTCTTTCCACAATATCCTTCAACTCAATAATAGCTCTAGAGTTTTCCATTAGATGGTTTTGCACCCTTTTATTAAAATTATCTTGCTTAACAATAAAAACATCAAATTCTTACAAGCATTGATCAGGAGGTTTAGAGTAAGGAATATCACCTTCATAAAAATGTTGGAGAGAGTGTATCTCAATAGTAGATGAGTGGGAGATTGGCTTACATAATTCTTCTATAGGAGGTAAATTCTTCACGTCTTCAGCTTTAATACCCTTCTCCTTTAGACATTTCTTAGCTTCCTTCATCACTTCATCATTTAGTTCAATAACTCCCCTCTTCTTTGATGTTGGTGTCGGCGTAGGCACAGTTAACTCAGGTGTAGCTGTCTCAGGTGTAGTTGGTTCAAGTGGAGTCCAATCATCATAATTCTTGCTTATTTTAGCCATTAATTCCTTAGCTTCTTTGGGAGTTCTATTCCTAAAAACACAATCAACACAACTATCCAGGTATGTCCTAGATTCTTCAGTTGGTCCATTATAATATATATCAAGAAGATCATTTTTAGGTAATGGACATCCAGCATGCGCATGAATCAAAGCACAAAACCTTGGCCATGATTCAGGAAATATCTCTTTTTCTCCCTGTTTAAAATCCAAAAGTTCCTGCAAAATAGCATGTCTAGCACTAGAGGAAAATATTTCTGAAGGAAGGTACTAATCAAGCAATCAGGGCTATCAATAGATCCAGGAGGTAAATTATTAAACCAAGTTTTAGCTTCTACTTTCAGTGAAAAAGGGAAAATTTTAGCAACAAAGTAGGTGCGCATCTTAATATCATCAGAAAATAAGCCACTCGTGGTAGAAAGCTCAGTCATATGTGCTACCGCACTTTCATTCTTAGTCCCACAAAAAGGTTCTTTCTCAACAATAGCTACGTAAGATAAATCAAGAGAGAAATCATAATCCTTATCTTTAATGTTGATGGGAGATGTAGCAAACTTAGCATTAGGAGATAATTTAGGTCTAATAGTATGTTTCTCGAGAAGACTCTTAATAACACTCCTACCATGGGTGTTTTGGCATTCTTTAATAAATTCATCAGTCATTTCTATATATCCATCTTCAATATCATAGCTCTCTCTAGACCCAGGTGAACTGACAGGTGCAGTAGTATCTTCATTAGGAGTTTCAGTATTTCCAGCTATAGTTCTAGCAATCATAGCATCTAGGAAAGGACCTAATGAACCACTTTTATCAAGCACAGTAGAAACAACATCATAAGTATCAGAAGTTTCAGATTCAGTAGTAGTAGCAGTGTGTGTAGCATGTGTATGTGGTGGTGTAAGGAGCTTACTCATAACAGATGGTGAATCAAGATCAACAGAGGTATTCAGAACCGTACCTCTTCTTTTAGTGGATGGTAATATAGGAACCTTTCCATCACGAGATTTACCCATGATGAATGGAGGGCAGCGAACTATAGTGATTCCAAGTGAACTTGATAAATAGAGCTATGCTCCCCGGCAACGGCGCCAGAAAATAGTCTTGATGACCCACTAGTATAGGGGGTGTATCACAGTATTTTCGAGGGAAGTGAAACCCAATTTATTGATTCGACACAAGGGGAGCCAAAGAATATTTATAAGCCTTAACAACTGAGTTGTCAATTCAGCTGACCTCAAAACAATCTTGCTCACAACAGTTTATCAGTAGCAATAGTTTTGTAATAGCAATAGCAATTTCAGTAAACAGTAGGATTTAAGCGCGGTAGGCATAGGGATGGATGGACGGGCATTGCATGGACAAGACAATTCATATAGCAATCAAGACATAGGGCATTTGCATATAAATAAGGTAAATCATCCAAGTACTAAATAATCATAGGCATGTGTTCCATATATAGTCATACGTACTCGCAATGAGAACTTGCACAACATCTTTTGTCCTGCCAGCCCGTTTGCAGCGAGGCCTCAAGGGAACTACTAGCAATTAAGGTGCTCCTTTTAATAGAGCACCGGAGCAAAGCATTAACACTTCGTGAACACATGTGATCATCACATCAAAGCCATTCCACCGGTTATCCCGATTATTGTCACTTCGGGGCCTTTGGTTCTGGACAACAATATGTGTATACAACTTGCAGGTAAGATCGCAAACAATACTATGATCATGAATCAATAACATGTTCAGATCTGAAATCATGACACCCGGGCCCTAGTGACAAGCATTAAGCATAACAAGTTACAACAAAGTCAAAAAGCACTAATAATAGATACTAGGCACCATGCCCTAACAATCTGATGCCATTACATGAAAGATCTCATCCAATCCCTACCAACCCCATAGCCTACAATGGGGGATTACTCACTCATAGATGGGGGAATCATGGATGGTCGATGGAGAAGCGATGGTGATGATGACGATGATGATCACCTCCAATTCTCCGTCCCGGCAGGGTGCCAGAACGGAGTTTCTGGTTCTGATTTGTGGAATCTGGTGGTGGTGGCATAGCGGAACTCTTTCTAGAAAAATGTTGAACCCCCCTGGGTTTTTAGATCAAGAGGCAACTTATAGGCGAAGAGGGAGGCCGAGGGGGTGACCGAGGCGGCCACACCACCCCCAGGCGCGGCCTGGCCTGGCCCGCGCGGCCAGGTGGTGTGGGCCCCTCGTGGCCCTCCTACGTCTCGTCTTGTGGCTCCGTGAGTCCTCTGGTGAAATAGGATTTTTGGCATATTTTCCCAGATTTTTCCTGATAGTTGATTTTCTGCACAAAAACTAGACACCAAGGTAATTCTGCTGAAAACAGTGTCAGTCTATGTTAGTTGTATCCAAATCACCCAAGTTTAGAGGAAAAACAATAGCAAAAGTGTTCGGGAAAGTAGATACGTTTTGGACGTATCACCCGCCTGGTCCATATCGGGTCCCGATCTGGAAAGCTCCGCCAACCTCCGCACTGACATCGGCCACCGTCGCCCTACCATCGCTGCTTCCATCTATCACACCACCTTCACCATACTCAGTGTGTTGCCATTCGTTGGCCCAGTCTCGTGCCGCTCGAAGCCACAGATGCGCCTGAGCACAACCCTGCTATAGGCACGCAGCACACCGCAAGGCCACCACGCCATTGTCGAAGACGACCATGCCGCCTCAACCCTCGACCAACACGATGCCCTCGATGCCCGCAGAGTCCCACGCGTGGGGGGAGCGGTAAGGGGGAAGCCCTTCCGCCGCTGACGCCTAGGCTTCGCCCCGATGGTGTTCACCGATGGCGGTCTGCGGTGTGGAGGGGGGAGAGGTGAGGAGGGGTTGCGAGAAGGGGCGGCGCTAGGCGCTCACGGGAGCGACATAGGGCCCTCGCTCCCGTCTACAACTCCGGGTATGCATGGTATCCAGGACGAGCAGCTAGAAGATTCTGACGACGCGTACAAAATGGGAGCTGGGCACATCAACGTGTCCAGGGCCATGGACCCTAGACGAGTACGAGCGAGCGGCAGTACGCATCCCACCTCTACTAGCTCCACGCTCGGTGAGGCCGAACTGCGCGCTGTTGCATGCAAAAGACTCGTGGAGATGCTCGGAACAAATCACAACCATCTAGGCGAATTTCCCCCTTTCCTTCTCTCTCCTATACATAGTAGTTTGAGAGTCCCTTCCTCTAGGCCGGGCCGAACAGAGCCCCCCCCCCCCCCGGCGGTGCCGCAATCGGAGAGTGGCTGAGGTGATGCTCCGGCAGCCGTAGTGTAGGTTGTAGATATAGGGTTGTTGGCATCTTGCTAGGTTTGGGCCTTCTGCCTGGTAGATGGAGCGGTGCTCTGTGGCTCGGTGGCCAGCTCCAGAGATTTTTAGGGTTTCTTCTCATCCTCTTGCTTCTCCATCGATTGGTATTGGTAGGGAGGGGAAGGAACGTTGTCTCCCTGAATAAAGTAGTGGTCGCTGGCTGTCTGGCGAGGTGTGGGTGCCAAGCATCGGTGCTTCTTTCGGCATGCCGTGGAAGCGAGAGAGAGAGGCCCAGCAGCTTGGTGTGCAGTGCTTCGGTGTTCCTCCTGGCCGGTCGTGGCAGTGAGGAGGAGGGACAGTGGAGCGCGTCTTCCCCTGCCTCTTCCAGATGGTGGTTCGTTGGCGGCGTTGCAGATCTGAGTCCTGTGGTGCTCCCTCCCTTTTATGGTCACCATGGAGGTGGTGGACGAGTTGCGGAGCTCGCAACTCCTGATGCTGCTGCGCTGCGGGTGGTGGAATATGCGCCCTCTTCTGTAGCTCTCAAGCGGCAACAGCGATGTGTTGCCGCTATCCTTGGCCATGGTATTGGCCCTGCAGAGCCCGTCCTCAGAGCTTGTACGGGCTTCTCCTTCCTCCTTCACTGGAGGATCTCCTCGGATCTCGTCGCGGCGGAGAACACGGCTACTCCTCCAAGTGGTTTCGTCCCTGGAGGTGTCAGCGGTGGCCGAGACCGAAGGTCTATGATCGTCGGCGGTGTGCCTGGACCTGATTGCTTTTTAGCATTTCTTTGTAGGGTGTTGTTTGAAAGTATGCAGGGTGGTGTTGTATCTTTCCTTTTCTCCAGGGACCTCCTTGTAAATGTACACCATCCGCCGTAATGAAGCAGATTCCAGGCCCTTCAGGGTCTTTATCGTTCAAAAAAAGAGAGATGCTAGGAACTTCCCACCACGCATCCGTCCAACTCAACTACCCGAGCATCAGGGTCCCGCTGCAACCGGCAGGGTTCTCCGTGGTATTGACACTGACAAGCGTCACACCTCCGTACTCTGAGACGGAGACATACACGGCCAAGGTGGTCATGCCCCCGGAGGTGCACGTGACCGTCGACCCAAGCACTCTCACCTTCACCGATCCAGGGCAGGAGGCCTCATACCAGATCTCAGTCAGCAGCACCGGCCAGAACTCCCTGGTCCAAGGAGCTGCGTACTAGGCCACCGTCGAATGGTCTTCAAGCTGGCACACGGTCACAATCCCCATGCTCGCGGTGGTCGTCCTGGCCACCTCTCAGTCATCCACGGCGGGGAGGCTGGAGGCAGGGCGTCGATCGTCCACTTGTGCGTTTCTACTATATTTTCTTTGTTGTCCCGATCAAACCACGCGCCCACCAACAGGCATTGCTGGCGATTCTAAATCGTGGCACGCTTTCCTAGGAGTAGTTTGTTTATGTTTTTTGCGGGGTAAGGAGATTGTATTAATCAAATAGTAGTGGCATTACAATCCCTGAGGATATCCAGAATACAATTTGGCCCAGACCCTAACCATACAGCAGTATGGTTATTCAATCTACCAAACTTAGCTAATTCATGAATAGCAACATTCTGGGTTCACGGCACCTTTGATATTTCAGCAATGCAAGCCCTTCTCATCAGTTCTCTTGCTTCAACAACAAGATTTCCCAGCTCTGCTCGGTCCCTATCATTGCTTCTCATCATTTGGAGGATCATAGTGCTGTCCATTTCAATTAGGATTGGTTCAACCTCAATCCAAACTTGTGAGCACTGAGAAATACAATGGTGATCAAGCAATGTTGGTTGTGCCGAATGTTCCACTCAAATACAGCGCAGTAATTATCGAAGTTATATCCTTAATACATAGTATGCACAAGGATTTCTAAGGTAAATGTATTTTTAACGCTATGTAGCAACGCAATGCACGGGCATTTAGCTAGTCTCCATGATTATTCTTGTTGGAAATTACATGGGCCTGGCCCAAGGATAAAGGTTGCACAACACCTACATATGACTAAGGACAGAATTATGTAATGTGATGTTAAGTAATTGTCCATGCCTCGTGGTGGCCTTAATGTTTGTCCATCATTCCTAAATAAAACAAAAATATCCACTCGCAAAAAAAATCTGATTTAGGTAGCATCATATTTCCATGAATATTGAGAATGGTTTCTACAAACAAAACAAAATGGTATTACAGCTTTCTAGTGCGAGATCTAGTAAAAAGTTCTTATATTTGTGGTACTGGAGTATGTGTAGCTGTAGGGGTAGCGGGCATATCTGTAGCAGGGATATTCTTATCAATTACTTCAACATGCCACGATGTTAAATGGTTAGTGTTTGATATATATTTGTGTGTGTTGTTTCTGTATGAGGGGTGGAAAAACAACAAGTATGTCAATATGTTCTACAAATGAGCAAGCTTGTGGTTGTCATGTCTTTATGTTGATACCACAAAGAATCAGCAGAGACTAGATTTTTTCCAAATTTTCAAATTTGTATTAGATTAGGTTATAATCGAGGTGGAAGATCCAAAATCGGGTAAAACTATATTTTACTGTTGAGAAATAGAGCAATTTTCCAAGAGATTTAACCAAAATAAAAGGCAGATAAAGCATAGGCAGAATAATAGAAAATGACCAAAAGATGATATACATCACGGTAGAGGAACCGCCGGTGTTCCCGTTAGCGTTGGCACTGCCGTAAGCCATGTTGTCGAGGAAAAGGTTGTTGATGTCGGGGAAGAAGTCGTCCTTGGGAAAGACGTCGCTGCAGTCGCTATCCGTGAAGGAGTCCGTGATGAAGCCAGTAGTCGCGCTGGTAGCGCTCCACAAAAACCTTATCGCCCTTCTCCCGTACAGGACCCGAAGCAGCGGGGTCTCGGAGACCTACTGTCCCAGCTCGCGGTGCACGCCGCAAGACGGGATGGGGAAGATCTAAGCAGCGCAATGCTCTGAAACTGGAGGTGCAGGGCGTGTGCGTTGCTGTGTCTGAGGAGAGGAGCGACCTCTCACTCTTATAGGCACAGGTAGGCAGGCGAACAGTCGGCGTCGGGAGAGGAAACGAGCAGGCATCGACCGAAGCCGAACAGCCTCCACTAAGCTCGAATTAAATCTCCACTGAGTTCGTGCGTATTAAAAATACACTCACGCAGACTGTTCAAATTATTATCCATTTATGCGTGGCAAAAAGAAAGAGAAGCTCTCGGCTCGAGGCAAAATAGAATAAGGTTATGATACTACTAGATGATACCGTGTACTATAGAGGTAGTATCCTACACTAGTATCATATGCATGATACTAGTAATATGATATTCCCACTATGACCAGACCTAGCATGCAACTAATTTTACATATGGTTGTTTTGTTGATCTCCAAATCAAAGAATGCAAACCAATATTTTCTTTAAGGTGTTGCCTAATGGGCTCATTCATCAATTTTCCTTTAGTGATTCACATTTGGAAGGTTTTCCAAAAATCCAAATATTTATATATTTCATACCAGAATTTCTAAATCGAAGAATAAAATAAATGTACAACTACGAACCTGTTAAAATAAGAAACTCCAAATGGGTAAATGGATTTTTAGAATATTAGGAAGAATTTCTATAATTAATTCCAGAATATAAATCACGACTACAACAACTATGGTCATGTGAAACTCTAATCTATATGTATTAATCAACACGAACAATAGCAGTGCAAACTCTACAACAGCCATAGTAAAATAATAGATTAGACCACAGGGCATGTACTGATCGTTTTTAGATGGAGAAGCCATTGGTCCAGAGATTGCAGAGACTTGTCGAAGAAGACGGCGTTAAATACGACATGCACGCGGTCTGGCTTGACGACCGGGAATATGTATTGTGATGACGAATTTGAATTGTCATGCGGAGCGCTTCCCAAAAACCATATTCACCCTCTCCCATACAGGAACGTAAAAATGAGTGGTTTCGCATACCTTATCTCCCGTTCACCGGTGCACGCCGGCGCGCGGGATGGAGTAGACTGCGGTGACGGCGAAAGTAGAGAGGCTGGCAAAATCCTAGATTGATTTCGGTGTGTTACGTGGTGGAAGACGCATAGAGCGGCTCAGAAGACCCCGTAAAGAACATAACGTAGGCTGATGCCAGTCGCGCACGAGTTCGGGTCGATTACAATAGCCCATGATCCGCGAGCGACCCGAACCGACTAACTGTTGACACACCTGTCAAAACCGCAGCAGTTTTCTTGAGCAGCAAAAAGATAAGCTCGGCTCATTTTGCAAACCACGACGTGCGTGCATCGTGACTAGACGAGCATCGTCAGAGGAGGAGCACGCGTGTATCACTTTTCTTCTCACTCACTTATAAAGTGATGAGACACTCCACCTTATATAGTGGTGCAACTATCAATTCAATTGTGTTATGGAAGCCCTTCTTTCTCAGCAGCAGTAGTTATTACAGAACTTGGGAAATTTCAATGCTGGACTTGGGCATATGTCTTTCAATTCAATGAACAAGACAAATGCATCTGGGATGCCAGATGTTTTCAATTCGAGTAATCAACCTCAATATCATGTGGCTGTGTTAAGCAATTCCATGAAAGATGAAACCAAAGCTTTTGATCTTGTCTTGGTATGCATATTCATCTAGTGCCTTGTTTGTCATGCTTCATTTTGTGCAGATATTAGTTGCTATGCGAGTTTTTGGACATCAATAGTCTCCTAGATATACCCTATTTCATCATATTTTGTCAATAGCCATTGCACACGTTCAGTACACATTATTTGCAATATCCATTGCATGAATAAACGTACCTTTGATTGCCAGTTTTTATCACTAGTAGTTGTACACGCAATGCTAGTTAAATGAATCATGATTATAATCATGCAATGAAGCAGTAATTAGTAGGAATTTATTATGCCATATGTATAAATTTAAGTGATAATTTTATCCAACATAAATCCTGAGCATCTAGTCTATAGGAACAGTGTATGTGCAAAGCATGTTCATGTAACATAATTAAGACATGAAAAAGTTATAGTTCTATTTGCATTTCTTACCTTTAGTGTCATTGATGTGGAAGAAAACTACAAGACATGTTGTTTTATAGTTTTTAGTATATTAGTCTATAGATATAGATGTGGATCACATGTTTATAAAACCAAAACGCTACTATGCGGTTTTCTTATGAGACAGACCTACTCATATCGAACTTGAAGATTCTGACCTCTCTTGTTGTTAATGACATGTTTGCTGCTTTTTTGGGATCACCTTGTGGTGGCACGTGGTTCAAAGAAGTAAACCCTAAAAGGGATCACATGTTCCATGACCACATCGCTCAGATGGAGAAGTTTCAGCAGAGTTAATGGGGGGAGCGGGTTCTGGGCTGGGTGTTCAAATGGTACAATCTGGACTGGGGGTGGGTGAAACTACTGTACTGGCGACCATCCTTGGCGCATGCCGCCATCTGCCTCTAGGACGGAACCAAAATCAATGTTGGTGTCTTCTTATTGCTCTGTTTCCATTCTTGAATTTAACAGATCCTTGAATCATGCTATCCCTAGAGACTAATGTTGCCTTGTTGTTGGGGTTCGTCGGATCCATCGGAGGGTTGGAAGAGCTAGTTCGATCCTATTGCAGGACATGACATGCTACATCAAAGAAATATGATCATGAAAATCCAACATGCACAGACACTCAAGGGAGGAGGGATGTCATTTGGGATTTGGGGTTTACCTGAGAAGCAAGTCCATGAAACCCTTGTTGCCACCAGCCATCATCGTTTCCTTGATGAGCTTGCTCTCCAGCAGGTCGGATCGGTGGATGGGATTCAAAGTGAGGAAGACGTGGGCAATGTGATCGACGACTGGGGTGTTCAGAGCTGAGGTAGACGAGAACGGCGGAAGAGAAGAGGCGCAGTGGAGATTCAAAATTCGAACTAGGGAGTAGGTCATGTGGGGACTAGATAGGGAGGACGAAAGGGAGTTCCGACATGTCGGGTATGATGGTGTACCATGCTCTGCTGTATCCGTGTCTCCGTCTATGAATCAGTACACGTGGTATACAAAAAGTGTCCAATATTGGATGGAAAATGCCAGTCAACGTGGCTGGGTGTGGGACCACGACGCGAATGGGCCATGATATGGGAAGGGCACCATATGATCTTGCAAATGTCGTATTGCCACATTGTTGTGGTATTTTTTTTTGCGAATCACATCATGTGGTATTCAGAATGACAGAGGCGCGTACCGCTTCAATCTGTCGAGATAACTCGTCTTCCCCCTCGAGACGCAGGCACCCGACGGTGGTGGCGCAGGTAAATCCAGCCAAACGCTTCTCCTTCAGATGCACGGCGTTCGTGGCATCCTGCCCGCCATTTTCCTTCCTGGCAGCCACTCTCTGTCCCTCACATCTCATCTCTATCTTCTTTGTGCTTCTGGAACAGGCTAACTCGACCCATCTCCAGCGACCGGTGCACGGCTTCCCGAGCTTCCCTCCCGTCAGTTCTAACCCAGGTTCATTGTCACGCGCCACCCTACTATTCTAGTTTGGATTTTGCTTCAGTGTCTTCCTCCCCTATAAACTTATGAAACTGAAAACACAAGGACGGCTATGATTGGCCGATACCCCTTCCCCTTCTGAATTGAAGGGGTATGATCCAATCCTTGTTGTCCTCGTGTTTTAAGTTCCATTAGTTTGGCGGAGAGGGGGCTTCTATTTTTATCATATCCTATGTGTTTTATTGTCCTTAACAATCAAGTCGAAATTGTAGATTCATCTTTACAATGAAACCAAATTGTTTATGCCTTGACATAGATTTTTTTAGTAGTTATAAGCGATCAGTTTTGACCCGGGGAAGAAACCGAGCAACGTTGGCCCTTCGTCCGCTTCCAGGTCCACGAACCATGTTGTGTTGCTCCGCGAGGAGTTCTCTGGGAAGACGCACGTTGACGCGGCCTCCCTGCTGAGAGTCCAGCACCTACAGCAGCTAAGCCGCGTGGGAGAGCGGGAATGTGGCGGTTGGACCAATCATAGTGCTGCTGGGCCACCGCCTGGCCACAGATGCCGAGGAGGTGGACGGAATTCCTATAGGCGCTTCCACCTTCCTTTGCCAGAGGTGCGTGAGAGTTACTCCCTCCATACCGAAATATAAGACGTTGGCAATTTCACGTACAACTTTTGTCACGAACAAAAAAATCCTAGGTTTCCCGTTTTACCCTCACATCATCCGTCGTACCGCATGTTTCGCTCGCGTGTCGGTCCCGACCATGTCCCGACCGCTGGCTCCGTCGCTCCGCATCGGCGCCTCTCTATGGCGCGCGTCGCCGCTACCCCTCCCCTCCTCTCTCCGCCGGCCTCTCGCTTCCCACTGCCTCCTTGCTCCCCGAAGGGATCCCTCTTCCCCTCGCCCCCGCCTGCACCAGAAACTTCGAGGTCAAAGGTGGCTTTTTTGTGTGTCAGCGTTGGATCTGCTCGTCGGCCTGACGGCGAGTTCCTCGCTGCTCAGTGTGGCCTGGCCTCCGCCGGTCTTCTGCACCTTGTATACGTGTCCAGTTCTTCCTGGCACCGTAGCTCATCCCGTCACTGGCCTCGTTCTTGGAGAAGGCAGATCCTGGGCGAGAGGCGCAGCTGCTACCGTCGGCTCGAGCGCGATGACCCGTACTTGGAGACGGCAGATTCTGGGCGTCACAACCACTTCTGCCGGCGCGAGCGCGGGAGCCTGTAGATGGAGGCGTACGCGAGCTGATTTTGTGCATCCGCAAGGGAGCTGCTCGGCGACGACCCTGCAAACTGCAGTTCATCGAGTCTCCTCGACCTCCACACGAGAAACAGGTAAATGTCAAACTGCAATCCTGAAATTTGTGTGCCGTTTGGGTTCTGAGAGTAATACAGTACAATTGGAGTAATACAGTACAATTTGTGTTCCATGGATTACACAGGAGTAGTTGGAGTCGTTGCAAGAGAGATTGAGGGATCACAATTGAGTTCAGTAGCATCAGCATTTGGCAATCGATTGGTTGGATATAAAATTCAGTTTGCTTGTGTAGGCAAGTTCTCAAGGAATTCTTTTACTCGTGTATGTTTGGATCCGGGGAACAATTACTCAAGGTTTGTGTTTCTAACTATCCTGTAGGTCTTAAGTTCAGCTACGGACATTCAGAATTGCCATCTCTATCGCACGCCTGTGTCTTAAGTTCAGCTATGGACATCAAATTCAGGTTGTAGGAAAAGCAATTTGATATACTCAGAGTACTTGTTCTACTTGGTACTGTTCTTAAAAGAGTAGTGTATCTTAGAACATGTGTTGTGTTTTTATCGGACAGACATTCTCAGAGTAGTTACGTTTATGCAGTTTCTTTGAACAAGTGGGCACTGGGGCACTGTATTGCTTGATTTTGACCCTGCAACTTTTGATTAAGTTTTGTTAGATTTCCATCACACAATTCAGATGATTGAGCCAACAATCTTAGCAGAGCATCACTTGGTTTCACAAACAAAGGTCACAACTTTTATACGTTTAGCTCTCTAGCTTTCACCATTGAAGCATAAAATTTTAGCAAATCTTAGTAGTGGATGTACTCTTTAATCCCTTGCAAATACTTAGAGTATATGCATGCAAATAGTGGATGTACTGTACAGACTGCAGTACCTGCTTTTTAGTTAATTCCTGTTTTTACTGTACAGACTATAGTAACATTGCTTTGCTTTTGTTATTCAATCGTAATTAATTAGGAGTACTGTAAAGAAGCAGGAGTATGTTGTTTGTGAGAGAAGCAGTAGCTTGTCATCTGTAGCATGAACACCTGACAAGTTAGAGTATGAAAATTGCAAAGTATAGAGTATGCAAAACTGGTCCTCAAATTTTAATAATGCATATTGAATGATTACACACAAACACATCGGTGTATATTTGACAGTTTTTTCTTTCTCACAATAACATGAATTTGCTTGCTTGTTCGTTAGCTTCATGCTTTGTGTCACTTGTTGCTTCTTCGCTTGCATCTTTTTTGCTTGCCGCTTCTTCACTTGCATCTTGCACTTGCTTCGTGTCACTTTTCTTTCCTTTGCTTGCATCTATTTCGCTTGCCGCTTCTTCGCTTGCATCTTGCACTTGCTTATTTTTCCTTTGCCTCTTCTTCACTTGCTTTGTGTCACTTTTCATTTCTTTGCTTGCATCTTTTTGGCTTGCCGCTTCTTCACTTGCATCTTGCACTTGCTTCTCTTTCCTTTGCCTCTTCTTCACTTGCTTCGTGTCACTTTCCGTTTCTTTGCTTGCATCTTTTTCGCTTGCCGCTTCTTCGCTTGCATCTTGCACTTGCTTCTTTTTTCTTTGCCTCTTCTTCACTTGCTTCGTGTCATTTTCCGTTTCTTTTCTTGCATCTTTTTCGCTTGCCGCTTCTTCGCTTGCATCTTGCACTTGCTTATTTTTCCTTTGCCTCTTCTTCACTTGCTTCGTGTCACTTTCCGTTTCTTTGCTTGCATCTTTTTCGCTTGCCGCTTCTTCGCTTGCATCTTGCACTTTCTTATTTTTCCTTTGCCTCTTCTTCACTTGCTTTGTGTCACTTTCCATTTCTTTGCTTGCATCTTTTTCGCTTGCCTCTTCTTCAATTGCGTCTTGCACTTGCTTCTTTTTCCTTTGCCTCTTCTTCACTTGCTTCGTGTCATTTTCCGTTTCTTTGCTTGCATATTTTTTGCTTGCCGCTTCTTCGCTTGCATCTTGCACTTTCTTATTTTTCCTTTGCCTCTTCTTCACTTGCTTCGTGTCACTTTCCGTTTCTTTGCTTGCATCTTTTTCGCTTGCTGCTTCTTCGCTTGCATCTTGCACTTTCTTCTTTTTCCTTTGCCTCTTCTTTACTTGCTTCGTGTCATTTTCCGTTTCTTTGCTTGCATCTTTTTCGCTTGCCGCTTCTTCGCTTGCATCTTGCACTTGCTTATTTTTCCTTTGCCTCTTCTTCACTTGCTTCGTGTCACTTTTCATTTCTTTGCTTGCATCTTTTTCGCTTGCCGCTTCTTCGCTTGCATCTTGCACTTGCTTATTTTTCCTTTGCCTCTTCTTCACTTGCTTTGTTTCACTTTCCATTTCTTTGCTTGTATCTTTTTGACTTGCCTCTTCTTCACTTGCGTCTTGCACTTGCTTCTTTTTCCTTTGCCTCTTCTTTACTTGCTTCGTGTCATTTTCCTTTCCTTTGCTTGCATCTTTTTCGCTTGCCGCTTCTTCGCTTGCATCATGCACTTGCTTATTTTTCTTTTGCCTCTTCTTTACTTGCTTCGTGTCACTTTCCGTTTCTTTGCTTGCATATTTTTCGCTTGCTGCTTCTTGTTCTTTTATTTCTTGTTCACTTGCTTCTTTTTTCTCAATTGCTGCTTGTATGATTAGTTTGGCATTCATATAAACTTCTGCTGGAATTTTGAGCCTTTTAGGTAGCTGTCCTAACTTCTCCAATCTATCCTTGCCCACATGGGGAGGGTCGTACCCATTTCCTCCTCCATGATTCATGACTTGAATCATGCAGGTTTGTAGACTTAGGAAGATCTTATTTAGCTTAGTAACCTCGTATTCATCAAACTCTTGCTCCACACCTTGAATGAAATCCTGTAGAGTTTTAGGGATTTTTCTATCAGTTAGAGACTGTAGGGACCTAAAATACCCAAGATCAAGAACATTCAAATCTGGGCTATTTGCTGGCTGTTGAATCAGCTTCATGGTCAGTCCAGTTTTAGCCGCAACTTTTATCACAGCCTCTTTGAATGCTTGATCATTTGGGAGAATATGAGGTGTTGCATTGTCCTGTTGTATTAGGATTGTCTGCCCAACATCATCTGTAGGCCAAGCTGCTACTATAGCAGGCAATACCTTCTCAATGATGAACTCTCTCATGACATCCCTATTCACTTTGATTGACTTTATCTCCAATGTCCCTTTTGGCCTGTTGTCACTTCTTGCTGTTGGTATTTCCTTCACGAATGGCCATATTCCTATTTTCCCTGAAAATATGGCATTACCGGCATTATTGAATCTGGGTCTAGCAACAGCAGTTAGGAACATTACTTTTCCTATGCAATTTTTGTTCTGAATAGATCTTATAGGTACATCTTCCTCTGGGAGAAGGTAGTAATTTATGTCTTTCTTGCTGCTTGTATGATTAGTTGCTGCTTGAACATCAAACCCATTTTCATCTGCTCCATCTCCTACTGAATTCAGTTTCCTTTCAGTATATGTATAGATTATTTTACTGCCAATTTGTCAACATATTTACCGTATGCTTGTGTATGTGTTGTCGATGCAGCCACTTTGAGGTACAGAAGGTCGCAGAGAACGACGACAAGTGCAGGAGTATCCGTGTACTCTTTAAATAATAAGGTGGCATGCAGATTTGGAGTAGCAGGAAAAACAATGGTCGATTTTGTACCTGCATTTTGATCTTCAGGTATGATTTCTTCTGCAGGTGGACTGAAATTTAGGTCGGGAATAACCATGGCAAGTTGGGGCGAGGCTTGTGCTGGGCGGCGCAGGTCCTGGGTGGCGCTGGCCTGGGCGCACAGGTCCTGGGCGCAGGTCCTGAGCGGCGTTGGCTTGGGTGACCAGGTCATGGGCGATGCTGGCCTGTGCGACGGGCGGGCCTGGGCGAGGCTGGTCCTGGGCGACGTGGGGAAGGGAGGCGACGTCCTCGGCGATGAGGTGCTGGCCTAGGCGACCTGATCCTGGGCGACGTGGGGAAGGGAGGCGACGTCCTCGGCGATGAGGTGCTGGCCTGGGCGGTGCTGGCATGTGCGACGGGGGGGGCCTGGGCGAGGCCGGTCCTGGGTGACGTGGGGAAGGGAGGCGACGTCCTTGGCGATGATGCGGGGAAGAAGGGAGGCTGCCGGACCATCAGATCTGAGGCGACGCGGGGAAGGGAGGTTGCCGGACCAGGAGATGCTGGGCGATGACGGGAAGGTGGGCGGCGACCCGGAGAAGATCCTGGGCAACGACAGGACGGAAGAACAGATCGTGATGTATTTCAAAATTCAAAGGACAGGGACAAACTTGTCTTTTTTCCACGATTTCACCTGGTCGGAAATTTTCCCCAACGTCTTATATTTCGGTATGGAGGGAGTACCATTTATCTTTAGCTCAAATTGATCCATCGTGTATCTAATTGTTAGCACATATTACTGAGTGTATAGATCTTCCTATTATCTTCACCATTTTAACCTCTATTGTAATTAACTTGTGTTGGGCTTATGTATACCATTACCTTGTTTTAGGACAAATTCTTGTTCAAGATGGTTGCCTGTGCATATTGTCATGTAGTAACCTAAGACTTCAAGAAATGAAAGCATTATATGAGCTTTCATATCGCAATGTAGTAATGGTTTTCACTGTTAGACGTAATGGATGTATTGTTGGCCCATTGCCGATTATCCTTTTTTTTCAAAAACGCAAAAAACATGGCGTTTCCATGCATTGATAGAAAGAGAAGTTTATGTACAAGCCATAGAGGGCGACACCACACCATACAACTCATCCGAGCTTGCTAATCTAAGAGAGCAGCTGGCCAAAGCCCTTGGACCCGCGCTCACCCAAGACCTAGCCTCAGCCTTGATGGTAACAACCAAGGTGCCAACCGAGGGTCAAGTGTTGTCGAAGACGATTGCGTTGCCAATTATCTTTGATTGGAGTGAAATGCAAAAGTTAAAGGCCTTATTACCCAGAGTTTGGTTCTATGTGGCTGAACCCCCGCCGCTCAAACATCGGGCTATTTTTTACTTCATTGATTAAATGGTACCACTTTGTTTCAGTGATTTGTGTTCTGTTTCCAGCATCCACCTTTGTTGACATACTCTTTCTTAGATTTCAAAAACAATGTTTTGAGAGCAATTTATCATGTATAGATAACCTTTAGATGAGTGGTATTAAGGCCAAAAAAATGATCGAATATACAGAACTTCAGTGAAACATCTTGCGCTGGAAATATGAGTTACACAAAGTTAGAGAAAAGATGGGAAGTTTAATGGTCGCATTCTTTAGGATTAACATGTTGCATTTTGCCTTGTTCCATTGGCTCTTTACCGAAATGCACCTTATTAGCCGATTCTTCTGGATCCTTGTGTTGTCAAAATGTGAGCTTACAACCATATAAGAAATAAGAAGTTGTGCAGGTAATGTTGTATGAATATTCTAGGTTAAGAAGCTGGAGAGTTTGTCCATCTTGTTTACTCATTGATCTCAGATCTGTTATACTGTTATGTCTCTACCAAATTAATTTTACATGCCTTATCTGTTACTGGCGACCGAGGGGGCCAAACCCTAACCCCGCCGCCACCTCCTCCCCCTCCATCCTTCTCCCTCCTCGTCGCCCCCGGAGGGCCGCCGGCCTAAGTGCGCGGCGCCGGTGATGGGGAGGCGGGGATCTGGCCTCCCGGCCCCAGCGCGGCAGTAGGGAGGAGAACGTCGGCGCTGGACGGGGCCCTCTCGCCATCGACGTCTTCGCGGCTCCAGCCGGCGGTGGCTTCGTGGGAGCTTGGATCTGGAGGTGGCGGCCTCTACCGGTGTGGAGCGGGTGGCGATCTGGTGGAGGAGGTGCCAGCGATGGGATTCCATTTGGAAGACCTAGATCGGCTCTCTATCCCTAATTGCCTGCTCGATCCGTTCTCCGGGAACCGGCCGGCGGTGTGGGGATCGCTGCGTCGGATCTAATAAAGGAGGTGGTCCTTTGGTTTATTTCGCACGAAGACGAAGATCTGCTTGATGTCTGCCCTCGTTGATCTGGTCTGGAGAGGCGGGTTCCGGAAGGCTCCGCCGGCGAACTCCCATGGGCATGTCATGCCTGGATATTGCTGGATCGGAAGGTATTCGGTCGTGCGCACCTTTTTTTTGGCCGTTTGGTTTCAGCGGGAGCGTTGCGAAGCTCTGTTGTTTGTTCCCACCAAGTGCCATTCTTTGAGCCATGGTGAAGTCAGATGCGGAGAATGTCAGGAAAGCGGAGATATGCGAGGGTAGCGATGGTGATTTTAGTTCTTGTGGCGATGGAGAACTGGCTGCGTGATCTAGGACTCGTTGCAGCGACTGCTGGTGCGGGAAGTCAATACAGGGGGAGTTCCCAGTCTTACCTTGCAGGGTGAAAATCCAAGGCCTGGCCTTAACTGGTTGTGCCTGGCAATGACCTTGTTGAAGGCAATGTTTTGTGAGCGAGGACTTTTTCCAGGGTGAAAACCTATGATCTTTGATCGGGCAACGACGGCGCTTGGGCACTATTTCCTTCTTGAAGGCGTTGTTATTGGAGTGGAGGACTATTGGTGTTGTTCGGATGGTGTCAGTGTCATTGCTTTGAGGATTAGTTCTCTGTAGCGGGACTTTTCTTTTTTGTAATTCTTCTTTCTTTTTCTAGGTTGTGTGCATCCGTAGGGCTGCTAGGACATGCGTTGTTGCAGAGGCTGGGTGTAATTGGTATCCTGTGATATTAATATCTACTCTTTTCCACACAAAAAAAGACAACTTGAAGTAGTGCCGATGAAAACTGTGGCGTCTGAGGAATATTGAGAATTGCGTGTTTGGCTCACATAAGCACATTCACACTTAACTCATTTAGCAAGTTTGCAAAAAAAAGGACCTTAAGATGATATTAACTCACAACACTAATGCTTATGTTGTAAAAAAACATCTCCAATCTGCAGTACGATGCCATATGCTATCATTGGCCAGGTTAAAGTGGCTACGATATCCTTGTACATTTTCAGATTGTACGTGGACAACATAGTTTGTTAGTTATGCTGCATTTTATTTTCTATATTTGTACCTTTATCCATATCAATAAGCCTTATATGGACCACTAAAGAAAGATTACTCAAATATTGCAGGTGTGAATCAGTCTTACTCTTACATCAAGCTGCGCAATCCACATAAAGAAGAACAAAAAGAAAGCAAAGTGGCGCAAGAAGTCAAATTCTAGCCAAACCAGCATGGTCTATGCATGCCATTCTGTGGAGACCAAAACCTATTACGTGGTAGTGGAAAGGGTATCGTGAGGGGCCTATTATCATCAAGAAAGCGTGCTAGCATGGACATAATATTCAACATAATGTTGAAAGGAGAGAGTATGAACATGGCAACAGTAGCTAGTACTAAAAATGGAACCGAGCATTCTGTAACAGCAGTCTCAGAACTGGACTCTTACAGGTTGAAAATATGTACTCTTGAAAAGGTTAAACATGATAATGGGCCAAAATCTGATCTCTCTGAAGATTCTGAAATGGAGAACGGGCCTGTTTTTTCCAATGATGGGTCATGGTCAGTTAGCAGCTGCAGCTGTTCAGGAAGACCTCCCACAGAAAATTGAAGTGAGCACAATACATGATAAATGTACGAACAAAATCGAGCCCGTGTCTGATATTACATCTCAAGAAGAGCTTCTAGTTGGGTCAACAAACTGGCAGATGTAACTGCACCTAAAGGTCTAGCGGAACCATTGAAGTACACTGCACAACAAAGGGCAGAGTTGCGTTTCAGTTACTGGAAGGTCCCTAGAAGTTGTAGTAAGTCAGCTTCGAGTGCTCAAGAAAAGGGTGGACTACGCTAAAGCAGATTGCTGAAAATTACGAGCTTGCCGAGAGAAAAGAGAAGATGAATAACTTGTAATCCCGTTTAATCGAGAGTTATCAAGAGTTTAATCAAACCAGCTAGCATAAGGATCAGCCAGCGTAAGGTGTATATACCGTCCTAAAATTTGGTAAAGCTCAGTCGTCAACGTTTGACAATTTAGGCTAGTGTAGAAAAATTGCCAAAAATTGGAGCCTAATAAATCGGCTACCAATTTATTAGGGCTGCCAAAAAGTTCGGCCCCAGCCCAACTCGCCGCCGCTCCTAGCCTCCACCGCACCGGCTCATCGCCACCGCCTCCCTCCATCTCTCTCGATCTCAATCTCCAGGAGAGACATGATGGTATTGCTGCTGCCTCGCGCGGCCTTCCTGGTGCTCCTGCTCGTCCTCGTGGTGGCCGCGCCGGTGCTCTGCGCCGCGCACAGCCCCATCTCGCAGCCGCCCTCGCCCGGCGCGCCCACCGCGTCCCCGCTCCTCCGCCCCGACAACGACAACGGATCCGCTGCGTCCCCCGCCCCCGCGAGCTCCCCCGGCGAGGACAAGGTGGCGGCAGCCTCCCCTCCGGCGCCCACCTACACGTCCCCCGCCGAGGCCCCCTCCTCTGAGCACTCGACGGCGCCGTCATCGGCTCTGCACTCTGCCGCCACTCCATCCCCCGCCCCTGCCGCCGACAAGGAAGGCGGCGCCGACGATTACAACAACAAGAAGAAGAAGAAGAAGAAGGAGAAGGCCCCGGCGGCGATGGATGTGATGGCCGGCAGTGCCGGCGCAGAGGAGCAGCCGCAGAAGAAGGCGGACGTGGCGGACAGGCGCGAGGGGATGAGCGGCGGGACGAAGGCGGGCGTGTTCCGTTTTTCTTCCTCTTACCGCTACAAGAGACAGGTGTACCGCCATGAATGCTGTGTGTTTCCAAGAGCATGTCCGGTAAGGTCATGCAGGATGCGGTGACGTCCTTCTGTACCATTGCACATGCCCTACATGCCCTACGAGGTTCATTGTATTGCACCCAAAATTGGGCTCATAATTGTCAACATTTGGCAATTTTGGCTAGTGTTTGATTAGTACAGTTGCCAAATATTAGAGCATCTCCACTCGGGTTCACGGAAGGCCGTTCCTAGGACGAAAATTTTATCCGGACGGAGAAAAACGGCTCGGTCGTGTTCCTAGGACGCCGAATTCGTCCGGATTTGACCCAACTTTCATCCGGTGATCCCAGACCGAACCCAGAGAACTAGGAACCGCTTGGAACGCAGGACGTGGAGGAAACGCCGAAAAAAAACGTCTTCGCATGTGGCCCTATCGTGTAAGCGAGTGAAGCTGAGTCGTCCCCATCCTCCCGTCTCGCCTCCCGCAACGGAGCGTCGGGCAATAAGTGCCCGTTTCGTCGGTCACGCGTCGCCGTAATTTTGCGCCACCGCCAGCTCGCCTCCCCGCCGCTTCGCCCATGCCGCTACACCCCTCCCGCCTTCGCCGCCCATTGCAGCTATAAAAGTCGGCGCCCTCGTCGGCTCGCCGCACACACTCTTAGCCCATCCCCCCCACACGAACTCCACCTCTGGTGAGAAGAAGAAGCTTCAACGATGGTGGAGAGGTTCCTAAGCAATCCCACGACGGCGAACGGCTTCGGCTGGCAAACCCTCAGGCCGTGGGAGGCCCGCATGCTTCACGACGCCGACTACATGGCGCCGCCGGACTTTCGGTGCCCGCCTGGCTGGAAGCTCAGCGTCGGCGGCGTGCCGGTGCCGCCGGTGCCTAAGGACGACGAGATGGTGGAGGAGATCCAGGCTACCATCATGGCGATGCCGGATCCCGAGCTCGCCAAAGACCCCGACAACCTCGTGTATTGGGAGCAGTTCTTTGCCGAGCGGAGGACCTTGGAGCTCGCCACCCACGAAGGCCCGCCCGGCACGCCACCGAAGCGCAACAACACGGCGGCGCGCTGTCGCTGGTGGAGTGTGCCGGGGCGGACACTCCATGTCGTGCTAGAGCACATCCACGTCGGCAACCGCCCGCGTCTCGGCTTCCTACGCTCATCGGTCCCCGCGGGAAGGGCGAGGCGCAACCCTCCGGTGAACTGGTTGCCTAGGAGGATGGATAGTCGGAGCTCGTCGCGCTCGGCCACCGTCGCCTCGGCCTCGCGCTCATCCGCGTTGGCCTCGCGATTGTCAGGCGAGGCGCTGCGCACCGTGAAGCGGGAGGCCTCGCCGCCGATGCGCTTGTCGTCAAGGACCAGGGCGCGGGGCATCGTCATCAACGAAGCCCGCGCGCCATCGCCGCCCACTGGCCGTCTTCGCCTACGCCAGCCGAAGACGGAGCCATTGGAGTGGGTGTTCCCCATCGACGAGGACGCCTTCGCCATGAGGATGGCGATGGAGCAGTCGCCGCGGGATGTTCCGCCGATGCCGAAGCCAGATGCCCTCGCCTGGCCTCGCGCCGATTGGGAGCAGGAGGAGGCCGCCCGAGTTCAACGCCTCTAGGAGGAGGCCGAGCGCGCGGCCACCATTAGGCCTTGCCGTTGGCACGCCTATTAGAGTGTGCCGCTCATCGTCCTCGACGACGACGATGAAGTCGGCCCATCGTCCCAGCCATCGCGGTGCGGCGATGTAACATCGCAAAACTTTAATCAAGGTTATCAAGTTCAAATCACCCAATTTAGGGTTAACAAAAACTTTTATTAATGTGTTGCATTAGTGTAGAATTGTTTGAAAATGCCATGCTTGATTGTTCTAAATGTTGTGAAATGGTTCAAAGGTGAATGCCACATCATCTAGACCATTTACAAACAAAATCCAAAGAAAAAGAAATCAAATAAGATTAAATAAAGCAAATAGTCATTTTGACCATTTTAAGCCACTAGGCCACTTTGAGTGTTCCTAGAAGAGAATTTCTAACAGAAACTTGTATACTTCTTTTCACCCCTTGCTAGACCAAGTAAAGATGTATCAAGGCCCATTTTACAAACTTACAAAAACATCTAGTAAATCAATTTAAATGACAGTTCAAATTTGAATCCAATTCATATGTGAAGATCCCACTTTTTCAAAAACCCACCAAATCAAGTCCAGTTGCCAAACCCTAGCAACCACAGATGCCCAAGCTTGTGACCAACACACCCACCAAATCTCAGCCAAAAATTCAAATTTAAATCTCATGCGGGCATTGTGTCGAACACTTGGTGAGCACAGTAATAGCTGCCAAACTATTACTGTTTTTGATCAATGCCTTGTCCACCATTTGACCCCTTTCTACTCCCCTTGTCCCCTCTAGTCTCAACCAGCCCAATGGAGCAACCCTCACCTTGCTGTATACTCTAGTGCCAAGCCACTCGAGCACCCCCATGTTGGTCGATCATGAACCGCTCACAGCAGACCACCCCGAGCTCGCCCACGATGTCTAGGAGGTAGCTGCGACCACACCGCCGCCCCATGTCCACTCCCCGAGCGAAGCCAAGCCGTGGACCACCCTAGCAAAGCCGCGCCCAGAGCGTCTGCGCCATGCTGAGGACGCGGCAGAGCGTCGCACCCGACCAGCTCGCACACGCCGCGCCTTGACCTCACCCCGCGCACAGTGCTCCGCCGTGACCCCAGCAGCTGCCCAGACATGCCTGTTCGCCGCTGCGCGACTAGTAGCCCCTGTACGCCGCATCAAACACCGCCTCTGCCGCGCAGAGTACCGCACGTTCCCTACCGATGTAGACCGCGCCTTGCCGCGCCATCAAGCCCGTGAGAACCGCCCTGAAGCATCGCATCGACCGCTGCCAACAGCCATGTCGATAGCCGCCCGTAGCCATGTCACCAGCACCGCCTGACCATGCCGCTTTGCCCCTCTCGCCGCAGTATAAAAGGAGGCCCTCTCCACCTCAAATCCTCACACCTATCGACTCCCCTCTCTCTCAGAACCACCCCACACTCTCCCCGGAGCAAGGCGAGCCTCCGTCTGCCAGAATTTCCCCGGAGTTCGCCACTGCAGAGGAGAAGAGGAGCCGTTGATTGCGACCGTCCTAGGAGCTGCCGCGACCACGCCTTGAACCGCCGCCGTCTACCAGCTCGAACGCCCCCCACCACCGACCGAAGCTGGAGCCTAGGTGAGCCCTCGTAGACCCCCACTGTGCCGCTAGGGTTCGTCCTCGCCGGAGACCTGTTCACCGGAGATGACGAACGTCAGCCGTTCAATCATCGTCTAATCGCATGGCTGAGATTGAAACTTATCGCTTCGCTTTAGATGTGTCACTGACGTGTAGGACCCCCCTGTCAGCAGCCCGCTGCACCCGTGCAGTGCAGCTGGGCCGGCCCGTTTATTTTCCCGCACGTAGCCCAACGATTCAAATAATCTTTTTCCAATTTAGTTGAAATCATCTTCTGTCCACTTATTCAAAAATCAATTCAGAGAGTTTCACTTAACCACAAATTTTGTTAGAAAGATAATTAAAATATCTATCCAGACCCGTTGGATCTAAATCATTTAGAGTTAGAGATAATCTTTAGTAAAAATAACAAGACAGAGACTTTTGCAAGTTCAAACATTTTTCAAAAATCAACCATAATAGCTTTTGAGTTGATTCCAATTCTCAAAAATCACATTTGACAAGATCTATCTGAATATGTAATATTATTTAGTTTGCATGTAGTGACCTTGGACTAGTACCAAAATAATGCTATATAGGCATTTCTAGTCACTTTAAATCATTTAAATGATAATCTTAAACTTTCTAAAATGTGACCAACCCTTTAAATCACATTCCCATGTAGTAGAATATGTGGTGATGACATGTGTCCACATGATCCCATATTTTACTTGGAGAATATTAAATCTTAATTAAATTCAATGAGTAGAAATTACTTTTCTCAAAAAAAATTGAAACTAGTTCTTTATTTCATGTGATTAGGCAAGTTAACCTAAGCAAGATGCATTAGGCGTCCTTGGTTATACATTTTGATTTATACCCATCCCAAGTTTTACTTGCAAGCTTTAATCTTTTACTTTACCAAAGTTTCTTTACTTTTAGTAATGCTTTGTGAGATTTTGGAAAGTAGTATAGATAGCATAAAGAGTATAAAACTAGGCCTATATTAAATGTCATTCTATGGCATGAGATTGAGATTAGTACTCCTCATTTGTGAACACTCTTAACCTTAGTGGCTAGTGCTAAGCATAAAACTTGATCACTTTAGATGGGAATACCTGGTGAAAAATGCTTATGAAAACCTTGGAATGATGCTTCATTCTATTGAAATGTTTTGACATGTGTTGAGAAACATAAATGGATTTGATGATGAAAATTTTGAGGCATGAGCCTTACCCCTTTATAAAAACTGATGGTTGGGTTCGGATGCGATACCATTCCAATTTTACCGTACAACCACAATACATGAATTGGGTAAGGCTTAGACAGAAGTTTATATGCATTAGTATGGGTTCCCTCGCGGAAGAGGTTTGAGCTGAGGCTACCTCTTGATGATTTCCACCTATGTAGTGCCCAGGATGGCAGATGGCCATGGCTGGGAGGCCAAGCTCATAGGGGAGGTGCTTATACTAGAGTGTGTAAAGGAAAGGTTATGATTGATTATCCGCATACTAAGTATGATGATTCAGGGTTATTGATACGTCCAAAATGTATCTACTTTCCCGAACACTTTTGCTATTGTTTCTCCTCTAAACTTGTGTGATTTGGATGCAACTAATACGGACTGACGCTGTTTTCAGCAGAATTGCCTTGGTGTCTACTTTTTGTGCAGAAAATCAACTATCAGGAAAAATCCCGGAAAATATGCCAAAAATCCTATTTCACCCGAAGACTCTAGGAGCCAGAATACGAGACAGAGAAGAGCCCTGGGGTGGCCACACCACCTGGTGGCACGGGCCAGGCTAGGCCGCGCCACGGGGTGGTGTGGGCCCCCCAGGCACCCCCTCGGCCTCTCTCTTCGCCTATAAGGAGCCTTCTGACCTAAAAACTTCGGGGGGTTTGACATTTTTCCAGAAGGAGTTCCGCTCCGCCGCCACCACCAGATTCCACGAAACAGCACCAGAAACTCCGTTCTGGCACCCTGTCGGGACGGGGAATTGGAGGAGATCATCGCCATCATCATCACCATCGCTTCTCCATCGACCATCCATGTTTCCCCCATCTATGAATGAGTAATCCCCCGTTGTAGGCTATGGGGATGGTAGGGATTGGATGAGATCGTTCATGTAATGGCATCAGATTGTTAGGGCATGGTGCCTAGTATCTTTTATTAGTGCTTTATGACTTCGTTGTGACTTGTTGTGCTTAATGCTTGTCACTAGGGCCCGAGTGCCATGATTTCAGATCTGAACTTATTATTGATTCATTATGATAGTATTGTTTCTGGTCTTATCTACAAGTTATATACACACGTTATTGTCCGGAACCTATGGCCCCAAAGTGACAGAAATCGGGATAACCGGAAGGGAAAGGCTTTGATGTGAGGATAACATGTGTTCACGGAGTGTTAATGCTTTGCTCCGGTGCTCTATTAAAAGGAGCACCTTAATTGCCAGTAGTTCCCTAGAGGCCCCGCTGCAAACGGGCTGGCAGGACAAAAGATGTTGTGCAAGTTCTCATTGCGAGCACGTATGACTATATATGGAACACATGCCTAGGATTGTCTAGTACTTGGATGCTTTATCTTATTTATCTGCAATTGCCCTATGTTCTGATTGCTATGTGAATTGTCTTATCCATGCAACGGCCGTCCATCCATCCCTATGCCTACCGCACTCGAATCCCACTGTTACTACTTTCGTTACTACTGTCTTTGCTTTGCTACTGCTGTTACCTTGCTATTCCTACTACAAAACTGTTGCTACTGATAAACTGCTGTGAGCAAGATTGTTTCCAGGTGCAGCTGAATTGACAACTCAGTTGTTAAGGCTGATAAATATTCTTTGGCTCCCCTTGTGTCGAATCAATAAATTGGGTTTCACTTCCCTCGAAAATACTGTGATACACCCCCTATAGTTGTGGGTCATCAAGACTATTTTCTGGCACCGTTGCCGGGGAGCATAGCTTTATTTATCAAGTTTACTTGGATTCTCTATTGTTCGCCGCTATTCATCCATCATGGGTAAGTCTCATGATGGCAATGTTCCTATTTTACCATCCACTACAAGAAGAGGTACGGTTCTGAACACCTCTACCGCTCTTGATTCACCGTCTGTTTTGAGTAAGTTCCTTACACCACCACATACACATGCTACACACACTGCTACTACTGCTGAATCTGAAACTTCTGATACTTATGATGCCGCTTCTACTGTGCTTGATAAGAGTGGTTCATTAGGTCCTTTCCTAGATGCTACGATTGCTATAACTATAGCTTGAAATACCGAAACTCCTAATGAAGACACTACCTCACCTGTTAGCTCACCTGAGTCTAGGGAGAGTTATGATATTGAAGAAGATTATGTTGAGATGACGGATGAGTTTATTGAAGAATGTAAGAACACCCATGATAGGAGCGCTGCTAAGAGTCTCCTTGAGAGGCGTACTATTAGACCCAAATTATCTCTTGATGCTAAGTTTGTTGCTTCTCCCATAAACATTATAGATGAAGATTATGATTTCTCTCTCGATCTATCTTACATAGCTATTGTCGAGAAAGAACCTTTTTGTGGGACTAAGAATGTAAGTGCGGTAGCACATATGAATGAACTTTCTACTATGAGTGGCTTGTTTTCTGATGATATTAAGATGCGTACTTATTTTGTTGCTAAGATTTTTCCTTTTTCACTGAAAGGAGAAGCTAAACTTGGTTTAGTAATTTACCTTCTGGATCTATTGATAGCCCTGAGTGCTTAATTAGTACTTTTCTGCAGAAATATTTTCCTCCCAGTGCTAGACATGCTATTTTGCAGGAACTTTTTGATTTTAAACAGGGAGAAAAAGAGGTATTACCCGAATCTTGGGCAAGGTTTTGCGCTTTGATTCATGCACAGGCTGGAAGTCCATTACCTAAGAATGAGCTTCTGGATATATTTTATAATGGACTAACCGAGGAATCTAGGACATACCTAGATAGTTGTGCTGATTGTGTTTTCAGGAATAGGACTCCAAAGGAAGCTAAGGAATTAATGGCTAAAATAAGCAAGAATTATGAAGATTGGACTCCTCCTAAACAAGCTATACCTCAAGTAATTGTACCTGAACCATCTATTCCCGTGCCTATTCCAACATCAAAGAAGAGGGGAGTTATTGAATTAAATGATGAAGTGATGAAGGAAGCTAACAAATGTCTTAAGGAGAAGGGAATTAAAGCTGCAGATGTCAAGAATTTACCTCCTATAGAAGAATTATGTAAGCCTATTCCCTACTCATCCACTATTGAGGTACACTCCCTCCAACACTTTGATGAAGGTGATATCCCTTACTTGAAACCTCATGATCAATTCTTAGAAGAATTTGATATCTTTATTGTTAAGCAAGATAACTTTAATAAAAGGGTGCAAAATCATCTAATGGAAAACACTAGAGCTATTGTTGAGTTGAAAGATATTGTGGAAAGAACCTCTAATGATGTTAAAATGATTGTTAAACACTTTCAAGTGGTTCAAACTCAAATAGATCAACTCGTTAAAGTGCAAAACGACTTGCTAGTAAATGCTGCTAAAGAAAAACATGCTTATGAAATTAGAACTAGAAGTGGAGCTGCTACCTAGGATCCTCTATATCCTGAGGGGCATCCCAAAAGGATTGAGCAGGATTCTCAACAAGCTGAAAATAGTGGTTCTACTCGTAAGAAAAGGAAAAAGAAACATAAAACTGTTGTAGAATCCTCTGAACCTGCTATAGATCCTAATAGTATATCTATCTCTGATGCTGAAACTGAAAGTGGTAATGAAGAAAATGAAGTTCCTAATGAAGAAAAAGTTGAAGAAGAACCTAAAAACCACACTAAGACTACTAAATACACCAAAGAAGATTTAATTGCTAAGAAACATGGTAGTGAAAGAGAACCTTGGGTCCAAAAACCTATGCCTTTCCCTGATAAGAATCACAAGTCAAAGGAAGATGAACACTACAATAAGTTTTGTGAGTGCATGAAGCCTTTATTCTTGCAAATTCCTTTGACTGATGATATTAAATTGCCTCCTTACTCAAAGTATATGAAGGACATTGTCTCGAATAAAAGGAAGATCCCTAATGAAGAAATTTCTACTTTGCTTGCTAATTATTCCTTCAATGGTAAGGTTCCTAAGATACTTGGAGACCCAGGGATTCCAACTATCCCTTGCTCTATTAAGAATAGTTATGTTAGAACTGCTTTGTGTGATTTGGGAGTTGGAGTTAGTGTTATGCCTTTCTCTCTCTATAAGAGGCTTCAGCTTGAAAAATTGATTCCAACTGATATATCCTTGCAAATGGCTGATAAATCTACCACTATTCCTGTGGGTATATGTGAGGATGTACCTGTTCAGGTGGCTCACAATTGCTTGATATTAACTGATTTTGTTGTGCTTGAAATGCCTGAAGATGATAATATGTCTATTATTCTTGGGAGACCTTTTCTTAATACTACAGGAGCTGTTATTAATTGTAATCAAGGAAAGGTGACCTTCAATGTTAATGACAAGGAACATACCGTCTATTTCCCCAAGAAGATTGAAAGGACTTATGGTTTGAATTCAATTGAACATGTTGAAGGCATTCAAGTTGGAGAGATATATTGTCCCATACCAAGAGAAAAATTTGAAACTATTATGATTGGGACCATTGCTATCAAGGTTAAGGTAACATAATCATTAGTGGAGCACAAAGTTTTGTCTCATATGCAATTGTTTTGGTAGCAAGACTTGATCAACCTTGCTAACAAAAGCATTCCATTGAACAAAACAATGTTTTCATTATGATTATCTCCGTTTATTTCTATCCTTTGCATTTTAGTTTTTGCTTTCGTTTAGTTTTCTTTGTGTTGTAGTTGTTTGCATGCTAGAACTTCTGTAGTTCTAGCCTTGTTTTGTCCTTGCATCATGTTTCCAAAAGAAAAAATATGTCTGTCAGAAAAATCATTCTTCTATTTCTGAAAAATGCCCAAAAATAAAGTGTCTCGAAAAATTCCAGAAAATTCATATTAAATTTTTACATGAAAAAAGGGGCAAAGGAGTACCTGGTAGGTACCAGGGGGGCCCACCAGGCAGGCACACCATGTGGTGGCGCGGCCAGCCCTGGGTGGCGCCATGCCTTGGTGTGGGCCACCCCTGCCCCCCCCCCCACTACTTCTCTCACCTGCCACTTTCTTCTCTCTCCCGAGTAAGCTCCAGTTCATAGCTCAAAGTCGCATTCTTTCTGTGCTTGCTCTCGATTTCTTCGATCTCCTTGCTCAGCCCATCTTTCTTGCTGAAATTTGGAGCATTTGTTCCCTGGTATGTGATTCCTCCCCTTGTCCAAGTAGATTTGTGTAAGTGGATTATATGTCGAGTATTTTGTTGTTGCAGGTGACTAGTTATGAGAGCTTGTAAGCTTGTTTGATGCTTAGAGATATAGTTTTGATGCATGTTTAGGCCTCTTGCAAGTCCCTATGAGTAGAATCCTTTATTATATTTACTTTAAAATCACTTGTTTAATAGGTGTTTAAATTTCAGAATAGAAGATGAGTGAACACCACCTAAACCAACATGAGCTTTGGGTGCCTGAGGTCATGAAGGTCCACCGGGAGGAGGAAGTTTTTCCCTCCATTTATCCATGCCCTCAGTTCATGAGAGCTGCAGGAATTCTACAAGATTTCCACACTTTGGTTTCTAATGCAGGGTTAGAGCACTTTTTGGAAGATGAACCCTGTCAATTTGTGAAGCTAACCATGTCTGTGGTGCAGGATTTCCAATTTAGTCACTCTTTGCCTACCCCATGGTCCATTACAAAATTTACAATATTGCTGTCAACCTTTCTCTTGATGATTTTTGTGCAGCTATTAAGGTACCTCAATGGGGATCATGTAAGAAGATTAAGGAGAGACCTAAACCACTCATGGATTTATATGCAGAAATTTGCCAAGGGAGTAGCTTCTCGAAGGAGAGTGGAAAAATACGTAACATTCATCTTCCCTCCATTCGCTACTTTGCCTACTTTATTGCCAAGTGTGTTCTTGCTAGGAAAACTGTCAATAAGTTATCTTTATTTGATCTAGCATTTATCCCTGCTGCTCTTAGACGAGATAGGTCTTACAACTTGGGTGCTCTGATAGCTTTCCGTCTTGCTGCTAACCATGAGAAAGGTGGAATTTGTGGAGGCCTCATTGCTTCTCGTTTACTAGCATTGCATGGTTTAGTGCCTCATCATCTAGACCTACGGTTTCCCATAGAGAGACTTGATTTTAATTCCATGATACAGCATAAATTTGTTTCCTCGTGGGCTAGTATGAGTGAGTTATCTTATGAAATAACCTTTCTCAAAGCTGGTTGGAGAAAGAGCAAGTCCGAGCGTGTTGTTCTTTTGCCTGCACCTGTTTTGGTTAACCTTGATAACAGGGAAGGATGGTCCCTCACTGAGGAGGAGCTTGACACGTACTTGGGAGAGCTCTCCCAACAAGAGCAGGACACTAGAAGGGAGGTCACGGATGATTCGGTCCAGCCCTCGAATGAGGGAGCGTCTTCATACCAGCAGCCTGCTTATGATTGGGGAGCTTCTTCTTCTTCTCATGGGCCCAGTTATGACCATTCTTACATAGATCCGCCCGCTTGGAACCCCTATTTATACATGGATTGACACCCACTTAGGCCAAAAGCCTAAGCTTGGGGGAGGTACGCCGACACCGCACTCATCTCCATATCATGTTGCGTCGGTACTTTGTATATTCATGTTTTCGTTCTCTTTTTAGTTTTCGTTCTTCTTTGCTTTTGCTTTCTAAAAAACACAAAAAAAAATTGTTGTTCCTCTTTGGTTTGCTTCTTCTTTTTGCCTTGGTTTGTTTTCTTTTTCCTTTTTGCTTTGTTTGAACTATTCAAAAAACCCAAAAAGATTTTGCTTTGTTTGTTTTTCCCTTTTGGTTCTTGTTTAAAATTCGAAAATACCAAAAATATTTGTCATTCTTCTTTGGTTTTTGTGAGTTTGCTACAGGGTTCGGCAGTTCTCAGTGGAATATTGGTTTCATATTATTATTCAAGCCACACAAGTGAAGAGCAATAATGAGGATTAATGACAACTTGAGGCGTGGTAAGAGGCTGGTAACGAACTCTATTTGTTTTCATTTTTGTACATATACTCATCACTGTGGGCATGCTTAGTCCGTTCATGTAGAGTGTATGTTATCTTCGGATGCTTAGTAGTTCTTGCTTTGTTATGATTAGCTCCAACTCGCTAATAGTTTGTAGCATGTCTCATGAATGTTTGCTTGCATTACTCTATTCATAAATTGGTATGACGCCGTGGTATCCTCCTCTGAATGTTTCATTTGATTGACTTGGCACATACTCACGCATGCACATGACTGTAATAATCAGTTAAGCCTCGATGAATTATTTTTGCCTTGAGGATCTTGAATCACTTTCATGCCATGAGTAGTCCTGTTTTGTTGCAAGCATGATAATGACAACTATTGCTCTCTCGTTTGTCGCTCCCTTACTATTGCTAGCCTCCACTTCCACTGAGTGTTTTACTCAAGTTCCCAACTCCCTAAACCAAATATTTCTAAAGTGTCCACCATACCTACCTATTAGCATCATTTGCTACTTTCGTGCATATTCAGTATGCCTTGTTTTCTTCCGAATAAAATGTTTGCTTGTTATGGGAAAATTAGTTAGTAAAGCTCTCACGAACATGATGACACACTTTATTTTCCGCACTTAATAAACCTGAACCATTGTGAACTCTCCATGAAAGTTATATGCTTGCAAATTATAGGCTGGGGATTAGCAGAACCGTGCTGTCACGGGGAACGCTTTCAACACTTGTAAATATATACCCAGTTGATACCTTGCTCTTTTGTTTGCGGATGTCGTCAGTGTGAAATAAAAGGGGAGCTTGTAAGTCCATGGAGTTATGTATATGTGTTAGAGAAACGTCTGGGCCGCTGGTCTAATCCATGCTGACATGGTGGAAACCTACAGCGTAACCATAATGATATCTATGAAGCATTCTTCTTATAAAAAAGAGAGTTATAGCTATTTAGAAAAAAAAGAGTTTTATGAAAAGAGGAAAGAGAGAAAAAAGCACCATTTCCCATGGTAAATAAGAAGATTGCTGAGATACTCATTGTCTGCTTGCCTTGTCATTTTGATATGGGGATTGTTCCGTATCATCGAGCAAGAGGTACCCCGTTGGCGGTTCTCAATGATACACACGTACTTACGATGACAAGAACTTACCGGTAACTAAAGTTGAGTAGCATGAGGAGCGGCCCTCGTACTCAAGGGACTTGGGATTTTCAGTTTATAGTCTGGCAAGCATATAACTCAGATTGGACCTCACTTTCACCTTAACCACATTAAAGATGCCTATGATAGGGGCAATGAGAGCTCAAAGCTAATGAGTACCATACTTTCAACATTTGGAAGCCTTTCAAATTACTCAAAACCTTTTTCTTCTACTTGTTGAGTCTCCACATATTCTTTGAGCACCTTCTTGAGAGCATAGTTGTGATTCTTTATGTTTGTTCCATTACTTGATTACTTGTGTTATGACTTTGATGCTTGTATTCTTGATATCTTTACTTCTAGTCATCACTTGAACTTCAGAGGTGCCTTGACATTCATAATCAAAGGCAAGCGAGATACCACTCTATCATACCTTTTTATGAGCATTGTAATGTTGCTTATGTTTGTGCTTCATGCTACTTATTATTCTTGAGTTGGAATCTCTTCATAGCTTGCAATGACTATTAAGTAGACTCAGTTGCATACTCTTTATTATGAACTGTTTAAGTAGTTGATCGCATTGCTGAGAATATTTACATCATATGAAGCAAATGTGTTCGTGAAAGTTCTTTTATCGCACTCAGTTTTCAACTGAATTGCTTGAGGACAAGCAATAAGCTAAGCTTGGGGGGAGTTGATACGTCCAAAACGTATCTACTTTCCCGAACACTTTTGCTATTGTTTCTCCTCTAAACTTGTGTGATTTGGATGCAACTAACATGGACTGACGCTGTTTTTAGCAGAATTGCCTTGGTGTCTACTTTTTGTGCAGAAAATCAACTATCAGGAAAAATCCCGGAAAATATGCCAAAAATCCTATTTCACCCGAAGACTCCAAGAGCCAGAATAAGAGACAGAGAAGAGCCCTGGGGTTGACACACCACCTGGTGGCGCGGGCCAGGCCAGGCCGCGCCAGGGGGTGGTGTGGGCCCCCCAGGCACCCCCTCGGCCTCTCTCTTCGCCTCTAAGGAGCCTTTTAACCTAAAAACTTCGGGGGGTTCGACGTTTTTCCAGAAGGAGTTCCGCTCCACCGCCACCACCAGATTCCACGAAATAACACCAGAAACTCCGTTCTGGCACCCTGCCGGGACGGGGAATTGGAGGAGATCATCGCCATCATCATCACCATCGCTTCTCCATCAACCATCCATGTTTCCCCCATCTATGAGTGAGTAATCCCCCGCTGTAGGCTATGGGGATGGTAGGGATTGGATGAGATCGTTCATGTAATGGCATCAGATTGTTAGGGCATGGTGCCTAGTATCTTTTATTAGTGCTTTATGACTTTGTTGCGACTTGTTGTGCTTAATGCTTGTCACTAGGGCCCGAGTGCCATGATTTCTGATCTGAACTTATTATTGATTCATTATGATAATATTGTTTCTGGTCTTATCTACAAGTTGTATACACACGTTATTGTCCGGAACCTATGGCCCCGAAGTGACAAAAATCGGGATAACCGGAAGGGAAAGGCTTTAATGTGAGGATCACATGTGTTCACGGAGTGTTAATGCTTTGCTCCGGTGCTCTATTAAAAGGAGCACCTTAATTGCCAGTAGTTCCCTAGAGGCCCCGCTGCAAACGGGCTGGCAGGACAAAAGATGTTGTGCAAGTTCTCATTGCGAGCACGTATGACTATATATGGAACACATGCCTAAGATTGTTTCCAGGTGCAGCTAAATTGACAACTCAGTTGTTAAGGCTGATAAATATTATTTGGCTCCTCTTGTGTCGAATCAATAAACTGGGTTTCACTTCCCTCGAAAATACTGCGATACACCCCCTATACTTGTGGGTCATCAGTTATCCCTGACGAATGTATCGAATTTTGTGGTGAAAGTGTACCACCTCTGCAGAGTGTCAAACTATTCAAACAGCCGCGTCCGCGGTCATGGATAGTTGGAGTGGCCATACTGTTCCGTCGTCAGATGTTTTCAAAATGACTTCTGAGATGAACTATGATTTTGACTTGACCACAACAGGGTTGTGAATATGAAAACTAGGTTCCCAACTTAAGTGATTTAGAACATTTAGTTAACTTTCTTTACTTCTGAGCTCAGCTTAAGATAAAGCTAGCTTTTGCAAATAAACTTAGAGCTTAGCGTTCCTACTAGAACTACC
Source organism: Avena eriantha (assembly GCA_910589775.1). NCBI lineage: Eukaryota > Viridiplantae > Streptophyta > Magnoliopsida > Poales > Poaceae > Avena > Avena eriantha. Next base: position 398,955,037 of record OU342745.1, read on the forward strand.
TTACTTGTTAGTGATAGTTTGCGAGTACTTAAAGAGTACTCATGGCTTTGTCCCTGGCTATTCCTGTGGCCAGACTATGAGGATGACTACTAGGAAGATGGATAACAGGACGGCTATGATAACTAGGATCATCTCCCATCGTCAGTATTGCCTGTGACCCTGAAGATGGAGCCAACCGCTACGTTATTTTTCCGCTGCTTATTTGTATTAAGACTGGATCATGAGATCCTTTATTTGTGTAAGACCTTATTATGGTTTGTAATGGATGATGTACTGTGATATCCAATTTGTTATGTCTCGCAAAAATGGTAATCCTGTGATTGCGATGTATGGCATAACAGGCATCTGGGATTAAAAAACCGGGTGTTGAAAAGTTGGTATCAGAACCATCCTGACCATAGGAGACCCTAGTTAGAATGGGCGTCCGAACAAAAACTTAGTTTCAAAACCAAAGGAGTGAGTATTATGAAAACATATTCCCACTCTTATCCTTGATTCTTTCAAAAAAAATTGTGTTCCTCAAAAATTCTTACATTACTACATAAAATTTGACACACTTGATCACCTCACTAACTCATCCTAACTTTTTATAGATGGAAGTTCAGTATTGCTAGTTCCACCTGTTGGGCAACGGAGGCCAACTGATCTTCGAGAGGGATCTAGATGCACTGTCTGAGTACCTTGAGCGCCCGCATCCGGAATTCTTCGGAGCACAACTCAAGGATCACCCAGGAGGAGATCTACAATGGCTGATAGTTGCAGATCTCAGAGGCAAGATGTAAGCACCCCTTTCTGAGAAGACTCAATTCACCGTGCAAGAGAACAACTGGCTAGATGGATTAGCCAGGGCTATGCATGAAGCTCTTGCCCGTCTGTGTGGGCAAAACATCAACTTGATCCAGGGAACTCGCTTTGCTCACTTTGCAAGGCGTGATTCTATGGGAATGCCATTGGAGATGCCAAGTCACCCGGAGATGAAGCGCCAAGTGGAGAATCTTGACTTCCTACTATATGATAGACAGAAGGAAATAGACAATGCTCGAGCCTACGCCAACCACAACCTTGCCATCGCCACCAAGAAGGACCAGACTCTCGCCATGCTCGTCAAGGATCGTCAATCACTTTTCCATCAATGTGAGAAGAAGGATCGCACCATCGCTCGTCTTCGCAAGAAGGTGGCTGACCTCGAGAAGACCATCCAGGAGCAAGAAGCCCAGCTTGTAGCAAAAGAAGAAGACGAAGAAGGTGAAGACATCCAGGGAGATATTCACTCGTACCTCAGTGTTGACAATGACTACCTGGAGGATGATGCCATGGATTTCTACACCGATGATGAGGATTCTGACTTCATTGATGATGAGTAGATGCACTTGATGACTACCATAGGAAGGAGTTGTATCGGTCCCACTGTATCTTAGTTCACAGAATGGTTCCTAAAACCATTTGTTTTCCATTTGTTGTGGTGTGTGTTTGTATTGTGTGCTTTGAATCAATGAATGAGAAGGAGTCAGTTTGCAAAACCTGAGTTCAAACTCAAGATCTAAAGCTTTTGAAAACAAAACCATGAACCTTAGAACTTTCCCTCTTACCTCTTTATCTAACTCAATCTTCAGATGACTCGTGGAAACCCCGGAGGAAGCAGCTCATCGCAGGACCCGATGCTGCAGATTTTGCAGATGCTAGTTTCCGACCGTGAAGCTGGTAGAGCAGATCGCCAAGCCAACCTAGCCACCCTGCAACAGATAGCTCAGATGGCCCACAATAATCAAGGCCAAGGAAATCAGGATCATCACGGATCCAAGCTTAAGAAATTTCAGAATACCAATCCTCCTATCTTCAACAAGTCTGAGGACCCATTAGATGCTGATGACTGGCTGCAAACCATGGAGAATAATCTAGAAGTCGTAGGAGTTGACGCCAACAAGAAGGTACTGTTTGCCACCGACTATCTGGCAGGAGATGCAATAGAGCCTGGTGGAATAGCATCCGGACTATGAACCACGATCAAGTGATGACGTGGGAAGCTTTCAAGATCAAGTTCAGCCGCACCCATGTGCCGCAAGGTTTAGTCACTAGAATGAGAGATGAGTTCAGAGAACTGAAGAAAGGCAGGATGACGGTAGTTGAGTACCATGACAGATTTCTGTCGCTCGCTAGATATGCCCTTGATGAGATCAACACTGAAGCCAAGAAGAAGGAAAGGTTCCTAAATGGATTGCATGATGAGATGCAAATTGTCTTAGTCAACATCCGTTTTGATGACCTAGAAGAGTTAGTCGACTCCGCCATCCAGATTAAAGGGAAGATCAACCAAGCCAATGACAACCACAAGTGCAGAATGATGCACCAGACTGGGTCCCATAATACCCAGAAGTTTTGCCCCAACCCGTCTACAGGGTATGCCCCAAGGAATAATCGACCCCCAATGTCTCGTCCAAGCTACCCCAATTGTAGCGGAGGAAACTTGAAGTCTGAAGGAAACCACAACAACAACCCCGACAACTCCAACACTTTCAATCGTGCACCTCCCAAGTCCAACAACAACAACAACAACAATACTTCCCCAAGGACTGGAAGCAATGTCGTGCCTGTTGCAGCCAAAGACAAGTCCCAAATTACTTGCTTTGAGTGTGGAGTCAAGGGTCACTACTCCAACGAGTGTCCTAAGAAGCTTGCAGCCACCCCCAATGTAAATGCCCTAGCTCAAGAGTAGCGCCGTGTTCAGCCTGGAAGGAGATTTGCCCTAGGGAACTTGCTCAACCGCAACGGTCGTCTGTTTCACATGAATGCTAAAGAAGCCTAGCAAGCGCCAGATGTCGTGTTGGTTATGTTTTCTGCTAACTCAGTACTTGAAAGAGTGTTGTTTGATTTTAGAGCATCGCACTTGTTTGTTACAGAAGAATTTGCATGCACTAGTAAGATTCAACCAACAAAATTGAAGCATGTTATGGTAGTTCAAATTCCTGGTTCAACCACCAAAGCTAGAAAAATTTGTAAGGTTGTACCAATAAGAATCCATGGGATAGATTTTTATGCCAATCTAATAGTATGTGGAACCAAAGGATTGTAAGTAGTACTAGGAATGGATTGGATGTAGAAACATAAAGGATTGATCGACTGTGCCAAGAAAGCCATAACCATGACCAGTAGCTCTGGAGTATCAGTAGAGCATGTATCTGAAACCTTGCCCCGTCAGTTCAAATGCAACAAGAGTCTAGCCCAACCAACCATTGACCAAGTCAGAGTAGTCTGTGAATACCCCGACGTATTCCTAGATGAATTGCCCAGTATGCCCCCGGATCGGGATATAGAGTTCATTATTGAACTAATTCCTAGAACGGGACCCATAGCCCAGAGACCATATAGTATGAACCCGTCAGAACTAGTGGAGCTGAAGAAGCAACTTGATGCCATGCTAGAGAAAGGTCTGATTCAACCAAGCGCATCGCCATGGAGATCGCCCATTCTGTTTGTGGACAAGAAAGATGGAGGTAACCGTTTGTGTACGGATTACCGGAAGCTGAATGATGTCACCATCAAGAACAAGTACCCACTGCCCAAGATAGAGGATCTGTTTGATCAGTTGACTGGTGCCAGAGTGTTTTCTAAGATTGATCTTAGGACTGGTTATCACCAACTCAAGATTCGTGCAACGGATATTCCAAAGACCGCCTTTACCACCAGATATGGATTGTATGAGTATATGGTCATGTCTTTTGGATTAACCAATGCCCCTGCTTATTTCACGAATCTCGTGAATAAGATTTTTATGAATTTTCTGGATAAGTTTGTCGTTGTTTTTATCGATGATATTCTAATCTACTCCAAGTCAGAAGAAGATCATGAGCAACACCTGAGAACCATCCTTGAAACCCTTAGAGAGCATCAGTTGTATGCCAAGTTTAGCAAGTGTGAATTCTGGTTGAAGGAAGTAGGATTCCTCGGACATATTGTGTCGCCAGGAGGAGTCATTGTTGATCCCGCCAAGATCAAAGATGTTGAAGAATGGAAAGCCCCAACCACTCAAACCCAAGTCCGTGCATTTCTCGGATTAGCGGGATATTACCGCAAGTTTGTTGAAGGATTTTCGAGCATCGCAAGACCGATGACCCAATTGTTGAAGAAAGACAAGAAGTTTGAATGGACCGACAAATGTGAAGCAAGTTTCCAAGAGCTCAAGAAGAGATTGATTTCAGCCCCAATCTTGATTATGCCAAATATCAAGAAGCCTTTTGATGTGTATTGTGATGCATCCAAGATTGGTCTCAGATGTGTGTTGATGCAAGAAGGCAAAGTCATAGCATATCTGTCTCGGCAACTGAAGCATCATGAGCAAAACTATCCTACCCATGATCTTGAACTAGCAGTTGTAGTTTTAGCTTTGAAGACATGGCGTCATTACCTTATGGGCAACCGTTGTGAGATTTATTCGGATCACAAGAGCTTGAAGTATATTTTCACTCAGAAGGAGCTGAATATGTTTTCACTCAGAAGGAGCTGAATATGAGGCAAAGGAGATGGATAGAGTTAATCAAGGATTATGACCTTGACATTCACTATCACCCCGGCAAAGCCAATGTGGTAGCGGATGCTCTTAGCAGATTGCCATATAGATTAAACACCATGGTCAAAGAAGCCCAGCCAAGTTTGCATGAGGAGTTGGAGCAGTTTAGAACGGAGCTAGTTAGCAAAGGATTTTTATCTAGCATTGAACTTCAACGCATGTTGACCAGGCAGATCAAAGAAGCCCGAAAGGGAAATGCAAGTATCGACGGAATCAAACGTCGTATTGGTACATGAAAGGTACCTGGATTCACCGAAGATGAAGAAGGAGTTTTGTGGTACAAACGACGTATCTGTGTGCCAGCAGATTTCGAGATGAAGCAAGTTATCATGTAGGAAGCTCATAATACTCTTTATTCTATCCACCCCGGAGGAACAAAGATGTATCAGGATTTGAAGGAGCAATTTTGGTGGCACAAGATGAAGAGAGAAATCGGAAGCTACATAGCCAAGTGTGATATATGTCAGAGAGTCAAAGCAGAACATCAAAGACTCGTAGGACTGTTGCAACCATTGCAGATTCTGAAATGGAAATGGGATTCCGTCGGAATGGATTTTATCACCGGTTTGCCTACTTCTAGTATGGGAAATGACTCAATCTGGGTCATAGTTGATAGACTGTCCAAGGTAGCCTATTTTATACCTGTCAAGACAACCTACCAGAGTTCGAAGCTAGCAGAGTTGTACATTGCTAGAATCGTCAGTTTGCATGGAACCCCCAAGACAATGGTGTCGGATCGAGGAACCCAATTTACCTCAAGATTTTGGCAGAAAGTCCAAGAAGGATTAGGGACCAAGTTGAATTTCAGCACAGCTTATCACCCGCAGACCGATGGACAGACTGAAAGAATCAACCAGATCTTAGAAGATATGTTGAGACTTGTGTTCTAGAGTATGGATCAAAATGGGAAGATTGTCTGCCTTCCGCAGAATTCTCATACAACAACAGTTATCAAGCCAGTTTGCAAATGGCCCCATTTCAATTTCTGTATGGAAGGAAGTGCCATAACCCCTTGAATTGGTCGCAAGTAGGAGAGAGTCAAATTTCCGGACCTGACATCCTACGAGAAGCCGAAGAGAAGGTTCACAAAGTCCGTGAGCACCTCAAGACCTCCCAATCCAGACAGAAGCGTTATGCTGACAAGAGACATAGAGATTTGACTTTCAATGTCAGAGATTTTGTGTACCTCAAAGTTTTGCCGTTGAAAGGAATGCAGCGTTTTCAGCTGAAAGGAAAGTTAGCCCAGATATATTGGACCCTTCAAGATTCTGAATCGCCGAGGAGAAGTATCATATCAACTGGAACTGCCAGAGGAGATGTCCGCCATCCATAATGTGTTCCATATCTCATTACTTCGCAAATGCCTAGAAGTGCTAGAGAAGACCAAAGTGTTCACGAACATCGATCACCGAGCCATTGATATCAACAAGGATTTGACGTATCGTGAAGTGCCCATTCGTATCTTAGAAGAAGCTTTCAGAACCACCAGGACTCGGAGTATCAAATTTCTGAAGATCCAATGGAGCAATCATACCGAAGAAGAAGCTACTTGGGAGCGAGAAGATTACATTAGGACTGAGTTTCCAAATCTCTTTAGTTCCTAGTTTTTTTCTTAAATCGCGGGGCGATATTTTGTTTAAGGAGGGAAGGTTTGTAACATCCCAAAACTTTAATAAAGGTTATCAAGTTCAAATCACCCAATTTAGGGTTAAAAAAACTTTTATTAATGTGTTGCATTAGTGTAGAATTGTTTGAAAATGCCATGCTTGATTGTTCTAAATGTTGTGAAATGGTTCAAAGGTGAATGCCACATCATCTAGACCATTTACAAACAAAATCCAAAGAAAAAGAAATCAAATAAGATTAAATAAAGAAAATAGTCATTTCGACCATTTTAGACAACTAGGCCACTTTGAGTGTTCCTAGAAGAGAATTTCTAACATAAAATTTTCTACTTCTTTTCACCCCTTGCTAGACCAAGTAAAGATGTATCAAGGCCCACTTTACAAACTTACAAAAACATCTAGCAAATCAATTTAAATGACAGTTCAAATTTGAATCCAATTCATATGTGAAGATCCCACTTTTTCAAAAACCCACCAAATCAAGTCCACGTGCCAAACCCTAGCAACCACAGATGCCCAAGCTTGTGACCAACACACCCACCAAATCTCAGCCAAAAATTCAAATTTAAATCTCATGCAGGCATTATGTCGAACACCTGGTGAGCACAGTAATAGCTGCCAAACTATTACTGTTTTTGATCAATGCCTTGTCCACCATTTGACCCCTTTCTACTCCCCTTGTCCCCTCTAGTCTCAACCAGCCCAATGGAGCAACCCTCACCTAGCTGTATGCGCCAGTGCCAAGCCACCCGAGCACCCCCATGTCGGTTAATCATGAACCGCTCATGGCAGACCACCCCGAGCTTGCCCATGATGTCTAGGAGGTAGCTGCGACCACACCGCCGCCCCATGTCCACTCCTCGAGCGAAGCCAAGGCGTGGACCACCCTAGCAAAGCCGCGCCCAGAGTGTCTGCGCCATGCTGAGGACGCGCCAGAGCGCCATGCCCGACCAGCTCGCACATGCCACGCCTTGACCTCACCCCACGCACACTGCTCTGCCATGACCCCAGCAGCCACCCAGCCATGCCCGTTCGTCGCCGCGCGACCAGTAGCCCCTGTACGCTGCATCGAACACCGCCTCTGTCGCGCAGAGCACCGCACGTCCCCGACCAATGTAGACCGCGCCTTGTAAAGCCATCAAGCCCGTGAGAATCGCCCTGAAGCACCATATCGACCGCCTCCCACAGCCATGCTGATAGTCGCCCGTAGCCATGTCGCTAGCACCGCCTGACCATGCCGCTTTGCCCCTCTCGCCGCAGTATAAAAGGAGGCCCTCTCCACCTCAAATCCTCACACCATTGGACTCCCCTCTCTCTCTCAGAACCACCCCAGACTCTCCCCGGAGCAAGGCGAGCCTCCGTCCACCAGAATTTTCCCGGAGTTCGCCGCTGCAGAGGAGAAGAGGAGCCGTTGATTGCGACCGTCCCAGGAGCTGCCGCGACCACGCCTCGAACCGCCATCGTCTACCAACTCGAATGCCCCCACCGCCGACCGTAGCTGGAGCCCAGGTGAGTCCCTTTCGACCCCCACCGTGCCGCTAGGATTCGTCCTCGCCAGAGACCTGTTCACCGGAGACGACGAACGTTAGTCGTTCAATCGTAGTCTAATCGCATGGCTGAGATTGAAACTTACCCCTTTGCTTTAGATGTGTCACTAATGCGTAGGACCCCTTGTCAGCAGCCTGCTGCGCCCGTGCAGTGCAGCTGGGCCGGCCTGTTTATTTTCCTGCGCGTAGCCCAGCGATTCAAATAATCTTTTTCCAATTTAGTTGAAATCTTATTATGACCACTTTTTCAAAAATCAATTCAGAGAGTTTCACTTAACCAAATTACATGATTCAAATTTTGTTAGAAAGATAATTAAAATATCTATCCAATACCGTTGGATTTAAATCATTTAGAGTTAGAGATAATCTTTAGTAAAAATAATAAGACAGAGACTTTTGCAACTTCAATTTTTTTTCAAAAAACAACCATAATAGCTTTCGAGTTGATTCCAACTCTCAAAAATCACATTTGAAAAGATCTATCTGAATATGTAATATTTAGTTTGCATGCAGTGACCTTGGACTAGTACCAAAATAATGCTATATAGGCATTTCTAGTCACTTTAAATCATTTAAATGATAATCTTAAACTTTATAAAATGTGACCAACCATTTAAATCACATTCCCATGTAGTAGAATATGTGGTGATGGCATGTGTCCACACATCCCATATTTTACTTGGAGAATATTAAATCTTAATTAAATTCAATGAGTAGAAATTACTTTTCTCAAATAAAATAATTAAAACTAGTTCTTTATTTCATATGATGATTGTGATGATGCTAGATCATCAAGTGTGGGTCTTAGTGTGCTAAATTGAATTAGTTAAGTATTGTTTCTTGATTGTGTACCGTGTATTTATTTATAGACAATAGTACCGACCAAGTCTACGAGAAGGAGGAGTTCTACCCCGAAGAAGACGAAAAAAACTTCAATCGCTGCACCAATCAAGGCAAGCCATCACTAGATGCAAGTTAACCTAAGCAAGATGCATTAGGCATGCTTGGTTATACATTTTGATTTATAACCATCCCAAGTTTTACTTACAAGATTTAATCTTTTACTTTACCAAAGTTTCGTTACTTTTAGTAATGCTTTGTGAGAAATTGGGAAGTAGTATAGATAGCATAAAGATTATAAAACTAGGCCTATACTAGATGTCATTCTATGGCATGAGATTGAGATTAGCACTCCTCATTAGTGAACACTCTTAACCTTAGTGGCTAGTGCAAAGCATAAAACTTGATCACTTTAGATGGGAATACTTGGTGAAAAATGCTTATGAAAACCTTGGAATGATGCTTCATTCTATTGAAATATTTTTACATGTGTTGAGAAACACAAATGGATTTAATGATGAAAATGTTGAGGCATGATCCTTGCCCCTTTATAAAAACTAAGGGTTGGGTTCGGATGCGATACTATTCCAATTTTACCGTACAACCACAATACCTGAATTGGGTAAGGCTTAGCCGGAAGTTTATATGCATTAGTATGGGTTCCCTCGCGGAAGAGATTTGAGTTGAGGCTACCTCTTGATGATGTCCACCTATGCAGTGCCCAGGATGGCAGATGGCCATGGCTGGGAGGCCAAGCTCATAAGGGAGGTGCTTATACTAGAGTGTATAAAGGAAAGATTATGATTTATTATCCGCATACTAAGTATATGATTCAGGGTTATCCCTGACGGATGTATCGAATTTTGTGGTGAAAGTGTACCACCTCTGCGGAGTGTCAAACTATTCGAATAGCCGCGTCCGCGGTCATGGACAGTTGGAGTGGCCATACTGTTCCGTCGTCAGATGTTTTCAAAATGACTTCTGAGATGAACTATGATTTTGACTTGACCACAACAGGGTTGTGAATATGAAAACTAGGTTCCCAACTTAAGTGATTTAGAACATTTAGTTAACTTTCTTTACTTCTGAGCTCAGCTTAAGATAAAGCTAGCTTTTGCAAATAAACTTAGAGCTTAGCGTTCCTACTAGAACTACCTTACTTGTTAGTGATAGTTTGCGAGTACTTAAAGAGTACTCATGGCTTTGTCCCTGGCTATTCCTGTGGCCAGACTATGAGGATGACTACTAGGAAGATGGATAACAGGACGGCTATGATAACTAGGATCATCTCCCATCGTCAGTATTGCCTGTGACCCTGAAGATGGAGCCAACCGCTACGTTATTTTTCCGCTGCTTATTTGTATTAAGACCGGATCATGAGATCCTTTATTTGTGTAAGACCTTATTATGGTTTGTAATGGATGATGTACTGTGATATCCAATATGTTATGTCTCGCAAAAATGGTAATTCTGGGATTGCGATGTATGGCATAACAGGCATCTGGGATTAAAAAACCGGGTGCTGACAGGCGACCCGGTCAGGGCAACTCGCGCCCCCCGTAGACACCGAGCGACGACGACGACGGCAAGGCTGACCCCGATTACACGTTGTTCTGCCGCAACTTCAGCATGTGAGCGGCAGCATCGGCACCGACGTCGGCATATTAGTTTCTTTACTGTTTTCTTTTTTAGGCTATTTTGGCCAAAATTCGGGTATATGTTCGAATTTTGCGGGAACGCGAGTGGAAAAATGTTGTTTTCAGGCCGAACGTTACATCCGTCTGGCGCTAAATAACGCCGGATTTTGGCATGGGAATGCCCAACGGGTGGGATGCTCTTAGAGCCCAACAAATTGGCTCCAAACAAAGCAAGCTCTAAGTTCTTTGGATACTGCTAAATTCATTGAGTGAGTTCCGCCGGATTGCTTTATCAACCCCGTTGAATTGATGAATTCCATTCTTTTTAGAATCCGTTCTCTTCTTTTTACCATTACAAGCCATGCATGCCGCCTGTTCCCTTTGGTCACACGGGTTTCGTTAGACTGGAGCCAAATTTTGGTAAAGCTCATACAGTAATTGGAAACATTGACAATTTTGGCTAGTGTTTGATTAGAATAATTGTCAAAAATTGTACAATAGCGAATCAATCTACCAACTTGTACAATAGCGAATTAGTGCTATTAAATTCATAATTGAATGTATTCTGACAACATGTATATTTGTTATTGTAAATGTTGACAGAACAAATGTAATATGCAAAGTAAATTAAAACTGTGGAATACATACTTGTGGCAAAAAAAAATTGAGAAAGGCATTGACGAATTTGTAGCAAGGGTACCACAGATAATGCAAAGAGAGGTGTGCTTGGAGTTTTGGGTATCCCACGAGAATCAAGAAATCAGAGGTACCTTCTAAAACCAATGTTCAAGGGTACCTGAGCTAAGACATTTGCGAGGAAAATATTTTCATGTTTCACAATATTAAATAGTGATGGATATTTTTTTACCAACTGTATATTTTGCATTCATGTATCCTCTCAGAACCTAGTATTGGAACCGTCCTCAACCTTGAAATAGCCTCTAGCAAAAAAAGCATCCTTTACCCGCATAAGACCTTTTCAAAAGGAAGAATTAGTCAGCTTCACTTGGACTTCTGAAAGTTTTTTACTTAAATACTTGTTGATTAGCAATCTTTGCCACATGCCCTCCTCATTAGGAAATTTAAATAACCATTTGTTTGATAAACATTTATTTTTAATTTCTAGTACCTCTATACCAAGACCACTTTGATCCGTTGGTATACATATTATATTCCACTTTGATAGTTGGCTTCATTAGCATCCCTTAATTCTTCCCGCTCAACCATTTTCAGAGGATGACTTTCTGCCCTCAAATCAAGTTCAACAATTATATAGACCAGTCTCTCCTTTTTCTTTTTATATTTTCTACTCAAGTTTTTTCTCATCCTTTTAAAAGATGGCGCCAATGACGTATTTTATTTTGTAGTTTTAATGTGTGTTCCTAAATTTACCTGAGTTCTATCTTTGGATTTCTCTAGCACTTTTTACTTATCTTTACACCAGGCATTTTTTCGGATCAAATGGTTTATCCACATCGTATATCATTTCCTCGATTTTATTGATTTGTTGTTGGTCTGATAAAAACTCCGCATTCTAAAGTTTCAGCCTGATCACAAATGGATAACAAACCCTTTTCACTCCCGTATATTTATATTTCTCTTGGAATTATTCTTTCAATTAAGTAAATCAATGACATGCGCTATTGTTTATTTCTGTTTTTATTTCTATATACAGCTACATGTCACACTAAATCAGTCTGGACACTTGTAGAAACTGCGACCATAGTTTTCCACGAGCCGCGTAAAAAGGGTGCCGTAAAACTAACATCTTTTCGACCTTCAGCATAATATAACCACATTTGTAAAATAATCTAGAAATTAACCATTTTTTATGATGCCCTGGTCCGTGGCTGTTTTGTGACCTCCGGTCTAATTTACACTTTTTTTACAAGAAATAACTTTACTAAAAAGTAAGAGTATTATGTACTAAAAATAAGAGTTTCTTTTACAAGAATTAACGACATCAGGTGTAATTTACTCTTTTTACAGGAATTTACTCTCATGTACTCCCTCCATCTAGAATTATAAGACGTGATTCAACGTTGACTAGATACATTCGTTTCACAAAGCTAAAAGGTTTTATATTTCTAGATGGAGGGAGTACTATTTTATTATACTATAGGTTAAGTCTGAGCAAAACGAGTTATCCGAGGCCATCTGTCCGCGCGCGTGCTTCTAGTCATCTCATCTTCACTCTGAGTCATCTCAACCGCGCAGTTTCACGAATTGAACAAAGTCTTACGAGATGGCCCCTCCCGTCCCCGCCCACAATCGAGCTCCCGTATCCCGATTTCCCGACCATCCTTGCCCCTCCTCGGTCTCCCCAACAACGTGCGCCGCCCTCTCCGCTCCCAAGCTCTCCCTCACACCTTCGCTCCTTCCGCCCCCTCCACTCACGAGGCCACCGCATCCTGTCCAGCTCCCGCATCCAGCGCTGGCCTCCTCTGCTTCCCTGCATCGAACCTACAGAGTACCGGTTCAACACCGCATCCGACCTCGCGCACCCGTCCACCACTAGGCTTTGCCAGTGGTGAGGAAGATAAGCAGGAAGTCAGTGCGTGGGATGGTGGGGTGAGAGAGAGGGGGTGACTGATACGTCCATTTTGCATCACTATTCTATATCATAATTTACTATTATTCATTGATATATTTCATATTAAGAGATGATACTTATATTATTTCATCTGTTTTTGCATGGTTGATGACTTTTGGAGCATGGGCCGCTGTAGTCAGGATTCTGATGGAAAAGGTGTTGTTTGGAGGCAAAATTCGCGAAGATCAGAAAATCCGGGAAAATACATGGAAAATCCTATTTTTCCAGAAGACGAAGAAAGCCAAAAGGGGAAGTGGAGATGGGCACAGGGGGCCCACACCACCCCCTGGCACGGGCCACCCCAGGCCACGCCACTAGGTGGTGTGGCCGCCCTGGTCCACTCCAGCCTCTCCCCTCTGGCGTATATTATCCTCCGGAAACCTTAAGACTCGGGGAGCGACCATAGAAAGATTATGCCGCCTCTGCGGGGCAGAAAACACCGAGAGAGAAAGATCTCTCTGGAAGACAGAATTCTGTCGGGGGAATTCCTTCCCGGAGAGGGGAGATCATCGCCATCAACACCACCATCAAGCTAGACTTCATCGAGATCATCATCATCACCACCATCATCTCCACCAGCACTGTCATCACCACCTCATACCGCTGCAACAATTGGGTTGAATCTTGCATAGTTCTTAGGGGAAACTTTCCCGGTGTTGATTACTCTTTGTAGTTGATGCTATTGAGTGAACCATTGAATTATTGTTTATGTTTAGATTGTTACACATTATTATTTCATCTCTGATCATGATCCATGTGATGTCTTGTGAGTAGTTCGTTTTGTTCTTGAGGACATGGGAGAAGTCATGTTGTTAGTAGTGGAATTGTGTTGAGAAAGATTCAATAGTTTGATATTTAAGTTGTGGTGTACTTCTTCTAGTGGTGTCATGTGAACGTCGACTATATGACACTTCACCTATATGGGCCTAGGGGAATGCATTGTGTATTTGGCTACTAATCGTAGGGATTGCCGGAGTGACAGAAACTTGAACCCCCGTTAGGAAATCTTTGCACAAGGGACGTCAGGGTCTTAGAGTTTAAAGCTATGGTTAGATTTCTACCTTAATTACTTTCTTGTACTTGCGGATGCTTGCAAGGGGTATAATCACAAGTATGTATTAGTCCTAGGAAGGTCGGTACATTAGCACATGTTCACCCACACAACACTTAGCAAACTAAAGAAGATTAATCAACTATATGAAGCGAAAGCACTTGATGATATTCCCATGTGTCCTCGAGAATGTTTGGTTATCCTAAGTAATACAACTGGCTTGTCCTTAGCTAAAGAAAGGATTGGGTCACTTGCTGCATTTATTCTTATTGTCTTTTATTTACTCGTACTTTATTTACCTGCATTATCAAAACCCCCTAAAAATCTGATTGCTAAGTATTTACAGAGAATCCCTGCTCCTAGCCACTCGCCAGCACCTTCTGCTCCTCGTTGGGTTCGACACTCTTACTTATCAAAAATACTGCGATACACCTCCTATACTTGTGGGTCATCAAGACTATTTTCTGGCGCCGTTGCCGGGGAGTGAAGCGCTATTGGAGAGTGGAACTGGTAAAGGAAACTTCTACTGTGAGTATTGTTTACCTTAGTTACTTGCTTTATTTTCAATATGGATAATTCGCTGAGTTTCTTATTTTGTAATGCTACTACCACTGCTAAGGTAGTAGATGAACCACCACCTGCTGAGAATGATACTTTTAAAATACCTACAAGAATTATTGATCGTGTTATGGATAACTATTATGTTGGAGATAGAACTGTCCATCCTGGTGATCATTTGCTCTTTATACACGAATTATGCGGGTTGTTCAAGTGTGCAGGTATTACTACAGATCAAGGTAAGAAGAAGTTATTCTCATTATCACTGAAAGGAAGAGCTGAGGAATGGTATAAGCTGTTGAAGAATGGTCAAACTCTTGAATGGGAGGAAATAGTACCTCTCTTTTATTCAAAGTTTTATCCTCCTAGTGAGATTCATAAAGATCGGAATCAAATATACAACTTTTGGCCTCTTGATGGAGAGAGTACAACTCAAGCTTGGGGGAGATTGAAGTTACTAATGCTCAAATGTCCCATTCATGAGCTCTCCAACAATATTATTATCAATAACTTTTATGCAAGGCTCCCTCTTCATGATAAGGATTTATTGGATGCTTCTTGTGATGGATCATTCACACGCATGGAAGAAGAAGCTAAATGGGATCTTCTAGACCGTATTCAAGACAATGCTGAAGCATGGGAGAATGACAAAGGAAGAAAGTCAGGTATAAATTATGATTATGAATGCATTGAATCTTTTATGGGAACTGATGACTTTCAAAATATTAGTAGTGCTTATGGTCTTGATTCTCAAGTTATTACAAATTGTTTTAAGGCTTTTGCTTCTTATATTGGAATTCCAAAAAAGGGATGGAACAAGTATCATGCACCATATAAAGATATTGTTGATTGTGTTCCTGCTGGTAGTACTGAATTTTGCACTATTGATCACATCCTACCTGAACGTTATATCGAGAAAATACCCTTCCCGGATAAGGTAAAGGAGCATCCTATGATAACTACTGTGATCAATAAAAGTGCAAAGAGAACTGTGAAACCTGATGAAAGTAAACATTGAACCTGTTGTAGCAATTGTGAAAGACCTTGTCACTATAAGTGTAGGAGATGGACACACAGTATTTTGTGAGGATGCTTCTAATATTGTCTCACATCCTAATAGAACTAAAAAAGGCTAGTGTCCCTGTGCTTTCTGTTAGAATTGGTGATCATTGCTATTATGGTTTATGTGATATTGGTACAAGTTCAAGTGCTATCCCTTATGAGCTTTACAAAGAAATTATGCATGAAATTAGTCCCTGCGAGCTAGAAGAGATTGATGTGGTTATTCACCTTGCTAACAGAGAGACCATCTCACCGATTGGTATTGTACGGGATGTAGAAGTTCTTTGTGGTAAGATTAAATATCCTGCTAATTTTCTAGTACTTGGTTCAGCCGCTAGTAAAACCTATCCCATCATTTTCGGTAGACCTTTCTTGAGTACTTGTGGAGCTATTATAGACTGCAAAAGGGAGAAAATCCTGACTAAATTTGATGGGGAATCTTATGAGTTTAATTTTTTGAAATTTACTAAAGAACCTTGTGAAAATGAAACCCACAATGAGGATTTTAGAGTTGAACAACTTGCTTCTATTTATCTTGCTCCTAGCAATGCTTTGCAGCAATTTATGGAAGACCACGAAAGTGAAATCTTCACGGAAGAAAGAAATGAGATTGATGAGATTCTCCATCGTCAACCTAAGATGCTTAAGCATAACTTGCCTGTGGAAGATTTGGGTACCACGTTGCCACCTAAAAAGGATCCGGTCTTCGATCTAAAACCTTTACCTGACGGTCTTAAATATGCTTACATTGATGACAATAAAATATAGCATGTTATTATTAGCTCTAAACTTTCAGGGAAGGAAGATGAAAGGTTATTGGAGGTATTAAAGAAACACCGAGGGGCTATGGGCTATACTCTGAATGATTTAAAAGGGATTTCTCCTACTATATGTCAGCATGCTATCGATATAGAACCAGATGCAAAGCCAGTGGTACTAAGAAAGATCATTACCCACTTCCTTTTATTGATCAAATGTTACAAAGGTTGTCTAAAAAGACCCATTTTTGTTTTCTTGATGGAGACTCTAGTTTCTCTCAAATTGCTGTTAAACAACAAGATCAAGAAAAAACTACTTTTACATGCCCTTATGGAACCTATGCTTATAGACATATGCCTTTTGGTTTATGTAACGCTCCTGCTACTTTTCAAAGATGCATGTCTACTATCTTTCATGGTTTTTGTGAGGAAATTGTGGAAGTATTCATGGATGACTTCTCCGTCTATGGAACTTCTTTTGATAATTGTCTGCACAACCTCGATAAAGTTTTGCAGAGATGTGAAGAAACTAATCTTATCCTTAATTGGGATAAATATCATTTCATGGTGAATGAAGGGATTGTCCTTGGACATAAGATTTCTGAAAGAGGCATAGAAGTTGATAGAGCTAAAGTTGAGGCAATTGAGAAAATGCCATGTCGAAGAGATGTCAAAGGTATTCGTAGTATCCTTGGTCATGCTAAGAAGGTTTATTAAAGATTTCTCTAAGATATCAAAACCTCCCACTAATCTTCTTCAAAAAGATGTACTATTTGTCTTTGATGGTGATTGTAAGGAAGCTTTTGAAACTCTAAAGAAGGCTTTAACTACTGCTCCTATCGTTCAACCACCTGATTGGAGCTTACCCTTTGAAATAATGTGTGACGCTAGTGATTTTGCTGTAGGTCTATCCTTGGGCAACGAATAGATAAATAGTTAAATGTTATCCACAATGCTAGTAAGACTCTTGACACTGCTCAAAGGAATTATGCTACTACTGAAAAAGAATTCTTAGCCGTTGTCTTTGCTTGTGATAAGTTTAGACCTTATATTATTGACTCAAGAGTTACTATTCATACTGATCATGCTACTATTAAGTACCTTATGACGAAGAAAGATGCTAAGCCTAGGATTATTAGATGGGTGTTACTCTTACAAGAGTTTGACCTACATATTGTAGATAGGAAAGGTGCTGAAAATACTATAGTTGATAATCTGTCTCGATTAGAAAACATCTCTTTTGATCCTATGCCTGTTAATGATAGTTTCCCAAATGAGCAGTTGGCTGCAATAGGGGTAAGCTCGCGAGGGAGCCCTTGGTATGCTGATTATGCTAACTTTATTGTCTCCAAGTATTTGCCTCCAACTTTTACAGCTCAGCAAAGAAGGAAGTTCTTTTACGATTTGAGACATTACTTTTGGGATGACCCACATTTATATAAAGGAGTGGATGGTATTATGCGAAGATGTGTTCCAGAATATAAACAAAAGGATATATTGCAGAAATGTCATGGTAGTGCCTATGGAGGACATCATGCGGGAGATAGAACCGCACAAAAGGTACTGCAATCAGGTTTCTACTGGCCTACCCTTTTTAAAGATGCAAGAAAATTTGTCTTATCATGTGATGAGTGTCAGCGTGTTGGTAATATTTCTAGACGCAATGAAATGCCTATGAATTACTCTCTAGTTATTGAACCCTTTGACTATTGGGGATTTGACTTTATGGGTCCTTTTCCTCCCTCAAAAGGTTATACTCATATTCTTGTTGTCGTTGATTATGTCACTAAGTGGGTAGAAGCCATACCTACGAAGAGTGCTGATGGGGAGACCTCTCTAAAAATGCTTAAGGATGTTATCTTTCCTAGGTTTGGAGTACCTAGGTATCTTATGACTGATGGAGGTTCTCATTTCATTCATGGTGGTTTTAGAAAGACCCTTGCTAAATATGATGTTAATCATAGAATCGCTTGAGCTTATCATCCCCAAACTAGTGGACAAGTAGAATTATCAAATAGAGAAATTAAATCCATTTTGCAAAAGACCGTTAATAGATCTAGAAAAAATTGGGCTAAAAAGTTGAACGATGCTTTATGGGCTTATAGGACTGCCTATAAAAATCCTATGGGGATGTCTCCTTAAAAATGGTTTATGGGAAAGCTTGTCACATGCCTTTAGAATTAGAACACAAAGCTTATTGGGCAGTTAAAGAACTTAATAGAGATTGTAAGCTTGCTGGTGAAAAAAGGTTATTTGACTTAAGTTCGTTGGATGAATGGAGGAGTGAAGCATATGAGAATGCTAGAATATTTAAGGAAAAAGTTAAAAGATGGCATGATAGGCGAATTCTTAAGAGAGAATTCCATGTTGGTGAGAAAGTTCTATTGTATAGGTCTCATCTAAGATTTTTTGCAGGGAAACTACTTTCAAAATGGGAAGGACCTTTTGTTATTGAAGAAGTGTATCGTTCAGGAGCAATACAAATTTCTTCTTTAAAAGATAACACTACACAAGTGGTGAATTGTCAGCGACTCAAGCACTATATTGCTGGAGATTCTTACAATGAAGATGTTGATGTTATTAAAGTGGTAACTCCGGAAAAAATTATCAAAGACCAAATTCAGACACCTGCAGAGTCTGTTTTCGAATAGGTAACAGTTCTGGTAAGAAAAGTTCCACAAAAATTCTATCCAGCTATATTTTTGGAGTTTTTATCCAACAAGGAAAGCTACGAAGCGAAAGAGGGACGGAACCAGACCCAGGGTGGCTCACACCACCCCCTAGCGTGGGCCCCCTGGCCGCGCCAGCAGGTGGTGTGGCCACCTCGGCCTCCGTCTCCGACCTGTTTTCTCCCAGTACCTTCCTTTTGTTGTAAAACTTCGTAATATATAATCCCCCGGATCCCCCAAGGTTCGTATATCATGTTCCCATCGTGTTTTCGTCTGTTTCTGCTAGGAACTATTCTTGAAAGTTTAAGAAGCACAATGGTGTCCGCCAAGGATAAGGGAAAGGAGCCTATGGAGGATGATCTCCAGGACCCCGGGCAGGAGAAGGAGATCAAGAGTGAAGATGAAGAGGAGGCAAAGCAAAGCCACCATCCGCACACTGGCACTGCCATTGCAAGCATTGGAGTGTTGGCAAAATCTGCCAGGATCAGAAGGACTGCACGGATGTCAACTGGAGGGAAGCCTCCACGTCACTGTTTGGCTCCATGGTCACTTTCGCCACGCACCAAGAATCCTTTCTATACCCTTATCCATGAGCATCAATACCAGAATTTTCCCAAGGAGAAACTACCCTCCAATTGGGATTTGCCTCGTTCTAGCCATGCAGGAAAAGAAGACTTCAAGGAAGAAGAGTGGGGAAAGAACCGCAAGAGCTGGAATTCGCAACCTGACATGATCATGAGCCACATTGAGCAAAACTCGCAGTTGATTCGTAATCTCACCTTCGAGATCGAGGACTTGGGGAAACTAATCAAAAGGCTCATCGAAAGAATACCACCACCACCGAAGGAGTAATTCATCATCAGGTTTTGGCATCCCCTTGGTTAGTTCTAAGCTTGGGGAGTGTTGCGGTATCACATCACTATCTTCTATCTTTTTACCTTTTTAGTAGAGTCATATCTTGAATAGAGAAGTTATCATGTAGGATGGTTTGCATTATGGAAGTATCTCCCTCTCGTTAGATATCTATGTATACCTTGGTATGAGTTGCTGTTATGGAATATTAATGAGAAGTTCTATCATTTACTCTTTTCCATATCTCATTTTAGTTTTCAATTCATGGTTATATGATTGATCTTGTCATTAGTATTGGTATCACTTTGGGATCATTGAGTTAATTTAGTTGGTTTTGGCAAACCTGGCTCGGTCAGTAGCAACACTATTTTGAGAATTGAACGAAAAAGATAAAAGTACTCTTAAAGAAATATAATTTCATCATCTTTCTTTCTTGATTTTCTCATAAGCTTAGTATTCTCTAGATAAGATCTTTTGTGCTTCCAAGGAAGATTGCATGTTTGTTTTTATCACTTGTATGTTTGTTTGTTTGTTTCCTTCAACTCTTATGCTTGCTACCCAGCCTTGCTAGCCAAAACCCTGTACTGAGAGGGAATTCTTCTTGTGCATCCAATCCTCAAAACCAAAACCTATGCAATTTGTGTCCACCATACCTACCTACTAGCACTATTGCTATTCCAAGTAAATTCATGTTTTTATCTACCTTCCAAATTAAACTTGTTATGTGAAATTTAGTGATTAAAGCTCTCACGAACTTGATGGCATACTTTACTTTCTTGCACTTAATAAGCTTGAACCATTGTGCACATCTATGTTGCGTATATGCTTGCGCTTTGTAAGTTGTGAATTAGCAGAACCATGCTGTCATGGGGAACACTTTCAACATTGCACTGGTACTTTGTACCTAGTTGATATCATGTTCTTTTGTCTATGGATGTCGTCGGTGTGAAATGAAAGGGGAGATTGTAAGTCCATGGGTTTATGTATGTGTGTTAGAGAAACACCTGGGCCGCTGGTCAAATCCATGTCGTCATGGTGGAAACCTGCAGCGTAACCATAATGAGCATCTATGAAGCATTCTTCTTATAAAAAAGAGATAGAGATTGAGAAAAAGAGAAAAAGAAAAAAGAGGATGCGAAAAGAGGAAAGAGAGAAAAAAAGCACCATATTCCCATGGTAAATAAGAAGATTGTTGAGATTCTCGTTGTCTAATTGCCTTGTCATTTTGATATGGGGATTCTTCCGTATCATCGGGCAAGGAGTACTCCGTTGGCGGTTCTCCATGATACACATGTACTTACTATGACAAGAACTTACCAGTAACTAAACTTGAGTAGCATGAGGAGCGGCCCTCGTATTCAAGGGACATGAGATTGTCAACTTGCACCTTTTCAAGCATATCCTCATATTTGACCACTTTAACCTTAAACACCTAAAGATGCCTATGATAGGGGCAATGAGAGCTGAAAGCTAATAAGTACCATATTTTTGGGGAGCTCTTTATGAAACTTGAAATCCCTGCTTCCCTCTGCGAAGTGCCTTTCTTTTACTTTTTAGTTGAGTCAGTAAACCTATTCCCTTCTACCTCAGCAAGTATTTTAAGTTGTTGTGTTTCGTTCATTCATATGATGATTTATTCAATCATGTTTCTTATGTTCCTTGTTTTGCACTTTGCTCTTATCTTAGTGTCTACTACTTTGAAAGCTATCATTGAAAACCAGTTATTTGTGAACTCCTGCAAATTGTCAACTATTCTTTGACCAAGAGCTAAGTTTGCCATTACCAGTTATGATTTACTTTATGCATCTTTATTATGTTTCATTTACTTATTGTATGTTAGGTTATATAATAGTGAGTTGTCTCCTATTATGATTTATGTATTGATGAATGTGATGCTTCTTGTCCGTATTCTTTTATCGACTCTTCACTCCATAAACCTGAGGTCATGTTTATTGAGTTCAGTTTCGCTTGGGGACAAGAGAAGTCTAAGCTTGGGGGAGGTTGATACGTCCATTTTGCATCACTATTCTATATCATAATTTGCTGTTATTCATTGATATATTTCATATTAAGAGATGATACTTATGTCATTTCATCTTTTTTTGCATGGTTGATGACTTTGGAGCATGGATCGCTGCAGTCAGGATTCTGATGGAAAAGGTGCTGTTTGGAGGCAAAATTCGCGAAGATTAGAAAATCCGGGAAAATACATGGAAAATCCTATTTTTCCAGAAGACGAAGAAAGCCAGAAGGGGAAGTGGAGATGGGCCACAGGGGGCCCACACCACCCCCTGGCATGGGCCACCCCAGGCCGCGCCACTAGGTGGTGTGGCCACCCTAGTCCACTCCAGCCTCTCCCTTCCGGCGTATATTATCCTCCCAAAACCCTAAGACTCAGGGAGCGACCACATAAAGATTCCGTCGCCTCTGCGGGGCAGAAAACACCGAGAGAGAAAGATCTCTCCGGCAGACGGAATTCTGCTGGGGGAATTACTTCCCGGAGAGGGGAGATCGCCGCCATCAACACCACCATCAAGCTGGACTTCATCGGGATCATCATCATCACCACCATCATCTCCACCAGCACCCTCATCACCACCTCATACCGCTGCAACAATTGGGTTGAATCTTGCATAGTTCTAAGGGGAAACTTTCCCGGTGTTGATTACTCTTTATAGTTGATGCTATTGAGTGAACCATTGAATTGTCGTTTATGTTCAGATTATTACACATCATTATTTCATCTCTGATCATGATCCATATGATGTATTGTGAGTAGTTCGTTTTGTTCTTGAAGACATGGGAGAAGTCATGTTGTTAGTAGTAGAATTGTGTTGAGAGAGATTCAATAGTTTGATATTTAAGTTGTGGTGTACTTCTTCTAGTGGTGTCATGTGAACGTTGACTACATGACACTTCACCTATATAGGCCTAGGGGAATGCATTGTGTATTTTGCTACTAATCGTAGGGGTTGCCGGAGTAACAGAAACCTGAACCCAGTTTAGGAAACCTTTGCACAAGGGACGTCAGGGTCTTAGAGTTTAAAGATGTGGTTAGGTTTCTACCTTAATTACTTTCTTGTACTTGCGGATGCTTGCAAGGGGTATAATCACAAGTATGTATTAGTCCTAGGAAGGTCGGTACATTAACACATGTTCACCCACACAACACTTAGCAAACTAAAGAAGATTAATCAACTATATGAAGCGAAAGCACTTGATGATATTCCATGTGTCCTCGAGAACGTTTGGTCATCCTAAGTAATACAACCGGCTTGTCCTTAGCTAAAGAAAGGATTGGGCCACTTGCTGCATTTATTCTTATTGTCTTTTATTTACTCGTACTTTATTTACCTGCATTATCAAAACCACTAAAAATCCGTTTGCTAAGTATTTATAGAGAATTCCTGCTCCTAGCCACTCGCCAACACCTTCTGCTCCTCGTTGCGTTCGACGCTCTTACTTATCGAAAATACTGCGATACACCCCTATACTTGTGGGTCATCAGTGGCGTGAGTGGAGACGCTCATATGTGGGACTACGCGAAGATATCACATTATCCTCACCACTTTGATTGGAAAATTAGGGGGCGGGAAAAAATTGAAAAGGAGAAGGCTCGCGAGGCATGCAACAACGTTGTGCAAAGCGATTGGTCAGAACCCGGAATCTATAGTAACCAAACGGAAGAACCACTGAACAAAAAGCGTGGAGTCCTAACAGGGCGAGAAATGGTCGCGCCTTGCGAGAAACTGTTGTGTTTCATGTCACTTCAACAATTAATATGTATGTATTCTTGAAACAAAGCAGAATAAGCTAATTTTAGCCCCTCTTAGGCTCTGCAACTGAATTTGCTTTTGAATATATTAGCATATCTCGAGAATACATGAGATGCTTGTGTAAATTGATACGTGTTCTATGTTGCTCTACGATTTTTACATGAGTTAACAAAAATTTCAGTGCCCTTGACTTGGGAGTATCTCTATGAGTAATGATCAAGCGGGTTCCATCGACTAAGTGTGTCCAAAATAAATGTCATAACTTCTATTTTTCATTTTGATGTACAAAAATTATCAAACTTGATTACATATAAGATCTTGCTTATGTAAAGATTCAAGGCAACTTCCAGCATACCTTCTTTTTAAAATTGTATTGAATTAGTGAATAATTTAGAATATATCTATAACGCCGGCATAGAATTAGTATGTATGTAATCTGGTCTATATTGACTGAACTAATCATTTAATAATTCGGCCACTTACAAGTGTTGAATACAAAGTTGTGTCTTTTCCTGGAGCTCTGCAATCCAAATAGTTGCAAGTATCGATTTTGAGGCAGTTGAACAAGGCTATTGTGTATCTTCATAAGTAAGTTTGTTTTGGCATCATTAGTTTTTTATCTTGATCATGTTACTCATGTAACATGTCGGTTTCTTGTGATACTGAACTTGGTCTATTGCTCGATGTATTTTTGCTTAAAGTTTGTTCTTGAAAAAACATTGGTACCCCTATATTGCTTATGAGCTTCAATATGAAATAAAAGTCCGCTTGTTGCGTCTAAATCAGATATCTCAGTTTTAGACATGTCTAACACTCATTTATTTTACCGATTAAAACACTAAACATCGCACATATCCATATATTTAATTTATGGTAAGACAAACTAGTACAATACACCTATGGCACCTTGTTTCTAGAGATTTTCAAGCACGCATATCTACCTTGCTCTCAGACGGTGGGTAAATAATTGATGGGAGTGAACAGTGGGTGGTTTACTTGTGACGAGCAAGTCGAGATACGAACATTTCCTCTTTTGGCATGGGAGCCTAGCACCTTCCCCCACCCACCACCTTGCTCAAAACCATCAAAGAAACCCCACGTTGAGTTCACAGGCTCTCTCTCTCCCCTCGCGCACTCCCCCACTCCACTGTTCTCCACGGCGACGCAGGCGGCGGGCGGCGGACTGGGCACCACCGACGCGGCGGCGATCGATGGACGGCTTTAACCACCCAGGTAAACCACGACCTAAATCGTTCTTGGGGTGCCATTCTGGTCGCGGAAGGGTTGGGGAGAAAGACAGTCGCCATTTCTTGATTTCTGACCGCTGCTTCTGGTCGCCAGGACGACCGCCAGTCTGCGTCTGCTGCGATGAAGAAGGATTGCGTCTGGATGAGGACGGAGCTTGCGAGGATTGCCTGATGCAGCGGCAGCACTTGTATGGTATGAAGCGGTTCTTCGTCGTGGCTTCCGACGAGTACAGAGACAACTTGGTGAGAGCTAACCCCCTTTCCTCCCGCATTGATTCCAACGATTTCTTCACAGCTACCGGTGCTTCCGGCGATGCTGCTCCTAGAATTTTCGGGTTCATCGATGGTGTGTGAGGAGACTGGGTCTCAACTCGTGTATTCAGTTGAGCATTCAGTTTCTGAAAAAGAAATGAGTGCCTGAAGTTACCAAATACTCTGTTCCCTTCTCTGCTTTTGCCGTTCCTCCCTCTCTGAAACCAACGCTTTCATGTGTGTGTTGTTCACAGCGAAATTGTTAATTTGCCCCAGTTTCTTTGCCAGAACATTCAGATTCCACTGTATATATCCACATTACTTTCCATGTTGAAGTCAAAATATTCATACCTATACTCTAGACCTTTTCTGCTACTAGTTTGAAATAATAATTTCCAATACTGCAATACCTCCAGTAAAGAATCAATGAGCGCAGTAATGATTTTTTTTTCTTTCCCAATATTGGAATAGGTTACTACCACCTTTCTCGAAAGCTTGGTATTTGTCTGCCTAATGTATAACAAGTTATTCCATGACAGATAGTAATCACTTCATGATTGTCCTCTGGTAGTCATGCCATCTGAATTGTGTCTGCACTTCCTGCAGAAAAGCATGAAGCTCAACACCTAGACACGGTGAAACTGATGACTCTAACCAATCTGTATCTTATTTCTTAACCTTCAACAGCGCATACGGCGGGAGATTGCAAGCCGTCTTAGGAATCTGATCTCTCTGTCTCAGCCTGTCAATCTGGAACTTGCCAATGGCCGTGCATATCCTGTAGAAGCTGAAGGGGAGTTTGGCCAGATAGTTTTTAGGCATGGATGGAAGGAGTTTGTGAGTGCAAACCACATAGAAGAAAATGACTCCATTTTCTTTGTGTACAGTGGGAAGTGTGGATTAAACGTTCATATTTTCGACTCATCCGGTCATGAGAGGTCTTCATGTTCTCAATCATCTTCCGGGGCATTTGGAGCAGTTCCTCCTTGTTCTCAAATTGTTGGTCCATCCCCATCTCGGATTATTGACATGTCCAGTTCTGATGCTGATGATGATGACGTTGTGACAGAAGGCGCGAGAGAATCTTGCAGGGCGCAAAAGCGGACACGTAGATGTGCAGAAACTCAGAAGATGGATTCGATCTCCTCCCCTTCTACTAAATCAGGTAATGTTATTATTGCTGTCTTTGCATTCTTTTTTATATTTCTGCGTTTTAAATGAATTCTGGTCAGGCTATGCTCACCCTAAGAGAGTATGGTGCGGTTTTCAGGATATGGAGCTCCCAAGCCGCATGATCGGGCATCTGTGAATCCTGAAGTCGGTTCAGAACCTTTGTCCAGCAACCTCCGGGGGCCTTTCCGGCGGCCCTACATTCTACCCAAGATGACAATTCTACCTACACAGCTGAAGGAGAAAGTTGAGGAGAAAGTCCAAGCGATTGGATCTGAACTTCCAATTTTTGTGAGAGTGATGACTGCTACAAATATTGGTGGCGCTCCCCACAGCCCAGGTGAAATGGTGAGGCTACCTACATACTATCTAACCTACAGCTGCAACTATGAACGGGGTGTAGTTTTTTTGCTGATTCTGTACTGAAAATTTTGAGGCCAGCGTCGGTGTTATATTCTCTGTTGAATGTATTACCATTGATCTGAATTTCAACAAGAATTGATCAGTTGCACTGACACTTTTTTGGCTAGGTTTTTGGCATGGTGTATGCTTCTGCGTGTCTCCCGGACGAGACACAGCCTCTCCTGCTTCAGCTGGAGGGTAGGAAGAAGCAGTGGCCTGCCACGTTGAGCGTCACACGCCGCAACACGAGGCGGATTTACGACGGCTGGAAGGAGTTCACCAGGGACAACCAGCTGAAGGCGGGGGACATCTGCCTCTTCGAGGTGTCAAGCAGGAACAGCTCGAGCCTCACGATGACAGTCCACCTGGTCCGCTGAGTCGAAGTGGAGCCGTATCTGGCAACTTCATCTATGGTTCTGTAGTGTAGTGTTGACTCTCCGAAACCGTACCCTTAGATGAGAGAACTGAGTGCTCAACAACTTGATTTAGATTACTTGTGTTTGCTGAACGACTCTGTCTTGCAGTACCATCTAAATATGTGGGGAAAGACCAAACCCTATTCAAACCTCGGATGTGCCTGTTTAATTCTCCTCCTCTACTGTTGCTGGTTATTTCTTGCCAAGGCAAATTTTATTTTGTTGCTAATTGGGATGTCTGTAGCTCCAGGTGACCAAATTTGGACTCTGGATCTGTAGAAAGTAGATGCTTGAAGAACCAGCTAAATGTGAGGGGTCAGCTCTGAATATGTTTCAAGATCATCAGAGCAGAGAAACAGAGGCCGCCTAGAAGAGAAGCAGTCAAGCAATGGTGAGCATAGAAGACTAGTTGGACGTGCTGGTGATAGAAGATTTTATGATTTTTCAATAGATGAACTACCGGTGGTTATCATTGATTCATTTATAGTGCTTCTTCTGTCTCGAATTAGATACCGGAGATTTGAATAGATTCGGTGTACTAGTACTACATATAGTCCTCTTAGTCGATAAAGGCTTTTCCCGATGGCTGATTATCTGATGCCTATGTTTTTATCTGCAAATTGAAAAGAGGTCACCTGAATGCCCCAGCACAAAATTAATCTAGTCTTATATGGCTGTTTCTTGCACTCCATTGACCCATAGATTCTCGTTCCCAGGCAAACAAAACGAGTCTTGAAGTTTGTAAACAGCAGGTTTGCTCTGTTTTTCCTTTCCGTGGTCCCATACGACCACCTTATTTCTGTTGGTAACATACTGATGCGCATCCTTACTTTTATCTGATATATAAATTTGGCCACTAAAACGATATCGCCCGCATGTATCCACGAGCTTCTCAGTGTTGATTGTAACAACGTTATTTTGTTAATAATAAAGCTCTCTCTATCTTTTTCACAAAAAAAAAAGTTCTCTCTATCTAACCCTCAAAATTTAGACAGATGGCTACTTCGGTGATTGCTGAAAATTCTGCGGCTGCGGCTGCCACAGTTCCAAAGCCTAAGGAGATTGCTCTTCCGGTCTATGCAGATGATCTCCCTGACAATGTCCGTGCTAGTTTTGACAACACCTGCGTGTACATCAAAATCTGTACGGATGCTTTAAATGAGAGGTTGAACACCAAATTGGAGACCATCACTTCTAGGATACCCTCGCTAATCCGCCGGTGCGAGCTGAGCTCCCTTATGCTGCTCCATTACAGGATGCGCCACCACCAAGACATGGATATTTTGACGCTCGTGCTCGACAGGCCTGAGCCCACAGGAGTGTGGCCCGTGCGGCCGCACAGGGCCCAAGATTCTGGGGCCCACAATTCTGGTATAAGCTTATATAGGGACGCACGATAGGAAAAAAAAAGTTGGCAAGTTTCCTTGCGTTGGGAGCCTGAAAGCGGAATTCCGCCCCATATATTCTCGGAACGGGAAGTAAAAAGGCCAAGCCAGACTGCCTCGATCCAGGATTCCAGGCCTCCAGGGGCATTCGATCGATCGCTTGATTTCGCCTGGACGAGAGCAGCGAGTTGCGCTTGCGACGTGAGGCACGGGCCATCAGTTCATCTTCTCGACGCGAGTTCCCAATCTCATTCATCGTCTGATTTTGTGTGGATGCCCCAAAACTGGTTGCGTGGATCCAATCTGCTAGGTGCGTGCATCCCTTTCCTCATCTAGTCATCTTGCATCTTTCCTTCTGATTTTCTCCCATCTCCCGCTCTGCCCTACAGGCTACTGTCTTAGGTCCTATTTAATCGTGTTATTCATCCTCTTGTATGTAGTTTTGAAGATCAAAATGAGAGTCAGCATGGAAAGTAGGAACCCGATTATCAAAGGTAAGAGAAAAGAAAAAAAGAAGAATTAATTCAATATTTAAAGAGGGGCAATGGATAGGTTTGTTAAAAAAAGTCAAGTATATTTCAATAATCATTCACTTGATCCTTCTACCCATGCAAATGCTACTTCCTCCGATCCAAATTAATTGACTCGGATTTGTTAGATTCGGATGTATCTAGCCAGAATACTAGATACATCCATTTCTAGATAAATCCAAGTCAATTAATTTGGATCGAAGGGAGTACTATTTATTATAATGCTCCTACAAATGGTAGACATAAAATAATGCCTTTGGGTAGAGGAAGCTCATGTCGATATTAACTTGAATACTTCACCGCGGATGTTGATGATTCTTTTCAGCATGATATATTTGATCAAAAATATTGAGGATGTCTTGATATAAAACAACTTGTTGGGGATACCCCGGGTAGGGTAACGCCGGGGTATAAAGGCCGAGTTAGCCGAGGTTCGGCAAGGCTAAAGCGGATGCTGGCCGGGTCACCTCAAGGCAGACCGAATCATGGGGTAACCCGGACCAGGGGGTGTTCGCCTAACTAAGTCTCAACCGACTCAAGGAGTAAGTCGGAAATGCCTGTTTTACTTGTATGCAGGAACGGGTGTGGCCGGATCAACTATGATCCGGGTCACGTCTAGCTCCTAGGAGAAGGAAGGAATCTCGCTGGTCAAAAGAAGCCCCGGTACGCACTGCCTGAGCGAAGCAAACAAGGGCAGGACCACCAGGGCGTGGCCGACAAGGGTGACGACGCCCATGTCGGCTGACGCGGGCGCCGCAGAGGCTCACGTAGCCTCTGCCTGTGTGACGCGGGGGAACGTATGCCCTAGGCAGAGACCTAGTTCCCTCTATATAAGGAGGGCTAGGATCTCAGTAGAAGGGGTTCCGCTATTCTGATTGGGCTAGGGTTTTAAGTGTGATCTGTGTGTGAGAGTAAGAGAGCTCCTTCTTCCTCCTCTCGCCAATACAGCTCTAGGAGCACTTGTAATCTTGGAAGCAGAGCAAATACAAACTTCTATGTGGAGAATCACTTCACTATTCCTCCCTGGATTCCCCTAGCATGTATTAGTCCCCACCTTTAGCCTATTCATGGCATCTGCCGTGACACCACCACGACAGTTGGCGCCCACCGTGGGGCTAGCGGCGCTAGCAGGGGTCAAGATCCGGACGGGAAACTTCATCGGCACCGGCGAACGCATCGTCTCCGGGCTCGTTCAGCGCTTTGGAGCGCTGGACTTCGTCAGCGACAACGCTGGCTGCTTCGGCACGCGCCCACTTCCGCGCAACGGCCTCTTCGTCAAGATCGGCGCGCACAAGGTCTACGTTGTTGTTGACGTGTCGTGTGTTCATCCGCGTCACGTCGTCGAGGCGGGGGAGCCACCCCTCACCGTGGTTCCCGGGACGCGTATCGCTCGCTCCCCGGACCATGCAGAGGTGATGATGACTGCGCCTGGTGTGGGCGCAAGCAAGGATCCGGCGCCAGATCCGGAGGTAACGCCAAAGGCACCTAGGAAAGGTAGAGGTCCTCCACTAGAGAGGCCGTAGAATGTGTTGATGGAAGCGATGGATAGCTTGGCAAACCCTATGGTAGCAGCAGTAGATCCGGCTCGGGCGCAGGCCGAGCTAGAAGAAACTAGGCAAAAAATACTAGAGGGTGCAAAAAAGATAGCCGCGGCTCAACAGTCATTGAATATGACGCTGCGTGAGTACACAAAGGCGAACAGAGTTGACGCTGTAAAAGTGAAGGGGAGAAATCTCATGAGCGAGATGAATAGAGAAGGTGATACTGGAATTGAGGAATCAGAAAACTGTTTGTCCGTGGGGCTGCCGAGGTATAGTACCCCGACAAAGAACCTCAGAGCAGCGATGCAGCTGCATCCGAGTTAGAGGGTCTAACCGGTGAGGCTCGGCAAAGACAACAAGATAGGGTTAATGAGCTGGTTCGGATCGCGAACAGGCAAAACGAAGAACTACTCAGAGCTAACCCCGAGAGAGTTGGAGCCTCCAAGATCGTCCATTCGGCGATGGGTAACCCGGAGAAATCCACTGGAGCCGCATCGTCTCCTCATGGTGGTCCAAGGAGAGAAGAGGTAGTAACCTCGGCCAGACGGAACAAGCAGATCGTCCCGTATGACCCAACGCGGGCAGGGAAAGGAAAAAAACTCAGAAAAATGATGATCGGCGGAGTGTGAGCCGAGGTGAAGCTGGTCGAGGTAACCGCGACCAAGGCAATGCCGGTCAAGGGAACACAGTCAACGGCAATGCCGGACAGCGAAACTCGGCAGGAGCAGGGCAACCGCAGCAGCGGAATATACCAAGGCAAGAGCAAAGTGTCGGCCGAGGTATGCAATAGAAAGGTGCTCCACGAGAGCAAGACAGATATAATGATGGAGATTCGGAAATGGCAAATGCGGGATACCCAAGACCGAACTATCATGTGATAGGGTCAAGATTGGGAAGCAGGGATTTGATGCCGGATGATGCCAGGTTGAAACTGGATCGACTGTATAGGTCGGAACAAATTGAATGTCAAGGTCCATCGGGTCCAACGTGTTTTGGACCCCGGATCATGAAGGAGCCACCGGTACCGAACTTCCAGTTACCCAGGGGCACAAAGACGTATGACGATAGTACAAAGTCGGAGGATTGGCTGATAAATTATGCTACAGTTGTGAAAATTGCCACTGGCAACTTGAGATGGGCTGTACGATATGTACCCCAGATGTTGGAAGGGCCAGCAAGGGTATGGCTGAACAATTTGCCGCCCGGAAGCATCAACAACTGGATAGATTTCAAGGAAATATTTATCAGCAATTTCTCGAGTACGTATCAGAGGCCAAATAGGCCGCATACCCTAGCTATGTGCAAGCAAAGACCAAATGAGACAGATCGGGAGTTTCTAACCCGGTGGTGTACAGTGAGAAACTCGTGTGAGGGCGTGATAGAATCACAGGCCATAACATGGTTTGCGCAAGGATGCATATATGCAAGCGAGCTGTGGCAGAAGTTGCAAAGGAAAATGCCGACCACGTTGGCAGAGATGATCCGGATTGCTGATTCGTATGCTCTGGGTGATCCGACCCAACCTAGGCTCGTGTCAAACGAGTCAAACGATGAGTACTATCAGAGAGATGGAGCCGGGTCATCCCGGAGGAATGATTACAGAGGGAAAAGGAGAGATGATAGACCGGATCATCGATACGGTTCGCACCAAGTTGCAGCTGTGAGTCAAGATCAGCCCGGAGCATGGGGCAGTCAAGGCCAAAAAACTGGAGGGCAATGGACTCCGAGAAACGATGGCAAGAAAACTTGGACGCCAGAGCAAAAGAAACAGTGGCAAGAAAAGAAGGACCGTCCGAGGTTTACTTACGAGTCGATGTTGGACCAGCCATGTAAGTTTCACACGCCAAATTCGAGTAACCCAGCGGGTCATACGACGAGGCAATGTGAGTGGATGCGTAAGATTGAACAAGGTGGTTCGGGGAATGCTCAGGCACCCCGGAATGATCAGCCTCGGCAGGAGTTACCCCGGCAGCAATTGCTCTCCGGAGCGAACACGCAACAACTAATGTTGCCTCCCCCTCCGCCGAGGTATGATAACAATGAGAGAAGGGATGTGGTGCATCAAGTGGAAAATCAGCATCAGCCGGATCAGAGGTACCCCGGAAATGAGGGGAGAAACGAATATAGAGAGCATCATCAAAGCTATTGTGTGTTCACCACTGAGGAAACAGATAGAAAGAGCTTGCAGCGCCGACATATGGAGGTGAATGCAGTGATGCCTGCATTGACTAGGTATATGCCTTGGTCTGACCAAGAAATCACATGGAGCATCAAGGACCATCCCAAGCTTATGCCAAGCCCTGGTTCGTATGCGTTGGTGCTGGATCCGACATTCATTGGACCTAACATTAACGTAAGGTTCTCAAAGGTACTGATCGACAATGGCAATAGCATTAACATCATGTATGCGGACACAATGCGCAAGTTAGGTATCTCGGAGAACATACTGCAGGCCACGAGGACAACTTTCCATGGTATTGTGCCCGGCATCTATTGTGAGCCCATAGGCAAGGTCCGGGTTGACGTCTTGTTCGGCACGAGGGATAACTGCCGAACCGAAAATTTGGAGTTCGAGGTGGTGAATTTAGAAAGTGCGTACCACGCGTTACTCGGAAGGCCAGCGCTAAACAAGTTCATGGCAAGCTGTCATATTAGTTACTTGAAGATGAAGTTGCCCGGACCAAACGGGGTGATTACCATGGCTGGGGATTTCCGACGTTCCATGGAGTGTGCGTCGGCCGGGTCTAACTTAGCCGAGTCACTTGTGATTACGCAGGAAAAAAGGAAAATTCAAGAGGTGGCAGCGTTGGCTCAGTCCGCGCAACAGTATATGCCGGCGCTGAGTAACCCGCATGGAAGTGTCTCCTTCCAGGCCACGAAAGATACCAAGAAGGTTATTGTTGATGACATGTTCCTGGAGCGCATTGTAACAATTGGTGCCAGGTTAAGTGATAAATAAGAAAGCGAGCTCGTCATCTTCCTCCGTGAGAATCAGGACATTTTTGCTTGGTCCACACAGGACTTGCAAGGTGTTCCGAGGGAGTTGGCCGAGCACTCTTTGAATGTGAGACCCGGAGCTAAGCCAGTAAAGCAACCCCTCCGCCGCTTCGCTGAAGATAGGAGGAAAGTTATCGGGGATGAGATAGCTTGGTTGCTAGCTGCAAGATTTATCATGGAAGTTATTTACCCGGATTGGCTGTCTAATCCGGTGCTGGTGGAGAAGAAGAAAGATGATCCAAACGTGGCAGTGGTTTGGCGAATGTGTATCGATTACACGAACCTGAACAAGGCGTGTCCAAAAGATCCATTTCCGTTGCCAAGAATAGATCAGGTCATAGACTCAACTGCTGGATGTGAATTGTTGTCATTCATTGATGCATATTCTGGTTTCCACCAGATACCTATGAATCCGGATGATCAAATAAAGACTGCGTTTATTACCCCGTATGGG
This sequence comes from Avena eriantha, assembly GCA_910589775.1. Taxonomy (NCBI): domain Eukaryota; kingdom Viridiplantae; phylum Streptophyta; class Magnoliopsida; order Poales; family Poaceae; genus Avena; species Avena eriantha. The sequence goes on from OU342745.1 coordinate 398,988,963, forward strand.
GCTTATTGCTATCGCACCATGCCGTTTGGTTTACGTAATGCAGGGGCAACATACCAAAGATGTATGCAAAAATGTTTGCACGACCAAATCAGTCAAAATGTACAAGTGTACGTGGATGATGTGGTTATCAAGACCAAGGAAAGCAAAACGCTCCTTGACGATATCAGGCAAACATTTGCGAACCTAAGGAGGTTCCGGATGAAGCTTAACCCGGAAAAATGCACCTTCGGTGTCCCGGCTGGGAAATTGCTCGGTTTTCTTGTTTCCAGCCGAGGTATCGAGGTTAATCCAACCAAAATCCGGGCCATCGAACGAATGGAATTGCCGAAGTGTCTTAACGATGTCCAGAAGTTCACAGGTTGCCTGGCCTCGTTAAGTCGGTGTGTATGTCGGTTGGGAGAGAAGGCATTGCCTCTTTACCAACTCATGAAAAAGTCGGATAAGTTCGTTTGGACACCGCAGGCTGATGAAGCCTTTTCTCACTTGAAGAAGATGTTAGCCACTACACCAGTGTTAGCCTCACCACTATCGAAGGAGCCAATGTTGCTCTGTATAGCCGCAACCAACCGAGTTGTAAGTGCAGTGATAGTGGTGGAGCGCGACGAGGAAGGTAAGTCGGTGCAAAGGCCAGTGTATTACTTGAGCGAGGTGTTGTCGGCCTCAAAGCAGAACTATCCACACTATCAAAAGGTGGCGTATGGTGTGTACATGGCCACAAAAAAGCTGAAGCATTACTTTGAGGAGCATCCCATCCGGGTCATATGTGAGGCCCCCATATCCGAGATAATGAGTAACAAGGATGCGAGTGGAAGAATTGCAAAATGGGCAATTGAGCTAGCTCCTTATGCGCCGCAATATGACAGAAGAGAAGCCATCAAATCTCAAGCTGTGGTGGACTTTTTCGTGGATTGGGCCGAGGTGCAATACGAACCGCCACTCCCAGATCCGAACTATTGGCGAATGCACTTTGACGGATCAAAAACCAAAACTGGGCTAGGTGCCGGAGTTGTACTTACATCACCAAAGAAGGACCAGTTGAAATACGTGCTGCAGATCCATTTCGTGGCATCAAACAATGTCGCTGAGTATGAAGCACTTGTGCACGGGCTCAAGGTAGCAAAAGAGATTGGGATACGTCGGATCATATGCTTTGGCGACTCGGATTTGGTGGTGCAGCAAGTGTCAGGACTGTGGGACGCCCTTGATCCAAACATGGCACTGTAAAGATTTCATGTGCAGAGGATATCTGGTTACTTTGAGGGATGCGAATTTCACCATGTACCCCGGGTGGAAAATGAGGCTGCCGACATGCTGTCAAAGCTCGGGTCAACCCGACAAGCAATTCCACCGGGTGTAGCATTAGAGCACCTCAGGAAACCATCCATCAGGCCCTCCCCAGAAACCGACTCAATCTATGTCCCAGAGGACACGGAATCCGGAGCTGTGCCCATGGACATTGACATGGGAAGTGGTGCGCGAAACCCGGGGACTGCCTCAGCAAACCCGGGGACTGCTTCAGTGAACCCGAGGACTGCTTCGCAAGACCCGGGGACTGCTCAGCGTGATCAGGATGAAGTTATGCCGGTGGATCAGATGGAGATTGATGAGGATATGTTCCCTATGCAAGCAATACTAGCTTGGGCACTACCTATATTTCAATTCCTGAAAGATGGAACCTTACCCACTGAGGAAGTGCTGTCCAGGCAAACACAGAGGAGGGCAAAGGCGTACACGATCATCAATTCCGAACTATACAAAAGAACTGTGACCAATGTCCTCCAGCGATGTGTTGACCCGGAAGAAGGGCTTGACATCCTCCGAGATATACATCAAGGGGAATGCGGGCATCATGCCTCGTCCCGAGCCTTAGTAGCAAAAGCTTTCCGGCACGGATTCTACTGGCCAAGTGCCTTAGAGCAAGCAGAAGATCTGGTGAGAAAATGTAATGGTTGTCAGAGGTATGCTACCAAGACACATATGCCGATGTCGGAACTCAAGACCATACCAATTACTTGGTCATTTGTTGTATGGTGCTTGGATATGGTCGGCCCGTTCAAACCAGCAAGGGGAAATATGACTCACATTTTGGTAATGGTGGACAAGTTTACCAAGTGGATTGAAGTAAAGCCTATAAGAAAATGTGATGGAGCTACGGCCGTAACGTTTCTCAAAGATATCATCTTGAGGTACAATTATCCTCACAGTATCATAACTGATAATGGCACAAATTTTGCGGAAGGAGCATTTGCGCGTTTCTGCCGGGATAAGAAGATCCGGCTGGACATAGCATCGGTAGCGCACCCCGCATCGAACGGACAAGTCGAAAGATCCAATGGATTAGTATTATCCGGGATAAAACCCCGGCTCATTGAGCCGCTGCAAAGATCAGCGGGGTGCTGGATAGAAGAACTACCAGCGGTACTGTGGAGTTTAAGAACAACTCCGAATCGATCAACAGCCTATACGCCGTTTTTTCTGGTATATGGGGCAGAAACTGTATTACCAGCCGACATAGAGCATGATTCGCCTAGGGTCACCCAATACACAGAAGCCGAAGTGCAAGAAGCCCGGCAAAATGATGTTGATCTGCTGGAAGAAGTGAGAGAACTAGCACTGTCCAGATCCGCCATATATCAGCAAAATCTCTGACGCTATCATAGCCGGAAAGTAAGCCCCCGAGTCTTTCGGGAAGGCGATCTGGTGCTCCGGTTGATACAACGTACGGCTGGCATGCATAAATTATCCCCCCATGGGAAGGGCCATTCATCATGAGCAAGGCATTGCACAATGATTCTTATTATCTTATAGATGCAAAGCCACAGGAAAAGAACAAGGTGGACAGGTCCGGCGAGGAATCTAAACGTCCATGGAATGTAGCTCTCCTTCGTCCTTTCTACACTTAGCGAAGAAGTGTATGTATCCGAGTCTTCTCGTGTGTCGGTGTGTATGCCGGCAATGAGCTTATCAATGAAATGTTGGCACCTCGAGCAGTAACTCGGGGACTGCCTTAATAATACTTGTTGTTTTTTGTGCGTTAGCTAGAATACGTTGTTCTACTTAACTCGGATTAGTAATGTGTGAGCACCAAGAACCCAACTCTTCGACTTGCTGCTGTCCAACAAGAATTGGCTTCATGGCAAGCAAGAGAACAAGTTTGGAATTGCGTAGCACCTGAAAAACGACTAAGGAAAAGAATTTATTCGAGCCGACGCTTGTTTTTCGGACTAACCCTGTATTTATTTTCAAGTTATTATGTAGTTTTATTTTTGAGCTAAGTCTAAAAGTTTCCCAGTATTGTTAAGACAATTTTTGAAGCTCGGATTCGTAAGTCATAAAACCGAATCAAGGTAGACACGAGCCGAGCCAAAAGATTGGACGAACAAGAAAAAGAAACTCGGGGACTACGCCCAAGTTAATCCGGCATAAGAACTTAGTAGAAAAATATCACATGTATATGGGATACAAATTCACCCGGCATACCGGGGATCTGATAAATTTTCAAGTTTTTTCGCTCAAGGAGCAACGGGAGGAGGAAGCTCGGCATCATCTTCGCCGTCTTCGATATCCGAGGCATCATCTTCTCCATCACCATCCGAGCCATCTTCGTCCTTTTCAATCTCTTCGTCCCCAGCGTCTTCCAGGAAGCTCGGCCCCTCAACCCATTCATGAATGGGAGCGTATTCGATGAGGCTATGGGCACAAGCCTGGCGCCGAGCTACCCACTCTGGGTCATTGGTCCATCTGGATCCTGTGCGCAGGCGGGTCAGGAGGTTGAGATCGATCTTCTCATACCACGTGAGTATGTGGTGGAGAATGGTATCAGCTGCGGCACGTCCAGCAGACTCTCTCCAGAGGTCGAGTTGGGTCTCGGTTTCCATTAGCTTCTCAACGAGGATTGTGGTGGTCTCCCGAGTATCTTCTTCGGGCCAGAACGTGTTGAAGATGCGAACTGCAACGTCGAGGATGTCCTTGCCATAATTCTTGATGAGCTCCACGCGAGAGGACAAGCTGACCAACAGGTCCTCCATGTGATAGGGAATCTCTTCACCGTCAGGAGCGGCAGGAGTACCCCTTTCTCGGCGGAAGTCTGCAACTGCTGTGCTTGCAATAGTAGTGCCCTCTGGAAATTTTCCTGGAAACAAGACAAAGGAAGAAGATAAAGAAAAGACATATGAAGTAACCCGGAGAAGTAGGTCGGATAAGGGAAAAGAACTTACGTGATATATGGCTGAGGATCCGGGTCAACTCCCTAGTGCAGTCGTCACGTCTCTTCCGAAGCTGCTCAAGCTCAGCATTCGCTGACCCAAGCTGGATGCCGGACTCCTTGAGTAGATCCTAGTCCTTGGCTATCTGGAGATTGAGGCGCTCGCGCTCTTCTGTGTAATCCTGGCCAACCTTTTGGAGCTCGGATTGGTGTTGGGCCTTCATTTTCTCCATCTCAGCCTTGAGCCTGGCGATCTCATCGTCCTTGGTCCGGAGGAGGGCGAGCTCGTCATCTTTCTTTTAAGCTCGGCTTGATGCTGCCCTGCTTGTTCGAGAAAATGCAGCATCATATCAGGCACGGGCACACTATCTTCAAGCGATGCTGAAATAGTGTGTTGACCCGGCAGAGCCGAGGTATGAATGATTGCCGAGCCAAGGAGAGAAGGAAATGGAAAGCACTGCAAGGTCGGACAAAAATGACTTACCCTGGATCTGCTCCAGATTCTTCCACATAATCTTGTTCTGAGCCACCACCCCAGCTGCGGAAACCGAATGATGAGATTAGTTCGGCAGAGGAAGATGAAGAAAAACGAAGAAGCGCCAAGGAAGAAATTTACCCCTTTTCTCGTATTCCGTGAGAAGTGCATCTTGCTTTGCGCGTAGCATCTTGTGAGTATCCAGCAGACGTTGGAATTCAGCACTCCGGCGATTGGTGGTCACCTGAAAGGAGTACAGAAACATAAATTAGCTTGGTGCATATTCGAAGTGTACAAAAATCCGGGCCTAATGGAACTCAACCCGGCTCTAGGTGTGTGCATGTTCGAAAGTGTACAAAAATCCGGGCCAAGTGGAACTTAACCCAGCTCTAGGTGTGTGCATATTCGAAGTGTACAAAAATCCGGGCCAAGTGGAACTTAACCCGGCTCTAGGTGTGTGCATATTCGAAGTGTACAAAAAACCAGGCCAAGTGGAACTTAACCCGGCTCTAGGTGTGTGCATATTCGAAGTTTACAAAAATCCGGGCCAAGTGGAACTTAACCCGGCTCTAGGTGTGTGCATATTCAAAGTTCTCATGGAGCTACGTTAGTTTTCTAAAGAGCATCCGGCCGAGTAACAAGTTATTCCCCCGGAGGCTCGGGGACTAATGGTTATTATCTACAGCATATAAAGGGGAAGCAACGTACCTCCAGGCCAAAGGCCCAACCGGACCAGACCACCTACACTCGACCCAACCAAACCTTCTGTAGCAAACCCTAGCCCTGACCCCAACCAAACCCTACCTACCCTAATCCACCATCGCCACCTAGCAAATCCCACACCTCGTCCCACCAGTTCGGCCCACACCGCCAGATCCTACCCCGATCGGACCTTCCCCGCACCCTGCTACCCTCTCGCTCGTTGCCCCTTGGTCCCACCCCTCGCTCGCTCGCGGCATGGCACGCGCGCAACACCAGCACCGCGGTGCACCGAAACGCTCATGTGCGCTCGCGTACCAACTAGGCACGCAACACCCGAGCGACCTGGCCACACCACCTTGCCTCTCCCCAACTCGCGACCCCACCTTCCTCGATCGACCGCGATCCCCTCTGTCGCTCGTCCCCCCCCCCCAAAGATTCACCGTCCGTGCGAACGTCATTGCCTCGTCCTCTTCCCTGGAGCCCCGCCCGCGCTCGACCCGGCCCTGCGTGGATCCGCACCTACACCAAGCTCCACCGCCTCCAGGGGCCCCTGCGCCACCTTGGCCTCCGGATCCCCAACCCCACCGCCCAGGCATCCTCCGCTCCGGCCGTGCCTGCGACCCTCGTCTCTATCGTCCTCTGGTCGCCGCCGCCCTCTGCGTCAACCCCGCGTCGGCCTACTTCTACATCGGCGCCACACCTCATCCTCCGGCCAAGCTCTTCCGATGGCCGCCCCGTGTGCCGCTCGTCGTGGGAGTACCTCGCCCTAGTCGCCCTTCTTCCTGGTGCGCCAACGCCCACCCCGTCCGCCTCGCCGCTGCCGCCTCAGTCGTCTTCTCCTCGAGCCGAGCCGTCGCCAGGGCCCTGCCCTGCCCGTGTCGTCTCCTGCAGCCCGGTTGCCGCCGTGTCCTCCACCTCGTGAGGCTTCCTTCCTTGCTGTTCTCGCGCCGTGAGCCATCTCTCCACCTTGTGCTACCAACCCTGCAACAGATGTCCCCGCCAGCGATCGTGTCTCTGACCGTCGTGGGTGCCCCTCACTATCCTTTCGCTCTGGCCGCGTGTTCTGTTTTGCCTGCTACACCATGTCAGCGTCCGCCTCGTCCGTGTCGCGTCTGTGGATATTTCCTGTTCGCATCGTCACAATCAATGAAGTGCATATGAAGAAATGATGGTGCTACAAGGCATCCAAGGTCCAAGTCAGTCTCCATGCTCCCCGTGTGTTGATGTGTTCTATCCCGATGTTCAAGTTGTTGACATCGACAAGATCTTCTTCACAGAACCGAAGACGCCGAGATGGCTAAGCCATCCATCCTAGATTCCAAGCCTGATCCCGTCGAACCCTCGGATCCCAAGTCCTTCTGAACCCTAATGCGATCCCCTTTTTCCGAGACCCCTATTTTTTATAATATGACATTATCACTTGTTGCATATAAATTGTTCATGTCACATACATATTTATTAGTTTGGGGGTGTTTTTATCGATTCACCTCATAATTAAATATAGAGGCTATATGCGGGCTATTCTAGTCTTATATTGCTTCCATTTAAATTTGTGTAGCAAACCGGTGCCATGTTTTGCCTTGTTAAGACAACATTAAAATTGCGGAGTATCTAAACAACTTGAACCTTCTATTAAATTATCGGGACCCCGGTTCCGCTTAATATTGCTTAATTGCATCGCATCTTTGCCATGTCATGCATCATATCATGAATATGCCCGATCTTCTGCCGTAGTATTAAATAGTGCATCCGGTGTTTCTTTTAGTGTTTTGGTTCTTCGCGGATTAGGCCGTTGAGTTGATGCGAGGATCGACAAGTTCTTCGGATAATGTACCTTCGGCAGTCTTTCCTAGGCAAGCAACTCCCCCTTTCTACCTATTTTGCATTTATAGTCTTTACTTCCTCCTATTGATCTATTGCTATCCTTATTGCGATGCTTTAGTTTCCGTGCACCATTTACATTCCCTGCAACCTCTATATTGCCTTGAACACATCCTATTGCCTGTTGTTTGATAGACAGTCGGCCTTGTGAGTCATAGTTGCTTGCTCAGGTGTTGCTTCACGTCGTTGTTGTTCCACCATTGTTGGTAGGTTGGCACATGCTTAATGGTGGTGATGTTCATGACTTTAATTACAATTTGATATTAAAATGTTGGGAATAGATATAACTAATGCAGAGGCACCGGTAGGCAATAGCTAATATTTATTTCTTCCACGCTCACTTGTGTCCCGTAGGCCCCGAGTACTTGATACCTGTTCCTTGACTATTCGCACTATCCACATACGGGAGACCCTATGGATCCCCCTTTGCCTGAGCTTGATTCACACTTTATTTCTTGGGGCCACAAAGTAGTTTGGGGCTTTATTACTATCTTGTACTTATGCCATCCTTTATTTACGATTGTGCGTGGAGCACCTGTAATGTTTTGGAATATGGAATGTTTTCGCGGTATCGACAAGCCTAGTCACACTTTCGGGTTCCCAGTCGTTTACAGCCATTGTCACAAACCCTAGGTCCGTCTTGGAGCCAGCCAACTTCATTGCGGGTAGCTTATTGGGTGGCCCCCTGAAATGATTTATGAATCATGTGAATGCTTTGTCGCGAGGCCTCGTTGCTTTTTATTTGGTTCTTTTCGAGGTTGATCGTCTGTGTGTTGGTATTTGTGCACCCCTGCAGGGTAAAACTTTCTAAAAGCCGTGTCCGCGGTTATGGACAACTTGGAGCACAGTATCTCGATCATAGACAACTATAACTAAAGTAGTGCTATAAATTTGACTTTGACATGTCTAGTAATCAGTTTCACTACAACGGAATGAGTAAATAAAAGTGCCAACAACTGCTGGAGTTGGGATGTCTAATGCTAATTTTATCTGACTAGTAAGTATTGCAACTGCAATGGAATGGTTAACTAAAACTGCCCAGTTCTTATGATATCGGGATGACTCATGCTATCTATATCTGACTAGTAAGTGCTGCAACTATAATGGAATGAATAAAACTGCTAATTGTTTGAGTTCCTTGGTTTAACTTCCTCGTTTGGTCTCGAGGGGGAAATATCAGGATGGGTATGATTGGTGTCAGTATCAGGTTGGTTCCGAAGCAACAGTTGTATCGAGTCTCTATAGGTTGTTTAGAGCGTGCTTCGTTGCCGCTTCAATCCACTATACCTATGTAGGCGAGAGCCGCCGAATTCTAGACTCGCCGTGTACTGGCCTCAGTACTGACCGCTCTCTTTTTCCTTTGTCCTTTGTCGGCACCCCTTTTTGTTTAACATGTATAAGTTCGTCGTTGTTAGCAGGGTTACCCTTCCGGCTTGGCCTGGGCAGGGTTATTAACGCCATTGGTTATTCTTCAGGGCTCTTAGCCGAATTTGCTTCGTATCCGTACTCGGATGCTGTATCGATTTCAAGGTGATTTGGATCTTTGTACTGTATATCTGTATTCTTGACTCGTTGAGTCATTGTTGTATATATATGTTCTGTGGGTTCCATCGTGGACTATTGTGTAATGATATTACTTCGTTTTCCACCCACACGCAAGTGCCTGGTGGGCATCTTTGAATCGTTTCTATGCGGGTTTGGCGGGAAGCGCTAAACTCTGCATACGGCCGATTCGAGGGTGTTACAAAGTGGTATCAGAGCTCAACAGTTGCGATACCCCACTGGTCCAGCCTATAGGATAACCTAGCGAACATACGAAGTAGAGTGTCAGAACTATTTTGCAAAATCGGTTGGATAGATCTGAGTAGGTCTGTTTTTACTCCTTACCCCTATGATATTCTCCTCTTACCCCTGCGTGTTTTGAATCTACTCTTATCTTTTCTTCGAGTCCAGGATTTCTCGTGGTTGGGTTTCTGTCGTACCTTCAGGGTTTCGCTTCCTCTCTTTTATAACGATGGAGCTACAATCATCTAATCTGCATCTCGTTTATTGTACCTTCATCCAATCTTTTGTCCTTGAACTCTTTATCTATATCTGCACCATGATGGATATCCGTATCGTTGAAAGACACATGAGAAGGATGAGCATTGGTGGAGTTGGAGTATACCTTGACCATGTGTTGTTCATTCCAATGGAACCATCATGGAACCTAATCATTGTGTCTTTTCATACGACATCATCTACATCAGAAGATCATGCATCACTCCTTTGTTTCCAAACAGTGCTTGTGGATCCTCAGTCTGAATTCCAAGAGTGGTTGCATGATTTTTCTATTCGTGTACAGAGTAATGCTTTGAGTGCGGGATGGAGTAGCTACCATACCACTACTCTTATCATTCGCTCTTGTACATTAAACTAGGGGATCAATGTGACTTTTACTCCTTTCATGGAAGTTAAAGATGGCCTTATCTTTTGAGACCTTTACCTCCGTCTTTGTTTCTCTGGAGTGTTCTCTCAATGAACATGAGCAACGACCCCTTGTTGGTGGTGTCACTGAATTCAAGATGGATCAAGGAATCTTTGTTAGTGGTGTCGCGAGGATCTACACGAAGCGAGAAGATTCAGATCGTCCGCTTTCTTCCCCGTACCATGAGGCAGATCTCGAGGGCGAGATCCATTGTTAGTGCTGTCAAATTGTAGCACCCCGTGAAAACCACTACTAGAAAATCGTTGTGTTTTGTTTAGTGCATCATCATGATAACATGCTCATGTCATCATGCCACATTGCATTTGAGCATCATCATCATCATCATGCATATGTTTGTCTAAAACTATTTTCTAAAAGCGTATCTTTGTTTTCTAATTAGTCCCCTTCTTTATTTTCAAATTAAAACCCGGTACTTTCGAATATTTTGTTTTGTCTAAAAACTATTTATGAAAAGCTTTTATAATAAAATAGTAATCTAATAAAAATAAAAGAATTTTGTCCGGGGAGGCAGTCCAACCGGCTAGGCCAAAAGCCCAACCGACCAGACCACCTACACTTGGCCCAACCAAACCCTATCTAGCAAACCCTAGCCCTGACCCCAACCAAACCCTACATACCCTAATCCCAACACCGTCGCCACCTAGCAAATCCCACACCTCGTCCCACCAGTTCGGCCAACACCACCAGATCCTACCCCGATCGGACCTTCCCTGCACCCTGCTGCCCTCTCGCTCATTGCCCCTTGGCCCCACCCCTCGCTCGCTCGCTCGCGGCACGGCGTGCGCACAAGAGAAAAGTTCAAAACGAACCTTGAACTCGTATGGCTCAGCAAAATCACACCCTGAACTCACAATCCTAGTAATCAGCACACTAAACTTACAAATCCCGGTTCGATTAGAACCCTGGACCGTTTCAGGATGGAAAACGCTGACAGGGCTGGGATTTTGGTCAGAGGTGGGTCATCCATCGCGCTCTGGATAAGTGAACCAAACGGGGGTTGTCGGTGCCTGTGGGTTAGAGAGAAGAAGTGGGGATAGAAATTAGGGGTCTTGGTTGTTGGGTGACAGTGACGGCGTGATTCGGCAGCGGCGCGAGGTAGGGGCGGAGGCAAGGGCAGCGCTCTGAGAATGCCGTGGTCGTCTGGTGCTTCTTCCGCTCCTGGATTTCGCCGAGCTACTGGAAGAAGGAGGGGTGTTGAGAGTAGGTCGCCAGTGGTCTATCGAGAGAACTCGACGGCGTACGAGCCCGCGAAGATGTGCAATTGCAATCCACCAAGGAAGGCACCGAGATGGATTTCATGGAGCTCTATGAACCCAGGCAGGAGGTACTATGCATGCGTGGATGCCCTGGTAAGTTCGAAATTTGCTCTGCATTTTCAGGCTTAATTCTAGTTCTCCTCTCTCTGCTTTCTGATTCGATTTTTTCCATCATTTTGACAGAACGGAAGGGGATGTGGTTATGTGGAATGGGAAGATGGGCCATTGCCTCGGTTTTTTAGTGACCTGATTGGAGATATGTGTGATGAAATTTGAAGGCTACGGGGGGATGAACAAATGGCAGACACTGATGTCGATGATGAACAAGCAGCAACTGAATCATCTTTGAACGCTCTGGAAGATCAGCTGCAACAGAAGAATGCAGAAATCGGTGTGATGAAGGGAAAATTTGAGAGTGCAATGTACCTTTTCATTGTGTTTGTGTTTGGTTTAGTGGCTGGGAAGTTAGTTAGTCAGTGAATGTACTATGTGACTATTTGTATCAGTTACTTGTATGTGTATTAGTTAAATGAATGCAATCATCAGTATGTGTATCAGTTAAATGTGTGTTATTTGTATCAGCTAATGAAATTCCCAAGTAGAAATGAACAACAACAATAGAACATAGCTTGAGAATAGCAGCAAAATAAGTTGGAGTACATAAACTTAGCCATGAGCAAAAGATATGACACATAGTTTGTCATATAGACACATAGTTGGCCATGAGCAAAAGATATGACACATAGTTTGTCATATAGACACATAGTTGGCCATGAGCAAAAGATAGACACATAGTTTTAAATCTAGGCTAGAGATATGCTATTACACCTCAGTAACTGCCACTGCAAGTGAAGTAAGAGAAAGATGGAATTGAGGATGCTGCTCTGCCCCTTTTCTTCCCTTTCTTTGCCCCTGGAATAGCACTTGTAGATGAGCCAGGCTGAGATGATGATGCAGTTCCAGCAGGAGTATTGTGCCTTGGTGGCTTGAATTGGTTTGCAGCCTTCTTCATCGGGACAGATCCTGGCCTTGCTCTTGGAGCTTTTGCTTGAGCAGCCTTTGCCCTAGATGCTTGATCTATTGATGAACCACCTTGTGAGATTCCTGCTCTAGTTGAAGACCCCCCTTCCTGTTTGCATGCAACTAAAGGTGACATAAACATGCATAATTCCCAAGCAAGTACTAAATTTGAAGGAAGTTGATACCTGTGTGCCCTTTGAAAGGTGTTGGAATTTCTTCTTGCCTCTCTCAGGATTAGCTTTGCATCTAGACTTGTTATGGCCAATGCTTTTACATAGTGAACAAACTATAATTGTGCCATGCTTGCTCATTTTCTTGCCCCTTGGCTTCTCAGTTTCTTCTCTCTTCCTTGCATTTTTCTTGGGCCTTACTAGAATTCTAACATAACCAGGTGACTGTGGCCTAGGGTTGTCAGAAATGGGCCACATCTCCTCACCTTCTACAGGCAAGAGGACATGCTCATAAATCTGTTTGAACACAGCTACTGAGTAGCAAGGAGCAATGAACTCTTCAACTTGTTTGCCACATTTATAAATTGCAGTTATGGCATGAGCACAAGGTAGACCTGCTAGCTGAAAATACCCACATGAGCATGTCCTATTATCAAGACTAACAGTGTACCGCCTCCTTCTACCAGTTAGTAGTTTCACCTCAAATCCATCTTTTCCATTCCATAAAACTTCCATAAACTGTGTTCTGGCAATTGCAGCCTGCAATTTCTTAAAAATTGCAGGGCATATTGTACCATGCATTTTCTCACCTCTCTCTCTCTGTTCCTGAATTCTAGTGAAGATCTTCTTCCTAAATTGTTGCAGAGGTAATGCTATGTTAACTACTAAAAGAAATTGTTGCAGAGATAATGCTAAATATTGACAATGTATTTTTAGAGATAAAATAAATGCTAGTGTACCTGATTTTTTATAGCAATGGCACATAACAGTTCACCTTTCATAGCTCCTTTGAAAAAGCAGCCATCTAATCCAATCACTCTCCTACATCCTGCCTTGAAACCTTTCTTTAATGCATCAAAGCATACATAAAAGCTGTGGAATATATGCTGCTCCCTGATTGTTGGATCCAAGAAAATAGCTACTGTAGTTCCAGGATTGCTTCTAAGTAACTCTAGTTGATAATCAAAAACCCTTGTGTACTCATTCTTCATTCTAGACATCAATCTATTTTTCAACACCTGGATTTTTAATCCCAAATGCCTGTTATGCCATACCTCGCAATCCCAGGATTACCATTTTTGCGAGACATAACGGATTGGATATCCCAGTACATCATCCATTACAAACCATACATAAGGTCTTACACGAATAAGGATCTCATGATCTAGTCTTAATACAACAAGCAGCGGAATAAATATAAAGCGTAGCGGTGGGGTCCATCTTCAGGGGCATAGGGAATGCTGACGAAGGCAGATAGTCCTAGTTATCATTGCCGTCCTGCTGGCCATCATCTTGATAGTCTCCTTCATAGTCTGGCCATGAGAATAGCCAGGGACAAAAGCCATGAGTACTCTTTAAGTACTCGCAAACTACCACTAACAAGTAGTATAGTGCTAAGTTAAAGTGCTAAATCTAAGTTAACTAAAAAGTTAAGTTTGAAACCTAAGCGGAGTTCAGAAGCAAAGAAAGATAAAATAAAGTTCTAGAATCACTTAAGTTGGGAAGCTATTATCATAAGCACAACCCTGTTGTGGTCAAGTCAAGATTCATCATTCATCTGATAAGTTGTTTTTAAAACATTTGACAATGAAACAGTATGGCCATTCCAACTATCCATAAATGTGGACGCGGCTATTCGAATAGTTTGACACTCTGCAGAGGTGGTACACTTTCACCACAAGATTCGATACATCTGTCAGGGATAACCCTGAATCATCATACTTAGTATGCAGATAATCAATCATAACCTTCCCTTTACACACCCTAGTATAAGCACCTCTCCTATGAGCATGGCCTCCCAACCATGACCATCAGTCATCTTGGGCACTACATAGGTGGACAACATTGAGAGGTAGCCTCAACTCAAACCTCTCCCGCGAGGGAACTAATACTAATGCATATAAACTTCCGGCTAAGCCTTACCCAATTCAGGTAGTGTGGTTGTACGATAAATTTGGAATGGTATCGCATCCGAATCCAACCATCAGTTTTATAGAAGGGCTAAGGCTCATGCCTCAACATTTTCATCATCATAAACCATTTGTGTTTCTCAACACATGTCAAAACATCTCAATAGAATGACTCATCATTCCAAGGTTTTCATAATTCATTTTCACCAAGTGTTCCCATCTAAAGTGACTCAAGTTTTGATCTACTCTAAACTACTAAGTTAAGAGTGTTCACTAAGGTGGAAAGATGATGGGTTTAATCTCATGCCATAGAATGACATCTAAATCTTATCTAAATAGGTCAAGTTTTATACTCTTTATGCTACCTTCAAAGCAAGTAAAGGACTTTGTGTAAGGTAAAGGAAGTAAAGCTTGAAATAATACTTGGGGTAAATACTAGTCAAAGTGGTATAATCAAGCATGCCTAAAGCATCCTTGCTTGGGTTATCTATATTGCAAGGATTAGCTTGCATGGTTAAGGGTGGCTTGCTAAAGTAAGTTTTGCAAGGGTTAGCTTGCCAATAATATCTTGCCTTGGTTGGTGCAGTGGTTGAAGTTTTCTTCTTCTTCTTGGTAGAACTCCTCCTCCTCGTAAGCTTAGTCGGTACTATCTTCTATAAATACATACGGACTACACAATCACCAAACAATACTTAACTAGTCTAATTATTACTCTAAGGCACACAATTGATGATCTATTATCATCACAAGCATCACAAGTTTTATTCAATAGTTTCCTCCTTTTTATTTTAGAAAAGTAATTTCTACTCATTGAAAAATTAACTAAGATTTAATATTCACCACTTAAAATATGGTATCATGTGGACACATGTCATCACCACATATTCTAACATGTGTGAATGTAATTTAAGGGTTGGATCATAAATATTTTGGTTTAAGTTCATTATTTAATGATTTAAAGTGACTAGAAATGCCTATATAGCATTATTTTGGTACTAGTCCAAAGTCACTGCATGTAAATCCTAATATTATTACATATTCAGATAGGTATGGTGAAATGTGATTTTTGAGAGTTGGAATCAACTCAAAAGCTAACTTGGTTGATTTCATAAAAATGTTGCAAGGTGCAAAAGCTTCTGTCTTGTTATTTTTACTAGGAGATATTTCTAACTCTAAATGAATTAAATCCAACGGGCTTGGATAGATATTTTCAGTAGCTTTCCAACAAAATTGGAATCACTTCATTTGGATTGGTAAATCTCTCTGAATTGAATTTTGAACTAAGGGACAGAACTAAGTTTAAACTAAAAATAAAAATCCTAATTCAAACTAAATGGTCGCGCGGGAAACGCTAACGGGTCGGCCCAGTGGCGTCCTGCGGCACAGAGAACGGCTGACAAGGGGGTCCACTGGTCAGCGGCTCTTTACACGCGAAGCGGTACGGGGCGATGTGGGCCGTTAGATTAGAAGGGGAATCTACGGTTGAGAGGTGTCGTCTCCGGTGAATAGTTTGCCCGCGAGGACAAACCCTAACGGCTCGGTGGGGGGGTGCTCAGGGGGCATACCAGGGCTCTAGCTATGGCGGCGATGGGGGCGATCGAACGTGCTATTGACGGCGGGCTCAGGGGTGGGTGCGACAGTTCCTGGGTGGACGAAATCGACGGCGCCTTCTCCTCCTCTGCAGCGGGCTCCTCCAGCGAAATTCTAGTGAACCAAGGCTCGAGCGGCTCCGGCAAGAGGTGGGGAAGGACCAGTGAGGAGAGGGGAGTGGAATGGCGTGAGTCTTTGGTGCTAGGGAGGGCTCCTTTTATAGGCGCGGCTGAGCGGCAGAGAAGCATGGGTGGTGCTCGCCGGTGACGATGGCACAACAAGCTAGAGGCGTGGGCAGTGCGCTAGGACAATGGGCGGTGCCCTGGCAAGTGTCACGGTGGTTCTTGTGCAGTGGTTTGCGGTCGGGGAAAGTGAAGAGTGCGGCGCGCACTAAGTCTCTGCCGACAGCGAGTTTTACGACGGCCGGCGACTACGGGGCACGGTCGAGGGATTGGGCATGTCTGTTAGCTTGCTAGGCCGGTGGAGATCGTGTAGACGGGCGGCTGGAGCTAGGCGAGGTCTGGCTACGCGGGGACAGGGCGCGCTCTGCAGGCGGCGTCTGCATGGTCGACAGGCTCCGGGCGCGGCGGTTCCTAGCCGTTCTGGTCGCTATCCTTAGGCTGGGGCTGGTTGGACGATGGAGGTGGACCACGGGCTACCTCCAGGACACGGTGGATGGCGCTAGCGGCGGCTGTGGCGTGATGTCACCAGTGAGGTGCCCAAATGGGGGCTCGGCCTCAATGGCCATGACCATTTGGTCGTGGCACAGTGTGTGGCTGGGCTTGAGGGGGGTAGGAGTAGTAGTGGAGAGATTTTGGTGGCAATGTGGGGGACAAGTTTGGCCAGAACACTATTTAAAATAGTGAAATTTGTTTGGTTTGAATTCTGCCTGCCAAGTGTTTGTTGAAATGGCCGCATGAACTTTACTTTTGAATTTTGGGTTCAAAAATTTTGAGTGATCTCCACTAGTACTAGGTAGTCTCTGGTTCCAAGGGTTTTGAAAATTGAACCTGTTTGAGTGGTTTTTGAAATAGTGGGATCTTCCCATATGAAATAGATTCAATTTTAAATTGTCATTTAAAATTAGTATTTGTTTGTTTTTAGCAGATCACAAAGTGGGCCTTAGTACCTCATTATGTGTACTAGCAAGGGGTGTAAATATCCACAAATGTTTCTGTTAGGTTTTGAGTACTAGGAATAGCCAAAGTAGGCATGATAGTTAATTTGGCCAAAATGACCATTCACTTCAATTATTCATTTTGAGTTGTTTTTCTTTGGGAAATTTTTGGGAATGATTTAGATGATGTTTATTTCACCTAAGAATCATTTTACAAGCAATGGATCACTTAAAGATGGCAATTCAAACAACTCATATTTTTAAATGCACACACATATGAAAGCTTTCATATTTTTGATTGGAAAAGTTTTTGTTAACCCTAATTTTGATGATTTGGATCTTGATAAGATTGGATTAAAGTTTTGGGATGTTACAAACCTTCCGCCCTTAAACAAAATCTCGTCCCGAGATTTACAAAGAAAACTAGGAACTAAAGAGATCTGGGAACTCTGTCCTAATGTAATCTTCGCGCTCCCAAGTGGCTTCCTCCTCGGTATGGTTGCTCCATTGAATCTTGAGAAATTTGATACTCCTGGTCCTGGTGGTTCTGTAAGCTTCTTCCAAGATACGGATAGGCACTTCACGATATGTCAGGTCATTGTTGATCTCTAGAGCTTTGTGATCGATGTTCTTGAAAACTTTAGTCTTCTCTGGCACTTCTAGGCATTTGCGAAGTAATGAGATATGGAACACACTGTGGTTGGCTGACATCTCTTCAGGCAGTTCCAGTTGATACGATACTTCTCCTCGACGGTTCAGAATCTTGAAGGGCCCGATATATCTGGGGGCTAACTTTCCTTTTAGACTAAAGCGTTGAGTTCCCTTCAATGGTGAAACCTTGAGATATATGAAATCTCCATCATTGAAAGTCAGGTCTCTCCTTCTCTTGTCAGCATAACTCTTCTGTCTGGATTGGGCAGTCTTGAGGTGCTCACGGACTTTGTGAACTTTCTCTTCGGCTTCTCGGAGAATGTCGGGTCCAAAAATCTGACTCTCTCCTACTTGCGACCAATTCAAAGGGATACGACAATTCCTTCCATATAGGAACTTAAATGGTGCCATTTGCAAACTAGCTTGATAGCTGTTGTTATATGAGAATTCTGCGAAAGGCAGGCAGTCTTCCCATTTTGATCCATATTCCAACACACAAGCTCTAAGCATATCCTCTAAGATCTGGTTGACTCTCTCAGTCTGTCCATCTGTTTGCGGGTGATACGCGGTGCTGAAGTTCAACTTGGTTCCCAATCCTTCCTGAACTTTCTGCCAAAATCTCGAGGTAAACTGGGTTCCTCGATCTGATACTATGGTCTTGGGGTTCCATGCAGACTAACAATCCTAGCAATGTACAGTTCTGCTAGTTTCGCACTCTGGTAGGTAGTCTTGATAGGTATAAAGTGGGCTACCTTGGACAGTCTATCAACTATGACCCAGATTGAGTCATTTCCCCTACTAGAAGTAGGTAAACCGGTAATAAAGTCCATTCTGACGGAATCCCATTTCCATTCTGGAATCTGCAATGGTTGCAACAATCCTGCAGGTCTCTGATGCTCTGCTTTGACTCTTTGACAGATATCACAATTGGCGATGTAGCTTCCGATCTCTCTCTTCATCTTGTGCCACCAAAATTGCTCTTTCAAATCCTGATACATCTTCATTCCTCTAGGGTGGATAGAATAAAGAGTATCATGAGCTTCCTTCATGATCACTTGCTTCAGCTCCGAATCTTCTGGCACACAGATACGTCCTTTGTACCACAGTACTCCTTATTCATCTTCAGTGAATCCAGGTACCTTTCCTGTACCAATACGACATTTGATTCTGTCGATACTTTCATTTCCTTTCTGGGCTTCCTTGATCTGGCTAATCAATGTGGGTTGAAGTTCAATGCTAGCTAAGAATCCTTTGCTAACTAGCTCTGTCCTAAACTGCTCCAACTCCTCATACAAACTTGGTTGCTTCTCCTTAATCATGGTGTTTAGCCTACACGGCAATCTGCTAAGAGCATCTACTACCACATTGGCTTTGCCAGGGTGATAGTGAATGTCAAGGTCATAATCCTTGATTAACTCTATCCATCTCCTTTGCCTCATATTCAGTTCCTTCTGAGTGAAAATATACTTCAAGCTTTTGTGATCTGAGTAAATCTCACAGCGATTACCCATCAGATAATGACGCCATGTCTTCAATGCTAGCACTACAGCTGCTAATTCAAGATCATGGGTCGGATAGTTCTGCTCATGCTGCTTCAGTTGTCGAGACAGATAAGCGATGACTTTGCCTTCTTGCATTAATACACATCCGAGACCAATCTTGGATGCATCACAATATACATCAAACGGCTTCTTAATATCGGCATGATCAGTATTGGGGCTGATATCAATCTCTTCTTCAGCTCCTGAAAAATGGCTTCACATTTGTCTGTCCATTCAAACTTCTTGTCCTTCTTCAAAAATTGGGTCATGGGTCGGGCGATGCTCGAGAATCCTTCTACGAACTTGCGGTAGTATCCCGCTAATCCGAGAAATGCACGGACTTGGGTTTGAGTGGTTGGGGCTTCCCATTCTTCGACATCTTTGATCTTGGCGGGATCAACAGAGACTCCTCCGGTAGACACAATATGTCCTAGGAATCCTACTTCTTTCAGCCAAAACTCACACTTGCTGAACTTGGCATATAACTGATGCTCTCTCAGGGTTTCTAGGATGATTCTCAGATGTTGCTCATGCTCTTCTTCTGACTTGGAGTAGATAAGGATGTCGTCGATAAATACAACTACAAACTTATCTAGGAAATTCATAAAGATCTTATTCATGAGATTCATGAAATAAGCAGGGGCATTGGTTAATCCAAAAGACATAACCGTATACTCGTATAAACCATAGCGAGTAGTAAAGGCGGTCTTCGGAATATCCATTGCACGAATCTTATGTTGGTGATAACCAGTCCTAAGATCAATCTTTGAGAATACCTGGGCTCCAATCAACTGATCAAATAGATCCTTTATCTTTGGCAAGGGGTACTTGTTCTTAATGGTGACATCATTCAACTTTCTGTAATCGGTACACAGACGATTGCCTCCATCTTTCTTGTCGACGAATAATACTGTTGGTCTCCATGGCGATGCGCTTGGCTGAATCAAGCCTGTTGCTAACATGGCATCTAACTGCTTCTTCAACTCAACTAACTCTGAAGGGTTCATGCTATAGGGTCTCTGGCTATAGGTCCGGTTCTGGGGATTAGTTCGATAATGAACTCAATATCCCTATCCAGGGGCATACCTGGCAATTCATCTGGGAATATGTCGGGGTATTCATAGACTACTCTTACTTGGTCTATGGTGGGTAGGGCTAGACTCTTGTTGCACTTGAATTGACGGGGTAAGGTTTCAAAGATATGCTCTACTGTTACTCCAGAACTATTGGTCATGGTGATGGCTTTCTTAGCACAGTCTATCAGTCCTTTATGCCTTGACATCCAGTCCATACCTAGTACTACTTCCAACCCTTTGGTTCTAAGTACTATTAGGTTGGCATAAAAATCTATCCCATGTATTCTGATAGGTACCGCTTTGCAAATTTTTCTAGCTTTTGTAGTTGATCCAGGGATTTGAACTATCATGACATGCTTCAGGTTGGTTGGGTGAATCTTACTAGTGCATGCAAATTCTTCGGTGACAAATGAATGCGATGCTCCCGAATCAAACAATACTCTTGCAAAAGTTGAGTTGACAGAAAACATACCCAACACTACATCTGGCGCTTCTTGGGCTTCTTCTGCGTTTATGTGGAAGAGACAACCGTTGCGGTTGTGAGGGTTCCCTGGGGAAAACCTTCTTCCTTGTTGAACACGACGCTGCTGTTGAGCTGGGGCATTCACAGTGGCATTGGCGGCAGTCTTCTTGGGACACTCATTGAAGTAGTGACCCTTCACTCCACACTCAAAACAAGTGATCTGGGACTTGTCCTTAACGGCGACAGGTACAGCATTGCTGCCAGTTCTGGGTGCAGTATTGTTGTTGTTGTTGTTGCTCTTGGGAGGGGCACGGTTGAAATTGTTGGCATTGCTGGAGTTGTGATGGTTTCCTCCGAACTTCACATTGCCTCCGCTACGGTTGGGGTAGCTTGGGCGAGACATTGGGGGTCGGTTGTTCCTTGGTGCATATCCTGGTGAGGGGTTGGGATGGTACTTCTGGTGACTGTTGGATCCTGATTGCTGCATCATACGATGTTTGCGGTTGTCGTTTGCCTGATTAATCTTCCCTTCCATCTGAATGGCAGAGTCGACTAGCTCTTCAAGATCCTGAAAACAGATGTTGACGAGGACAGTCTGCATCTCATCATGCAGTCCGTTCAAGAATCTCTCCTTCTTCTTGGCCTCCGTGTTGATCTCATCAGGTGCATATCTGGCAAGTGATAGGATTCTGTCACGGTATTCCACCACAGTCATTCTTCCTTGCTTAAATTCGTGGAATTCATCTCTCATCATGTTGACTAGACCCTGCGGCACGTGGGTGCGGCTAAACTTGACTTTGAATGCTTCCCATGTCATAACCTGACCATGGTTCATATTGCGGATACTATTCCACCAAGCTCTTGCATCTCCCGCTAGATAGTGGGTGGCTAAGAGAACTTTCTCGTTTTCATCAACTCCTGCAACTTCTAGGTTGTTTTCCATCGTTTGCAACCAGTCATCAGCATCTAGTGGGTTTTCTGACGTGCTAAAGATTGGGGGATTTGTATTCTGGAAGTTTTTTAGCTTGGATCCTTGATGATCCTGATTTCCATGCCCTTGGTTGTTGAGAGCCATCTAGGCGATCTGCTGCAATGTTGCTAAGTTGGCTTGACGTTCTGCCCTGCTTGCTTCATGGTCTGCGATGAGATTCTGCAAGATCTGCAGCATTGGGTCCTGCGACGAGCTGCTCCCTCCTTGGTTTCCATGAGTCATCTGAAGATTGAGATAGATATAGGGGTAAGAGGGAAATTCTAAGGTTCATGGTTTTGGTTTCAAAGCTAAAACTTTGAGTTAGACTCAGGTTTTTCAACTAACTCCATTTCATTCATGCAAAAAAACACATGATACAACACACACCACAACAAACAAAGGAAAACAGATGGTTTGAAGAACCATTCTGCAAGCTACGATACAGTGGGACCGATACATCTCATGCTACGACAGTGCTCTAGTGCATCTACTCATCGTCGATGAAGTCGGAGTCCTCATCGTCAGTGTAGAAGTCCACGGCATCCTCCTCTAGAAAGTCAGCTTCATTGCTGAGGTAAGAATCCATGTCTCCCTAGATGTCTTCACCCTCATCTTCTTCTTCCTTGGCGGCAAGCTGAGCTTCCTGCTCCTTGACGGTCTTCTCGAGGTCGTCCACCTGTTTGCAAAGACGGGCGATGGTGCGATCCTTCTTTGCACGCTGGCGGCGAAGAGACTGGTGATCCTAGACGAGCAGTGCAAAAGTCTGGGCCTTCTGGTCGGCAATGGCACGGTTCTGGTTGGCTAACTCCCTGGCATTGTCCAGTTCCTGCTGTTTGTTATGCAATAAGAAGTCAAGATTCTCCACTTGACGCCTCAACTCTGGGTGACTTGGCATCTCCATCAGCATTCCCATGAAGTCACGTCTTGCATAGTGAGCAAAACGGGTTCCTTGGATTTTGTTGATGCTAAGGGCACATAGACGTGCGAGAGCTTCATGCATTGCCCTGGCTAATCCATCTAGCCAGTTGTTCTCTCTCAGGGAGAATTGAATTCTCCTGGAAGTTGGTAGTTCGATGCTTCCTCTAAGATCAGCGGTGACTAGCCACTGTAGGTCTCCTCCTGGGGGTCCTGGAAGTTGAGCTCCAAGAAACTCCGGATGTGGGCGTCCCAATAACTCCGATAGTGAATCCAGATCCCTCTCGAAGATCAGCTGACCTCCGTTTCCCAACTGGTAAAACTTGCTGAACTGAGTCTCCATCTACAAGAATTAAGGATGAGGAAATTAGTGAAGTGATCAAGTGTGTCAAATTTTAAGTAATAATGTAAGAATTTTGAGGAACATGAATTTTTGAGAAAGAATGAATTCCCAAGGATAAGAGAGGAGATAGTTTTTTGTAAATACTCACTTTGGTTTTGAAACTAAGTTTTTGGTTCGGACGTCCATTCTAACTAGGGTCTCCTATGGTCAGGATGGCTCTGATACCAACTTGTCAACACCCGGATTTTTAATCCCAGATACCCGTTATGCCATACCTCGCAATCCCAGGATTACCATTTTTGCGAGACATAACGGATTGGATATTGATACATTGCAAATGTATCTATAATTTTTGATGTTCCATGCTTGGTTTTATCCACTTTCTTGTGTTTTGTTCCAACTTTGGAGTACTTTTCATATCATTTCTTGGACTAACCTATTAACAAGAGCCACAGTGCCAGCTGCATGTTTTTTTGCTGTTTTTGGTTCCAGGAAAGTCAGAAAATGAATATTCTCAGAATTGGACGGGAAAAAAGCCAAAGTGCCTATTTTTCCGGAAGTGATAAAGTGCCAGAATACGAGACGGAGAAGGGCCAGGGAGCCACCACACCACCTGGGCGCGCGTCCAGGCCTGGCCCGCGCCTGGGGGTGGTGTGGCCTATCCCGGCACCCTCTTGGCCTCTCCTTCTGCCTATATATTGCCCTCGGGACGAAAACCCTAAGTACCCGATCAAAAATCCACGAAAGAGTCTGTAGCCATTGTCATCTCCATCCCTAGATTGGGAGGGATCTGAAGCTCTTCCCGGCACCCTGCCGGAGAGGGGAATTCATCCTGGAGGCCTTCTTCATCACCATGCAAGCCTCCGGTGTGATGCGTGAGTAGTTCATCCTTGGACTACGGATCCATGTAGTAGCTAGATGGCTGGTTTCTCCTCCTTTGTGCTTTCATGTTTAGATCTTGTGAGCTCCGTTCATGATCAAGATCATCTTTTTGTAATCCATACATGTTGTGTTTGCGGGGATCCGATGGATATTGAGATGCTATTTCAGATTGATTATTGATTCTATCATGTCTTTGTTATTTATGATCTTGCATGCTTTCCGTTGTTAGTAGCTATCTTGGCCAAGTAGATGCTAGCAGCTCCAAGAGTTAGTATTTATGCTCGATAGTGGGTTCATGCCTCTGGTAATCTGGGGAAGTGATAGAAATCTCTAAGGTACTAGATGTGCTGTTGCTACTAGGGAGAAAACAACAATCCTTTGTTCATAGAACAATCGTATTGTTTACTTTACACACAGTTCGTAAAGCAATAATCTGTTGCTTGCAACTTAATACTAGAGGGGGTTTGGATGATAACCTAAAGATGGATTATTAGTCATAGATGCAGTTGGATGGCGGTCTATGTATAATGTTGTAATGCCCAATCAAGTCTCAAAGGAGTCAAGATGATTAGTATATGCATGTATTGCTTTCTCGGTGTTTGTCAACTGCCCCGCTGTAATTTGTTCACCCAGCATGTTATCTATCTTAAGGAGAGCCACCTCTAGTGAACTATGGATCCCGGTCCTTGTCTTTTACATACAATCTACAATCTTTTACTGCTTTGTGTTTACTTTCTGCAAACTTTTACTTCTTTCCATTCGATACGGTTAATCCTTTGTTTTCCGCAAAACACGGTGAAATTGACAACCTCATCGCAAGTTGGGGACAAAGTTCGGTGGTTGTGTTGTGCAGGTCTCCACGTTGCTACTAGCACCGGTAGTGCACCCTGCCAAAGCTCAGCTAGTAACACCTTTGGGGTGCTTCCTTGCTCCTACTGGTTCGATTAAACCTTGGTTTCATAACTGAGGGAAACTTGCTGCTGTGCTCATCATACCTTCCTCTTGGGGTTCCCAACGAGCTCTACATCAACCACGAGCCATCAAGCATTTTTCTGGCGCCGTTGTCGGGGAGTCAAGGACATCTTCACAAGGGGAGTCCCTCATAACCAATCTCTTTACTTTGTTGTTTTTGTTTTGCTTAGTTTCTTTTTGCTTTGTTTGCTTGTTTCTTTATCAAAAACAAAAAAAATAGTTTTACCAGTTTGCTTTCTTATTTGAAAAACACAAAAAAATTAGTTCTTATCCTAAGTGTCACTATGTCTAGCCTTGCACCAATCACTATGTCACCCGAGGAAATGATTTTCACTTTTAAACAAGGAATTGAGGAAAGTTTTAAGGAAGCTTGGTCTAGAATCTCCGATCCACATAAAAAACTGAGCCTAAAATGACTCAATGCTTGTTCCTTAGCAGTTTTTACCTTGGAATTGCTCTTTTCTAAAGGTATGCTTTAGATGCTGTTGTGGGAGGATATTTCCTCCATTGTAATGAGGATGATGCTATTAATGCTATAAAGAAGTTGATCCTCCCTTACAACTTGCCTAGCCAAACTGATAATTCTTTCGCAAAAATATTTGCTAGGTTGGACACTCTTGAGGCTAGCATTACTAGATTAGAAAGTTGCTATAATACGCTTAGGGAGCATCACGATTATGTTCCAATAAACTCTGAACCATCAAAGTGGTTCCCTACAGTAAAGATTGAGATGAACACTGAAACGTTTCAAGCTCGTTGTGATATCATGTCTGAATTTTGCCTTATGCCCAAAGATATTTATAAATCTCTGAATACTTGGGGCTCATTGAGGGAGGAAAAGAAATATCTCTTACTAATAATACTACCATATTACCTCTTGGAATAGATAAAGGAGTGTTTACAAAGATCCTTGGGAAAACGATTTCTATTGATTATCTTGTTATTGAATGTGCAGGAAAAGGACAAATTACACTTGGAAGGTCCCTATTAGAACTCCTTGGAGAAATAATAGATGTGGGAAAGGGAACCATGCACCTTTCTTCTACACCAAACAATCATAATTTCCCCAAGGTTAAGAATAAAAGTAAGAGAGGTAAGGGCAAGAAAGTTGGTTTTAATGCTTCTTCATTTGAGAACACTTGATTCTTTCTTTGCTTCTTATGCCTAACTTAAAGGCGTTAAAGAAAAGTACTTATTGGGAGATAACCCAAAAGTTTTAGATGAGTCTTGGAAGTTATTACCTCTGTAATAACCTCTTCTTATCCTTTTTATTTGCTTTGTGTTCCAAGAGTAACATCTAATGAGAGTGAAGTAATGATTGGGAAAGTTGCTGTCCCGAAACAGATTTTTGTGCTTCACCATAAATATTCGTGAGAGAGCTCTGTATGTCGGATTGAGCTGTAATTATTTTTTCTTCTGCCCCAGGTTGTTATCTAACTTTAGTTAGTTCAACACTTTTTTATTTGAGCAACAGAAGGTCTTCGACAAAATTCGTCTTTACCTGCTGGTCTGTTTTGACAGATTTCTGCCATTTTCTGCATTTGCTTCTTGTTGGTTCCTTCTTGAGTTCTTTTGGGGAATTGAGATTTTTGAGGGAAGTGCTACAGTAGCTAGTGTTCTAATGGAAGTTTATTTGGTGTTAGAACTTAACCTTGAGACTTATTTATCTTAAGTGCACTAATGTTGCTAATGAGATTGTGTGAAGTTTTGTATGAAGGAAAAAAATTCAGGTGTATGGAAGGAATGAGTAATGAGATGAAGGATGGACTAAAGCTCAAGCTTTGGATGCCACGCGTGTCACCCCAAGAAATATCCAAGAAGTACAAGCGTCAAAGCTTGGGGATGCCCAAGGCATCCCCTTCTTCATCAATAAAAATCCCAGGTTTCTTCTAGACGCTTCATTTTTATTATTTCATGCACAGTTGTGTTTTTCTTGGCGCGTCTTCTTTTTCGTTCTCGTTTTGGTTTTTAGTTTGCTTGGTTTTCTTAGTTTGCTGAATAAATTGGTTGGACCCCCTCTTTCATACTTTGGTTTGCAAATAGTTTGGTTTGGTTTGGAAAAGAGTAGGAAAGTTCATACTTATGTGATAAAAAGAGCTCGTTTTTAACTATGCCCTATGCTTTGTCATGCCATGCTTGATATTGTTTTGGCTTTATGCTTAGTATTCTTTGTTGTAGCATGAATTATTATAAACAATTGAGATTGCTTAATGTGCCTTGGATGAATCATGCGTTGTTTTAGCATATTAAAGCATAGTATAGTGGTATTCTCCTTTGATGCTTTATTTGGGTTGACTTGGCGCATGCTCACACCATGTTATGACTATCCAAAGTCACCATAGCCTTTATGATCCTTTAGTTTTCAACTTGTAGTATCACTTTATGCTTTGATCAATGATGTTTTGTCGCTCTGCATGATTATGGCCATTATTGCTCTCTTAGTTTGTTGCTCACAGTCTTTTGCTAGCCTCCACAACAAAGTATGAGTTACACTCATGCATCCAACTCCCTAAACCAAGTTATTCCAAAGAGTCCACCATACCTACGTACTAGCTTATACTATTCCAAGTATATTTATGCTTTTGTTTACCTTCCACTTGTTATGAGAAAACTAGTGATTAAAGCTCTCACAAAGTTGATGGCACACTTTACTTTACTTGCCCTTAATAAACTTGAACCATTGTGTCTTCTATGTTGTATATGCTTGCACTTATTTGTTGGGAATTAGCAGAACCATGCTTTCATGGGGAACGCTTTCAACATTGCACTTGGTACTTGTACCTAGTTGATATCATGCTTTTTTGTTTATGGATGTCGTCGGTGTGAAATGAAAGGGGAGCTTGTAAGTCCATGGAGTTATGTATATGTGTTGGAGAAATGCCTGGGCCGCTGGTCTAATCCATGCTGACATGGTGGAAACCTGCAGCGTAACCATAATGAGTTGTCTATGAAGCATTCTTCTTATAAAAAAAAGAGTCCTATTGAGAAAAAAAGAGAAAAGAAAAGGAAAAAAGAGATACTATGAAAAGAGGAAACAGAGAAAAAAGAACCATATTCCCATGGTAAATAAGAAGAATGCTGAGATGCTCGTTGTCTGCTTGCCTTGTCATTTTGATATGGGGATTCTTCCGTATCATCGGGCAAGGGGTACCCCGTTGGCGGTTCTCTATGATACACATGTACTTACGATGACAAGAACTTACCGGTGACTAAACTTGAGTAGCATGAGGAGCGGCCCTCGTATACAAGGGACATGAGATTTCTGACTTATACTTCGTCAAGCATGTACACCATAGTTTGTTCACTTTAACCTTAATCACTTCAAGATGCTTATGATAGGGGCAATGAGAGCTGAAAGCTATAAGTACCATAATTTTTGGAAGCTCTTTATGAGACTTGAATCCCTACTTCCTTTTACAAAAGGCTTTTCTTCCACCATTATATTGAGTCTCCACCTTCTATCTTTATGCACCTACTTTGAGAGCATAGTGGCCATTCTTAGTTCTATGTGCATTGTCCCAAGACTAGTTGATTGATGCATAACTTGTTATTGCTTGTTTTAAACTTTTGTACCTAGTCACTCTTATGAATTTGAAGGTGTCCTATGCATTTATATTTGCTACTCTATTGAGGGACAAGCTGAATACTATTATTCTATGTTTTCTTTATGTGAAACAAACAAACGTCTTGCAAAGCATTGTTATTCATGAATCTTTTGTTTGTGCCTTTTCATGTTGCATCATAGTTTCTTTGCTTATTGCTAGAACTTTGTCTTTCATGTTATGATTGAAGTACTATGATCCCAGCTTTGAATGTTTTGCAAATACATTGATCAAGTCTTTGATGGTGCATGTCACCTCAAAAATTATTCTTTCTTTTTATCACTTACCTACTCGAGAACGAGCAGGAGTTAAGCTTGGGGATGTTGATACATTGCAAATGTATCTATAATTTTTGATGTTCCATGCTTGGTTTTATCCACTTTCTTGTGTTTTGTTCCAACTTTGGAGTACTTTTCATATGATTTCTTGGACTAACCTATTAACAAGAGCCACAGTGCCAGCTGCCTGTTTTCTGCTGTTTTTGGTTCCAGGAAAGTCAGAAAATGAATATTCTCAGAATTGGACGGGACAAAAGCCAAAGTGCCTATTTTTCCGGAAGTGATCAAGTCCCAGAATACGAGACGGAGAAGGACCAGGGAGCCACCACAACACCTGGCCGCGCGGCCAGGCCTGACCCACGCCAGGGGGTGGTGTGGCCGCTCCCAGCACCCCCTCGGCCTCTCATTCCGCCTATATATTGCCCTCGGGACGAAAACCCTAAGTACCTGATCAAAAATCCACGAAAGAGTCTGTAGCCGCCGTCATCTCCATCCCTAGGTCGGGAGGGATCTGAAGCTCTTCTCGGCACCCTGCCTGAGAGGGGAATTCACCCTAGAGGCCTTCTTCATCACCATGCAAGCCTCCGGTGTGATGCATGAGTAGTTCATCCTTGGACTACGGATCCATGTAGTAGCTAGATGGCTGGTTCTCCTCCTTTGTGCTTTCATGTTTAGATCTTGTGAGCTCCGTTCATGATCAAGATCATCTATTTGTAATTCTGCATGTTGTGTTTGCGGGGATTCGATGGATATTGAGATGCTATTTCAGATTGATTATTGATTCTATCATGTCTTTGTTATTTGAGATCTTGCATGATTTCCATTGTTAGTAGCTATCTTGGACAAGTAGATGCTAGCAACTCCAAGAGTTAATATTTATGCTTGATAGTGGGTTCATGCCTCTGGTAATCTGGGGAAGTGACATAAATCTCGAAGGTACTAGATGTGTTGTTGCTACTAGGGAGAAAACAACAATCATTTGTTCATAGAACAATCGTATTGTTTACTTTACACGCAGTTCGTAAAGCAACAATCTGTTGCTTGCAACTTAATACTGGAGGGGGTTCGGATGATAACCTCAAGGTGGATTATTAGTCATACATGCAGTTGGATGGCGGTCTATGTATAATGTTGTAATGCCCAATCAAGTCTCAAAGGAGTCAAGATGATTAGTATATGCATGTATTGCTTTCTCGGTGTTTGTCAATTGCCCCGCTGTAATTTGTTCACCTAGAATGTTATCTATCTTAAGGAGAGCCACCTCTAGTGAACTATGGATCCCGGTCCTTGTCTTTTACATACAATCTACAATCTTTTACTGCTTTGTGTTTATTTTCTGCAAACTTTTACTTCTTTCCATTCGATACGTTTAATCCTTTGTTTTCCGCAAAACACGGTGAGATTGACAACCTCATCGCAAGTTGGGGACAAAGTTCTGTGGTTGTGTTGTGCAGGTCTCCACGTTGATACTAGCACCGGTAGTGCGCCCTGCCAAAGCTCAGCTAGTAACACCTTTGGGGTGTTTCCTTGCTCCTACTGGTTCGATTAAACCTTGGTTTCATAACTAAGGGAAACTTGATGTTGTGCTCATCATACCTTCCTCTTGGGGTTCCCAACGAGCTCTACATCAACCACGAGCCATCATGGCCTATGCTTTGTCATGCCATGCTTGATATTGTTTTGGCTTTATGCTTAGTATTCTTTGTTGTAGCATGACTTGTTATAAACAATTGAGATGTTTTGATCAATGATGTTTTGTCGCTCTGCATGATTATGGCCATTATTGCTCTCTTAGTTTGTCGCTCCCAATCTTTTCCTAGCCTCCATAACCAAGTGTGAGTTCCACTCATGCATCCAACTCCTTAAACCAAGTTATTCCAAAGAGTCCACCATACCTACCTATTAGCAATTGCTATTCCAAGTATATTCATGTTTTTATCTACCTTCCAAATTAAACTTGTTATGTGAAAATTAGTGATTAAAGCTCTCACGAACTTGATGGCACACTTTACTTTTCTTGCATTTAATGAACTTTAACCATTGGGTCCTTCTTTGTTGCGTATATGCTTGCGCTTTATAAGTTGAAATTAGCAGAACCATGTATCATGGGGAACGCTTTCAACATTGCACTTGTACTTTGTACCCCGTTGATATCATGTTCTTTTGCTTATGGATCCCGGCGGTGTGAAATAAAAGTGGAACTTGTACGATCATGGAGTTTGTATGTGTGTCAGAGAAACGCCTGGGCCGCTAGCCTAAGCCATGCCTAATCATGGTGGAAACTTGCAGCATCACATTAATGAGCATTCTATGAAGCATCCTCAATAAAAACATATGCAAATAGCAAATAAAAAGATCACTGAGATGCTCATTGTCTGCTTGCCTTGTCATTTTGATTATGGGATAGCTCCTGTATCATGTGTAAGGGGTACCCCGTTGGCGGTTATTTATGGTACATATGTACTTACAGTGACAAGAGCTTACTCGTGACTAAAGTTGAGTAGCATGAGGTTCAGTCTTCGTAAGTAAGGGGCATGGGATTTTGGCTTATAACTTGTCAAGCATATCCTCTTAGTTGTGTCACTTTAACCTTAATCACCTTAAATATGCTTATGATAGGGGCAATGAGAGCTGAAAGCTAATAAGTACCATAATTTTTGGAAGCTCTTTATGAGACTTGAATCCCTACTTCCTTCTATGAAGGCCTTTCTTTTACCTTTATGTTGAGTCTCCACCTTCTATCTTTATGCACCTTCTTTGAGAGCATAGTGGCCATTCTTAGTTCTATGTGCATTGTCCCAAGACTAGTTGATTGATGAATAACTTGATATTGCTTGTTTTAAACTATTTGTATCTAGTCACTCTTATGAACTTTGAAGGTGTCCTATGCATTTATATTTGCTACTCTTTGAGCGACAAGTTGAATACTATTATGCTATGTTTTCTTTATGTGAAACAAACAAATGTCTTGCAAAGCATTGTTATTCATGAATCTTTTGTTCGTGCCTTTTCATGTTGCATCATAGTTTCTTTGTCTTATTGCTAGAACTTTGTCTTTCATGTTATGATTGAAGTACTATGATCCCAGCTTTGAATGTTTTACAAATACTTTGATCAAGTCTTTGATAGTGCATGTCACCTCAAAAATTATTCTTTCTTTTTATCACTTACCTACTCGAGGACGAGCAGGAGTTAAGCTTGGGGATGTTGATACATTGCAAATGTATCTATAATTTTTGATGTGCCATGCTTGGTTTTATCTACTTTCTTGTGTTTTGTCCACACTTTGGAGTACTTTTCATATGATTTCTTGGACTAACCTATTAACAAGAGCCACAGTGCCAGCTGCCTGTTTTCTACTGTTTTTGGTTCCAGGAAGTCAGAAAATGAATATTCTCGGAATTAGACGGGAAAAAAGCCAAAGTTGCTATTTTACCAGAAGACTCACGGAGCCAGAAGATGAGACGGAGAGGGGCCACAGGGTGGCCACACCATGTGGTGGCGCGGGCTAGCCCTGGTCGCGCCACCAGGTGATGTGGGCCCCCTGGCTGGCCACCGACCTTGCCTCCTTCGCCTATAAGAGCCTCCCGATACCAAAACCCTAAATCGGCAAGCCTCTAGCCACGAAAAGCTCCGCAGCGCCGCCGCCACCGAAGGGGAGATTCGGGGGACAGAAAGTCTCTGTTCCGACACCCTGCCGGGACGGGGAAGTGCCCCGGAGCCATCTCCATCGATCTCCACCACCATCTCCATCACCATTGCTGATTCCCACGATAAGGAGGGAGTAGTTCTCTCTCGAGGCTAAGGGTTCTACCGATAGCTATGTGTTCATCTCTCTCTATGCATGATAATATTGTGATCATGAGCTTGTAATCTATAGATCTACCTTGCTACTCAAGTGCGTAATAGATCTCTGCTCTCCCCATGTGTGTGAAAGTGACAACGTGCACACCATGGTGGCACTTAGGCTAGAGATTGCAAATACTTGTTATGAGTTATATTTGGAGTTGGATGTCTTTATGAAATTGTGGTGTTTGTTGGAACCATCTAGTACTCAAGGTGACAGTGTGGGGTTATCTAGATGGGAAAGGCTTACTTTGAGGTGTGCTGTTATAGCCCTACCATGGATTAGAGTGTCCAACCGGAGAGTAGTTAAGAGTAGTATCATAAAGAGAAGATATTTTTATGAGAGTGTTCACTAGTGAAAGTATGATCCCTAGGCCTTGTTTCTAAGCATTGACACACCGTTTGCAATTAAATATGTTACATGTTTGCTTGCTTCCATCTTTATTTCAGTTTTACTTTAGTCTTTTCCACGCCACCAAGCTATTCTCTATCACCATTACCACTTATAATTATCCATACCACTTGTATTTCACTATCTCTTCGCCGAACTAGTGCACCTATACACCTGACAAGTGTATTGGGTGTGTTGGGGACACAAGAGACTTCTTGTATCTTGATTGCAGGGTTGCTTGAGAGGGATACCTTTGACCACTTCCTCCCTGAGTTCGATAAACCTTGGGTGATCCACTTAAGGGAAAACTTGCTGCTGTTCTACAAACCTCTGCACTTGGAGGCCCAACAACTGTTTACAAGAATAGAAGTGCGTAGACATCAAGCTCTTTTTCTGGCGCCGTTGCCGGGGAGGTAAGGTAAAAGGTACTCACATCCTCCGGTGTGAGTGGTCGAAGGTGTTTCCTTTAGATTCTGCAATTTTGTCTTTTTGTTTCTTGTTTTCACTAGTTAGGCTTAATGGAAAACAACAACAAAATTAGAGAGATTTATAGTATTTATCTTGAGTTAGGACATGAAGTGTTTGAAGAGAAAATTAAAAAACCTATAGAACTTTATTTGCATGCTAATAGCAATGTTGTTAGTATGAATTCTTTGGACACCATAATTGCTAATGCTATGGAAAAGTCTAAGCTTGGGGAAGCTAGTTTTGATGAGCATGATATTTTCTATCACCGTTGCCACTTATAATTATCCATACCACTTGTATTTCACTATCTCTTCGCCGAACTAGTGCACCTATACACCTGACAAGTGTATTGGGTGTGTTGGGGACACAAGAGACTTCTTGTATCTTGATTGCAGGGTTGCTTGAGAGGGATACCTTTGACCACTTCCTCCGTGAGTTTGATAAACCTTGGGTGATCCACTTAAGGGAAAACTTGCTGCTGTTCTACAAACCTTTGCACTTGGAGGCCCAACAACTGTCTACAAGAATAGAAGTGCGTAGACATCAGATATCACAGTACATCATCCATTACAAACCATACATAAGGTCTTACACGAATAAGGATCTCATGATCCCGTCTTAATACAACAAGGAGCGGAATAAATATAAAGTGTAGCGGTGGGGTCCATCTTCAGGGGCACAGGCAATGCTGACAAAGGCAGATAGTCCTAGTTATCATAGTCGTCCTGCTGGCCATCATCTTGATGGTCTCCTTCATAGTCTGGCCATGAGAATAGCCAGGGACAAAAGCCATGAGTACTCTTTAAGTACTCGCAAACTACCACTAACAAGTAGTATAGTGCTAAGTTAAAGTGCTAAATCTAAGTTAACTAAAAAGTTAAGTTTGAAACCTAAGCGGAGTTCAGAAGCAAAGAAAGATAAAATAAAGTTCTAGAATCACTTAAGTTGGGAAGCTATTATCATAAGCACAACCCTGTTGTGGTCAAGTCAAGATTCATCATTCATCTCATAAGTTGTTTTTAAAACATCTAACAATGAAACAGTATGGCCATTCCAACTATCCATAACCGCGGACGCGGCTATTCGAATAGTTTGACACTCAGCAGAGGTGGTACACTTTCACCACAAGATTCGATACATCTGTCAGGGATAACCCTGAATCATCATACTTAGTATGCAGATAATCAATCATAACCTTCCCTTTACACACCCTAGTATAAGCACCTCTCCTATGTGCATGGCCTCCCAACCATGACCATCAGTCATCTTGGGCACTGCATAGGTGGACAACATTGAGAGGTAGCCTCAACTCAAACCTCTCCCGCGAGGGAACTAATACTAATGCATATAAACTTCCGGCTAAGCCTTACCCAATTCAGGTAGTGTGGTTGTATGGTAAATTTGGAATGGTATCGCATCCAAATCCAACCATCAGTTTTATAAAAGGGCTAAGGTTCATGCCTCAACATTTTCATCATCATAAACCATTTGTGTTTCTCAACACATGTCAAAACATCTCAATAGAATGACTCATCATTCCAAGGTTTTCATAATTCATTTTGACCAAGTGTTCCCATCTAAAGTGACTCAAGTTTTGATTTACTCTAAACTACTAACTTAAGAGTGTTCACTAAGGTGGAAAGATGATGGATTCAATGTCATGCCATAGAATGACATCTAAACCTTATCTAAATAGGTCAAGTTTTATACTCTTTATGCTACCTTCAAAGCAAGTAAGGGACTTTGTGTAAGGTAAAGGAAGTAAAGCTTGAAATAATACTTGGGGTAAATACTAGTCAAAGTGGTATAATCAAGCATGCCTAAAGCATCCTTGCTTGGGTTATCTATATTGCAAGGATTAGCTTACATGGTTAAGGGTGACTTGCTAAAGTAAGTTTTGCAAGGGTTAGCTTGCCAATAATAGCTTGCCTTGGTTGGTGCAGTGGTTGAAGTTTTCTTCTTCTTCTTGGTAGAACTCCTCCTCCTCGTAAGCTTAGTCGGTACTATCTTCTATAAATACATACGGACTACACAATCACCAAACAATACTTAACTAGTCTAATTATTACTCTAAGGCACACAATTGATGATCTATTATCATCACAAGCATCACAAGTTTTATTCAATAGTTTCCTCCTTTTTATTTTAGAAAAGTAATTTCTACTCATTGAAAAATTAACTAAGATTTAATATTCACCACTTAAAATATGGGATCATGTGGACACATGTCATCACCACATATTCTAACATGTGCGAATGTAATTTAAGGGTTGGATCATAAATATTTTGGTTTAAGTTCATTATTTAATGATTTAAAGTGACTAGAAATGCCTATATAGCATTATTTTGGTACGAGTCCAAAGTCACTGCATGTAAATCCTAATATTATTACATATTCAGATAGGTATGGTGAAATGTGATTTTTGAGAGTTGGAATCAACTCAAAAGCTAACTTGGTTGATTTTATAAAAATGTTGCAAGGTGCAAAAGCTTCTGTCTTGTTATTTTTACTAGGAGAGATTTTCTAACTCTAAATGAATGAAATCCAACGGGCTTGGATATATCTTTTCAGTAGCTTTCCAACAAAATTGGAATCACTTCATTTGGATTGGTAAATCTCTCTGAATTGAATTTTGAACTAAGGGACAAAACTAAGTTTAAACTAAAAATAAAAATCCTAATTCAAACTAAATGGTCGCGCGGGAAGCGCTAACGGGTCGGCCCAGTGGCGTCCTGCGGCACAGAGAACGGCTGAGAGGGGGTCCACCGGTCAGCGGCTCTTTACACGCGAAGCGGTACGGGGGGATGTGGGTCGTTAGATTAGAAGGGGAATCTACGGCTGAGAGGTGTCGTCTCCGGCGAACAGTTTGCTAGCGAGGACAAACCCTAACGGATCGGTGGGGGGTGCTCAGGGGGCATACCAGGGCTCCAGCTACGGCGGCGATGGGGGCGATCGAACGTGCTGTTGACGGCGGGCTCAGGGGTGGTCGCGACAGTTCCTGGGTGGACGAAATCGACGGCGCCTTCTCCTCCTCTGCAGCGGGCTCCTCCAGCGAAATTCTAGTGAACCAAGGCTCGAGCGGCTCCGGCAAGAGGTGGGGAAGGACCAGTGAGGAGAGGGGAGTGGAATGGTGTGAGTCTTTGGTGCTAGGGAGGGCTCCTTTTATAGGCGCGGCTGAGCGGCAGAGAAGCATGGGTGGTGCTCGCCGGTGACGATGGCACAACAAGCTAGAGGCGTGGGCGGTGCGCTAGGACAGTGGGCGGTGCCCTGGCAAGTGTCACGGTGGTTCTTGTGCAGTGGTTTGCGGTCGGGGAAAGTGAAGAGTGCGGCGCGCACTAAGTCTCTGCCGACAGCGAGTTTTACGACGGCCGGCGACTACGGGGCACGGTCGGGGGATTGGGCATGTCTGTTAGCTTGCTAGGCCGGTGGGGATCGTGTAGACGGGCGGCTGGAGCTAGGCGAGGTCTGGCTACGCGGGGACAGGGCGCGCTCTGCAGGCGGCGTCTGCATGGTCGACAGGCTCCGGGCGCGGCGGTTCCTAGCCGTTCTGGTCGCTGTCCTTAGGCTGGGGCTGGTTGGACGATGGAGGTGGACCACGGGCTACCTCCAGGACATGGTGGATGGCGCTAGCGGCGGCTGTGGCGTGATGTCACCGGTGAGGTGCCCAAATGGGGGCTCGGCCTCAATGGCCATGACCATTTGGTCGTGGCACAGTGTGTGGCTGGGCTAGAAGGGGTAGGAGTAGTAGTGGAGAGATTTTGGTGGCAATGTGGGGGACAAGTTTGGCTAGAACACTATTTAAAATAGTGAAATTTGTTTGGTTTGAATTCTGCCTGCCAAGTGTTTGATGAAATGGCCGCATGAACTTTACTTTTGAATTTTGGGTTCAAAAATTTTGAGTGATCTCCACTAGTACTAGGTAGTCTCTGGTTCCAAGGGTTTTGAAAATTGAACCTGTTTGAGTGGTTTTTGAAAGTGGGATATTCCCATATGAAATAGATTCAATTTTAAACTATCATTTAAAATTAGTATTTGATTGTTTTTAGCAGATCACAAAGTGGGCCTTGGTACCTCATTATGTGTACTAGCAAGGGGTGTAAAGATCCACAAATGTTTCTGTTAGGTTTTGAGTACTAGGAATAGGCAAAGTAGCCATGATAGTTAGTTTGGCCAAAATGACCATTCACTTCAATTATTCATTTTGAGTTGTTTTTCTTTGGGAAAATTTTGGGAATGATTTAGATGATGTTTATTTCACCTAAGAATCATTTTACAAGCAATGGATCACTTAAAGATGGCAATTCAAACAACTCCTATTTTTAAATGCACACACATATGAAAGCTTTCATATTTTTGATTGGAAAAGTTTTTGTAAACCCTAATTTTGATGATTTGGATCTTGATAAGCTTGGATTAAAGTTTTGGGATGT
The DNA here is from genome assembly GCA_910589775.1 of Avena eriantha. Lineage (NCBI taxonomy): Eukaryota > Viridiplantae > Streptophyta > Magnoliopsida > Poales > Poaceae > Avena > Avena eriantha. The sequence goes on from OU342745.1 coordinate 399,026,605, forward strand.
TACACTATCCATAACCAGTTTCTTTGCATGCTTGCACTTTGATCTAGAAACATCAGCAAACATATCTTGCAGCACAATTGCTTTCATACTCTCAATCTTCCACATTGGATTTGCTAGTATGAAGTGTTCATACCTCTGTCCAATCACCTTAGCAGTCACTAGTTTGTTATCCCTGTTTTGAGCATAATGATGAACATCATTGAATGTGATAATCTGGAATCTGCTACTTCTTGAGGTTTTGGCTGCATAAAGAAGCCAAGGGCAGTTAGGCCAGCCACACTTCACCCTCACTCTATCTCCCTTTGATTTAATGAATGAGATACTCCTTTTTGTAGCTAGTCCATATCTCCTGATTGCTTTGAACAACTGATTCTTGCTTCTAAACACCATAGTCAAAGTGAAATGGGGAATTTCTATGTCATTGTTGAATCTTGGGTACCTACTCTTCCTCTTCACCATCTTGCCATCTGAATCTTCATCATAAGAATAGTCCTCATCTGATGAATCATAGTTCCAATCCTTATCTTCTTCCCCTAAGAGGTCCTCAACATTAGCAATTAAATCAATTGGGACTGCAGCTATTGCATCTGTCCCCATCCAACTCTTTGTATCTCTCATCTTTTTCTTAAATTTTCTGGCATGCTGTCTTAATTCTTTCACCTCTAAATGTTCACCACTGTCATCAGTGTGTGCCACATACTCACTCTCCTCTGAATCATCACTATCAGCAGCAGCATTTTCAGCAAAATTCAGCAGGTTTTGGACTGGTCCAGGAGTAGCATTTGACTGGTTAACTACCTCTGTTGGGACTTGACTTGGATCACAAACCTGAGACCCTTCTTTCTGAGAGGCTTCCACTACATCTGGATCAATGAGAATTGTTCTTGATCCACCAGTTGCCTTCACTAGACTGTTAATTATGTGTGAAATGGCCCCCTTTTTATCAGTCACAAGCACCTGAGTAATGACCACATCATCTTCTTCAGAATCAGCAGGTTCTGCAGTTATTACTTGGTCAGGTTCATCATCTCTTTCACCCAAATCAACAATTTCATCTTCAAAATCACTACCAGTACTACTGTGCTCACTATCCTCCTTCCCATGGTACTCAACATAAATGTATGCTACACCTCCCACATCACAATACTCTGCCATCTGAACACAGGCATTGTCACTGCTGAGAAACATCAATCCATCATCTAGTCCTTGGCCAGGAATCTGAAAGTAAAGCCTCATCGAATGCTTGAAATTCATATGATCTTTTAGGTGCCCTATCACCTCCTGCAGTGACAACTTGTCCCTTTCAATTTCTGAAATCTCCTCATCTCCACCCACATAGTCCAAAGTCCGACCCAAGCGGATGAACTCGCCTCCCATATGAAATCAAACATTCAAAATCTCCATCAGATCCATGATTTAACTGAAATAAAAAGCAAATAAATCACTATGCTCTGCTACTCCGCATGGTATCAATGAAAAAAACCTTCCAAATCAAGCAAAAATCGTATCTTTACCACCACCAAAAAGCCCCAATTTTTCCCGCCAAAACCCTAACCCTAATGACGATGAGACAGAACAAACTTCGGCCACCCAAGGAGAAGGAGATGAGTAAAAGTACCTGCGTCATCGTTGTTTGTCGCGCCGTCACGATGCTTCCCGTCTCTGACCGATCACCCGCCTACCGCCATTGCCATCGCAGGAGCAGAGGAGAAGCCCAGGGGACACCACCTCACCACCTCGAATGAAAGGGAGCAAGAAGTGGGTCGTCATAGCGGGCCGGGCTAAATTAGCGTCATGCGGTCCTTATCACATGCCAATCCCAGCCACGTTGACAACTCCAGTTTGGCTGTGAACCCAGCGTTCTAATCGAACCGGGATTTGTAAGTTCAGTGTGCTGATTACTAGGATTGTAAGTTCAGGGTGTGATTTCGCTGAGCTCTACGAGTTCAAGCTTCGTTTTGAACTTTTCTCTGCGCGCAACACCAGCACCGCGGTGCACCGACACGCTTCTGTGCACCCACGTACCACCTAGGCACGCAACACCCGAGCGACCCGACCCCACCACCTCGCCCCTCTCGCCCCAACTCGCGACCCCGCCTTCCTTGATCGACTGCGATCCCCTCCTCCGCTCGTCCCCCCGCAAAGCTTCATCATCCGCGCGAACATCGTCGCCTCGCCCTCTTCCCCGGAGCCCCGCCCACGCTCGACCCAGCCCTGCGTGGATCTGCCCCTACACCAAGCTCCACCACCGCCACGGGCCCCTACGCCACCTCGGCCTCCGGATCCCCAAACCCACCGCTCGGGCCTCCTTCGCTCCGGCCGTGCCTATGACCCTCTTTTCTGTCGGCCTCTGGTCGCTGCTATCCTCTGCGTCAACCCCGCGCCGGCCTACTTCTACATCGGCGCTACACCTCCTCCTCCGGCCAAGCGCCTCCAATGGCCGCCCCGCGTGCCGCTCGTCATGGGAGTACCTCGCCCCGGTCGCCCTTCTCCCTGGTGCGCCAGCGCCCACCCCGTCCGCCTCGCCTCTGCCGCCTCGGTCGTCTTCTCCTCTAGCCGAGATGCCGCTAGGGCCCTGCCCTGCCCGTGTCGTCTCCTGCAGCCCGGCTGCCTCCGCGTCCTCCACCTCACGAGGCTGCCATCCTCGTTGTTCTCGCGTCGCGAGCCATCTCTCCACCGTGCGCCACCGCCCCTGCAACAGACGTCCCTGCCAGCGACCGTGTCTCTGACCACCGTGGTTGCCCCTCACCGTCCTTTCGCTCTGGCCGCGTGTTTTGTTTCGCCTGCAGCACCACGTCAGCGTCCGCCTCGTCCGTGCCGTGTTTGTGGATATTTCCTATTCGCGTCGTCATAATCAGTGAAGTGCAGATGAAGAAATGATGGTGCTACAGGGCATCCAAGGTCCAAGTTAGTCTCCATGCTCCCCGTGTGTTGATGTGTTTAGTCCCGATGTTCATGTTGTTGCCATCGACAAGATCTTCTTCATGGAACCGAAGACGCCGAGACTGTTGGCTCGTCATTAATGTAGAGCTTGTTGGGAACCCCAAGAGGAAGGTATGATGAGCACAGCAGCAAGTTTCCCCTCAGTTATGAGACCAAGGTTTAATCGAACCGGTAGGAGCAAGGAAACACCCCAAAGGTGTTACTAGCTGAGCTTTGGCAGGGCGCACTACCGGTGCTAGTACCAACGTGGAGACCTGCACAACACAACCACAGAACTTTGTCCCCAACTTGCGATGAGGTTGTCAATCTCACCGTGTTTTGCAGAATACAAAAGATTAAACGTATCGAATGGAAAGAAGTAAAAGTTTGCAGAAAGTAAACACAAAGCAGTAAAAGATTGTGGATTGTATGTAAAGTAAAAGGACCGGGATCACTAGAGGTGGCTCTCCTTAGATAGAGAACATGCTGGGTGAACAAATTACATCGGGGCAATTGACAAACACCGAGAAAGCAATACATGCATATACTAATCATCTTGACTCCTCTGAGACTTGATTGGATATTACAACATAATACATAGACCGCCATCCAACTGCATCTATGACTAATAATCCACCCTCAGGTTATCATCCGAACCCCCTCCAGTATTAAGTTGCGAGAAACAGATTATTGCTTTACGAACTGCGTGTAAAGTAAACAATATGATTGTTCTATGAACAAAGGATTGTTGTTTTCTCCCTAGTAGCAACAACACATCTAGTACCTTAGAGATTTCTGTCACTTCCCCAGATTACTAGAGGCATGAACCCACTATCGAGCATAAATACTAACTCTTGGAGTTGCTAGCATCTACTTGGCCAAGATAGCTACTAACAATGGAAAGCATGCAAGATCACAAATAACAAAGACATGATAGAATCAATAATCAATCTGAAATAGCATCTCAATATCCATCGGATCCCCACAAACACAACATGTATGGATTACAAAAAGATGATCTTGATCACGAACAGAGCTCACAAGATCTAAACATGAAAGCACAAAGGAGGAGAAACCAGCCATCTAGCTACTACATGGATCCGTAGTCCAAGGATGAACTACTCACGCATCACACCGGAGGCTTGCATGGTGATGAAGAAGGCCTCCAGGGTGAATTCCCCTCTCCGGCAGGGTGCCGGGAAGAGCTTCAGATCCCTCCCGATCTAGGGATGGAGATGACGGCGGCTACAGACTCTTTCGTGGATTTTCGATCGGGTACTTAGGGTTTTCATCCCGGGGGCAACTTATAGTCAGAAGGGGAGGCCGAGTGGGTGCCGGGAGCGGCCACACCACCCCCTGGCGTGGGTCAGGCCTGGCCATGCGGCCAGGTGGTGTGGTGGCTCCCTGGCCCTTCTCCGTCTCGTATTCTGGCACTTGATCCCTTCCGAAAAAATAGGCACTTTGGCTTTTGTCCCGTCCAATTCCGAAAATATTCATTTTCTGACTTTCCTGGAACCAAAAACAGCAGAAAACAGGCAGCTGGCACTATGGCTCTTGTTAATAGGTTAGTCCAAGAAATCATTTGAAAAGTACTCCAAAGTTGGAACAAAACACAAGAAAGTGGATAAAACGAAGCATTGAACATTAAAAATTATAGATACATTTGCAATGTATCAACATCCCCAAGCTTAACTCTTGCTCGTCCTCGAGTAGGTAGTGATAAAAAGAAATAATTTTTGAGGTGACATGCACCATCAAAGACTTGATCAAAGTATTTGCAAAACTCAAAGCTGGGATCATAGTACTTCAATCATAACATGAAAGACAAAGTTATAGCAATAAGCAAAGAAACTATGATGCAACATGAAAAGGTACAAACAAAAGATTCATGAATAACAATGCTTTGCAAGACGTTTGTTTGTTTCACATAAAGAAAACATAGCATAATAGTATTCAGCTTGTCCCTCAATAGAGTAGCAAATATAAATGCATAGGACACCTTCAAAGTTCATAAGAGTGACTAGATACAATAGTTTAAAACAAGAAACAACAAGTTATGCATCAATCAACTAGTCTTGGGACAATGCACATAGAACTAAGAATGGCCACTATGCTCTCAAAGTAGGTGCATAAAGATAGAAGGTGGAGACTCAATATAATGGTGGAAGAAAGGCCTTTTGTAAAAGGAAGTAGGGATTCAAGTCTCATAAAGAGCTTCCAAAAATTATGGTACTTATAGCTTTCAGCTCTCATTGCCCCTATCATAAGCATCTTGAAAGTGATTAAGGTTAAAGTGACACAACTAAGACGATATGCTTGACAAGTTATAAACCGAAATCTCATGCCCCTTACTTACGAAGACCGATCCTCATGCTACTCAACTTTAGTCACGAGTAAGCTCTTGTCATTGTAACTATATGTGTATCATTAAGAACCGCCAACGGGGTACCCCTTGCACATGATACAGGAGCTTTCCCATAATCAAAATGACAAGGCAAGTAGACAATGAGCATCTCAGCGATCTTTTTATTTGCTATTTGCATAGGTTTTTATTGAGGATGCTTCATAGAGTGCTCATTATGGTGATGCTGCAAGTTTTCACCATGATTAGGCATGGCTTAGGCTAGCGGCCCAGGCGTTTCTCTAACACACATACAAACTCCATGGCTTACAAGTTCCACATTTATTTCACACCGCCGGGATCCGTAAGCAAAAGAACATGATATCAACGGGGTACAAAGTACAAGTGCAATGTTGAAAGCGCTCCCCATGAAACATGGTTCTACTAATTTCAACTTATAAAGCACAAGCATATACACAACAAAGAAGGACCCAATGGTTCAAGTTTATTAGAGGCAAAAAGTAAAGTGTGCCATCAAGTTCGTGAGAGGTTTACTCACTAGTTTCTCATAACAAGTGAAAGGTAAACAAAAGCATGAATGTACTTGGAATAGCATAAGCTAGTAGGTAGGTATGGTGGACTCTTTGGAATAACTTGGTTTCGGGAGTTGGATGCATGAGTTGAACTCATACTTGGTGGTGGAGGCTAGCAAAAGACTGGGAGCGACAAACTAAGAGAGCAATAATGGCCATAATCATGCAGAGCGACAAAACATCATTGATCAAACCATAAAGTGATACTGCAAGTTGAAAACTAAAGGATCATAAAGGCTATGGTGACTTGAGATAGTCATAACATGGTGTGAGCATGTGCCAAGTCAACCCAAATAAAGCATCAAAGGAGAATACCACTATACTATGCTTTAATATGCTAAAACAACGCATGATTCATCCAAGGCACATTAAGCAATCTCAATTGTTTATAACAAGTCGTGCTACAGCAAAGAATACTAAGCATAAAGCCAAAACAATATCAAGCATGGCATGACAAAGCATATGCCACAGCCAAAAATGAGCTCTTTTTACCACATAAGCATGAACTTTCCTACTCTTTTCCAAACCAAACCAAAATATTTGCAAACCAAAGTATGAAAGAGGGGGTCCAACCAATTTATTCAGAACACTAAGCAAACCAAGCAAACTAAAAACCAAAACAAAAATGAAAAAGAAGACGCTCCAAGGAAAACACAACTGTGCATGAAACAATAAAAATGAAGCGTTTGGAAGAAACCTGGGATTTTTATTGATGAAGAAGGGGATGCCTTGGGCATCCCCAAGCTTTGACGCTTGTACTTCTTGGATATTTCTTGGGGTGACACGCGTGGCATCCCCAAGCTTGAGCTTTATTCCATCCTTCATCTCATTACTCATTCCTTCCATACACCTGAAATTTTTCCTTCATACAAAACTTCACACAATCTCATTAGCAACATTAGTGCACTTAAGATACATAAGTCTCAAGGTTCAGTTCTAACACCAAATAAACTTCACTTAGAACACTAGCTACTGTAGCACTTCCCTCAAAAAGCTCAATTCCCCAAAGGAACTTAAGAAGGAACTAACAAGAAGCAAATGCAGAAAATGGCAGAAATCTATCAAAACAGACCAGCAGGTAAAGACTAATTTTTTCAAAGACCTTCTGTTGCTCAAATCAAAAAGTGTTTAACTAACGAAAGTTAGATAACAACCTGGGGCAGAAGAACAAACAATCACGGCTCAATCGGACGTACAGAGCTCTCTCGGGAATTTTTACGGTGAAGCACAGAAATCTGTTTCGGGACAGGAACTTTCCCAATCATTACTTCTCTCTCATTAGAGGTTACTCTTGGCACAAAAAGCAAATAAAAAGGATAAGGAGAGGTTATTACAGAGGTAATAACTTTCAAGACTCAACTAAAACTCTTGGTTTATCTCCCAACAAGTACTTTTCTTTAACGCCTTTAAGTTAGGCATATGAGTTTGAGAAGATGATCACATAAAAAATATGAATTGAAGTAAAAAAGAGCATCAAGAAGCAAATTCAAAACACATTTAAGTCTAACCCACTTCCTATGCATAGGAATCTCGTATGCAAATAAATTCACAAAGAACAAAGTGACATGCATAGGAAGATAAAACAAGAATAATTTCAAAACTTTCAGCACATCGAGAGGTGTTTCGATACCATGAAAACTTCTACAACCATATTTTCCTTTCTCATAATAATTTTCAGTAGCCTCATGAATAAACTCAACAATATAGCTATGACATAAAGCATGCTTTTCATGATCTACAAACACTAGAGCTTTATTATAAACATTTTCAAAAGAATCCTCAGGAACATGACATTCGTCCTCCTTTGGTAAGCATGGGGGACAATCAAATAATGTAAGGGGTAAAGAGTTACTCTCATTAGAAGGTAGGCATGGGTAGATTCATTCTTCCTCCTTTTGTTCATCACTCTCCTTCTCTTTTTCATCTAATGAGCTTTCAAGTTCAGCAATTTCTTCTTCCATAGGCTCCTGCAAGGCATTAGTCTCTTCCATTAATGGAGAGCATCTATTAAGATATTCAAGAATATAGCCATTTTCTTCCTTGTAGTTATCAAAGCAAAATTTAAGTATATCATAAACCACATATTTATAAGGTGCATCATCAATATTTTCAAGCAAATAAGCAAGTTCGAATGCACCCTTCCAAGCAATAAATTCTTCAATTTGTTCCACATCATAAAAGTCATAATTTCCCTTAACATAAGAAGATATGGTAACATTTTCATGATACTCACATTGAAAAGGGAGGTGTTTATACCTCCTACAGCAACAAGATTTATCAAAGCAATAAGTAACATTGTAAGCAGAGCACACGTTTCTAGCAATGGTATTCAATCTATCAATTTGTTCCCATAAGTGTTTCCCTTTTTGTGACAAGCGGTGTTCCTTATAATAATATTTTTTTCTTCCGTGAACCCACCATGCCAATAAGATTCAGTTTCAAAGAAACCAACCATTGATAGGAAGCATGACAAAGCAAGGCAATAATAGACCAACAACTATAGGAGACTTAATTGTTTTGTGTTTTTGAGTAAGAAAGCAAACAAAGCAAAAAAGAAAACAAAGCAAAACAAAAACAACAAAGTAAAGAGATTGGTTATGAGGGACTCCCCTTGTGAAGATGTCCTTGACTCCCCGGCAACGGCGCCAGAAAAATCTTTGCTGGCTCGTGATTAATGTAGAGCTTGTTGGGAACCCCAAGAGCAAGGTATGAAGAGCACAGTAGCAAGTTTTCCCTCAGTTATGAGACCAGGGTTTAATCGAACCAGTAGGAGCAAGGAAACACCCCAAAGGTGTTACTAGCTGAGCTTTGGCAGGGCGCACTACTGGTGCTAGTAGCAACGTGGAGACCTGCAAAACACAACCACAGAACTTTGTTCCCAACTTGCGATGAGGTTGTCAATCTCACCGTGTTTTGCGGAAAACAAAGGATTAAACGTATCGAATGGAAAGAAGTAAAAGTTTGCAAAAAGTAAACACAAATCAGTAAAAGATTGTAGATTGTATGTAAAGTAAAAGGACCGGGATCCATAGTTCACTAAAGGTGGTTCTCCTTAGATAGAGAACATGCTAGGTGAACAAATTACAGCGGGGCAATTGACAAACACCGAGAAAGCAATACATGCATATACTAATCATCTTGACTCCTCTGAGACTTGATTGGGCATTACAACATAATACATAGACTGCCATCCAACTGCATCTATGACTAATAATCCACCTTCAGGTTATCATCTGAACCCCCTCCAGTATTAAGTTGCAAGCAACAGATTATTGCTTTACGAACTGCGTGTAAAGTAAACAATACGATTGTTCTATGAATAAAGGATTGTTGTTTTCTCCCTAGTAGCAACAACACATCAAGTACCTTAGAGATTTCTGTCACTTCCCCAGATTACCAGAGGCATGAACCCACTATAGAGCATAAATACTAACTCTTGGAGTTGCTAGCATCTACTTGGCCAAGATAGCTACTAACAACGGAAAGCATGCAAGATCATAAATAACAAAGACATGATAGAATCAATAATCAATCTGAAATAGCATCTCAATATCCATCGGATCCCCGCAAACACAACATGTATGGATTACAAAAAGATGATCTTGATCATGAACGGAGCTCACAAGATCTAAACATGAAAGCACAAAGGAGGAGAAACCAGCCATCTAGCTACTACATGGATCCGTAGTCCAAGGATGAACTACTCACGCATCACACCGGAGGCTTGCATGGTGATGAAGAAGGCCTCCAGGATGAATTCCCCTCTCCGGCAGGGTGCCGGGAAGAGCTTCAGATCCCTCCCGATCTAGGGATGGAGATGACGGCGGCTACAGACTCTTTCGTGGATTTTTGATCGGGTACTTAGGGTTTTCGTCCCGAGGGAAACTTATAGTCGGAAGGGGAGGCCGAGGGGGTGCCGGGAGCGGCCACACCACCCCCCTGGTGCGGGCCAGGCCTGGCCGCGTGACCAGGTGGTGTGGTGGCTCCCTGGCCCTTCTCCGTCTCGTATTCTGGCACTTGATCCCTTCCGGAAAAATAGGCACTTTGGCTTTTGTCCCGTCCAATTCCGAAAATATTCATTTTCTGACTTTTCTGAAACCAAAAACAGCAGAAAACAGGCAGCTGCCACTGTGGCTCTTGTTAGGTTAGTCCAAGAAATCATATGAAAAGTACTCAAAAGTTGGAACAAAACACAAGAAAGTGGATAAAACCAAGCATGGAACATCAAAAATTATAGATACATTTGCAATGTATCAGAGACCGCCAAGCCCTCCATCCTGGATTCCAAGACCGATCCCGTCGAACCATCGGATCCCAAGTCCTTCTGAACCCTAATGTGATCCCCTTTTTCCGAGACCCCTATTTTTTATAATATGACATTATCACTTGTTGCATATAAATTGTTCATGTCACATACATATTTATTAGTTTGGGGGTATTTTTATCGATTCAGCTCATAATTAAATATATAGGCTATATACGGGCTATTCTAGTCTTATATTGATTCCATTTAAATTTGTGTAGTAAACAGGGGCCATGTTTTGCCTTGTAAAGACAACGTTTAAATTGCGGGGTATCTAAACAACTTGAACCTTCTATTTAATTATCGGGACCCCGGTTCTACTTAATATTGCTTAATTGCATCGCATCTTTGCCATGTCATGCATCATATCATGAACATGCCCGATCTTCTACCATAATATTAAATAGTGCATTCGGTGTTTATTTTAGTGTTTTGGTTTTTCGCTGATTAGGCCGTTGAGTTGATGCGAGTATCGACAAGTTCTTTGGATAATGTATCTTTGGCAGTGTTTCCTAAGCGAGCAATCTCCCCCTTTCTACCTATTTTGCATTTATAGTCTTTACTTCCTCCTGTTAATATATTGCTATCCTTGTTGTGATGCTTTAGTTTCCGTGCACCATTTACATTCTCTACAGCCTCTATATTGCCTTGGACACATCCTATTGCCTGTTATTTGATAGACAGTCGGCCTTGCGAGTCATAGTTGCTTGCTCAGGTGCTGCTTCACGTCGTTGTTGTTCCACCGTTGTTGGGAGATTGGCATATGCTTAATGGTGAAGATGATCATGACTTTAATTACAACTTGATATTAAAATGTTGGGAATAGATATAACTAATGCAGAGGCACCAGTGGGCAATAGCTAATATTTAGTTCTTCCACGCTCACTTGTGTCCCGTAGGCCCCCGAGTACTTGATACCTGTTCCTTGACTATTCACACTATCCACATACGGGAGACCCTATGGATCCCCCTTTGCCTGAGCTTGATTCACACTTTATTTCTTGGGCCACAAAGTAGTTTGGGGCTTTATTACTATCTTGTACTTATGCAATGCTTTACTGCTTTATTTACGATTGTGCGTGGAGCACCTGTAATGTTTTGGAATGTGGAATGTTTCCGTGGTATCAACAAGCCCAGTCACACTTTCGGGTTCCTAGTCATTTACAACCATTATCACGAACCCTAGGTTCGTCTCGGAGCCGGCCAACTTCGTTGCGGGTAGCTTAGTGGGGTGGCCACCTGAAATGATTTATGAATCATGTGAATGCTTTGTCGTGAGGCCTCGTTGCTTTTTATTTGGTTCTTCCCGAGGTTGATTGTGTGTGTGTTGGTATTTGTGCACCCCTGCAGGGTAAAACTTTCTAAAAGCCGTGTCCGCGGTTATGGACGACTTGGAGCACAGTATCTTGACCATAGACAACTATAACTAAAGTAGTGCTATAAATTTGACTTTACATGTCTAGTAATCAGTTTCACTACAACGGAATGAGTAAATAAAAGTGCCAACAACTGCTGGAGTTGGGATGTCTAATGCTAATTGTATCTGACTAGTAAGTATTGCAACTACAATGGAATGGTTAACTAAAACTGCCCACTTCTTATGATATCCGGATGACTCATACTATCTATATCTGACTAGTAAGTGCTGCAACTATAATGGAATGAATAAAACTGCCAACTGTTTGAGTTCCTTGGTTTGACTTCCTCGTTTGGTCTCGAGGAGGAAATACCAGGATGGGTATGATTGGTGTCAGTATCAGGTTGGTTCCGAATAGGTCTTTCTTATCTCTCTCTAATAGCCAACAATTGTATCGAGTCTCTATAGGTTGTTTTGCGCATGCTTCGCTGCCGCTTCATTCCACTATACCTATATAGGCGAGAGCCGCCGAATTCTAGACTCTCCGTGTACTGGCCTTAGTAATGACCGCTCTCTTTTTCCTTTGTCCTTTGTTGGCATCCCTTTTGTTTAATAGGTATAAGTTCGTCGTCGTTAGCAGGATTACCCTTCCGTCTTGGCCTGGGCAGGGTTATGGACGCCATTGGTTATTCTTCAGGGCTCTTAGCCCAATTTGCTTCTTATCCGTACTCGGATGCTGTATCGATTTCAAGGTGATTTGGATCTTTGTATTGTATATCTGTATTCTTGACTCGTTGAGTCGTTGTTGTATATATATGTTCTGTGGGTTCCATCGTGGACTATTGCATAATGATATTACTTCGTTTTCCATCCGCACGTAAGTGCCTGGTGGGCATCTTCGAATCATTTCTATGCGGGTTTGGCGGGAAGCGCTAAAATCTGCATAGGGCCGATTTGAGGGTGTTACATTCTCCCTCCGGAATTTAGCCCATTAAGGCTTTTTGACTTTTAATTGATTTCTCTTTTATTAAATAATTATGAATAAATGATTAAATCAATATTTAACATTTATTCACATATTATTCAATCTCCGTGACTATGGAACACCTTGAACCTTCAATCCGGACATCCTCCGTACTTATCGAAACCCTTTCGGTTTTCTCTCTTTCTATTCTTCAGTGATTCTGTCGATCCTATAAGCACTCTCTAAGCACCATTAAGCCCTTAAGTGTGATACCCCACAGTTCGGGAACACTCGAGACATGGTCGGGACACTCTCGGACCAATAATCAACAGAGGGACCTGGATGGCCATGTGACCCCTGTGCATTCCATGAAGATCTTTCGTCGTTTGAACCGGGACTGCCACGTCTTATTCCTTTTGTCTCTCGATACTTGCATTGCCCGAGATCTAATTAATGACATCATCATGTCGGGTTCAATCTCGTTACCGAACAATGCTACTTGACTCGTTCGGATAAGTGATATCCCTGTGATCAAATCACACGCTGCGCAGCTATTGGATATAACTTCTCCGAGTGGGCCCTCGAGTATCTTTCCGTCACGCCGATGGACAAATCCCGGACATATATTGCCCCTATTGTTCCTCCGAATACCTGAACACACCTTTATGATCACTATAATATCAATTGACGTTTGATGCTATCTAAGCTCTCTCGGGAGACAGTGATTGATATAGCCTCACGGTCTAAGGAATAGTCTACTAGGTCTATTCTAATCATCATAACTTGAACTTCATGACATGATCGGGTCATGATGTTTAGTTTGGGTATTAGTTCATCATCTCATTCTCAGAATGAGGTGACTCCATTTCCAACTGGCATAAATGCCACATGATCAGGAAACCTTGATCATCTGTTGACCAATGAACTAGTGACTAGATTTTTCACCGGGAACCTCTGGTTGTTTATATATCACACGTGTATTGACATTTCCTTTCAATACTATTATAGCATGATATAAAACTTAATCATAAACTATATGAAATATGATAATAATCCTTATTATTATTTGTCTCTAGGGCATATTTCTAACACTTCGGGTGTAACACACCTTTGCAGGACGCAAGTGATGCTTCTCTTATAGAGTTTGTTGTTGATGATGGTGAAGGCCTTTGAACGACAGGCGATGTGTCGCGTGTCAGTCGGATCATCCGGGAGTTCCTTGCCTAGCAGGTAGGTGACGTACAGGTGTGTCCAGGTTGGTTCTATCAGCATGACCGTCATTGGGCCTTCTAGTGTAGGTTCTATTTCCGTCGTGACATGAGCTTTAGGATCTTCGGGTGGCGTAGCTCCCTGGTGTGTCGTTGTTGCTGCTGAGGTGTTAGATGCTCTGGTTTTGATGGATCATTCGGTGATCTTCTCTAGGAAGACACCAGGTGGTATGGGTGCACAGGTGTGCCAAATGTTTGCCAGTTTGTCGGCCTCATCATTTCTCTCGCAGCCGATGTGCTTGAGCTCGCACCCGTCGAAGTTTCCTTCCAGGGAGTTGTAGAGCTCTCCGTAGACGATCATGTTGTCGCTGACTATGTTAGAGAGATTCATCTTTTGTTGTACGACGAGGTTGGAGTCGTCGTATATCACCAGTCGCATGGTGCCACAGGCCTTGGCCATGCACATGTCATGGACTAGAGCCTCGTACTCTGCTTTATTGTTGGATGCACGGAATTTCATCTGAAGCACATAGCGCATCTTGTCACGTTGCGGGGATGTGAGGATGACACCAGCACCCGCACCTTTTGTTTTCTTTGAACCGTCGAAGTGCATCGTCTAGACACCCCGACATGTCTGAGACCTCTGGTATTTGGAGCTCCATCCACTGGACTAGGAAGTCTGGGAGCCCCTCTTGTGCACCCCGGCGTGGTGGTTCTCGAGGAGCCGCCAATGGAGGAAGCTTTGCCCGAGTCATCCGCTTGTGTTCCTCGAGTTGGGGCTGCAGCGCCTGTTGGCACTGGAACTCCATTTACAGGTGCTAGTGATAGGCCATCGGCATCCCGTGTGACGCATCTTCTAGCAAAGGAGTGCCCTTTAGGGCTAGCTTGACCCTCTCCATCTCTTCGCTCAAGAGGTGAATCTGGGGACGCTCGTTGGAGTCATCGCGGTTGGCACCATTCCGGTTTCGGGTCTGGTGCGAGTGCCATAACCGGTGTTGGCATTGATGATGATGTAGTGGTAGTGGTTTATGTAGACGTTGCTCCCGCAGCTTTCCGGGTCAGATTTGACATCGTTATCTCCTCCAAGCAAGTTGCTCAGATCGAAGTCGCAAATGTTGTCGCTATCCGAGCCGCAGTTCGAGGAGGGGGCGTTTGAGCTCGCTGAGGGTGCCAAGTGGTCATGGGATCCATGAGACATGTGAAATCGATGGTGGTATTGACTGCTTCAGGACCGAACGGATCTGGTATGGGAGGCGAAGGGTGCCAATCTTATCTTGCCAGCCTGGAAGTTCAAATCGTCGATCGACATATCGGCTCCTTCATTGAGGGAGTCAAAGGCTGGGCGTGTGACCGGCTAGTGGATGGTGAAGTCGAAGGAGCCGAAGCAGACCCGTCCCTCTGATGTCGACAAATCGTAGATCACCGGAGATGAGGCTGCCGAAGTCGTGACATCAGCGCTCAGGCTTCCCACAGATGGCACCAATTCACATGGGGTGATCACACCAATGCCCATACTTGATGGACTTGGGTTTAGGGAAGAGCGGCGCGCTGGAGACTTCGTCGGCTAACAGACAAACACAAAGGGGACACGAGGCTTATCCAGGTTCAGGCCCTCGGAGGGAAAATCATACTCTCGCTTATCTGTTCTTGATTGTTTGAGGAACTGAAGGTTACAGGGGCGCCGAGATGGCAATGGTGCACAGATTGAATCTGGCGGGTGTTTGTGCGAGAGTTTCGATGTTCCTTCTCATCGCTCCCTCCTAGCCTTTATATGGGCATGCCAGGTCTCGGAAGACGTCTGAGTCGGTTACGGGTTTGAGGGAGGAACCCTAAAGTTTCCTATCTAGTCTTGCCGTATCCGCCAAGGAGTCGAATCCTTCATGGGCTTGGCCTCACCCGAATCATCATGGGCTTCATTGTAGCAGCGAGCCTCACCCGAATCATCATGGGCTTCACTGTAGCAGCGGATCGTCACATGTGCCTCCCACTGGACTAGACCAGATAGGCCAATAGTAGGTACCCGTAGGACATACCTATGTCAAGTGCAATCTGGCGGTAAGTCGATAGTGTCGGACGTGGCACCGGTTTGGTTCTGCTTATCTAGTTGGCGTGCACTAGTGTGGAAACCGGTCTAAGACAGATTGGTTCGCCGGGAGACCGGTTGGCCAGCCAGGGCACTGGTTCGTCCAACAGACGGTTCGGTGGTGCCGGGGTCTAAGCCAGTTTGACCGGTGGGGGATGGAGTTGGCGTCATTTCGTCTGGTTCCTCACCTTGATGCTTGTACTCAACTTGGCGTATCTCTTGTGGTTTATAACTAAGGACACATAAAGCATTGATACGAAGTAGCAGCCCATCCAAGAAATAATCAAAGTCATGCATAGGTAGGAGCGAGTTCACCTTATCATGAAGGAGTTTGGCTCGGGTGCAAATCATGGATCCACTTGGGGGGGTTTAGTGGTGTCTTGATAGAGTCATCCGAAGGGAGGGCTATATCAGTTTTTCTTAACTGGGGCACCGTCAGCTTGGGCTTGTGAGTAGCTTATCCCACATAATGGACTGGCTTGGCTAGTTCAAAATTGGCCTAGAAACGGGATCTAATTTTAATGCAGATTTGACTTTTAAATTTGGAGTTCGTCTAGAAAGAGTTCTAAGCGGGGTCCCGCCTTGCAACCCTACTTGTGAGATAGTACAGCAGGTTTGCTCTGTTCTTTCCTTTCAGTGGTCGCATACATGACCACGTTATTTCTGTTAACATATCCTTGCTCCGTCCCAAAATAAGTGACGTGATTTCGTCTAAATATGCATAAATTTAGACATGTTTTAGTGGATAGATACATTCAAATCTAGACAAAACCATGTCATTTATTTTGGGACGGAAGGAGTATAAATTTGGTTACTAAAACGGTATCGCCCGCATGTATCCACGAGCTTCTAAGTGTTGATTGTAACAACGTCAAAAAAAAGAAAACAGGTTTGCTCTCTCTATCTGACCCTCAAAAGAAGAAAACAAACTTGAAAGGCAGTCGAAAAAACAATTGAAAACCTGGGAGAATACAAGCCCATCATGGAATGGGCCGTAATCTGGAACTTTGGTCTGGGCCGTGCTTGGGTGACGGCAGAGCACGGCCACAAACCGTAGACTTTGATTTCTCAAAAAAAAAAAGGCTCTAGACTGTGCCTGTTTCGCCGAGGATTTCGCAGTCTGGTAACAGGATGCAGCACACCATCCCAGTCACACTCACGTACACTGATCTTTGAAGCTAGTGCCCTTTCCACTTGGCCGAAGCATATACGCTCCAAGAGGGAAATCGAGCTGACATTTCCCGTATAGGCGACCAGCTAAATCTAGAGTAAAATAAAAAGGAAAGAACAAAACCGAGAACACGATTCCTCTCTCTACAGCCACTCTAATCAAAAAGGAATATCAAGCTGCAGAAACCCTTCAGTGGGTGAGGCGACGTTTCTATCGACAGCGGAACGTCTGTGGTGACTTCATCAATCTTAAGACCCAATCTGCCGACTTAGTTTCTCGGAGGTACTCATAGAGATAGGGTGTGCGTGTGTGCGTTCATAGGAGTGGGTGCATATACGTGTCGTGAGCGTCTACGATTGTATTGTGTTTCTAAAAAAATCCACATTTCCAAACTATAAACCGCTAGTATATATGTACTCTGCATTTTGGGTTTGGTCAAAGTCAAAGAATTTAAATGTTAACCAAAATATCTAACAAAATACTACTAACATTTATAATATCAGTTGCATATAACGAGTCCAGTTATGTTTTATTACATATTTTAAATATGATATTTTTTGTTATATACGTTGTCAAAGTTTATAAAGCTTGACTTTGACTAAATGCAGTAATTTGGGATGGAGTAGTAGTAAAGTTTCTACAACCACTCTAAGAGCACCTACAATGCTAGGTGCTCAAGGAGGTGCTTAGAAAAATTAACCGGTTTTTATTAAGCACCGGTGCTTATCTATACTAAATAGATGTCTAACTAGGCACCTCTCCTGTACAAATAAGCACTGATGCTTATGTGAGTGCTTGGTTTATTTTGCTAAGCACCACCCTTAGCACATTGCATTGTACATGCCCTAATCAAACCTCCCCTAACCGAGAACTCATCAGCCACGTCACATTAAAACCGCCGAAAACCACAGCTGATATCAGCATTATGGCTGCCGGAGTTCCACTAGGAAGCGGTTCCTGAGCTTTCCAGAGAGGCGGAGAGCCTTCTGGACGCCAATCTACCATCATAGCCTGCCCATCTGGCGAGGACCCAGCGGCGGCCATGGAAAAGGAAAGAATCTCAAAAACAGTTCGTTCAAGGAACAAAGACATCCTTCCGTAAAGAAAAAAAATGGAATAAAGCCAACCTAGTCTACAACTTCCCAATCAATCAACAGGGGGCTATTTTGCTGGAATCCAACCACCTTAAATACCGCTGCTTGGGGCGCAATCCTGGTAGTAACCCAGGAATAGCACTACACATCCGCACCTCTCCCAGCATCTCTTCTTCCCTTCCAGCTCCAACACCTTCGTCCAGCTTCTTTCCTTGCAAACTCACTCACAGGGCAGACAGAGAGAGACATACATGGCAGCCGAGAAGCAGCGCACCATCGGCCTGGCGATGGACTACTCATCGTCGAGCAAGGCCGCGACCAGGTGGGTGGCCAGTAACCTGGTGAAGCCCGGCGACCGGATCATCCTCATCCACGTCCTCCCCAAGGGAGCGGACGCCAGCCACAAGGGGCTCTGGAAGAGCACCGGCTCACGTATGTACTAACAAACACTGAATTTCTCAGTTCCGTTACCTGGCTTCTAATCTTTTCTGTCTCGCAAAGAAGATTTTGCAACTGACAGTCCATTGTCTGCGGTTTCCTCAACTGAAGCTCTGATCCCTCTGCTGGAGTTCATGGAGATGAACGTGCAGGCGAGGTACGGCGTCAACCCTGACAAGGAGGTGCTGGAGATCCTGCAGGCCGAGTCCAAGTCCAAGCAGGTAATAATAGCTCGACGACAACCACTGAATTGTTCATAGAATCGTCTGCGATGCAGCACTCTCCCAGTTCAGCGAACAATATCAGCACATTTCTACTACCTCTGCTACAAAGTATAAGACGTTTTGGTAGACTATTTTGGCCTACTATAAAACATCTTATATTTTGGAACGGTGGTAGTAATTTTTAACACATGGTATTTTTGCACGTAACTATAGAACTGATACATATTAACAGGAGGTCTGCATGAGTTTAAATTAAATATATTTTTTTGTGGGGATCAGAGTATAAATTGAATGGAGTTGCTTAACGAGAGGTACAGAGAGTTGTCAGACTAATGACCAACAAGGAAATATTTGGGTCTAAGTATACTGATGCAATCTAGTGTACAGGTGCAATCTAAACCGATGAAAACGTTCAGCAATAGTAAATGCACCGTGTGATTCATGTACTAGTATATGACTTATTTGCAGTATGGCTTGCCTAAACCTCACACTTCAGAAGAAACATTTTACATTACTTTCTCCTATAGGTTTTGCACAAGCCTGCCTAGATCGCAGGAAGTCCTTAAATAAGAAGGCAAGAAATTAGTACTACCTCAGCACTTATTAACATCAAATTCTACATTTCATCTAAAGAAACCCTGAATTCACAAACCAAATGTTGGCCTACCTTCTAATTAAAAAAAAGCAGCAGTAGATAAGAAATTATCTGCACAACATATAATCAAATTTTGCTTGTGTGGCTCCCACTTGCTAGAAAAATGATGTTCTATCACACTAACTGAAACATCGATTCCATGCTGGCTGGATCAGGTGGAAGTACTGGCAAAAATATATTGGGGTGATGCAAGGGAGAAACTTTGCGAGGCCGTAGATGATCTCAAGGTGGACTCTGTTGTGCTTGGTTGCAGGGGCTTAGGGCCCTTAAAAAGGTAAATCTGAACCTCTTCTCAGTTAACTATGAGTATCTAGTTCTTGGCTAATCAGAGTTTTCTCATATGTCTACATCTCCTTGGACCTCAATGCAGGGCCCTCCTTGGAAGCGTCAGCAATTATGTCGTCAACAACGCAACCTGCCCAGTTACGGTGGTGCGGGGACCAGCTTGATCAAACGCACAATGCTTTTGCTTACCGATATCACTTCTGGAATGGTGGGCTAGTCTGTCTGTCCTGTTCATTGGTCTCTTAGCGTTGCTCCAGTATCAAAGTTCCTCACATGATGTTATATAATGGGAGAGTGATATTTGGCTATGACAATTTGCTTTTTCAGATTCTTGGTAATAGTTGTCAACATGTCATAGTACAATTTCAGTGTGTTTTTCTCTGTATAACTATAAGTACAAAGTTGCCTACATTGTTCAGTGATGCATATTCGTTTATGTGCAAAATTGTTTTGGTTGCTTGTCAACAAAACCCAGCAGAACATGGGACCTTTTATTAGTTGGCACTTGATATGTAGAATGAATGAAAATAAACTGCCCCTGTTAGGCAGCTCTCTCTACCAGAATGGAATATTCAAGACCAGATATTTTTTTATAACTGAAAAAATTGAGACAGAAAAGTAAGAAAAAAGGCATCTAAACATCAATACATGAAGCTTCCTTTCCTAATTGCAGATACATGCTCTTTATTCTTAGATTATATCAGCAGTATACATCCAAATTCTCTTAAGACAAATAAAAAGTCTGCAACTCAGAGATAGTACAAGATTTCTCTGGAGCATATAAATCAGAACATCTTACCAGTGCCATCTTTGCGTGGGAGAGATTCTTCAAGATCCATTCTGCGCCAACTCCCAGCCAAAGATGACAGCTGATCAACCTTATCATACAATCCAAGAAGACCACCTGTATGGACAAAGAGGACTTTTCGCCCTTTCCACTTGGCTGGATTGTTAGACATGTCTTTCAGCATTCCATATACTCCCTTCCCACTGCAGAAAAACAAAGTAAATATCTTCATTACGAAAAATAAATGGTAATCACAAGAAAAGCAAGATAAACGTTAAATCTCTTCATGAACTTGCCAGAAGGATCCTTGTATTAGCTTATGTTCATGGAGAAAAACACTTCATGCTTTTTTATTTAACCATACAGGATATCAAATCAAATATCACATCACATACAAAAGGAAAGTATTGCACCTGTACACCGGATCAAGCACAATGCCTGTTGCTGTTGCTATATCTTTCACGAACTTAAGCTCCTCGGTTGTGTTCATGGCATAACCTAAGCCCTTAGCCTGTCAAGAAGTTGCACTTGAGCACCAAAATATTCAAATCCGACCAATTTACATGAATGTGATGAATCTAATTAGAGTTGGACAAAAAGGTGAACTGTGAAATGAACAACAAGCAGAAAACCCATGTCATGTGCACATATAAACATGGTAGAGAATGTGCTGATATCCATCAACAGACTGCCAACTTAACTGTGGAGTCTATGGTCAAATATTTTTACTTAGTTTGCAAAAAAAATACTATTAAGTAATGAGATAAATTATACTCACATTCTCAATGGTGACTATATCATGTGAATTCAAGCCAGATTGAAGTCCATCAATTAGGCCTTGAACATAGTCATAGAAGTATTGAGGGTCGTCACAAACAGAGAACGCATGGACCTATCCTACAAGAGGATGATTAGTATGGGAACTTCAGCGGAATAAGAAAATAACAAAGAAGGCACATACTTTTGCCTTTAGGCTACTCAATTTTGATCCTAAAGCAAGGCCAGCAATGGTTCCACCACTGCACAAAGTACAATATTCATCAAAGCCGTAAAGATACAATGTCACAATATTCAGGATGCAGGCATGACATAATAACTGAGTGCATGCACATAACTACCCCATGACGAGTAAGGAAGTGTTAATGAAATACCTGCCACAGGCAACAACGATATCATCAAACTGAACATCACCAGATACTTGAATTTGCTGCTCAATTTCCCTTACTGCTTCAACATATCCCCTACATAACAGCAAGTCACAGCATATATTACGAACATAAGATCAAAAATTATAAAGTGAATATCATTTGCAGGAATTCATGAGACCTATTTGAGCTCCAACACTTCTCTTTACAGCACATAACCTTATTCTTTTTCTTTGAATCACATAATTTTACATTCATAACCATTATCTTTAACATAGCGTGAATATACCCTATATTTTCTTCAGCCTATGTTTACATACTGAACACAATGAGGCACAACTCTTAGTATTCTTTGCTCCACTGGTTAACCACGGTATGATATACTGCCCAGATCTTCTTGCTTATATGAGATCCGGTATGTTCAGTGCCTAGACAACTCACAGACACAGCAAAATTGGACACTGACATCCATTTGAAAAAATTGCAGCAACCACTACTTTTCTGATGGACTGAGACACACCCCAATCCAGGAATGATATTCATTAAGGAAAGACAAACTATGCTGTAAACATGGTATCAGAAACATTTAATTGCAGCATAACACTCAGCATCAGATATTTATGATAATACCAAGTTCCAAGTGAGTTTGATCCACCAACAGGAATCACGTATGGCTTCCGTCCTTCTTCCAAAAGCCTCTTTTGAAGCAATTCAGCTAAAGCCTATAACAAATAAATTGATACTTTGGTTAGGAACTTCTCAAGGAATACACAAGCTTTGAAGCATGATAAAAAAAATGGAAAGGAAAAACAATCAGTGAGTAAGTATTAATAAGCAGTAGCACAGAACACTTTATTAACATGTGGCCAGAGAATAAGCAGAAAAATCAACAATTACAATGAAGGGAAAGGATGACAGTACTAAATACTATTATGATTTATGATCGGAAAAAAACACGGTATTTTAGCAACATAAATAACTAATGAAGCATTGCTAATGAGTAGCATTCACGCACAAACAAAGGTTTTGGCTACACATGCGCTGACAGAACTATGAAAAACTCAAAGCAGTAACAGAATACATCATGGGGAAGAGCATACCACACTGCCGATTTTCCCATATTCTTCTTTTGAGACAAGATCAATGTGTGCTCCCAGCAGTCTCTCCACAAGGAGATTGCCAACCAAACCAGGGTCCTTATCCACAAGAAGCTGAAAATGCCCCACCAAAACCAGGTCAAACTAACTGCATTACCACACATCATTCTATCAATGTCAGCCAGAAGCACAAATATCACCTTGGAAGTACGCAGTATCAGATAGCAATCAAGATTGAGATACTTGGCAGCCACTGCCGTCGCACGGCAATGGTTGCTCTGGATACCACCGACAGTGATAACGCAGTCGGCACCCTGCGCGACGGCATCTGACAACAGAAACTCTAGCTTCCGGACCTTGTTCCCGCTGAGCTGCATACCGGACAGGTCGTCTCTCTACAATATCACCAAAGTTCCCGTGTCGTCAGAATACATTTATCACTAAGCATTTTATGTTCTACGATTATAGTACAGCACTAGAAAATGAAAAGGAGTGCAGCACCTTGATCCATACTTCCGTGCCTTCTGGCAGGTTTGGCAGATTCCACTTGTGTATTGGGGTCGGGAACTGTTTTAGATACGAAAACAAAGCTAAGAGTTACTACACGCGAATGATCATTTTACAGACGGTCTTTGGTAAAATTGAACTACATCGAAGTCACCGGGTAATCAAATCTAAATTGCTTTGAAGTCGCCGATTAGTCATTGGAGCAAGTAGAGGTCCAGCGGTAGAGACGATGAAGCTTACTTGGCCGAGTGAGAAGATGTGGGAAGGGGCGAGGGAGAGGTGCGAGGCCCAGGACGGCGGCGCGTAGGGCTTCTTGGAGAGGAAGCTGCCGATCTGTGACGCGGCGGGAGGGGCGGCGGAGACCCCTGCCATGCCGGTGGCGGCGACCGAGCTTCGACGGCGGACGGTGGCGAGGGGGGAGAAGAGTGGGAGAGTGGAAGTGAGCGCGACGGGAAGTGCCGGCCTGAGGAGCATGGGGGGAATTGGCCGATTCACACGCACTCGCCGGCGAAAGGCGGCCGCACCAACCCCGCCGCCCACGTGTCAGGGTCAGTTCGCGACTGATAATCTGAGGTAGTAGTACGAACTTAGTTTTTTTTTCCGAGAATATATTAAATATTTTTTAGATCTACGAACTTTTATTTGGTAATTTGTTTTTTTTGGGTAAAATCAGACCTTTATCAAGATGAAAGGGTCACAGGAAGCTCGCTCTAGCTCCTGAATAACAAGCCACACAACAGTTCTATGTTCTGTACTCACAAAGTTTGTAAGACACTGACTAACCCTAACTTTTGCACCGTCCACTTTTACAAAATGACACACCCTGTCGTTACTAGCCAATAGCTTGATCTCTGAGATAATGTTGGAATATTGCAATCTGTCCAAAACCTTTCTCCTTCTCCTTCGCAGCATTAATCACGAGGGCACAATCGGATTCCACCATAATCGGCAGTTGGCTATGTGCAAGAGCAAGAGCAAGAGCAAGACCTTCCCTACATGCACTCAATTCGGCTTCTGCAGCATCAACACAACGTGGAAGAAAACGACAAGCTGAAAAGATCAGTTGCCCTTCCTCGTCTCTCAATACCATGCCACACTCAGTCGTTCCATCTTTAGTATGAAAAGAGCCACCAATAGATTACTTAACACAGCCTCATGGAGGTTTAGACCAAGATTTTTCTGCCACTCTGGCCGAGGGCATTGTCGGAGCATTCTGAATCATAGGTTGTTTGTCTTTGATGATTATCTCTGTGGAAACATCACACCTAGTCAGAATTTTCCAATAGCCGCATAAATCCTTTTAGAGCTCTCAATCACGGGGATATGTTTATCATGTGTAGCTTCATTGCGGCAGTGCCAAGCTCTCCAAGCAACCAATAAGGTGACATCAACCATCCGATCAGGTATGATTATCATCGGAGATTTGAACCAACCATTAGGTTGCTGGTTCATATCATTAGTAGAGGGAAGCTCCCAAACTAGCCTCGTATGACGCCATAGATCATAAGCATGTGGACAATGATGAAGGCCATGGGCCACTGTTTTCTTGTCAAGGCCACAAATGTTGCAAAAACCCGTAACTTTCATATTTCTCCAAAGCTTATTATCTTTTGTGGCCAGTGCATTACCCGCTGCCTTCTAGGCCAATATTTTAATCTTAGGAGGTACAATAGCACGCCATATCCTTCTCCAACAAGGATCATCACCAGGCGGCCTTGTACTTGATGCACCAAAAGCATGTTGCTCATCTAGGTCATTCAAGGCTAACTTGTAGGATGTACGGACAGAAAACATGCTTGGTTTTTCTGGTTGCCATGCAAGAAAATCTGAACCATCACGACTTGATGTTTTAATCTTTAAAATTTCTTTTGCCTCCGAAGGGAAAAGAGTATCACGTATAAGTTGTTCAATCCAATTACCATGGGGGTCAAGTAATTGCGATACATAGCACATACGACAATTACCTCGATTACTTAGCACTTTTCCATAAGACTGGCGAGAGATCTAACTGAAGGGAATATGCCCAAGAGGCAATAATAAAGTGGTTATTATCTTATTCCTTATTTATGATAAATGTTTATTTTGCATGCTATAATTGTATTAATTGGAAACGTTAATACATGTGTATTTAATAAACAAAATAGAGAGTTCCTAGTTATGCCTCTCATATAAACTAGCTCGTTGATTAACAAGATGATCAAGGTTTCCTGATCATGGGCATTGGATGTTGATAACGAGGTCACAACATTGGTAGAATGATGTGATGAACATTCATCTGAAGTATAGCACTACGATCAAAGTCATTATGTTTATACTGCTATAATATCATACAAAGTAATCCTAGTCTTTCGACCATGAGATCATGTCAATCACTAACACTAGAAGAGTATCTTGATAATATCAAACGTCACACCGTGATAGGGTGACTATAAAGGTGAGTTCAGTGCTAAGAAGATGTTATGTAGAGGCTCATAGATCAAGAGTGGGATTTGTCCATTCCGATGACAGATAGATATACTCTGGGCCCTCTCAATGATATCACATTGAGATAGCTTGCAAGCAAGTGATATGATCACTAAAATATTATATCACGGGAACGAGAAAAGAGTGCATGTCGGTAATAAGATCAAACTAGGTATGGGGATACCGATGATAGAATCTCGGACATGTAATATATCGCGAAAGGGATTTAGTTACAATGTTAAAGGTTCACACGATCAGTAGAGTCATCGTTGAATGTGTGGGAGTTAGTACGGATCTCTAGGTCTCGTTGTTGATTATTGATCGGAGAGGAGTCTCTGTCATGTATGCATTATTCGCGAACCGTAGGGTGACATACTTAAGGGATACCAACACCATTTGGAGCAAATATGTTTCAGATAAATATTTAAGAAAGCGCTGGAATCATTTCGATGGAAACCGGAATTATTTCAGGTGAAACTGCATAAACTAGTTCTGCATGTGATATTGAAATGTTGCAGGGGGGTTTTATGTGAATGTTTGTTAATTAAAGTAATTAACAAAATTCTGAAAATAAATAAAAGAGTTTTATTAAATGAGAGATTGCATTAAATTTGGTGGAAATTTAATGAAGGTGAGTGGACTTTTGAGTGGAGGCATGTTTATGTGAGTGGGAGCTCCACCCACATGAATGATGGAAGAGGTGGGGGCACCACCTTGGCCGTCGGCCATGGGAGGGGCTGCCCCTCCTCTCCCATATAAAAGGCCCTCCACTCCTCCTTTCATCTCACACCTCATCGTGAAGGATCTCTCTCCCCATCTAGAAATTATTCTCTATGCTCTTAGATTAGCGAGATACATGTTTCTGGTGGCTTTATCTGGAAAGGAGTTGCTGCTTCCGCTGCATCGCTAGAGCAAGGACATAGAGGTTGTTGAGGTACCAGATGTGTGTGCGATCACGGATGCATCGCTGCTTTGCGATGCTGGACTTCCTGGTGCTGGATCTGATGGATTTGCTGGTGCTGGACCTGCTGGACTCGCTGGACTTCATCACGATCTTGAGATCGGCAAGTGTACGACTACATCAACCATGAAATCAGTTTCGTTAACAATGCGTTGTCGCTCTTCAAGGGTATGTTCTATATGCATATATATATCCACCCGTTGATTGTATCTAGGTAGATAGATCTTGGTGCTTAGACGTTCACATCATAGGAATTTTTTTGTTTTCTATGATGCGAACCCAACAGTGGATCAGAGCCTGATCTATGCGTAGATGCTTTGCATGGGTAGAACACATATGAGTATGTGGGCGTTGATGGTCATTTTATTGCATCTTACATGTATTTTAGATATTGGTGGCATAGTGGGATGAAGCAGTCTGGACTAACTTTACATGTCCTCGCACATGACACCTGTTCCACAATTGACATGCAACTAGTTTTGCATAAGTAGCTAGCGGGTGTCTGTCTCTCCTACTATAGTCAATATCTAATTTACAATGAGTTACTAATAATTTGGTTATCATCGTTGTGGTTCCATGTTTGTAGGTAAGACCGGTTCTATCTTCGAAAGCCCTAAGCCATGTAAAAATTCCAATGGATAAATTAGAATCGTCTAGTTTAGATTGTTGTTGGGCTAGTGTCATGATATGGTAATGTTGTAAGTTGATGTATAGTTGATACTCTTACAACACACCTAATGTGTAAGTTTCATAGACCTTGGCCTTACACACAGAGGAATGATAAAGATCATACCACGATGCACATGATAGTGATCAAGTGCAAGAACCATATCATTCCACTTTTATGCATATGATATTTTGTTTGTATCTTATATTGCTTGTTTGGCATTTTAGTAGCATTATAAGATAATCCATCATTTAGATATCAAGATAAAATGTGTTCTTCCTTAGTATGCACCATTCTATGGATCGTTTTTTCAAGGCATCATGTGATGATCGGGTGTTTTTGATTCTACGATTTCATATAACGGGTGTAAGACAGTTTTACACACGCAGGTACTAAGGTTCTTACTTGGAGAGCCTAGCATGTATAGACATGACATCGGAATACGGACCGAAAGGTTAAGCATGAGTCATATAGTTGATATGATATCCATATAGATGCTCGCCTTTGAGACTACACTAACTCACGTGATGATCGGACTTGGTGTAGTGGATTTGGTTCATGTAATCACCAAAAATACACGAGGGATGTTGTGGGAGTTCATGTAGTAATATGATTAGAGTTGAATTCAATTTATCATAAATTAAGTCGAAGTGAATTTTCATAGTTTGTTGTAGTCATTGGCACCCGTTTACTACCTTGCGCTTAGTTTTAATTGAGATAATATAACTATAGAATTCTGGATATTTGCTTTACGAACTGGTATCGTATTGTTTTGAATGTCGATTTAAAGTTTAGAAGTCCTATTGCAAACTTTCATCAAACTCTATTTACTCCATGAAGTTTAATAAGTAGTATTAAATCAAGAGTAAGAATTTCAATGTTAGTATCTAAAGTATCATGTTTGCCTCCATGATTCTTGATATTCAAAAGTTGTTTTTAATATCGAGGTTATCTAGGAGCTGAAAGAATTGTTATAGAATCCATCATGTGTGGAAGATATTTTGATATCTGAAACAATGTTTATGGTTGCAATATGATAGAGTATAATTTAGCAAAATACATTTTCTCATATTGTATGAGAATTTGCAAAGGTTTGAGACGCTAGGTGTCCTAATCTCCCAAAACGGTTTTGGCAACTGGCATTATACTCACGATTTGTCCTTATAGGCTATAGTAGCTTGATCACGAAAGTTGTCATGATAAGGATGAATAGAAGATGTAGGTAAAATGTTTACTACACTAAAAGATTACTAAAGAATGGTTTTTTGAAAGAACGCCAAACATTTGATGATGGTGATCTACTTCAAAGTGCAAGTCCAAAGGTATTAGTATTTGACTGTACATGCTTTGTACTATGTATCATATCTATGGCGCCACTGTTGATGTTGATAGATTCTTTTCAAAGGAAAAGGAAATACTCAAAGAGAATCTATAAAATATTTGGTAGAAAAGAAAAGACTAGAAATGTCCAGCTAAGGTATATAGATGATATACATGTTATGGTTCTATTCTTTGCTTGTTAAACAATGTGGTTCTTGGGTATTAGATACCGAATTGGTTGGTGTGAAGTGTCATACAAGAACAACCCAGTTCATGAACTACAATGGCCTAAGTAACTAGCAAGAGAATTTGTGATGATGTTCATCGAAAACAAATAAAGTGTTATTGTGTTTCTTGTTGACATTAAAGGTTGCCTTCAAGATTTGTTTAAATAATTGCTATTTTGTTCCGGTATTATGAGAACAATGGTTGTTCAAATAATTACCGTATTCCATAGAAGATGTATGAACTTTTACAAGCCCAGTTGGAGAAATCACGTCCATAAAAACTAATGTTAAAATGTCGTAAGACAAATGATTGAAAGATCCCTTACGAAGTGACATTGACGTTTAAATTATATTGGAAATAAAACATAAAAAACTCCATGTTGATGGATTTTTGGAGTCTTTGATTTTGGTCAAATGATGTTGGTGAGACTTTCCTCGAGATAATTAAAACTCTGTTCATAGGCCAAAGAGGAACAAATGACTAGCTTATTAGACATTGTGCATGTTGATGTATATAGTCCATTATGTGTAGCCATGTGCGGTGGATCTTTCAACTTCATATGCTTTCTCCGAAAATTTGAGTGAATATATCTGTATATTTACTTGATAAGGAAGAAGTATGAAACATTTGAAAATTGTTTAAAGACTTTCAAGATGAAGTGGAAAATCACTATAACAAGAAAATAAAGAGTTTATGATTTGATCATAAAGGAAGATATTTGAGTTACATGTTTAGCAAAACACCTAAGATTTGAGGAATTGTTCCATGGATTTGTATTTCTCGATAAACTATAAGAGTATGGTATGTTCGAGAGATCAGATTGAACCTTGTTTGACATGGTAAGATCAAAGGTGTCATTTATATAACTTCCACTATTCTTTAAGGATTGAAGCTTTAGAGACTACCGCTTTTACATTGAAAAGATCACCATCATACTCCGTTGAAATGACACCATATGAGTTATGGTTTAGGATAAAACCCGAGTTGTCTTTTCTTAAATTTTGGTATTCTATGCATAAGTAAAATGTTTACAACTGAAGTCGGATAAACACGTCTTTGTAGGTTATCCCAAAGAATTTGTTGGGTATTCCTCCAGAACACTGAAGAGATTGTTGTTTGGAACATGAAGTTTCTTGAGAAGGATTTTTTCGTGAAAAATTAAGTGGGAGGACAATATAACTTTGATAAGGTCATTAAACCTGAGCTATATGTGCTAAGTAGCACAACACCGGAAAGTGTCTCGGTGGTGGCCACAATGCTCATGGATCCCATGATTACAAAGATTGTGATCTTAGAGATTAGAGTTCTATTTGAACCGTATGTGTCAGGTAAACAATCAAATAGCAAGATTTGATAAACAAGTCATTATTGTTTTGACAATGATGAAACGACTGCATGCAAAGAAGCGATGATGGGCCCTAACTCCATCAAGTGACTATAAGTCATAAAATCTATGATAGTTTCCATACATAAGAAATCAAGTTTTTGAACTTGGAAGACCCTCCGAAAGGGCATGAAGCCTATCGGTCATATTTGGATCTATAAAAAAATAGACATGGATGTTTGACATCTATGAAATAGTCGACATGTCGGGAAGGAGTTTATGACAATGTTCAAGGAGTTTACTATGAAAAGATTTGATCTTTCATAGCGATATTTAGTCTTAACGGATTAATGTAGCAACCACTACAATAATTTGGTATATGTTATTTGAACAAACAAAACAATGTTCTTCTAATAGAATGGTGCTGGGGATATGCCAAAGGGGGTATGCCCAGCAGGACGTTCCAATTGGGCCGAAGGGCCTGTGAGTGCACCTGGAGGATGGCGACTGGACTACAACGGAAGGAGAGGCCCGACGACTGGCGACTAGAGGCCCAGGAGCGTAACAGAAGCCCAGTCAGATTAGGTCAAAATCTCTGAATCCTTATCTTGTTCGGTGGTAGCTTGTAAACCCTAGCGAGGTGCCTCATATATAAAGCTCCCTAGGGTATCCTAGAGGGGCACGTTCCATCATACACCCCCTCAAGCGACTCGCTGCATAGCCGCCGAGCTCGCCACCCCTGTAACTCGCTCTCCAATAATCTAATCTAGCAGGAGTAGGTCTTTACCCTCCGGGGGCCAAACCTGGGTAAACCCATGTGCATCCGCCCCCATCTCGCACCGCAGATGGCCGCCAACTCTTCCTCACGAAACACTCAATCGCTGCCAGTGGCAGCGACTGCCGTGGCCATTTCCATGACAGTGGCGCCCACCGTGGGGCATAGCGGGACTAGCCTGAGTTCTGCGGCGAGACCCTACTCGCCGATCGATCGGCCGCTCACCATCGGTCGGATCCTGCCCAGCAGCTACATCCTGGCGTCATGCCCGGTCACTCACGGCGCGGTGATGCGGTCGGCTCCATCAACCTCTTCGTCGGCTTCACCGGTGCGGTCGACCCAGCTACAACGGTGATCGTCGGCGGATCGCCGCCGCACCGCAATCTGCTTTCGGAAGAGCAGGTCCGCTCCATCAGGAGCCTCGTCACCAAGTATGACTCGGCCACCAGCGACACGGTCAAGACTAATGGCCACCAACGACGACGCTCTGAACGACGACACCGACTCCGCGACCCATGCTTCGGTCGACGGATCCATCACCGCCGTATCACGGGAGGACTCCATCACGCAAGTCTCCAACCCCGAAGACTTCGAGGACTCCTCCATCCTAGGGATCTTCGACTCTGATTCGGGCTCGGAGTCCCCCGAGGATTTTCGCGCCAGATCCAATCGCTTCAATGTGATCAACATGGCGGGCAGCACGGCCGCCCCGCTAGATCCATTCGCCACGCCGATCCCGCCGACTGCGATGGCCACGGAGGTGGACCAAGCCCGCCTGTGGCTCACGGAGGCGCAACGCAACGAACTCGCCGAGCGCGAAAAATACCGCCTCGAACGAGAGACGGCACGGGAGTTGTCGCTCTATCACCAGCGCCACATCAGGACCCGCCTGAACTCCAACGTCTAGGGCCGCGTCCTGAACGACGAGAGCGACCCCGCACGCGCCGCTGAGCGCGAATACTGCAAGAACGCGCCGCCAGGCGGAAGCAGCCCCGCAAGACCACCACCTGGTGCACCGGCAACTGCAGCCCCCCACCACCCATGGGCCGCGCGGCCCCGCCGGACCAACCGCGGATCATCATCTCGCCTCAAGCCCACGAAGCCAACGGGCTACCACTATACTCCACCCGATGGACAACGTAGTCGCGGCCGACGCCGCGATCGCCAACCTCGACGTCCAAGGCGACGACGCGCTATAGATCCAGTACGCCAAGGCCCTACTTGTTAGGGTCGTCGAGCAATAAGCAGCGGGAGTCGACCCGCGGGGGCGGATGTACTCCCGCTCATCAGCAAGCAGGGCGGCATCAAGCGGCCACCCCACCGTGGCCAACGCATTAATTTGCCCACCACCCCAGCCCCTGGCGAACCAAACACGGGCCGCCAATCCCGCGCTGTCAACCAACGAGCCGCGACCGGCGAATAACACGGTCGCCGCCAACGGGCAGCCCCTCGACGCCCGAACAAACATCATCAACAACCAGGCGTGGCGGTCGCGCTAGCCTAACGACCCGAGACACACCCTCACCAACCGCGGCGACCCGGAACCAAGAGGCTCGCTTAGTCGAGTCGGGACGCAATGCTTCGGGCCCATGATTCGCGGGGAAAAGTACCCCGCCAACTTCAAGGCCCCCAAGGAGATCGAAAAGTACGACTCGGCGTACGATCCCGCTGTCTGGCTAGACACATACCTCATGGCAATGGGAATCGCAGGCCACACCGACCTGCTCGCCGCTTGCTACCTCCTCCTGATGATGGAGGGTGCGACCCGGCAATGGATCAACACGCTCCCCGCCGACATCATCGATTCCTGGGAAGAAATGCGGGACGCCTTTGTCAGGCACTTCGAGGGCTCCTACACCCGCGCCACCACCATAGAGGCATTGGAAATATGCCCTAGAGACAAATAGTAGTAAGGACTATGATCATATTTCATATAGTTTATGATTGAGTTTTATATCATGCTATAACTGTATTGAGTGGAAACATCAATACACGTGTGATATACAAACAAACCAGGGGTTCCCAGTGAAACTCTAGTCACTGGTTCATTGGTCAACAGATGATCATGTTTCCTGATCATGTGGCATTTATGCCAGTTGGAAATGAGGTCATCTCATTCTGAGAATGAGATGATGAACCAATACCCAACCTAAACATCGTGATTCGATCATGTCACGAAGTTCAAGTTACGATGATTAGAAATGGATCCTCGTAGACTATTCCTTAGACCGTGAGGCTATATCAATCACTGTCTCCCGAGAGTGCTTAGATAGCATCAAACGCCATCTGGTAAAATGGTGGTTATAAAGGTGTGTTCAGGTATTCGGAGGAAACCGTAGAGGCAATATATGTCAAGAGCAAGATTTGTCCGTCCATGTGACGGGAAGATACTCAAGGGCCCACTCGGAGAAGTTATATCCAATAGCTGCGCAGCGTGTGATTAGATCACGGGGATATCACTTGTCGGAACGAGTCAAATAGCATTGTTCAGTAACGAGATTGAACTCGACATGAAGATGGCATTGATCAGGTCTCGGGCAATGCAAGTATCTAATGACAAAGGGAATAAGACACGACTGTCCCGGTTCAAACGACGAAAGATCTTTGTGGAACGCACAGGGGTCACATGGCCATCCAGGTCCCTCTGTTGATCATTGGTGCGGGAGTGTCCCGACCATGTCGGAAGTGTTCCCGAACCGTAGGGTATCATTCTTAAGGGCTTGATGATGCTTAGAGAGTGTTTATAGGATCGGTAGAATCACCGAAGAAAAGAAGGGAGAAAACCGGAAGGGTTTCGGTAAGTCCGGAGGATGTCCGGAGTGGAGGTGGAAGGTGTTCCATAGCCACGGAGATTGAATGATATGTGAATGAATGTTAAATATTGATTTAATCATTTATTCATAATTATTTAATAAAGAGAAAATAAATTAAAAGGTCAAAAGGCTTAATGGGCCAATTCTGGAGGGAGAGGGCCCATTAGGGAAAAGGAGAAAGGGGAGAAGGGGCAAGGGGGAGGCCGGTTGGGCCTAGCCCCCTCCCCCCCCCCCCCCCCCCCCCCGCGGGGCCCACTAGTGGCCGGCGGCCACCTCCTCCCCCCTCCTCTCCTTTAGTCCCACCCCGGGACTTGAGGGTAGGTGGTACCTCCCCTCCCCCTATATAAGGTGGGGTATTTGGCCTAGAAAATACAACCCAATAATCAATAAAGGTCTCCCCACTTTTGGGAGGACCTCTAATTGATATTTTCTCTCTCCCCCTCTCTCTCTCGTGACCATGGTACCAAGTCTGGACTGCGTGAGCCAGAGACATCTTCACCGCGGAGCGCCGTCGTGCTGTGGGATTCGAATCCGGGAGCTCTACTTCCGCAACTGCTGCTGGATTGGGGAAGCGGGAGTCATCGTCAGGCACCGGAGGTGTGTAACTCCCACGAGGTGTCACACTTGAGGCACTCAAGTCGTTGGAGCCAGAAGGAGCGCAAGGACTTCATCACGACCTTGAGGTCGGCTTCGGCTCGTTTACATCAACCATGCTCTCCTAAGCGTTGACAACGTTTTTCGGTCTTCAAGGGTAAGTTCACGAAAAGTCCCTCGCGTTAATGTATTACTAATAGATAGGTCCTGGCAGCTTCAGGGGTTCAGGGGCGTAGAGTAAAATTTATTGTTTTTATGCGCGGAACCCCTACAAGAGGACCTCGAGCGATGCATCCAGGGACAACGCGAGTCGACTCGCCGCTGGATCCAAAGATGGCAAGAACTGTGGATCAATGCCTCCAGCATCCACCCAGACACGGCGATACATTGCTTCAAGAACGCGTGCCGGTACGAACCCCTGGTCGCTAAGATCAAGAGGGTCTACCGGACGCTCGACAGCATCCCCGACCACCTCGAGATCGCCAAACGCTACGCGGAGGAGGACCCCAACCAAGACTCCGACGATGAGTCGGGAGGAAGATGCCGCACCAGCATCCACGACAGCGGGCGCCTACGCGACATGCGCTACAACAACACCAGCATCACCGGCAAGCGCCGCACAGACGGGCGAGTCAACTTCATCGCCAACTCCAGCTACGGCCAGCGCGACTCCAAGAACTACCGCCGCGATGGAGGAAACTACCGCGACAGTGTCAACTACCGCTCCAACAACACAGCGAGGCCGAAATTCGACCCCGCTGCCCTGCTCAATCAGCCCTGCATCTACCATAGCAGGGAGGGAAAACCCGCCACCCACACCACCACTGATTTCCATTCTCTCGAAGAGATTGAGAAGGCGAGGCGAGCAAGGGAGGACCCCAATAATAACCCACCTCGGGACAACGGGAACGTCGGCGGCTTCAGCACCGCCGTCGGCTCGCTACACACCTTCACCGGACTCGGCACCAAACGCGAGAAGAAGGTGCTCGCCCGCGCGGTCGCCGTCAACGGTGACACAAGTCGACATCCCTCGCTTCCTCAACTGGTCCGAGCAGAGTATCACCTGGAGCCGCCAGGACCACGCGCCAAGGATCGAATACCCAGGGCGAGTCGCCCTGGTAGTCAGGCCCAAGGTGGCCGACTACTGGCTGCCCAAGACACTAATGGACGGTGGGAGTTCCATTAACATCCTGTACCTGGACATGTTTAAGAGGCTCCAGCTCCCAGAAACAGCCATTGAGCCAACCCTAACGACCTTCCACGATATCGTCCCCAGTCGGAAGGCATACCCGATCGGGAAGGTGACGCTGCTAGTCACCTTCGGCACTCCGACAAACTACCGCACGGAGAGGATCATATTCGAGCTGGTGAACTTCCGCAGCCCCTTCCACTGCGTCCTAGGTCACCAGACATTCGCAAAATTCATGGCGACCCCGCACTACGCCTACAACATGATGAAGCTCCCTGGGCCAAGCGGCATCATCACCTTCCACGGCAACCCCGACATGGTCGTGGAATGCGAAGACAAAGGCGCCAAGCTCACCAACGTTGTCATCA
Organism: Avena eriantha; assembly: GCA_910589775.1. Classification (NCBI taxonomy): domain Eukaryota; kingdom Viridiplantae; phylum Streptophyta; class Magnoliopsida; order Poales; family Poaceae; genus Avena; species Avena eriantha. Next base: position 399,062,481 of record OU342745.1, read on the forward strand.
CCGTGGAAACCGACCATGCGGAGGAGCTCGCGAAATACGCGGGAAACATTAACAAGGACGACCCTACCATCCTGAAGAAACCAATCGCCGCGAACTCCACGTTCGAGGCGACCACGCACACCCACACCGTCGAGCTCGTCCTAGGCAACTCCAACCAGACGGTCACCATTGGGGCGCACATGAGCCCCGCATAGGAAAGCGCGCTCATCAGGTTCCTCCGTGAGAACCACAACATCTTCGCATGGAAGCCATCTGACATGCCAGGAGTCCCGAGGGAACTCGCTGAGCACAAACTCAACGCTGACCCCAAAGTGCGGCCAGTAAAGCAGTCGCTACGGCCCTTCAATGAAGAGCGTCGTCGAGCAATCGCTGAAGAAGTTCAGCGCCTGCTAGCCGCAGGCTTCATCCGGCCAATCAAATACTCCAAGTGGTTGGCAAACCCAGTCCTAGTTCTAAAAAAGAACAACACATGGAGAATGTGCATCGACTACACCAACCTCAACAGCGCCTGCCCGAAGGAGGAGTTCGTCCTACCGTGCATCGATCAGATCATCGACTCGACCGCGGGATCGGAGTCGATGTGCTTCCTTGACGCTTACTCTAGTTATAACCAGATCAAGATGGAGGTCAAGGACGAGGAGAAGATGGCGTTCATTACGCCATTCTGCGCCTTCTGCTACACGGCCATGACGTTCAGCCTCAAGAACGCAGGCGCCACATACCAGAGGTGCATGCAGGAGTGTCTAGCGAGACAAATTGGCCGCAACATTCATGTCTACATAGACGACGTGGTGGTAAAATCCACCCGCCAGGACGACCTGCTCGCCGACCTAGCCGAAACCTTCGCAAACCTGCGGAGGTACAACATCAACCTGAACCCCAGAAAATGCACCTTCGGCGTCCCCACCGGACAACTTCTGGGATATGTAGTCTCCAAGAGAGGCATCAAAGCCAACCCCACCAAGATCGACACCATCGCATGACTCGGGAAACCCGAGTGCCTGCGTGATGTCCAGAAGTTGGCAGGGCGAGTCGCGGCCCTCAGTCGCTTCATCCCCCGACTAGGCGAGAAGGCAATGCCCCTCTACCGCCTGATGCGCAAGAACCCCACGTTCCAATGGGACGTGGAGGCCGACGACGCACTCAGAGCGCTCAAAGAAGTGCTACTCGCGGCCCCACTACTCGTTGCTCCACTCGACAAAGAGCCAATGCTCGTTTACGTCGTGGCCTCTACTCGAGTTGTCAGCGCCGTGATGGTCGTCGAATGACTGGAAGAGGGCAAGGAGCGCCCCATACAGTGCCCCGTCTACTACATCAGCGAAGTTCTAACGGACTCACGACAGCGCTACCCGCAATACCAAAAACTAGTGTACGCGGTATTCCGAGCACAGCGGCGGCTCCCACACTACTTCCAGGAGCACCCAATCACGATGGTCTCCTCCGTGCCCCTGCAAGACATCATACGCAATCGCGAGGCGACCGGGCGAGTCACCAAGTGGGCTGTCGAAATCGGCGTCCACAACATCAAATACGAGCCCCGCAAAGCGATCAAGTCACAAGCCCTGGCTGATTTCCTTGCAGACTGGGAAGAAGCACGGCAGCCAGAGAAGCTCTCGTACCTCCACTATTGGTCGCTCCATTTTGACGGCTCCAAGAACGCCGACGGCGCAGGGGGTGGGGTCATACTGACCTCTCCCAAAGGAGACAAGCTCCGCTATGTGCTCCACCTCAACTTCAAGCCCTGCACCAACAACATGGCAGAATATGAGGCCCTCCTTCATGGCATGAGAGCCGCGAAGGAGATGAACGTCAACCGCCTACGATGCTATGGCGACTCCGACCTAGTCGCCGGCCAAGTCGCCGGGACGTGCGACGCCGTCTCCCCAACAATGATCGCGTACCGCCAAGTTGTCGACCAGTTGGGAGGACACTTCGACGGCTACTCCGTCGAGTGGATCGACAGGCACAAAAATGAGGAGGCAGACACCCTCTCCCGCATCGGATCGACCCGAAAAGCGCCACCAGTAGGCATCTTCCTCGACATCATCCACAAACCGTCGGTCAGCCCACCAAAAGAGATCGACGTCCGGATCCCACTACAACCAGAACCGGCCTTAGTCGCCATGGTTGTGGAACCTAGCGACTGGACAGCACCATACGTCGCCTTCTTGGAACATAAACTCCTACCAAGCAATGAGACGAAGGCGCGAATGATCCTGCGCAGCTGCAAATCCTTCGTCATCATCAACGGCGAGCTCCACAGACGCAGCGTGACCGGCATGTTCCAGCACTGCGTATAGCCAGAAGAAGTCCGCAAGATCCTCCATGACATTCATGTCGGCGACTACGGCCATCACGCCGGCGCCAAGTCGCTAGTCGCCAAGGCCATGCGGCACGGTTTCTACTGGCTCACCACACATGCCGACGCCACCAACATCGTCCAACGATGCGTCGGGTGCTAGAAGTACGCCCACCAGATGCACCTCCCTGGCTCAGCACTCAAGACCATCCCCATCACGTGGCCATTCGCCGTATTGGGCATGGACATGGTAGGCCTGTTCAAGAAGGCCCCGTCTGGCTTCACTCACCTCATGGTCATAGTTAACAAGTTCCCCAAATGGGTCGAGGCCAAGCCAATAAAAAAGTGTGACGGCAAGACGGCCACCAAGTTCCTATGCGAGCTCATCTACCGGTACGGCTACCCGCACAACATCATAACAGACAATGGCACCAACTTCGCCAAGGGGACCATGGCGGAATTCTGTGAAGAACATGGCATACGACTCGACCTCGCATCAGTCGCCCACCCGGAGTCAAATGGCCAAGCAGAACGCGCCAACCAGAGCGTCCTCCACGGGCTCAAGCCGCGACTCCAGGTGCCCCTTGAGTGCACCCCAGGATGCTGGGTCGACGAGCTCCCCTCTGTGATATGGGGGATCCGCACCTCCGTTAATCGCTCCACCGGGTTCACGCCCTTCTTCATGGTGTATGGCGCCGAGGTTGTAATGCCAACTGACCTAGAGCATGACTCACCTCGAGTCGCCAACTACATCGAGGTGGCCAACAAGGTTGCCCGCCAAGACAGCATCGATCAACTCGACGAGGCACGCGACCTGGCTCGCTCCCGCACCACCATATACCAGCAAGGACTCCGCTGCTACCACAGCCGCCGAGTGCGAACTCGCACCTTCCAGGAAGGCAACCTGGTCCTACGAATGACCCAAGACAAGAAGGGCATGCACAAACTCTCCCCCCATGGGAGGGGCCGTTCGCCATAGGCCGAGTCCTTGGCAATGATGCCTACTACCTAATCGACATACGGGGTGACGGCCAGCTGGAGGTCGGGAGGCCATGGAACGTAAACCTCCTCAGAAAGTTCTATACTTAGAACCCCACATTGTACCCCGCTGGCATATATAATGAAATTCATCCGGATCGCACAAATTGTGTCCACTCGCCATATTCTTGTGCCACTCGCACTCGTACATATCAACAATATGCTACTTACGGAAGTAACCTCTCGTCGAGCGACCGGCACGACTAAGTAGTGCGGCACAAGGGCACCGAAAATATTCGGGCCTTGGGTCGTTGATGACCCACAAGTATAGGGGGTGTATCGCAGTATTTTTGATAAGTAAGAGTGTCGAACCCAACGAGGAGCAGAAGGTGCTGGCTAGTGGTATGGATCAGGAATTCTCTGCAAATACTTAGCAAACGGATTTTTAGGGGTTTTCGATAAAGCAAGTAAACAAAATACAAGTAAATAAAAGACAGTAAGAATGAATGCAGCAAGTGGCCCAATCCTTTATGCAGCAAAGGACAAGCCGGTTGTATTTCTATAGATGACCAAACATTCTCGAGGACACATGGGAAGACTGTCAAGTGCTTTCGCTTCATATAGTCGATTAATCTTCTTTAGCTTGCTAAGTGTTGTGTGGGTGAACCTGTGCTAATGTACCGCCCCATCCAAGACTAATACAAACTTGTGATTATACCCCTTGCAAACATCCGTAAGTACAACAAAGTAATTAAGGTAGAAACCTAACCACAGCTTTAAACTCTAAGACCCTTACGTCCCTTGTGCAATGGTTTCCTAACGGGGGTTCAGGTTTCTGTCACTCCGACAACCCCTACGATTAGTAGCCAAATACACAATGCATTCCCCTAGGCCCTTATAGGTGAAGTGTCATGTAGTCGACGTTCACATGACACCACTAGAAGAAGTACACCACAACTTAAATAACAATCTATTGAATCTTTCTCAACGCAACTCCACTACTAACAACAAGACTTCTCCCATGTCCTCAAGAACAAAACGAACTACTCACAAGACATCATATGGATAATGATCAGAGATGAAATAATGATGTATAACAATCTGAACATAAACAATGATTCAATGGTTCACTCAATAGCATCAACTACAAAGAGTAATCAACACCGGGAAAGTTTCCCCTATGAACTATAGCAAGATTCAACCAATTGTTACAGCAATATGGAGATGGTGATGAGGGTGCTGATGGTGATGATGATGGTGATGATGATGATGATCCCGATGAAGCCCAGATTGATGGTGGTGTTGATGGCGACGATCTTCCCTCTCCGGGAAGGAATTCTCCCGGCAGAAATCTGTCTGCCGGAGAGATCTTTCTCTCTCGGTGTTTTCCGCTCCGTAGAGGCAGCAAAATCTTTCTGTGGTCGCTCCCCGAGTCTTAGGGTTTCGGGAGGATGATATACGCCAGAGGGGAGAGGCTGGAGTGGGCCAGGGCGGCCACACCACTCCCAGGCGCGGCCTAGGCCTGCCCGCGCCATGGGGTGGCGTGGCCCCCCTGTGGCCCACCTCCACTCCATCTTCTGGCATCCTGAGTCTTTTGGAAAAATAGAATTTTCCGTATATTTTTCCAGATTTTCTGATATTCACGATTTTTTCCTCCAAACAGCACCTTTTCCATCAGAATCCTGACTGCAGCGGTCCATGCTCCAAAAGTCATCAACCATGCAAAAATAGATGAAATAACATAAGTATCACCTCTCAATATGAAATATATCAATGAATAATAGTGAATTAAGACATAGAATTGTGATGTAAAATGGACGTATCAACTCCCCCCAAGCTTAGACTTCGCTTGTCCCCAAGCGAAACTGAGCTCAATAAACATGACCTCAGGTTTATGGAGTGAAGAGTCGATAAAAGAATACGGACAAGAAGCATCACATTCACCAAAAGCATAGATCATAATAGAAGACAACTCACTATTATATAACTCAACTTGCAATGAGTAAAGGAAACACAATAAAGATACATAGAGTAAATCATAATTGGTAATGGTAAACTTAGCTCTCGGTTGAAGAATAGTTGATAATTTGCTGGAGTTCACAAATAGCTGGTTTTCAAAGAAAGCTTTCAAAGTAGTAAACTTCAAGATAGGAGCAATGTGCAAAGCAAGGAATATAAGAAACATGAATGCATAAATCATCATATGAATGAATGAAACACATCAACTCAAAATACTTGTTGAGATAGAAGGGAATAGGTTTACTGACTCAATTACAAAGCAAAATAAAGGCCCTTCGTAGAGGGAAGCAGGGATTGCAAGTCTCATAAAGAGCTCCCAAAAATTATGATACTTACTAGCTTTCAGCTCTCATTGCCCCTATCATAGGTATCTTTTGGTGATTAAGGTTAAAGTGACACAACTAAGAGGATATGCTTGACAAGTTATAAGTTGAAATCTCATGCCCCTTACTTATGAGTACCGATCCTCATGCTACTCAACTTCAGTCACGAGCAAGCTCTTGTCATTGTAAATACATGCGTATCATTGAGAACCACCAACGGGGTACCCCTTGCACATGACACAGGAGCTATCCCATAATCAAAATGACAAGGCAAGCAGACAGTGAGCATCTCAGCGATCTTTTTATTTGCTATTTGCATAGGTTTTTATTGAGGATGCTTCATAGAATGCTCACTATAGTTATGCTGCAAGTTTCCACCATGATTAGGCATGGCTTAGGCTAGCAGCCCAGGCGTTTCTCTAACACACATATAAACTCCATGATCTTACAAGTTCCACTTTTATTTCACACCGCTGGGATCCATAAGCAAAATAATATGATATCAACTAGGTACAAGTACCAATGAAGTGTTGAAAGCGGTCCCCATGATACATGGTTCGTCTAACTTCAACTCATAAAGCGCAAGCATATACGCAACAAAGAAGGACCCAATGGTTCAAGTTTATTAAATGCAAGGAAGTAAAGTGTGCCATCAAGTTCGTGAGAGCTTTAATCACTAATTTTCGCATAACAAGTTTAATTTGGGAGGTAGACAAAACAAGAATTTACTTGGAATAGCAATAATGCTACTAGGTGGGTATGGTGGACGCAAGTGGCGTGGGTTTTGGTTTAAAGGAGGTGGATGCACGAGAAGAATTCCCTCTCAGTACAGGTTTCTGGCTAGCAAGGCTGGGTAGCAAGTATAAGAGTTGAAGGAAACAAACAAGCATACAAATGATAAAGACAAACATGCAATCTTCCTTGGAAGCACAAAAGATCTTAACTAGAGAATACTAAACTTATGAGCAAATCAAGAAAGAAAGATGATGAAATTATTTTCCTCTAGAGTACTTCTATCTTTTTCTTTTCAACTCTCAAAAAGGTGTTGCTACTGACCGAGCCAGGTTTGCCAAAACCAACTAAATTAACTCAATGATCCCAGAGTGCTACCAATACTAACAATAAGATCAATCATATAACCACGAATTGAAAACTAATATAAGCCATGCAAAAGAGTGAATGATAGAACTTCTCATTAATATTCCATAACGGAAACTCACACCAAGGGATACATATCTAACGAGAGAGGGGACACTTCCATAATGCAAACCATACTACAAAATAACTCCTCTATTCATGATATGACTCTACTAAAAAGGTAAAAAGATAGAAGATAGTGATATGATACCGCGGCACTCCCCCAAGCTTGGAACAAACCAAGGGGATGCCAAACCTGATGACGAATTACTCCTTCGGTGGTGGTGGTATCCTCTCATCTTCGTCCGTCTTCAAGGGTAAAGGCTTCCCATCAACAAAGGACATCGTGGTTTCCAACATCCTGAAACTTGCAGCAGCACTTATGCGTTTAAATCTAGCCTCATACTCACAATTTTGATTCTGAACATCATAAAACTGTGCTTGCAGTTCGTTGGTTGTTTGGTGGAGTGAGAGCACTTCGTCTTTGAGTTCAGCAGTCTCCTTTTGGTGCTCGGTGATGAGTTTGGAGCAAATCTTATGTATGATATCCACTTCGCGCTCCGCCATCTTCCTGTACCTAAAGACTTCTTGCTCCAGTGCTTCCATCCTGTCCTCCAGACTTCCTTCACCTTTAGGGCCTTGAACCTCTTTAATCCGGACCTCTCCACCTTCGAGCAACAACTCCTTGGGATGAATCTTCAATTCTCTCATGTATTGGTTGATGATATCCTCTAAGGAGTCTCCCTTGGATGATCCAGAGGAAGACATTGTGGCTCCAAATCTAGGATTCTACCTGGCAGAAACAGATCGAAACAAAAACACGACGAAAACACGATATACGGACCTCGGGGGATCTGGGGGTTATATATTACAAAGTTTCATATCAAAAGGAAGGTGCTGGGAGAAAACAAGTCGGAGGCGGATTCCGGGGTGGCCTCACCACCTGGTGGCGCGGCCAGGGGTGGGCCCGCGCCATGGGGTGGTGTGGGCCACCCTGGCTTCGTTTCCGCCCCTTTTTCGCTTCGTGGCTTTCCTTATTGACTGAAAACTGCAAAAATATAGTTGGATTGTATTTTCACGGAACTTTTCTTACCAGAACTGTTACCTAGTTGGACACGGACTCTGCAGGTCTCTGAATTTGGTCTTCAATGAATTTCTCTAGAGTTATAACTTGAAAGGCGTCAACATCTTCATTGTAAGAATCTCCAGCAATATAGTGTTTGAGTCGCTGTCCATTCACTACTTGTGCAGTATTATCTTTTAAAGAAGAAATTTTTATTGCTCCTGAATTGTATACTTCTTCAATGATGAAAGGTCCTTCCCATTTTGATAGTAGCTTACCTACAGAAAATCTGAGACGATACCTATACAATAGAACTTTCTCACCAACATGAAATTCTCTCTTAAGTATTCGCTTGTCATGCCATCTTTTAACTTTTTCCTTAAAGAGCAAGGCATTCTCATAGGCTTCACTCCTCCATTCATCTAAAGAACTTAAGTCAAATAATCTTTTCTCACCAGCGAGCTTACAATCTCTATTTAGTTCTTTCACCGCCCAATAAGCTTTATGTTCTAATTCTAAGGGTAGGTCGCAAGCTTTCCCATAAACCATTTTATAAGGAGACATTCCCATAGGATTTTTGTAAGCAGTTCTATAAGCCCATAAGGCATCATTCAACTTCTTAGCCCAGTTTTTTCTAGACCTATTGACAGTCTTTTGCAAGATAGATTTAATTTCTCTATTTGATAATTCTACTTGCCCGCTAGTTTGGGGGTGATAAGCTGAAGCAATTCTATGATTAACATCATACTTAGCGAGGGTCTTCCTAAAACTGCCATGAATGAAATGAGAACCCCCATCAGTCATGAGATACCTAGGCACTCCAAACCTAGGGAAGATAACATCCTTAAGCATTTTTAGAGAGGTTTCCCCGTCAGCACTCTTCGTAGGAATGGCTTCTACCCACTTAGTAACATAATCTACGGCAACAAGAATATGAGTATAGCCTTTCGAAGGAGGGAAAGGACCCATAAAGTCAAATCCCCAACAATCAAAAGGTTCAATAACTAGAGAGTAGTTCATAGGCATTTCATTGCATCTAGAAATATTACCAACACGTTGACATTCATCACAAGATAAAACAAATTTTCTTGCATCTTTAAAAAGGGTAGGCCAGTAGAAGCCTGATTGTAATACCTTATGTGCCATTCTATCTCCTGCATGATGTCCTCCATAGGCACTACCATGGCATTTGCGCAATATCTCTTTTTGTTCATATTCTGGAACACATCTTCGCATAATACCATCAACTCCTTCTTTATATAAGTGTGGGTCATCCCAAAAATAATGTCTTAGATCATAGAAGAACTTCCTTCTTTGCTGAGATGTAAAAGTTGGAGGCAAATACTTAGAGACAATAAAGTTAGCATAATCAGCATACCAAGGGCTTCCTCGCGAGCTCACCCCCACTGCAGCTAACTGTTCATTCGGGAAACTATCATTAACAGGCATAGGGTCAAAAGAGATGTTTTCGAAGCGAGATAAATTATCAGCTACAGGATTTTCAGCACCCTTTCTATCTACTATATGTAGATCAAACTCTTGTAAAAGTAGTACCCATCTAATAAGCCTAGGCTTAGCGTCCTTCTTCGTCATAAGATATTTAATAGCAGCATGATCAGTATGAATAGTTACTTTTGAGTCCACAATATAGTGCCTAAACTTATCACAGGCAAAAACAACAGCTAGAAATTCCTTTTCGGTAGTGGCATAATTCCTTTGAGCAGCGTCTAAAGTCTTACTAGCATAATGGATAACGTTTAACTTTTTATCAATACGTTGCCCAAGGACAGCCCCTACAGCAAAATCACTAGCATCACACATTATTTCAAACGGTAAACTCCAATCAGGTGGTTGAACAATAGGGGCTGTAGTTAAAGCCTTCTTAAGAGTTTCAAAAGCTTCTCTACAATCATCATCAAAAACAAAAGGTACATCTTTTTGAAGAAGATTAGTGAGAGGTTTTGATATCCTAGAGAAGTCTTTAATAAATCTCCTATAGAAACCAGCATGACCAAGGATACTACGAATACCTTTGATGTCTCTTGGACATGGCATCTTCTCAATTTCCTCAACCTTAGCTCTATCAACTTGCATGCCTCTTTCAGAAACTTTATGCCCAAGAACAATCCCTTCATTAACCATGAAGTGGCATTTCTCCCAATTAAGAACAAGATTAGTTTCTTCACATCTCTGCAAATCTTTATCAAGGTTGTGCAGGCAATTATCAAAAGAAATTCCATAGACAGAAAAGTCATCCATGAACACTTCTACAATTTCCTCACAAAAACCATGAAAGATAGCAGACATGCACCTTTGGAAAGTAGCGGGAGCATTACATAAACCAAAAGGCATACGTTTATAAGCATAAGTTCCATAAGGGCAAGTAAAAGTAGTTTTTTTCTTGATCTTGTTGTTTAACAACAATTTGAGAGAAACCAGAATAACCATCAAGAAAACAAAAATGGGTCTTTTTAGACAACCTTTCCAACATTTGATCAATAAAAGGAAGCGGGTAGTGATCTTTTTTAGTAACTTTATTGACTTTCCTAAAATCGATGCACATCATATAGCCTACCACTATTCTTTGAGGAATAAGCTCATCATTATCATTAGGGACAACGGTAATACCTCCCTTTTTAGGAACACAATGAACAGGACTAACCCATTCACTATCAGCAATAGGGTAAATAATACTAGCATCAAGGAGTTTCAATACCTCATTCCTTACCACTTCCTTCATCCTAGGATTTAAACGTCGTTGGTGCTCCACTACTGGCTTCGCATCTGGTTCTATGTTGATAGAATGCTGACATATAGTAGGTGAAATCCCTTTTAAATCATCCAGAGTATAGCCCATAGCTCCTGGATGTTTCCTCAAAACTTCCAATAACCTTTCTTCTTCCTTCCCTGAAAGTTTAGCGCTAACAATAACAGGATATGTCTTTTTATCATCAATATAAGCATATTTAAGATCATCAGGGAGAGGTTTTAGATCGAAAACCGGATCCTTTTTAGGTGGCATCATGGTACCCAAGTCTTCTACAGGCAAGTCGTGCTTAAGCATCATAGGTTGATCACGGAGAATCCTGTCAATCTCAATCCTTTCTTCCATGAAGATTTCACTTTCATGATCTTCCATAAATTGCTGCAAAGCATTGTTAGGAGCAAGAGAAATAGAAGCAAGTTGTTCAACCCTAAAATCCTCATTATGGGTCTCCTCTTCGCAAGGTTCTTTAGCAAATTTCGAAAAATTAAACTCATAAGATTCCCCATCAAACTTAGTCAAGATTTTCTCCCTCTTGCAATCAATAATAGCTCCACAAGTACTCAAGAAAGGTCTACCAAAAATGATAGGTTAGGTTTTACTAGCAGCCGAACCAAGTACTAGAAAATCAGCAGGGTACTTAATCTTACCACAAAGAACTTCCACGTCTCGCACAATACCAATTGGAGAGATGGTATCTCTATTAGCAAGGTGAATAACCACATCAATCTCCTCCAACTCGCAAGGACTGATTTCATGCATAATTTCTCTGTAAAGCTCATAAGGAATAGCACTAGAACTTGCACCAATATCACATAAACCATAATAGCAATGATCACCAATTCTAACAGAAAGCATAGGAACACTAGCCTTTTTAGATCTATTGGGATGTGAAACAATATTAGAAGCATCCTCACAAAAGACTATGTGCCCATCTTCTACGCTTTTAGTGACAAGGTCTTTCACAATTGCTACCACGGGTTCAATGTTTATTTATTCATCAGGTTTTACAGTTCTTTTTTCACTTTTGGTGATTACATTGGTTATCATAGGATGGTCCTTTACCTTTTCGGGGAAGGGAATCTTCTCGATATAAAGTTTGGGTAAGATGGGATCAATAATGCAATACTCAGCACTTCCAATAGGAGCATAGTCAACAATATCTTTGTAAGGTGCATGGTATTTGTTCCATCCCCTTTTTGGAATTTCGATATAGGAAGCAAAAGCTCTAAAGCAATTCGTAATAACTTGCAAATCAAGATCATAAATATTACTAATATTTTGAAAGTCATCAGTTCCCATAAAAGATTCAATGCATTCATAATCATAATTTATACCTGACTTTCTACCTTTGTCATTCTCCCAAGCTTCAGAATTGTCTTGAATACGATCTAGAAGGTCCCATTTAGCTTCTTCTTCCATACGAGTGAATGATCCAGCACAAGAAGCATCCAATAAATCTTTGTCATGTAGAGGGAGCCTTGCATAAAAGTTGTTAATAATAATATTGTTGGGAAGCTCATGAATGGGACATTTGAGCATTAGTAACTTCAATCTCCCCCAAGCTTGAGCTGTAATCTCTCCATCAAGAGGCCAAAAGTTGTATATTTGATTCCGATCTTTATGAATCTCACTAGGAGGATAAAACTTTGAATAAAAGAGAGGCACTATTTCCTCCCATTCTAGAGCTTGACCATTCTTCAGTAGCTTATACCATTCCTCAGCTCTTCCTTTCAGTGATAATGAGAATAACTTCTTCTTAACTTGATCTGTAGTAATACCTGCACACTTGAACAACCCGCATAATTCGTGTATAAAGAGTAAATGATCACCGGGATGGATAGTTCCATCCCCAACATAGTAGTTATCCATAACACGATCAATAATTCTTGTAGGTATTTTGAAAACATCTCTCTCAGCAGATGGTGGCTTATCTACTACCTTAGCAGTTGTAGTAGCATTACCAAGTAAGAAACTCAGCGAATTATCCATAAAGAAAACAAAGCAACTAGCAGAAGTAAACAATACTCATAGTAGAAGTTTCCTTTACCAGTTCCACTCTCCAATAGCGCTTCACTCCCCGGCAACGGCGCTAGAAAATAGTCTTGATGACCCACAAGTATAGGGGGTGTATCGCAGTATTTTCGATAAGTAAGAGTGTCGAACCCAACGAGGAGCAGAAGGTGCTGGCTAGTGGTATGGATCAGGAATTCTCTGCAAATACTTAGCAAACGGATTTTTAGGGGATTTGGATAAAGCAAGTAAACAAAATACAGTAAGAATGAATGCAGCAAGTGGCCCAATCCTTTATGCAGCAAAGGACAAGCCGGTTGTATTTCTATAGATGACCAAACATTCTCGAGGACACATGGGAAGACTGTCAAGTGCTTTCGCTTCATATAGTCGATTAATCTTCTTTAGCTTGCTAAGTGTTGTGTGGGTGAACCTGTGCTAATGTACCGCCTCATCCAAGACTAATACATACTTGTGATTATACCCCTTGCAAACATCTGTAAGTACAACAAAGTAATTAAGGTAGAAACCTAACCACAGCTTTAAACTCTAAGACCCTTACGTCCCTTGTGCAATGGTTTCCTAACGGGGGTTCAGGTTTCTGTCACTTCGGCAACCCCTACGATTAGTAGCCAAATACACAATGCATTCCCCTAGGCCCTTATAGGCGAAGTGTCATGTAGTCGACGTTCACATGACACCACTAGAAGAAGTACACCACAACTTAAATAACAATCTATTGAATCTTTCTCAACGCAACTCCACTACTAACAACAAGACTTCTCCCATGTCCTCAAGAACAAAACGAACTACTCACAAGACATCATATGGATCATGATCAGAGATGAAATAATGATGTATAACAATCTGAACATAAACAATAATTCAATGGTTCACTCAATAGCATCAACTACAAAGAGTAATCAACACCGGGAAAGTTTCCCCTATGAACTATAGCAAGATTCAACCAATTGTTATAGCAATATGGAGATGGTGATGAGGGTGCTGATGGTGATGATGATGATGATCCCGATGAAGCCCAGCTTGATGGTGGTGTTGATGGCGACGATCTTCCCTCTCCGGGAAGAATTCTCCCAGCAGAAATCTGTCTGCCGGAGAGATCTTTCTCTCTCGGTGTTTCCCGCTCCGCAGAGGTAGTGGAATCTTTCTGTGGTCGCTCCCCGAGTATTAGGGTTTCGGGAGGATGATATACGCCAGAGGGGAGAGGCTGGAGTGGGCCAGGGCGGCCACACCACTCCCAGGCACGGTCTAGGCCTGCCCGCGCCATGGGGTGGTGTGGGCCCCCTGTGGCCCACCTCCACTCCATCTTCTGGCAGCCTGAGTCTTTTGGAAAAATAGAATTTTCCGTATATTTTCCCGGATTTTCTGATCTTCGCAAATTTTGCCTCCAAATAGCACCTTTTCCATCAGAATCCTAATTGCAGCGGTCCATGCTCCAAAAGTCATCAACCATGCAAAAACAGATGAAATAACATAAGTATCACCTCTCAATACGAAATATATCAATGAATAATAGTGAATTAAGACATAGAATAGTGATGCAAAATGGACGTATCAGTCGTCCACGAAAACGCCAACCTGGAGCCGCCATTGGAGTCGCCTAGCCCGACTGGCCCAACGGGCCAAGACAACCGGTACACGCTTCTCACAGCGACTTGTCCCTCCCATCCTCGTGCAAAGCGACTCGAATGGTTAAGTACCATGCATAGGGACTCCGCAAAACGGGAACCACCACGCGGCTCAGGAACACACCAAGTAAGAGATCTGCCTAGGACTCGCCAAGCGACTGGCTCTCCGGGCCAGGGGAGGAGACACGTTACAACCAACGCATTCACAACCTGTAACAAGAACATGACCAATGTGGTCGGGAACAATGCTCGGGGACTCGCTTACAAGTCAATCCTACTCACGCTCGGGGACTCGCCACTCAGAAGACGCGAGAGATAAAAACAGTGCATAACCAAAACAATACACAAAAGTATACAATCGAGTTATACCCCATTAAAGGGCGGACGTGCTCGGGGACTAGCTCAACCAAAAACAAACACACCACACAATCCTAGTCGCAATACGAGTCGATTGACTCCCCTTGGCATATATTGCAAAATACTTTACAGCAGTCGCCACTTGGCATATATCACAAATTGGACAATTACATTGTTTATTCCACAGGCCCTTATGAAGAAGCAGCGCCAACCCCCTTGACACAAACAAAAGGCTGCCACGGGTTCGTCGGGTACGTCGTCAGCGACTTTGACAACGACGATCGGAAGGGCTGCTCCGACTTCATATCGCGATGCTCCGGCTTGGGGTCGCCAGGCGCCAACACCGTCTCCTGGTACGGCAGCAGATCCCCCATAGCCAAGACCCGATCGGCGTAAGGGGCAGCCTTCGCGGTCAGCTTCAGCACCTCTGACATCTCCACCGTGACGGTCGCCGATGGGTAGCCACTAGTCACGTCGTCAAGGTCGAAGTCGTCGGGGAAGTGGGCGAGACCTAATCTCAACGCTGTGGTGGCCCCGCGCCTGAACGCTGAGCGCGTCATCCACTCCACGACGGCAGGCACCTCCTCCAGATAGCGCCACACCTCCGTAAGCCCCCCAGGAATAACTTCGGTGGAGGACATGCCCTGAAGAGCCGCTTGGACGCACAACGCCGAGGCCGTGGCCGCGTTCACCACGGCAGTCACGCACTGCGAGGCATTGTAGGTCTGCACCACCGGATCGCTTTGGCCTACCACAGCTGCAAAGTCAGGTGTCAGTGAAACTATGAATCCCCCAAATCAGGGACTCGACAAACGGGTCAGCCAAAGACGGAGACTCACCAAGGAGTTTGCGACATACCCCTCACGGGCCTTGGAAATCAAAGCCAGGAAACCATCTGCAAGAGAAACCATCAGCATGCTGTACACCACTAGTTCACACCCGACAGAGGAAAAGAAAGACAAACATATACTCACCAATAGTTTCCTGAAGCCGCTGGTTCGCCTCTTGTGTGTCGCGCAAGTCACACTCCAAGCGCTCTCTCGCGGCCTGCCGATCGGTCGACTCCTTTTGCAATCCCTGCAAGCAAACAACACACATCAGCATTTGACAAAACAAAACCCAGTTCCCAGCCACTGAAATTCAGCGACCAGGAACTCAGGGACTAGAGAAGGAGAAAGAAACTCAATTCCTAGCCGCCGAAATTTAGCGACTAGGAATTCGGGGACTGGAGAGGAGCAAGAAGTTCAGTTCCCAGCCGCTGAAATTCAGTGAGTAGGAACTCGAGGACTAGACATACCTGAATAGCAGCACCGAGCATCCTGTGAAGTTCTCCGGCGTCAGTCGACGGGATCGTTAGGAAGTGCGCCCGCGACGGGACCCAATGTCCGATCTCTGGACTCTGCGGAGACTGGGTGTCCGCCACACCTGGAAACCCCCTCGCCATGAAGCGCGGGAACATCGCCGACGCTCTGGTGGGGGCACTGGTTGTCGGGGCCGGTGCTTCCGGCACGGACGCAGCCAAGACTGGTTCTTATCGCGCTGCCACCACCTCTTCGATGACTGACGCAGCATCTGGCTCCATGGCTCTATCCTTGGCTGCAGCGTCGTTGGCACCCCCTTCTGCTTCTTCGCGACTTCCACAGTCGCCACATCTCCAGCGACCTTTCTCTTCTTGGGGAGGTCGCCCTCTCCCGTGGGGGCGGGCGGTGGAATCTTAGCCACCGAAGGACGGCCAATCTTCTTGGCCCCCGACCTGCCCGAGTTCCCACAATCAATATAACGACAATACAAAAAGAGGGAGGTGAATCGGGATGAAGGAGTAGTACTCACTTAGCGACCGGGAGGAAGCGAAGCCCAGTGCTGATGTGGGCGGGCTTGTCCAACTCGGGACCCAACTTGCGGGTGAGCCTCCTCTCGAAGACGTCTGAAGCCCACGAAACCGTGGGCTTCCTCGATGATGAAGCCGTAGTCGCCGGGATCTCCGGCTCCGACGCGGCCGCCCTTGACAGCTGCGGCGACTTGGACGTCATTGCCTCAGCCGCTTCTTGGCTTGGAACCCCCGAGGCTGTCGGCGCAATCGCCGCCAGGGGAACCTCTACCACTACCTTCGTGTCCTCACCCTCCAACCCCTTTGTCGGGATTACATCCTTTGGGGCCTTGTGCAAGACTTCGGGGGAACCTTCATCATCGGAATCGTCATCCAACTCGAACACCACCACCGATTTGGACGGTGACATGGGACTCTTCGCTGGCGACTTGGGCTTGCGTGCGGGCTTCGACGGTGTAGCAGTACACCGGGATGTGTGCTCCTGCGCGACCTCGTTGCCTCCGTCGTGTTCGTCCAGGCTGGGGCTCGCCTCGAACTCACGTTGTTTCTGCATGCGGGTCTTGCGAGCCATGGGCACTTGGGGAGGAACCTCTTCCTCCTCCCCGTCACTGTCGGAAGAGTCTCCCTCGAACTCTTCCTCCAGTTCCTGGGGAACCTCTTCATCGAGCGGAGGGAGACAACCCTCCAACACCTGAAAAAGTTGAGAACCACCACGAGTAAAACACCAAATGTGGAGACTGAGAACTAAGGTACGGACATAGCGACTGGGAAGAGAACTTACTGTGGGGGCTTCATTCTTCATAGGAGTGTACGGGGCGAGCCTGACCGCCACGCTGGTGAACTCTGCATCGGTGATCTTCTTCAGGGTGGCCTTGTAGTCCTCGGCCTCCCATGATTCCTTGCTGGTTCGGGATGGGTCATGCTTCCCGTTGTATTCATACATCTAGTGCGACCGAGCCGCCAGCGGAACCAGGCGCCATCCAAGCCATCAGTTGTAGAGGTTGATCGGAATCAACCCTTGGTCCTTCAGCTTCTAGATCTGGTCCATCATTTCCGCGACGGCCATGCGCTGGTCTTCGGGAAGCTTCTTCGGCGCCAACCGGCGAGGCTCGCTCCTCTCGGCGACGAATTCAGGAAGCACCACCTCGTCAGAGGGAGTGGATTCTTTTACGTAGAACCGGCTCTTCTTCCACTCGCTGGCAGCCTTCTTTGACAGGAGGAGCTTGACGAAATTGGCCTTCGACTTCAGTTGGAATGTGACGCCACCTGCGGCCAACATCAAACCACCGGACGCCTCACGCCCAATGCGGCCGTGGAAGAGCTCCAACCACAGTGGGAAGTATGGCCTGCGGCCAAGATAGCATTCGCAGAAGGCGACGAAGATTGCCAGCTGCTCGATGCTGTGCAGACCGAGATCCGATGGCTTGATCGCGTAATACGTGCAGAAGCAGCGGAAAAAGAGTCAAGTGGGGAACCCCAGACCCCTCTCAAGATGGTTGGGGAAGCAGATGAATTCGCCGGGTTGCGGCTTCGGCTCGGTCTCGGAGGAGGGGGAACCCGCTAGTTCCCCTTGCGGAGGACTCTGGCGTCCTCGAAGGATTTAAGCTGGGCTGTGGTACACTTGGATTTTTCTCATGAGCCTTTGGGAGGTGCCATCGGGTAGGATGTGGAATCACACGATGCGGAAAAGACAAGTCGGAAGGATGTAGGCAGGAAGATTGGAGACAGGAAGAACGAATGAGGAAGAATGAAGAATACGGAGAAGGTATGCAGAGCTGAACCATCATTCCCCTTATATGGGAACACCACCCGCCAAAATCGGGATAGCCGTTACTCACGGTAATTGCGCCGAAGTTACCGTTGGAAATTCCAACGGATAGTTTGACCAGATTTGATAGTCCAACTCCTTTATTTCACCCGCTACCCGCTAGGCTTTTCCACTCGCCGGAACGACGACTTGGCAGCGGTAACATTCATTGGGGTGGCGAATGGAAACATGGGGGAATTCTCCTTGCTTTTGATGGAGTCCATCGCCGATTCGACTGGACGCCCAAATTGGGCTCGCCTACTCCGAACGCCAAAGGGACGCCTGCGCCTGCATCAACGATGACCTCGGGGACTACTGATGGGGATATGCCAAAGGGGGTATGCCCAGCAGGACGTTCCGATTGGGTCGAAGGGCCTGTGAGTGCACCTGGAGGATGGCGACTAGACTACAACGGAAGGAGAGGCCTGACGACTAGCGACTGGAGGCCCAGGAGCGTAACAGAAGCCCAGTCGGATTAGGTCAAAACCTCTGAATCCTTATCTTGTTCGGTGGTAGCTTGTAAACCCTAGCGAGGTGCCTCATATATAAACCTCCCTAGGGTATCCTAGAGGGACATGTTCCATCATACACCCCCTCAAGCGACTCACTGCATAGCTGCCGAGCTCGCCACCCCTGTAACTCGCTCTCCAGTAATCTAATCTAGCAGGAGTGGCTCTTTACCCTCCGGGGGGCGAACCTAGGTAAACCCATGTGCATCCGCCCCCATCTCGCACCACAGATGGCCGCCAACTCTTCCTCACGAAGCACTCAATCGCTGCTAGTGGCAGCGACTGCCGTGGCCATTTCCACGACAAATGGTTACCTAGGACATGTACATGACACGGTCCGAATGGTTTTGTTAATTTATAGGATGCTAAAAGGGCGTGCAAACTTCAATGGTTGAGGTGAGCATAGCGGAGTTGGAATCTTCACCATGATGAAAATGTTAAAAGAGTTTAATTTCATTAGAGACGATGAAGATGCTTGAATTTGCAAGAAATTAAGTGGGAGCGCTAAGACATATTTCTAATACATTATGTAGAGGACATATTGTTGATTGGAAATGATGTATCTTTTATTGACACGGATTAAGAATTTCATTAAAATTGAATTTCGATGAAAGACTTGGATAAAACTGGAATATTAGGCATCAATGTCTATATGGATATATTGAGGCACTAATATGGTTGTGCCAGGCGTACATATATGAGATATTGAATGAGTTCAATATGGAAATGACAGGAAAGGTTCTTGTTGCATGGAAAGGATTGAATCAAGATTCTAGTGTGTCAACACTTCGTGAGTGAAATCACATGAATATTTTGATCAATAATATCATGATATGTACATATCTAGATATGTCCTATGCTCTAAATATTGTGAGCATACACCAGAATGATTCATAAGATGATCATTGGGTGATGGTAAAGATATTATTATGAGCTTTGGAAGAACTAAGAATGTATCATGTATAAATGACAAATAGTCAAAGTAGTTCATTGTAAAGTGTTACATTGATACTAGTTTGTCACAAGATACAAATTAAATTTATCTCAATTTAAACTATGGGTGGCATAATGTAATGGAAAGGAAGTTCCATGATGGATTTTGATGAGTTCCAAAGTTGATACATTATGACGGATACTATAACAAAAGGCTAAGTATATGACTGTTATAGTAGCAGCAAAGGAGGGAATTTGGTTAAGTAGTTCGTTATCAAACTAGGTGTGGTTCATAGTGGGCTAGTACTATGAAGATATATTGTGTGACAATTATATCAACATGTTTTAACCCAAAGGAACTAAAGGTCTCACCAAAGGACTAAAATTATACATTGCCATCTCATTAAAGAATGATTGATGTGTAGAGACGCAAAGACATGAAAATACACGCGGACCTGAAAATGTCAGATCCATAGATTATGTTAACCACTAGCAAACATGTATATACAACACCAGAAAGCCATATGTGTTGAATGCGCAAGTTTACAGACTAGATTATTGACTCTAGTGCAAGTGGGAGACTGAAGGGAATATGGTCGAGAGGCAATAATAAAGTGGTTATTATCTTATTCTTTGTTTATGATAAATATTTATTTTTCATGCTATGATTATATTAATTGGAAATGTTAATACATGTCTGTTTAATAAACAAAATAAATTATTCCTAGTTATGCCTCTTATATAAACTAGCTCGTTGATTAACAAGATGATCAAGGTTTCCTGATCATGGACATTGGATGTTGTTAACAATAAGGTCACAACATTGGTGGAATGATGTGATGAACATTCATCCGAAGTATAGCATTATGATCAAAGTCATTATGTTTATATTGCTATAACATCATACTAAGTAATCCTAGTCCTTCGACCATGAGATCATGTCAATCACTAACACTGGAAGAGTATCTTGATAACATCAAACGTCACACCGTGACATGGTGACTATAAAGGTGGGTTCAGTGCTATGAAGGTGTTATGTAGAGGATCATTGACGAGGGGTAACCTCGGCAATGCCCATGGTGATGGACTTGGGGTTTTGTGGAAAAGAGAACGCTGGGGATTTTGTCAGATGTGAGGAAAACAATGAAGACAAAGTCGCCTGAATATTGGGAAAACACTCTATTACAAGTTGTCCTCTAGATTGCGGTACCCTCACTTGGGCTTCTCCCGCCCTATATATAATAGGCCGAGTCTCAAAGATGTATGCGGATAGGTTTCATACACGCGTTATTACAATACCAACATAATGTCGGTTCGTTGTTTCTATCCTAGTACAATAAAGTATCTGTCGGTTGCTTCCTTGGGCCGTTATTCCGAATCTTTATGGGCCTTAGGCCTTTTACCCAATGTAGGGTAACGAATAATGAGCATCTGAGTAATCATACCCATGTCAGTAGCCCCCAAGACTCTACCTGAATCCGCAGTTTTCAGGTTGAGTCTCAAAGTTTTCTTTCTTCTTTATCTTTCTGTTTGTTTTTATTATTTGTAGGGATTTTTGTACAACGAGTCTGATGCTTCCGACGGATCGGGAATTAGTTAATTTCTCCTAGGCAAAAACAAGGTTGACCTACATCAGACTCAAGTCCCTAGGATCGAATCTGAATTTTGTAACTGGTGTAATTCAGTTCGAGCCGCTGAGGTCTTACCGAATACTGAATTCCAGTTTCTATTTTATCGGGTACCCAATGCGTCCGTCGGGATTTTTCATCATATCGTTGATACGGATTTTTACTAGCAAAGCGCATTCTTGTGCGATTACCAGGCCACATAGGACGAATCCTGGGGTCTTACCTTCATGTTTCTGAACACGGCATTCTGATTTTTTTTCCCGCATCTGAGCGTGATCCGAGATTTTTGGCTTGATTGGCGGTTGGCCTGCTGGGCCACCAATTTTTCTGATTATATCAGATAATTTTATTATTTTACATAGTCTCCCGATGGAAGTAACACCTTTTTGAGGATACACTAATGTAAAACTCAGAAAAGGTTTTTTTTGCAATTCATCAATGTACTTCATACACAATGGATTTTTATTGGGTGCGTGCTAGCGCTCCCGATGGGAGTAGCCCTCGAGGCTATGTTCGGATGCTTATATTTGTACATAGACTCATAGTTGTTGTTAGCTCGATGGAAAGTATTGATCTTTTTGAACATAAAAATATTAAGATACAAATAACTTATCTCTTTATATATAAGGCGAAAATCAATGATACATTATTCTTTTAACGGGTGGTTATTTTTAGCCTTTTGTCCTTGACATCTTGGCTGATAAGCCGAACTATGACTCTTATCATATTGCAAATAATCTTATGTGTTAAAGCGTCGTAGCTATGCTACGTTCCACGAATTTGAGTAATTTACTCATGTCTTCTTGTCTTGTAGTCGATATGATCCTCCAGGAATAACTACTGTGACGATGTATTGTCCTTCCCATGGCGATTCTAGCTTTTTGTGACCATCTTGCTTGAGGCGAAGAACTAGGTCCCCTAATGCGAAGGAACTAGGCCGCAATCTTCTACTATGATAATTGTGTAGGTTTTGCTGGTACATATTGCTCTTTGAAGGGCTTCGTCTCGAGCTTCATCAAGTGCATCTACATCATCTTCAACTGATTCTTGTGATTCCTCCTCATTATATGCAGCTACTCTTGGTGATTCATGTGACACTTCAACTAGAAGCACGGATTCCGCACCGTGGACCAAAAAGAAAGGCGTCTCCTGCGTTGAATTATTTGGAGTTGTATGTAAACTCCATAACACAGATGACAATTCATCCACCCATGGCCCTTTTGCTTTGTCAAGTGGTGTCGGTAGTCTCTTTTTGAGTCCAGCAGTAACTAGTCCATTGGCTTTTTCAACCTGTCCATTTGTTTGCGGGTGAGCTACCGAAGCGTAGCTTATTTTGATGCCCATTTCTTGGCAGTACTCTTTGAATTCATTTGAGGTGAAGTTGGTCTCATTATCCATGATGATGTTGTTTGGTGCGCAAAACCGGAAAACTATGGATTTGATAAAATTCACAGCCGAGGTTCCATCTTGGGTGGTGACAGGCATTGCTTCAATTCATTTAGTAAATTTGTCGACTGCTACTAACAGAAAGACTGATACATTGCAAATGTATCTATAATTTTTGATGTTCCATGCTTGGTTTTATCCACTTTCTTGTGTTTTGTTCCAACTTTGGAGTACTTTTCATATGACTTCTTGGACTAACCTATTAACAAGAGCCACAGTGCCAGCTGCCTATTTTCTGCTGTTTTTGGTTCCAGAAAAGTTAGAAAATAAATATTCTCGAAATTGGACAGGACAAAAGCCAAAGTGCCTATTTTTCCGGAAGGGATCAAGTGCCAGAATACGATACGGAGAAGGGCTAGGGCCGGCCACACCACCTGGCCACGCGGCCAGGCTGGGCCCGCGCCAGGGGGTGGTGTGGTGGCTCCCGGCACCCCCTCGGCCTCTGCTTTCGCCTATAAGTTGCCCTCAGGACGAAAACCCTAAGGACCCGATCAAAAATCCACGAAAGAGTTTGTAGACGCCGTCATCTCCATCCCTAGATCGGGAGGGATCTGAAGCTCTTCCCGGCACCCTGCCGGAGAGGGGAATTCACCCTGGAGGCCTTCTTCATCACCATGCAAGCCTCCGATGTGATGCATGAGTAGTTCACCCTTGGACTATGGATCCATGTAGTAGCTAGACGGCTGGTTTCTCCTCCTTTGTGCTTTCATGTGTAGATCTTGTGAGCTCCGTTCATGATCAAGATCATCTTTTGTAATTCATACATGTTGTGTTTGTGGGGATCCGGTGGATATTGAGATGCTATTTCAGATTGATTATTGATTCTATCATGTCTTTGTTATTTGAGATCTTGCATGCTTTCCGTTGTTAGTAGCTATCTTGGCCAAGTAGATGCTAGCAACTCCAAGAGTTAGCATTTATGCTCGATAGTGGGTTCATGCCTCTGGTAATCTGGGGAAGTGACAGAAATCTCTAAGGTACTAGATGTGATGTTGCTACTAGGGAGAAAACAACAATCCTTTGTTCATAGAACAATCGTATTGTTTACTTTACACGCAGTTCGTAAAGCAATAATCTGTTGCTTGCAACTTAATACTGGAGAGGGTTCGGATGATAACCTGAAGGTGGATTATTAGTCATAGATGCAGTTGGATGGCGGTCTATGTATTATGTTGTAATGCCCAATCAAGTCTCAGAGGAGTCAAGATGATTAGTATATGCATGTATTACTTTCTCGGTGTTTGTCAATTTCCCCGCTGTAATTTGTTCACCCAGCATGTTATCTATCTAAGGAGAGCCACCTCTAGTGAACTATGGATCCCGGTCCTTTTTCTTTACATACAATCTACAATCTTTTACTGTTTTGTGTTTACTTTCTACAAACTTTTACTTCTTTCCATTCGATACGTTTAATCCTTTGTTTTCCGCAAAACACGGTCAGATTGACAACCTCATCGCATGTTGGGGACAAAGTTCTGTGGTTGTGTTGTGCAGGTCTCCACGTTGCTACTAGCACCGGTAGTGCGCCTTGCCAAAGCTCAGCTAGTAACACCTTTGGGGTGTTTCCTTGCTCCTACTGGTTCGATTAAACCTTGGTTTCATTACTGAGGGAATCTTGCTGCTGCGCTCATCATACCTTCCTCTTGGGGTTCCCAGCGAGCTCTACATCAACCACGCACCAACACTTTTCTAGGCGCAATATACAGAGCCATCAAGCATTTTTCTGGCGCCGTTGCCGGGGAGTCATGGACATCTTCACAAGGGGAGTCCCTCATAACCAATCTCTTTACTTTGTTGTTTTTGTTTTGCTTAGTTTCTTTTTGCTTTGTTTGCTTGTTTTGTTCTTCAAAAAACATAATTTTTTTACTTTTGCAAGTTTGCTTTCTTATTTGAAAACCCAAAAAATGACTACTCTTGAAAACACTAAGTTGTGTGGCTTCACTAGCACCAACAACAATGATTTTATGAGCACACCTATTGCTCCACCTGTGGCTGAAAATACTTTCTTTGAGATAAAACCTGCTTTGCTCAACCTTGTTATGAGAGAACAATTTTCTGGTATTGGTAATGAAGATGCTGCTTCCCATCTAAATAACTTTGTCGAACTTTGTGAGATGCAAAAGCATAGGGATATAGATGGTGATATTATTAAACTGAAATTATTTCCTTTCTCTTTGAGAGGAAAAGCTAAAGAGTGGTTGAATTCCTTAACTAGGAATAGTATTGATTCTTGGACTAAGTGCAAAGATGATTTTATTGGAAAATACTATCCTCCTGCTAAGATTATATCCATGAGAAGTGAAATAATGAAGTTTAAACAACTTGATAATGAGCATGTTGCTCAAGCTTGGGAAAGAATGAAATCTTTGGTAAAGAATTGTCCCACTCATGGACTGACTGCTTGGATGATCATCGAAACTTTTTATGCAGGATTGAACTATTCTTCAAGGAACCTATTGGATTCAGCTGCTGGAGGTACCTTTATGACCATCACTTTGGGTGCTGCAACAAAACTATTGGACAATATGATGGTTAATTATTCTGAATGGCATACCGAGAGAGCTCCACAAGGTAAGAAGGTAAATTCTGTTGAGGAAACCTCCTCCTTGAGTGATAAGATTGATATGATTATGTCTATGCTTGTTAATGGGAGAGCCCATATTGATCCAAATAATGTTCCTTTAGCCTCTTTGATTGCTCAAGAAGAGCAAGTCGATGTGAACTTCATAAGAAATAACAATTTTGGCAACAATGCTTATGGTAATAATGCTTATAGGAACAATTTTGGTAACAACAATTATAAGCCATATCCTCCCAACAATGGTAATGATTATGGAAATTCTTACAACAGTAATAAGAGTGCTCCCTTTGAACTTGAAGTTATTCTTAAAGAGTCTATTAGTAAACAAACTGCTTTCAATAAAACTATTAAGGAAAAACTCTCTAATGTTGAAAGAAATATAGCATCTTTGGCTGAAGCTCAATCTTCTTTGAATAAAATGGCTGTTAAACCTGGAACTAATGATAATCCCTTTGCAGCTACTAATGCTATACAAGGAAGAATTGATGAAAATGTTAGACTATTAGCTGAATTACATGCTAAGTGGGAAAGAGAAGATGAAATTGCTAGAAACATTAGTGTTTCTACTATCACTAGCACTAGTGTTGAGGCTACTAATAGTTCTACTACTTTAGATGATAAAGTTGATTTTGATCTTGATGGTTGCAACATCTCTGAAGTTATTAAGTTCCTACAAAAGCTTGCTAAAAGTCCTAATGCTAGTGCTATGAACATGGCTTTTACAAAACACATTACTGATGCTCTCATAAAGATTAAAGAAGAAAAGATGAAACATAAACCTTCTATTCCTATAAAACAAGAAGATGGTTGTGAACCCATCATTAATATGAAAGTGAATGACTTTGATTTCAAAGCTTTGTGTGATCTTGATAGTAGTGTTTCTATTATGCCTAGAAGGATTTATGATATGCTTGATTTGCCTCCTCTTGAAGATTGTTATTTGAATGTCCCACTTGATGATAATGCTAAAAATAAACTCATGGGGAGTCTCAATGATGTTCTTATTATGGTTAACAATTCCTATGTCCCCGTTGATTTCTATGTTTTGGATGTTGAATACAATGCTTCTTGTCCTATTACTTTGGGAAGACCTTTTCTTAGAACTGTTGGTGCCATCATTGATATGAAAGAAGGCACCATTAAATATCAACTCCCACTTAAGAAAGGTATAGAAAACTTCCGCAAAAAGAGAGAAAAGATTTTGTTTGCTTCTCCTATGAAAACAAAATTTGGTCTTAATGCTTCTTCATTTGAGAACATTTGATTCTTTCTTTGCTTCTTATGCCTAACTTAAAGGCGTTAAAGAAAAGTACTTGTTGGGAGATAACCCAAGTGTTTTAGTTGAGTCTTGGAAGTTATTACCTCTGTAATAACCTCTCCTTATCCTTTTTATTTGTTTTTTGTGCCAAGAGTAACCTCTAATGAGAGTGAAGTAATGATTGGAAAAGTTGCCGTCCCGAAACAGATTTCTGTGCTTCACCATAAAACTTCCTGAAAGAGCTATGTACGTCGGATTGGGCTGTAATTTTCTGTGCTGCTGCCACAGGTTGTTATATAACTTTTGTTAGATCAACACTTTTTGATTTGAGCAACAGAAGGTCATCGAAAAAAATCGTCTTTACATGCTGGTCTGTTTTGACAGATTTCTGCCATTTTCTGCATTTGCTTCTTGTTAGTTCCTTCTTGAGTTCCTTTGGGGAATTGAGCTTTTTAGGGAAGTGCTACAGTAGCTAGTGTTCTAATTGAAGTTTATTTGGTGTTAGAACTGAACCTTGAGACTTATGTATCTTAAGTGCACTAATGTTGCTAATGAGATTGTGTGAAGTTTTGTATGAAGGAAAATTTTCAGGTGTATGGAAGGAATGAGTAATGAGATAAAGGATGGAATAAAGCTCAAGCTTGGGGATGCCACGCGTGTCACCCCAAGAAATATCCAAGAAGTACAAGCGTCAAAGCTTGGGGATGCCCAAGGCATCCCCTTCTTAATCAATAAAAATCCCAGGTTTCTTCCAAACGCTTCATTTTTATTGTTTCATGCACAGTTGTGTTTTCCTTGGAGCGTCTTCTTTTTCATTTTTGTTTTGGTTTTTAGTTTGCTTGGTTTGCTTGGTTCTCTGAATAAATTGGTTGGACCCCCTCTTTCATACATTGGTTTGCAAATAGTTTGGTTTGGTTTGGAAAAGAGTAGGAAATCTCATGCTTATGTGGTAAAAAGAGGTCATTTTTGACTGTGTCTATGCTTTGTCATGCCATGCTTGATATTGTTTTGGCTTTATTCTTAGTTTTCTTTGCTGTAGCATAGCTTGTTATAAACAATTGAGATTGCTTAATGTGCCTTGGATGAATCATGCGTTGTTTTAGCATATTAAAGCATGGTATAGTGGTATTCTCCTTTGATGCTTTATTTGGGTTGACTTGGCACATGCTCACACCATGTTATGACTATCTCAAGTCACCATAGCCTTTATTATCCTTTAGTTTTCAACTTGTACTATCACTTTATGCTTTGATCAATGATGTTTTGTCGCTCTGCATGATTATGGCCATTATTGCTCTCTTAGTTTGTCGCTCCCAGTCTTTTGCTAGCCTCCACAACAAAGTATGAGTTACACTCATGCATCCAACTCCCTAAACCAAGTTTTTCCAAAGAGTCCACCATACCTACCTACTAGCTTATGCTATTCCAAGTACATTCATGCTTTTCTTTACCTTTCACTTGTTATGAGAAAACTAGTGATTAAACCTCTCACGAACTTGATGGCACACTTTACTTTTTGCCTCTAAGAAACTTGAACCATTGGGTCCTTCTTTGTTGCGTATATGCTTGCGCTTTATAAATTGAAATTAGCAGAACCATGTTTCATGGGGAACGCTTTCAACATTGCACTTGTACTTTGTACCTCGTTGATATCATGTTCTTTTGCCTACGGATCCCGGCGGTGTGAAATAAATGTGGAACTTGTAAGATCATGGAGTTTGTATGTGTGTTAGAGAAACGCCTGGGTCGCTAGCCTAAGCCATTCCTAATCATGGTGAAAACTTGCAGCATCACCATAATGAGCACTCTATGAAGCATCCTCAATAAAAACCTATGCAAATAGCAAATAAAAAGATCGTTGAGATGCTCATTGTGTGCTTGCCTTGTCATTTTGATTATGGGAAAGCTCCCGTATCATGTGCAAGGGGTACCCCATTGGCGGTTCTTAATGATACACATATACTTACAATGACAAGAGCTTACTCGTGACTGAAGTTGAGTAGCATGAGGATCGGTCTTCGTAAGTAAGGGGCATGAGATTTCGGTTTATAACTTGTCAAGCATATCCTCTTAGTTGTGTCACTTTAACCTTAATCACCTTCAAGACGCTTATGATAGGGGCAATGAGAGCTGAAAGCTATAAGTACCATAATTTTTGGAAGCTATTTATGAGACTTGAATCCCTACTTCCTTTTACAAAAATGCTTTTCTTCCACCATCACATTGAGTCTCCACCTTCTATCTTTATGCACCTACTTTGAGAGCATAGTGGCCATTCTTAGTTCTATGTGCATTGTCCCAAGACTAGTTGATTGATGCATAACTTGTTATTGCTTGTTTTAAACTATTGTATCTAGTCACTCTTATGAACTTTGAAGGTCTCCTATGCATTTATATTTGCTACTCTATTGAGGGACAAGCTGAATACTATTATGCTATGTTTTCTTTATGTGAAACAAACAAACGTCTTGCAAAGCATGTTATTCATGAATCTTTTGTTTGTGCCTTTTCATATTGCATCATAGTTTCTTTGCTTACTGCTAGAACTTTGTCTTTCATGTTATGATTGAAGTACTATGATCCCAGCTTTGAGTTTTGCAAAAAGTTTGATCAAGTCTTTGATGGTGCATGTCACCTCAAAAATTATTTCTTTTTATCACTCACCTACTCGAGGACGAGCAGGAGTTAAGTTTGGGGATGTTGATACATTGCAAATGTATCTATAATTTTTGATGTTCCATGCTTGGTTTTATCCACTTTCTTGTGTTTTGTTCCAACTTTGAAGTACTTTTCATATGACTTCTTGGACTAACCTATTAACAAGAGCCACAGTGCCAGCTGCCTATTTTCTGCTATTTTTGGTTCCAGAAAAGTTAGAAAATAAATATTCTCGAAATTGGACGGGACAAAAGCCAAAGTGCCTATTTTTCCAAAAGATATCAAGTGCCAGAATACGATACGGAGAAGGGCTAGGGCCGGCCACACCACCTGGCCGCGCGGCCAGGCTGGGCCCGCGCCAGGGGGTGGTGTGGTGGCTCCCGGCACCCCCTCGGCCTCTGCTTTCGCCTATAAGTTGCCCTCGGGACGAAAACCCTAAGGACCCGATCAAAAATCCACGAAAGAGTCTGTAGACGTCGTCATCTCCATCCCTAGATCGGGAGGGATCTGAAGCTCTTCCCGGCACCCTGCCGGAGAGGGGAATTCACCCTGGAGGCCTTCTTCATCACCATGCAAGCCTCCGATGTGATGCATGAGTAGTTCACCCTTGGACTATGGATCCATGTAGTAGCTAGACGGCTGGTTTCTCCTCCTTTGTGCTTTCATGTGTTGATCTTGTGAGCTCCGTTCATGATTAAGATCATCTTTTGTAATTCATACATGTTGTGTTTGCGGGGATCCGATGGATATTGAGATGCTATTTCAGATTGATTATTGATTCTATCATGTCTTTGTTATTTGAGATCTTGCATGCTTTCCATTGTTAGTAGCTATCTTGGCCAAGTAGATGCTAGAAACTCCAAGAGTTAGTATTTATGCTCGATAGTGGGTTCATGCCTCTGGTAATCTGGGGAAGTGACAGAAATATCTAAGGTACTAGATGTGCTGTTGCTACTAGGAGAAAACAACAATCCTTTGTTCATAGAACAATCGTATTGTTTACTTTACACGCAGTTCGTAAAGCAACAATCTATTGCTTGCAACTTAATACTAGAGGGGGTTCGGATGATAACCTGAAGGTGGATTATTAGTCATAGATGCAGTTGGATGGCGGTCTATGTATTATGTTGTAATGCCCAATCAAGTCTCAGAGGAGTCAAGATGATTAGTATATGCATGTATTGCTTTCTCGGTGTTTGTCAATTGCCCCGCTGTAATTTGTTCACCCAGCATGTTATCTATCTAAGGAGAGCCACCTCTAGTGAACTATGGATCCCGGTCCTTTTTCTTTACATACAATCTACAATCTTTTACTGTTTTGTGTTTACTTTCTACAAACTTTTACTTCTTTCCATTCGATACGTTTAATCCTTTGTTTTCCGCAAAACACGGTCAGATTGACAACCTCATCGCAAGTTGGGGACAAAGTTCTGTGGTTGTCTTGTGCAGGTCTCCACGTTGCTACTAGCACCGGTAGTGCGCCCTGCCAAAGCTCAGCTAGTAACACCTTTGGGGTGTTTCCTTGCTCCTACTGGTTCGATTAAACCTTGGTTTCATTACTGAGGGAATCTTGCTGCTGTGCTCATCATACCTTCCTATTGGGGTTCCCAACGAGCTCTACATCAACCACGCACCATCACTCTTCTGGGCGCCATACACAGAGCCATCAAAGACGTGTCCTCCCGGTGATGATTTGTGAAGTTTTCCCACCATGTCGAGTCCCCACTAAGCGAAAGGCCAAGCCAACGGTATGGGATTCAGCTCAACGGCGAGTGCTCCATGATTTGTTGCGAATCGTTGATATGCTTCACATATTCTGACAATGTCCTTTGCATCTTTTACTGCAGCGAGCCAATAAAATCCTACCCTAAATGCTTTTGCAGCGATTGCTCGGCTGCTAGCATGGTGACCACAGACTCCTTCATGTATATCTTTAAGTATAATTTTTCCTTCTTCGAGTGTTACGCAATGTTGCAACACACCCGAAATACTTCTTTTGTATAATTCTCCTTTGATTATCCTGCAAGCCTTTGTTCGTCGGGTGATTCGCTGGGCTTCTATCACGTCTTCTGGTAGCTCTCCTTTAGTCATATAAGTTATATACGGCTACATCCATGTTGACTCAATTAGCATAACCTCTTTGATTTCTTGTTCTTCTTCTTCGATGGCTTCTTCATTGTTCCTGGCTTCTGAAGGAGCCCCCAACTCTTTTTGCGGATGCTTCTTTTTCCCTGTTTTTGGTGCTACGACTTCGTAGACTCTTTTCGCTTTGATTGATCGCTCCACTATCTCCCCCCAAAAAACTCCTAGTGGTATTGGTAAACACAATGATCCGATGTTTGCTAGATTGTCGGCTTCCTCATTGCTTGCTCTTCCTATATGTGATACTTCACACCCATCAAATTGAGCCTCCATGATACTATATAGGTCGCGATAAGCAACCATATTTTCGCTGACAGTGTCACATTTGTTCATTCCTTGCTGTGCCACAATATTAGAATCTCCAAAGATTTCTAGGTTAGTTGCACCGCAAGCTTTGGCCATCCGCATGCTGTGCAACAGGGCCTCGTATTCCGCTTCGTTATTGGATGTGTTTGTGAAGCTCATCCGAAGAATATAGCGCATTTGTCGCCTTGAGGTGATATCAGTACGACTCCTGCTCCTGCTCCCTCTATTCTTTTTGATCCATCAAAGTACATTGTCCAGGTGCTAGAAAGGTCTGGTGGACCCGCACATTGCAGTTCCGTCCATTCTATGATGAAATCCGGCAGAACTTATGACTTAATTGATTTGTGTTTCTCATAAGTGATGTCCCGAGGGGATAATTCGATACCCCATAGATAGACACGCCTAGTTGCTTCTGGATTGTTGAGGATACTTGACAAAGGTGCCTCGTTGACCACTACGATCGGATGCTCTGAGAAATAGGGGCGTAATTTTCGTGCTGTCATAAATACCCCATATGCTAATTTCTGGTAGTACGGGTACCTTTGTTTGGATGACGATAAAACCTCACTCAGGAAGTAAACTGGTCTCTACACACTATGGGTCTTTCCTTCTTTGGGTCGCTCTACGACTAGGCCCGTGCTGACCACCTGATGTGTTGCAGCAATATAAAGGAGCAGAGGTTCCTTTTCTTTTGGTGTCACGATGATACGAGATGTCGAAAGTGTCCTTTTGAGATCTTCGAATGCACGCTGAGCTTCTTCCGTCCATTTGAATTTTTTTGATTTCCTCATGAGGGCGTAGAATGTTAGCGCCTTTTCTCCTAATATTGCGATAAAACGACTTAGAGCCACCACACGTCCCACCAGTTGCTGTACACCATGTTGATTTATTGGCTTCTTCATTGTGAGGATTGCTTGTGTTTTGTCAGGATTAGCCTTAATTCCTCTAGTTGATACCAAATATCCGAGGAGTTACCCTACTAGGACTCCAAAGGAACATTTCTTCAGATTCAGTTTAATGCTAAACCTGTCGAGATTTCTAAATGTTTCTTCTAGGTCCTTTATCAATGCAGATCCTTGACCTGTGGTAACTATGACGTCATCAATATATACTTGCATGTTTGTGCATGTTTGACTTCCCAGGCACTTCTGCATCATCCGCTGATACGTTGCTCCAGCGTTCTTGAGGCCAAACGGCATTGTTGTGTAACAGAATACGCCATAAGGCGTGATAAACGTTGTTTTCTCCTGATCTTCTTCCTTCATCCTGATCCGGTGATAACCTGAGTAAGCGTCCAATAAAGAAAGACGTTCACATCCCGTGGTTGCATCGATGATTTGGTCGGTTCACGGCAATGGGAAGTGATCTTTTGGACAATGTTTATTCAACGCAGTAAAGTCGAAGCACATTCGAAGTTCCGTAGTGTTTTTCTTCGGAACACATACTGGGTTTGCAAGCCACTCTTATTTTGTCAATTGTTTGATAAAATTGGCATCGGTTAGGCGATGGAGCTCCTTTCCAATGGCCTTGCGTTTTGGTTCTACAAAGCGTCGAAGCGGTTATTTTACTGGCTTTGCCTTTGGATCTAAATTTAGTGCGTGCTCAGCGAGTTCCCTAGGGATTCCCGGCATGTCAGAAGGCAGCCATGCGAAAATCTCTCAGTGCTCACAGAGGAACTCGATGAGCGTGCTTTCCTATGCGAGATCAAGGTTAGAGGCCACAAATGTTGTTTTCGTCGGGTCAGCGAGGTGGATCTGTACTTCTTTTGTGTCCTTTGTCGTGCCAAAAGCCTGATCAGGATTGACATGTGCTACCTCTAGAGGTTGTTCGTTTGCTGAACTTTTGAGTTGCTCAAACTCTGTTGCCATCCCAAAAGATTTAGAAATTTTGTTGAACTCTTGATCACAGTTGTCCGCACGTGTGAAGCTTCCTTGTACCGTGATAATTCCCTTTGGTGCTGGCATTTTTATTACTAAGTATGCGTAATGTGGTACTGCCATGAATCGTGCAAAGGCTGGTCGTCCCATGATTGCATGGTATTGTGATGGCTAATCCATGACTTCGAATTCAGTTTTTCTCGCCTAAAATGTATTTTGGAACCAAAAACAACATCAAGAAAAACTTTGCCTAAAGGAATTTTGGCTTTACCTGGTACTATTCCGTGGAAAGAGGTTTTTGTTGGAGCGAGATTATCCAGGGGATAGCCTCTTGCTCGCAACATTTTTGCGTAGATCAGATTTATGCTACTCCCTGCATCCATGAAGACCTTGCTCATATCGAATCCGCCAATTTGAGCTTCAACTATTAGGGCTGAATGACCTGGTCGTGTGACCCGGAGTGGGTGATCTGCTCTGTTGAATTTAATTTCTTGCTCTGACCAATGGAGATATTCGGGTGTAGCTGATATTGATGTTTCCGCCATATTGATTTGTCTTGTGATGAGCTTCTGAATTCTATTGGGTGGACGCCCTTTCCGAATCATAGACATTGTTCCTTTTGATCTGGAGTACTCGTTGTTTTGATCGTTTGAATTGTGTGGTGGTGCAACTGGTGGTGATGCACCGATAGCTAGTGCACCAGGCGTGGATGTGTACCCTCGGTTTGCTGCTTCGGCTGCCTTTGCATTGCATAACTCCTGCATCTTCAAGAATGTTTGACAGTCTTTCATCAAGTGATTGGATTGTCGCCTGCGTGTTGAGTCGACGTAAAAATGCATATTACAGGGTCCTTCCAGCATTTGTATTGCGGACATAGGTGGGTCTCGTGCTCTTGGCTGATATCGTTGTGCGTACTGACTTCCTCCGACGTCGTCCCTGTTCTGACGGTATCTGACATTATTGTCGTTGCTTCTGTTGTTACCTTCACCCAAAAAACCTACTACGACGTAACTTGGTCCCGTGTTCCCATCGTTGTTCCTTCGTCTTCTGTCATTGCTGCGTTTATCCCTATCTTCTTCGGGTGACCACGTGCGCTTATTATGTAGCGCATCTTCTCCATCAGCCCAGCGGTTTGCTATTTCCATCAACTGTGATATTGTCTTTCGTTTTACCCGACCCAGCTCTTCTATGAATTCTCAGCGATGGAGGCTGTCGTTGAAGGCGTCAATGGCCCTTTCGTCAGATATGGATTCAGCTGAATTTTTGATAATATTCCATCTTTGTATGAACGCTCTTATTAACTCTCCAGAT
The DNA here is from genome assembly GCA_910589775.1 of Avena eriantha. NCBI lineage: Eukaryota > Viridiplantae > Streptophyta > Magnoliopsida > Poales > Poaceae > Avena > Avena eriantha. The sequence goes on from OU342745.1 coordinate 399,097,367, forward strand.
TTTTGTTTGCACGCTCACAACTGTTCCAAAGATGCTGGTCGCTTGAATGTAGAATGAAAATGTCGGATGAACTTATCTTCTAGATCGTTCTAGCTACCAATTGAATCTTCGGGTAACTGCCTTAACCATGACCTTGCGGCGCTGGTGAGGTGTAGTTATAGACTTTGCATTGAAGTAGTTGTGGAGCCACCCTGTAATTTGACGGTGGCTAGATAGTCTGCTAACTAAGCTTCGGGTTCCTGTAGTCCATCGTATTTATGCCGGTCGTGTGGAAGTTTGAAGTCTTTGGGTACTGAGGCTTTGCGAATCCTCTATGTAAAACAGCTGGCCCCGCATAGCCCATGGTCATCTTCGTCATATCCATCTTGATATCATCGGGTGCGGCTTTCGTCTCTGGGTCCACTGCTCCTATGCTGGGTGTTTTCATTCCTTGTGTTGCTTTGCGGCTCGGATCCTACGAGGTGCGCCTGGTGTGGTGATCGAGATCACCGGGTGTGTCCTACTTGCCGAGGACTGATGTGACAGCATGGGGACCTTTGTGTGAGTCCTTGTTTTGCTTCCGCGAGTGAGGCTCCTACCATGCCGAGGTTCACCAAAGCTGAGCGGTGGAGGGCCGCACGCAGATCGTCGGGTGCGGGTTGTGTAGTGATCAGATATGTTTGCGCGGCCACAATGGCTGCCTGAGCTATTTTTGCTTTCATATTTCCTACTTGATCGATTGACATGAATGATAGGTTGATATCTCTCATGATTCCACTTCCTTCTGCTTCGGGGATATTCTGTAATCGAGATGTCGCCCTTCTTGGTGGTGCTGCTCCTGCCACACTCCTTGACCCTCAGGTAGAGCTTAGCTGGGCCCGTCGTAAACTCGATTCATCAGCTAGCCTTTTTCTTTCATCGAGCTATCTTTGCATCCGGAGTAGGTCTCTCTTTTTGTGGTGGAGCAAATATTGGTACGCCAGTAGATCCTCATGTGAAGCATCTACCATCATTGGGACTGCTCCCGAAATTGCCTCTCTTGCTTTTTGTCATGTCGACGCTGGTAGCCGAAGTCATGGTCTCTCTTCTGTGCGTGGTTCTCCGCCTCCTCCTTAAACTATGTGATTTATCTGCTGTTTATCCTCCGTTTCTGTTTTCTCCTCCGTTGTTGTGTTCTCCTTCGTTGTCGTGGTTTCTTGCATGGTCATCTGACAAAATATCATCGTGGTTTATGATAGGGTTACCGTTTTCGTCACATGCCGTTGAAGTATCTCCGTTGATCATGTACACTTCATGGCGTGTTATACGTGGCATCACGACATCGTCTTTTGTTTCTGCGGGTGTGCTTGTGGTACCCCGAGATCGTAGTTCTGGATAAATTTTCGCCATCCTTTCTTCAAAGTCGACGTTTTCGCAGCTTTCTTCGGGTTCTGAGTTTGTTGGGTTTGCTCCATGTGGTGAGATTGGTTGGTGACCTTCTTTTCCTGTTTCGGTCTGAGTTGTGATGTCTTTGAGGATCCAATGGGCGATGATGGTACTACTACATGTGTGGCATTTTCCACCGATGGTTCTAATGCAATCAGGGCCGAAGGGTGTGATTCTTGCATGTTGTCTACTTGGAAGTGGAGGCTTCCGATGATTAGAACAGATCCGCCATTGAAATCGGCGGGTACCAATACAAGGGTGGGTGGGTGTGGATCTGCTTTCGTCGAGTTGATGCTTGGTGGAGAGCGTTCTGCCGAATCCGTGCTTCCAGTGTTCAAGTTTCCCATAGACGGCGCCAATTGACGAGGTGTAACCTCGGCAATGCCCATGGTGATGGACTTGGGGTTTCATGGAAAAGAGAACGCTGGGATGTCAGGAAAACAATGAAGACAAAGTCGCCTGAATATTGGGAAAACACTCTATTACAAGTTATCCTCTAGATTGTGGTACCCTCACTTGGGCTTCTCCCGCCCTATATATAATAAGTCGGGTCTCAAAGCTGTATGCGGATAGGTTTCAGAAACATGTGATTACAATACCAACATAATGTCGGTTCGTGGTTTCTTTCCTAATACAATAAAATTCTTTGTCGGTTGCTTCCTTGGGCCATTATCCGAAATCTTTATGGGCCTTAGGCCTTTTACCCAATGTAGGGTAACGAATAATGAGCATCCGGGTAATCATACCAATGTCACTCATGGATCAAGAGTGTGATGTAGATCCCGATGATGGATAGATATACTTTGGGCCCTCTGGGTGATATCACATTGAGATAGGTTGCAAGCAAGTGATGTGATCACTAGAATGTTATATCACGGGAATGAGAAAAGAGTGCATGTTGGTAACGAGATCAAACTAGGTATGGGGATACCGATGATCGAATCTCGTACATGTAATATATCACGAGACAAAGGGATTTAGTTACGATGTTAAAGGTTCACACGGTCACTAGAGTTATCGTTGAATGTGTGGGAGTTAGTACTGATCTCCAGGTCCCGCTACTGATTATTGATCGGAGAGGGGTCTCTATGATGTCTGCATTATTCGTGAACCGTAGGTGACACACTTAAGGGATACTGACACCATTTGGAGCAAATATGTTTCATATAAAGATTTAAGAAAGCGCTGGAATCATTTCGATGGAAACCAAAATTGTTTCGGGTGAAACTGCAGAAACTGGTTTTGCATGTGATATTGAAATATTGCAGGGGGTTTATGTGAATGTTTGCTAATTAAAGTAATTAAAAAAATTCTGAATTAAATAAATAAAAGAGTTTTATTAAATGAGAGATTGCATTAAATTTGGTGGAAATTTAATGGAGGTGAGTGGACTTTTGAGTGGAGGCATGTTTATGTGAGTGGGAGTTCCACCCACATGAATGATGAAAGAGATGGGGGCACCACCTTGGCCGCCGGACATGGGAGGGGCTGCCCCCTCTCCCCTATAAAAGGCCCTCCACTCCTCCTCTCATCTCACACCTCCTCGTGAAGGATCTCTCTCCCCTCTAGAAATTATTCCCCTTGGTCTCGGATTAGCGAGATACCTGTTCCCGGTGGCTTTATCTAGAAAGGAGTTGCTTCTTTCGCTGCATCTCTGGAGCAAGGACGTGGAGGTTGTTGGGGTACCGGATGTGTGTGCGATCATAGATTCGCTACTTTGCGGTGCTGGACTTCTCTGTGCTGGACCTGATGGACTTGCTGGTGCTAGACCTGCTAGACTCGCTGGACTTCATCACTATCTTGAGATCGGCAAGTGTATGACTACATCAACCATGAAACTAGTTTTGTTAACAATGCTTTATCACTCTTCAAGGGTATGTTCTCTATGGATGTATATCCACCCGTTGATTGTATCTAGGTAGATAGATCTTGGTGATTAGATGTTCACATTGTAGGATTTTTTTGTTTTCTATGATGTGAACACCAACTGTTTGAGGGCTCGATGGCTAAGGGTTTTTAGCTCCATAACCCGTCTATTTGAAAGAGGCTTGCTTTAGATTATACTCAGTCAAATGTGGATAAGGAGGCTGGCTCGAGTCTAAATGAAGGTGGAATGAAGTCCTCAATAGTGGCAAACCTTGTTGATCAGCTAGAAGGTGGTTCAGATGATAAAAAGGATCCAGGGGTTACACTACAGAAGAATGTGAACAAGAAAAGGATGAAGATGATATGACAATTAATGGATCGGCGACCTCCTTCTAGGGGGACCACCGGGAGCAATGAAACTCCTAGGATTAAACTGTCGGGATCTTCAGGGGCACCGACAGTAACATCACTTCTGAAAATTCATAAGTGAAGGGGGTAGATGTACTTTTTCTCTCTGAAACGCACCCCGACAAGTGGCATGCTGAGTGTATGCGTCGCAGAATGCAGATGGGCCATAAAATCATTGTGAGAAGTGATGGGCGAAAAGGTGGTTTATTGCTGCTTTGGAAGAAGGATGTGGGAGTGGAACTTCAGTACAAAATGGACAACTACATTGATGTGACTTTTGGGAGAGCTCAGGAGAATATTTGGCGATTCAACGACATGTATGGAGAGCCAAAGTGGGAAGATAAGCACAAAACATGGTCAAGGATTAGGTATCTTCATGCCCAAAGCACTATGCCATGGCTGATCCTTGGTGACCTTAATGAAATTATTTATCCTTTTGAGAAGTAAGGTGGTAATCCAAGACACCCCAATATATGCAGGCATTTAGAGATGTTTTGGTGGATTGTAACCTGTCTGGTTTGGGCTATGTGGGGGGCAAATTTACTTGGCATATGGGCCTAATCAGGGAGCGATTGGATAGGGCATTAGTAAATGATGCTTGGAAAGAAAAGTTTGGTTTAGCAACTCTTGAACACTTACCTTATAGCAGATGAGACCATAGACCTTTACTGTTAAACTGTGATCCTACTCCGACCCATGAGTCCTTTGGGCCGACTATGCTGCAGTTTGTAGCCCGATGGTCGAAGGAGGCCCAGTTTAGGGAGGTGGTGGCTGAGGCCTAGAGTTCTAGTGAATTTTGAACATTGATTTGGCGGGAAGCTTATCTTCAGTTCACTCAAAGCTACATATTTGGGATCGATAGGTTCTTTAGAAAACAAGCAAAAGAATCAAATCGGCCCAAAGGGAACTGGAGCGTGTGCCTTGTGATGCTTTAACCCCTGAAAGGGCATGTATGCCCCATGTGTGGTTTTTATAATTAATGACAATCTCTATGGACTAATGTGTAAATTGAGTTTCTCTTGTAGGTTTTGTCCATTGGTATTGCTTGGACCATGTGTTGGTTTCAAGGAAGACAAATGAAAAATAAGAAGATCAAGAGTGTCTTGAATAATAAGATGGAGTTCCTCATGTGCATCTTCAAGACATCATCCTTATGTGGATAGAAGAAGTGGTATGCAATCTCAAGGTGCACCATCTCTAAAAGATATCATGCTTTAATCTTGCCATCCTCGTGATGAAGACATGTTCAAACAAGAAGTCTCCCTATGGTGTATGGGGAGCAATTCGCAAGTCCTCATCAAGCAAAAGCAAACAAGAGCGATCAAAAAAGGTGTTCCATCTTGAGGAGGACGAGACGGTCTACATCAAGCTCAAGTGGAATGCTCAAGGAGAAGGTATGATGTTGATATGTTTTATATTTTACCGTTCTCTTGTAGTTGGGTGACTGGGTTTAGGATAGATAGTCGTACTATCAAGATGGGCTCTCAAGTGAGTAGTTCGATCATATCTTTCGAGGAGATCTCAAACCTTTGCATATATAGCATCATATTTCTTGGTTGTTGTTTGGTTCTTGTCCATGTGAGGATCTAGAGCTTGTGGTTATATTACTCATCATATTCTTTGCAATAAAATTGGTTTCATTTCGTTTGGAGTTCGGATGCAAAAGTTGGGCGGTAGTTTCAGCGAGCCATCGGTAGTACCGCTACGGCATTTTTTCCGCCAGTAGTACTAGGGGAAGTATTGGGGCCACATCCGCTCATCTTGGGTGTGGTTCGGTAGCCTCTCTGTTTGGTGGGTTCTATTTGACAGAACTTTGATCTGATGTTTTGGCGGTAGTACCGTCCCCTGTGGAAGAACCGATGAACGGGCGGTAGTACCAGCCAGGCTCGTTTTTCTCTCTCTCGCATCGCTGTTTTTTGACCGTTGGCTGGGTGCCAATGGTAGTACCTCCCCCCACCGGTAGTACCATCCAGGGTCATAAATGGCCCAAACGGTCAAATCTGGGAGCCCTTTAAAAGGGGCTCCTCTTTCCCTTCATGGGCACAAGTTCTTTTGGTCCGTTTTTTCACTCTCTCTCCTCCATTGTTGACCTTGAAGAGCTTGCCCTCTCCCCTTCCCCCTCCTATGATTCTTGCATCTTCTTGAGGGTGTTGAGAGAGGAGATCTAGATCTACAACCCCACCAAACCAAATCCTTTGTTTGTGAAGGAATTCTTGGAGAGTTTTGTATTCTCCTCTTGTGTTCTTTCTCTCTTATCCCCCAATAGCTTTTGTAGATTTAGAGGAATTTGAGAGTGAAGGACTTGCCTCTTGCATTTGGTGCATAGGTTTGAGTTATCCTCGTAGATTCGGCGAGTTCAAGTTCCTAGGCTTGTTTCTCTTGGGTTATTGCAACCCTAGACAGTTGTGTGGAGTAGAAGTGAGCTCTTGGGACCTCCAATTGAGTTGTAGAGATTCCTCAAACTTGTGGCATTTTGTGGCATTGTTCTTGGGGCCTCCAATTGAGTTGTGGAGATTCCTCAAGCTTGTAGCCTTTGTGGTTGTCGTGGTGGTGTCACGGCAGATGCCTGGTATAGGCTAAAGTTGGGGCCGAATGGACGATGGAGGAATCCTGGGAAGGATGATGAAGTGAAGACCTCATACAGAAGAAATCAGAGAGACACGATATACCCAGGTTCGAGGCTCTCCTAGTGAGATAACACCTCTACTCCTGCATCTAATCTCATATATCTTGCCATGCTTGTGGCTACAATGGTGCTCCTTGAGCTGTACTCTTATGCCTCTCACGGAGAGAGCAGAGGAAGAAGAAACCATGCTCCTAGTGAGCAGAGGGAGAGGAGCCCTTCAGGGGGCCTCTCCTGTAACGTTACCCCTGGTGCTCCTTATAAAGGGGAGCCCAGGGAACAAGGTGTGTCATCTAAGTACTCCTGTGAGCTGTCTTGTGGGGCTTGCCTAGTCACCTTGTCCTTTGTTGAGTCATCGGTCTTATCCCTTTGGCATATTCCTTAGCATCTTTAGGAGATGCTTGGTATATTCCCTAGCATCTCCCAAGATGCCCAGCATATTCCTTAGCATCTTAGACCAAAGGGGCCAGTCTGAGCCAGGGGCGTCCCAAGACTGGCACCTGACCTAGGCTTGACTTGACTTGGTAGCGTGTCGATGTAGAGGTTGCTGGTGGGTCCAGGTACGAGACAAATGACGTCCGGGACGAAGTAATTCGGCCCGGGGAAGTAAATTCGGACATGGGTGGAAACAATCCGGCCTGGGGGTAAAATGGGGCCCAACTGGGCGATGAACAGTGCCCCAGCCAGATCATTCTTCTCCCAGCCGAGTTAACATTTAATTTGGACCTAGGCTGCTGAACCAAGCCCAACCAGAGTATTGGTGAATGCCGGCCCAGCGGCGGAGAAGCTGCAGCCCGCGGTGGGCCGAGTTATCTCTGTCTTGGCCCAACCGGGGGATTCTGGCGGGATGTGGCTGGTGGCACGAGGGTATCCTGGGGTGGGCCGCGGTGTCGGCCCACCCGGGTCGCTGGCCTTTGTCGGCGGGTTGGTGAGCTGACGCGGCTGGTGGAGAGCCCCGCCGTGGGCCGAGTTAGCTCCGTCTCGGCCCACGCGGAGGAGGGCGTTGGTGACGCGGGGAGCTGGCGCAAGGTGGAAGCTGTGTAGAGGTGACTCGGTGGGAGTCCGGTGCTGAGGAGGTTGGCCCGCGGTGGGCCGGGGTATGCTGAATCTGGCCCACCCGGGGGACGAGGCTGGCTAGGGAGCGAATTTGACGCCGGGTCTTGGGCTGACTCGGGCCTAATTGGCCAGATACTGGTTAGGGAAACTAGGAGTGGGCCGAATCTGGTCATATGCCAGCCCAGCCCCAAAGTTCTCCTCTTTTTCTTTATTTCTTCCTTCTTTGTAGCTTATTTTATCCACTTTATATTTTACATCTTCAATTTAATCACTTAATGCTCTAATGAGTTATTTGATACACCAAATCTAGGGTACCCGGGGTTACATCCCCAACAGTGATGTTTCTTGGGAGCCCTCCAATTGAGTTGTGGAGATTGCCCCAAGCCTTGTACGGGTTCAGTAACCGCCCTCAAGTGTCTCAAAGTGGATCGTGAGTAGGCCTTTGTGGCGATCTCACGGGGTAATAGGGTGAGCCTTTTGTGGCATCAGTGAGCTGCGTGCCTTCGCATCTTGGGGTGAGGCCTTGTGTGGCGTTGGGTGAGCATCGAGCCACCACACCCTACCTCAAGGTGATCCATTTGTGGCGTTCGGAGAGCATTGCACCATTGCATCTCTCCAACAGAGACGTAGCTTCTTTGGAAGTGAACTTCAGGATAAAAAGCATCATCTCCACATCTATCGGTTATCTCTCCACTAAGCCCTTTACTTATGCTATTTACATTGTGATAGCCATCGTGCTTGAAGTATTTTATCTTTCTATCACCTTGTTGCTTGTCTTGCTTAGCATAGGTTGTTGGTGCACTTAGTTGAACCTAGTGGTTTTAGGTTTTGTGCTCTATAAATTAAACGTTAGTTTTATTCTGCATTTTTTAGAGCCTAAACCATAATATTTTTAAAAGCCTATTCACCCCTCTAGGCGACATCCTTTGTCCTTTCAAAACTGTAACATGTGATTAAACATAAAGAGCTAGCTTCGGAAATCGAGAAATTGCTAGAGCAGGAAGAGATCTTCTGGGCCCAACACTTGTAAACTAGCTGCAATTTGGGGATCAGAATTCATCTTTTTCCACAATTTTGCCAATGCGAGTGTCGGGGGGATGACTCCCGAATACCCCAACTAGAAAAGGACTACGGCAGGCGGTTCGCGTCCGGCTAATAGGGAGCAACCGGACATGGACACTTCATATCGGCTACCATCTAGTAGCCGGAACCAGGAGGAGCGGCAAGGCTCAAGACTGGCTACACTAGCGTAGCCGGACGCAATCAAGAGGACAGGGCGACGTGCTGCACAGTGCATGGTACCCCCTGGTACAACGACAAGACCCGCCACTACGAAGCCATACCGAAGACTTTTATGGGGTGACGCGGGCAAGTGGCCCGGTGCTAACGACAGGCTCGCACAGCGTTCACTGTGCCCACGACGACCTCTATGACATGTACCTCGATTGGACATACCGTACCGGATACTGTAGGTGACCAGCCAGTTGGGACCTGCCCGTGGGGCCCGCCAGCCGGTATGGCCAGTTAGACCATTGCCTCTCTACCTATATAAGGAGGGACAAGGCTCTCGTAGCAAGGGTTGGCCTAGGAGCATTTAAGGTAGCTAGAAAATACAGCTCAAGGAGCGATTATAGCCCATATACTACTCATAGTCAGATCGGCAGGAGTAGGAGCTTTACCTCCTCACGATGGCTCCGAACCTGGGTACTTCTTGTGTCTCGCTACACTAGCGCGTATCCAATTCGGCATGTGGATGCCGTCTAGAGCTTCCCTGCTAGTCCCCACACCTCTATCTAACCTTTTCAGGTACTGTCGTTCCCCATACAACGACACTTGGCGCCCACCGTGGGGCTTGATGGCTTCGAATGGAGTCACATTCCGCATAAGACCCTGTAGTTCAGCCGGTGAGCGTGTGGCCTCCGACCTAGTGCTTATGCTCGGCAAGTTCGACTACGTCATCGACTACACCTCATGTTTTGCCGGATCCACATTTCTGGCAAACGGCTCTATCCTGCTTTTCGACGACCTTCCCGTCTACATTGCCACTGTGCTGGAGTATTTCCCTAGGGAGATCGTCTCTGTCTCAAAACCGCTGCTCCCTAGTAGTGGCATCTCCGTCGCTTCGCGTAGTGTCGAGGTCATGATGGCCGGTTCTAGCTCCTAGCCTCGCCGTCCTCGTGAGCAGGGCGCAGACGAGGTCGCAACCTCTGCCCCACCACGGTCGAAGAACCCGGTGGAAGAGGCCATTGACCGGCTCCTGATGGCCCAAGATATCTCGAGCTCGTTGGGAACCCCAAGAGGAAGGTATGATGAGCACAGAAAGAAGTTTCCCTCGGTTATGAAACCAAGGTTATCGAACCAGTAGGAGCAAGGAAATAACTCCAAGGTGTTGTTACCAACTTGGAATCCTGCACAACACAACCATAGAACTTTGCCCCAACTTACAGTGAGGTTGTCAATCTCACCGGTTTTGCTGAAAACAATGGATTAAACGTATTGTGTGGAAGATAGTAATTGCTTGTAGAAAGTAAACAGTAAACAGTAAATAGTAAATGGTATATCAATGGTAAAAGAATGAACCGGGGTCCATAGTTCACTAGAGGTGATTCTCCTTAAGATAGATGACATATTGGGTGAACAAATTACAACGTGGCAATTGACAGACTTGAGAAAGCATATATGCATATACTAATCATCTTGACTCCTAGAGATTTGATTGGGCATTACAACATTATACATAGACCGTAATCCAACTACATCTATGACTAATAATCCACCTTCAAGTTATCATCCGAACCCCCTCCAGTATTAAGTTGCAAGCAATAGATAATTGCATTAAGCAAAGTGTGTAAAGTAAACAATATGATTGTCCCATGGACAAAGGATTGTTGTTTTCTCCCTAGTAGCAATAGCACATCTAGTACCTTAGAGATTCCTATCACTTCCCCATATTACTATAGGCATGAACCCACTATCAAGCATAAATACCCCCTCTTGGAGTTGCTAGCATCTACTTGGCCAAGATAACTACTAACAACGGAAAGCATGCAAGATCACAAATAACATCCACATGATAGAATCAATAATCAATCTGAAATAGCATCTCAATATCCATCGGATCACCGCAAACACAACATGTAAGATTATAAATAGATGATCTTGATCTTGAATGGATCTCACAAGATCTAAACATGATAGCACAAAGGAGGAGAACCAACCATCTAGCTACTACATGGACCTGTAGTCCAGGGATGAACTACTCACGCATCACACCGGAGGCAGTCATGGTGATGAAGAAGGCCTCCAGGGTGATCTCTCCCCTCCAGCAGGGTGTTGGAAAGAGCTTCGGACCCCCCCTCGATCTGGGGATCGAGATGGTGGCGGCTACATGCTCTTCCGTGGATTTCTGTTTGGGTCTTTGATCGGGTACTTAGGGTTTTCGTCCCGAGAGGTCTTTATAGGCGGAAGGGCAAGGTCGGTGGAGCACCAGGGGCCCACACCGCCTGGTGGCGTGCCCCCCATGCCGTGCCGCCACCAGGTGTGGCCATCCTAGTGAGCCACTTGGTCTCTCCTCCGGACTCCGTGTTGCTTCGGGTAAAATATTGACTTTGGCTTTTGTCTAGTCCAATTCCGAAAATATTTCCTTACTTGCTTTTCTGAAACCAAAAACAGCAGAAAACAGGCAACTGACACTGTGGCATCTGGTTAATAGGTTAGTTCTAGAAAATGTATAAAAATACTCCAAAGTGTGGACAAAACATAAGAAAGTGGATACTAAACAAGCATGGAACATCAAAAATTATAGATACGTTTATGACGTATCAACTCCTCACACCAGTTAACCTCGGGGACAACTCGGAGGAGGCGGAGGCCAACTTTGCCATGGAGAGGCAGCTCCTCCTACAGGAGGACATCGAGCTGGCTGTGGCCAAGAAGTAGGTCGACATCACCGTGCGCGAGTACGACCGCTCCCATGGTCACACTCCGGCTACCGCGGAGCCGAGCCGGCGCGGGAAAGTACGGCCCCGGGCGGCGAGCTAGGCAGAAGAATGGAGAGGGATGGCGAGCCAGATCCGCCGCCCGTTCTCGTCCGGCCCACCTACAGCACACGCATCAAGAACCTGCGCGCGGCGCGAGCCACGGCGGACGAACTGCCCAATTTGGAGGGCGAGGAGCGAGACCGGCAGCACGCGAGAGTATAGGAGCTCCTCCGAATCGCGGACGAGCAGGCCGATGCCATCCGGCAGATGCACGAGGTCCCCAGCTGCTCCAGGGGAAGCAAGCCGCCCGACAATAGCAAGGGCGCACCCCGCGAGACCCAGAAGGCGTCCTCTCCTCTAGCAAGATCTCGTAGCCGGCGCCGCAACTCTGGCAATAGGGGCCAGTCACGCCAGGAGCAGACGGTGAACAGCAACCCACCACCGCCCTGTCCACCAACTGGAGCGCCACGACCTGCCGGTTCCCGCCTCTCGGGCCGGGTAGGAGCGCCCAACCCGGACCGTCCGGATGCCCGTGACCGCATCGAGCTCCTAGCTCAAGCGCGCTTCACGTAAGAGGAAGACTCCACCAGGCCGGTTTGTTTCGGACCTCGCATCCGAAACGAACCATTTCCGAATAAGTTTACCCTGCCCCGGGAAACCCCCAAGTATGAAATTAACATGAAGCTAGAGGACTGGCTGGCCGACTACGCCACGACAGTCAGCATCGCCCATGGGAACAAGCGTATAGCGGTGCGCTACGTCCCCCTCATGCTAACCAGGTCGACAAGGACATGGCTCAACAGCCTCACGCCCAACAGCATCAACGCCTGGTCAGATTTTGAGAAGGTGTTCGTCTGCAACTTCAACGGCACGTACAAGCGTCCAGGCCGCCTGCGCGACCTAGCCCTGTGCATCCAGGGCGACCGCGAGTCAGACCATGAGTACCTCGCCAGGTGGACATAGTTACACAGCACTTGCGAGGGCATTCTAGAGAGCCAGGCGATCAGGTTCTTCGTCGAGGGGTGCCGAGAAGGCACCATTCTTCGCCACCAACTACTGTGTGACGAGCCGAAAACCATGGCGGAGCTCATGACGGTTGCACACCAGTACGCCACGGCTGACGCCGTAGTGAAGAAGTTGCTCCAGGTGAATGCTGACGGGCGACCAACTTCCTCGGAGCCAGTTCGCGACCGGGCAAGTAACCCGGGTGGCGAAGCCATATCCTCTAGGCGGCACAACAATGACAACCGGTTCCACGGGGACCGCCAAGCCAGACATCAGAAGCCTCGCTACCATGCGCGGCAGGTCAATGCTGTGGCGGGCGCGCCCGACGCACTGGCTGGCGATGCAAGGAGGCAGAAGCCGCGGATCACCTTCGACCAAATGTTCGATGGCCTATGCAAGTGTCATAGCGGACCCTTCAAGCTGGCTATGCATACCACCCGGAACTATAGCTAGACCCGCCAGATGAAGGACCAAGGCAACCAACCCCGTCTACCCCCGCCCCCTCCCGGCGGCCTGCCACCACCGGCTAGGGGAGCCGGCAACAACGGCAATGGCGGCAACAACAACAATGGCTACCCTCAGCCGCATGCCACTTACGACATCTTTGAGACCGAGCTGGATGACAAGCACAGATGGCGCTCCAACGAGGTCAACACGATCATCTCCCTAGTCCCCCAGTACCTGAACTAGTCAGAGACCCCCATCACCTGGAGTCAGGAGGATCAGCCGGATCAGCTTCCGAATCCCGGGGGCTACGCGATGGTGCTCGACCCCCTCATCGTCTCCAAAGAGCACATCTGCCGCTTCTCGCGTGTCCTCATTGACAGAGGCAGAAGCCTCAACTTGCTCTACCGGTCGTCCCTAGAGAAGCTGGGCATCCGCGAGTGCGATCTGCGCCCGACTACCACGATGTTCCACTGCGTACTGCCAGGGCCGGCTTGCACTCCGCTGGGTAAAATCCAGCTGGACATCATCTTCGGCACCGAGGAGAACTTCTGGGGTGAGCCGATATGGTTCGAGGTGGTGAACCTGGCAAGGTCCTACCACGCTCTCCTCGGGCGCCCCGCCCTCGCCAAATTCATGGTCGTCCCCCACTATGCATATCTCAAGACGAAGATGCCGGGACCAAATGACGTGATCACCATCGCCGGCTGCTTCAGGCGGTCGATGGAGTGCACATCAGACGGCTCCAAGCTGGCTGAAGCCCTCATCATAGCCGAAGAGAAGCGCGAGATCATGCGCAACGTGGCCATTGCTTAGCAAGAGATGCCAGCTAGTAGGAACCGGCTAGAGATGCGGCTTTCTAGCCGGCCAGGGAGACGAAGAAGATCCTGCTCGACCCTACCGACCCGACCAAGTTCGTCACCATTCACCAACTTGGACAGCAAATAGGAAGGCGCGCTCGTCGACTTCCTTCGTGAGAATCAGGACATCTTCGCATGGTCACCAAAGGACATGTCAGGTGTGCCGAGGGAGTTCGCCAAGAACTCACTTCACGTGCGGCCGGATGCCAAGCCGGTCAAGCAGCCCATGCGCCGGTTCGCAGAAGAGAAGAGAAAGATCATCGATGACGAGATCACCCGGCTCCTTGCAGCCGGGTTCATCATGGAAGTGTACCACCCGGACTGGCTGGCCAATCTAGTCCTGGTGTTGAAGAAGAACAAGACTTGACGCATGTGTATTGACTACGCCAGCCTGAATAAGGCGTGTCCGAAAGACCCCTTCGCTTTGGCCCGTATCGATCAAGTTATCGATTCAACGACTGGCTGTGACTTGTTGTCCTTCTTGGATTGTTATTCCGGCTACAATCAGATCCGGCTAAATCTGGCTGATCATATAAAGACATCGTTTATCACCTCGTACGAGGCTTTCTGCTATGTAACTATGCCTTTCGGTCTGAAAAATGTAGGCGCTACCTATCAGCGCTATATGCAGAAATGCTTACACCCGTAGATCGGCCGAAACGTGCATGCCTACATGGACGACGTCGACATCAAGACGAAGGAAAAGTGCACCCTCCTCGAGGACTTGGGGGAACATTCGGCAAGCTCCACCGGTACCAGATGAAGCTAAACCTAGAAAAGTGCATCTTTGGCGTCCCATCCAGACAGCTACTCGGTTTTCTCGTTTCACAACGGGGAATCGAAGCGAACCCGGAGAAGATTGCAGCCATCGAGAGGATGTAGCCGCCCAAGAGCTTCCTTGGAGTCCAGAAGTTCACCGGATGCCTGGCCTCCCTCAGCCGTTTCGTCAGCCGGCTGGGGGAGAAGGCACTTCTGTTGTACCAGCTGATGAAGAAGACGGATAAGTTCTCCTGGACCTCGCAGGCCGACGCCGCATTTCATGACCTCAAGCGCATGCTATCCACAACACCGATTCTAGCCACACCGGCTAGCGAGGAGCCAATGTTGCTCTATATAGCAGCCATCAGCCGGGTCGTCAGCATCGTCCTGGTGGTGGAGCGCCCCGAGGAAGGCAAGGCTCAGCCGGTTGAGTGACCTGTCTACTACCTCAGCGAGGTTCTCTCCCTCTCCAAGCAGAACTACCCCCACTACCAGAAGATGTGCTACAGCGTGAACCTGGCATGCAAGAAGCTCAAGCACTACTTCTAGGAGCATCCGATTAAGGTGGTGTGCACCATGCCCCTTTCGAAAATCATCGGCAACAAGGACGCCACCGACTGATTCGCCAAGTGGGCCATAGAGATCGCCGCGTACTCTATCCAGTATGAGCCAAGTCTCACGATCAAGTCGCAGGCTCTAGTGGACTCCCTCGTTGATTGGGCTGAAACCCAATACCTCCTGCCGGTTCCCGACTCAGACCATTGGAGGATACACTTCGACGGCTCGAAGATGCTCAGGGGCTTGGGAGCCGGCATCTTCCTCAGCTCGCCCAAGGGAGACCGGCTGGAATACGTTCTCCAGATCCACTTCAAGGCCTCCAACAACATCGCCGAATACGAGGCACTAGTGCACGGCCTCTGGCTAGCCAGGGAGATCGGCATCAACCAGATCCTTTGCTTCGGTGATTCGGATCTGGTGGTGTAGCAGGTATCCGGAGAATGGGACGCCCGTGACACAAACATGGCCCTCTACCGGTTCGACATGCAGAAGCTAAGCGCCTACTTCGATGGATGTGAGTTCCATCACGTCCCTCGCGTTACCAACGAGGCAGCCGATTCGCTCACTCGAATCGGATCCACCAGGCAGGCGATCCTGCTAGGGGTCTCCTTGGAGCATCTACGCAAGTCCTCCATCAACCTGTCTCCCGAGTTGGATTCCATCATCCGGGCAGGAAGGGCACCGGCTGATGGCCTGGCAGACGCGGAACCTACAGAACCCGCAAAGAAAAAGGCTCGCATCAACTCCAACGCGTCCGCACCCTCCGGATCACAAGACCTGGGGGCTGCCAGCTCGTCAAGTGGCTCGGGGGCTGCCGTCCCGGGTACCTCACCCGGACGACCCCCTGACCTCCCTTAGCCATAGAATGAGAGCGTCCTCACCATCCAGGAGATACCATCCTAGGCGCAGCCCTTCATGAACTACATCGCCAACGGAGAGCTTCCGGATGACGAGGTAGAGGCCAAGCAAATCCGGCGACGCGCGCACACGTACACCATCATCAATAAGGAGCTATACAAGCACAGCGTATCCGGTATCTTCCAGCGGTGTGGCGACATGGATATGGGTTACCGGCTACTCAAGGACATCCACTAGGGCGAGTGCGGACATCACGCTTCATCTCGGACGATAGTCGCCAAGGCGTTCTGCCCTCGAGGATGCCGAGCAGTTGGTCCGCGCGTGCAACGGATGCCAACGCTTCAGGCAGCTCAGGCACATGCCAACTATGGTACTCAAGACCATACCAATTACCTGGCCCTTCACCGTCTGGGGGCTCGACATGGTCGGTCCCTTCAAGCAAGCGCGTGCAGGCATGACTCACTTGCTGGTGGCAGTGGACAAGTTCACAAAGTGGATAGAGGCCAAGCCTATCCGGAAGCTGGACGGGGCGACAGTCGTCACCTTCTTCACGGACATCATCAACCGGTTCGGCTACCCCAACAACATCCTCATGAACAATGGCGCGAACTTCGCCAAGGGGGCCTTCGCCTAGTTCTGCAGCAACAAGGCATCCGGCTGGACCTCGCATCCGTCGCGCACCCACAGTCCAACGGGCAAGTCAAAAGGGCAAACATCCTAGTGCTAGCCGGCATCAAGCCACGCCTCATCGAGCCCCTAGAGAGATCGCCCAGATGCTGGATCAAAGAACTTCCGGTTGTGCTATGGAGCCTCCACACCACGTCGAATAGGTCAACCGGCTTCACCCCGTTCTTCCTCGTCTATGGCTCGGAAGCTGTCCTCTCCGTGGACATTGAGTTCGACTCGCCGCGCAAACTCCTCTACAATGAAAAGGCCAATCAGGAGGCACGAGAGGATGGTGTGGATCTCCTCGAGGAGGCCCGCGAGCTGGTGCTGTCCAGATTGGCACTGTACCAGCAGCGCCTACGTCACTACCATTCGAGCCGAATCCACCTCGTCGCATTCCACGAGGGAGATCTGGTTCTCCGGCTGGTACAGGACATGAAGGGCATGCACAAGCTATCGTCGCCTTGGGAGGGCCCCTTCATCATCAGTCGGGCGCTGCACAACAATTCCTACTACCTCATCGACACGCAACAGTCGCGTAGGAACAATATGGACAAGTTGGACGAGGAGACGAAATTCCCCTGGAACGCAGCACTGCTCCGTCCATTTTACACCTAGTCAGCTGACAGTGTATGTATCCTATGAACTCTATGAATGAAAAATGCGGAACCCTGAGAGATACTCGGGGGCTCCTTGCCAGAAATTTGCGCATGTTCTTTTTCTGGTTCAGTTTTTCTATCTCCGGTAACCCCTACCCGGGGGCTCACCGGCTGGCCCGACCTGCTAAATCAGTAAACCGGTGGAGTAGTGTGCGATGGTGTTAGAGGCCCACTCTTCGTCTCAGCTATAGACCGCAACCCAGTTGTTCGGCTAGCAAGAGCAAAAGCCCGAGGCATCCCACATGAAAAACGGTGAAAGACACGACAGGTCGGACGTTCCTTCCTCGCCATAGTTTGAGATTATCCGGCTACTAAGCCTCGAGTACCGTGCACAATGTACCATCAGATCCCTTCGATTACGGCTGCAGACCGCAACCCGGTTTCTTGGCAAGGACGCAGCGTAAACAGCAGAGCGCACGAGAAAGCGACTAAGTGTCCAGAGAAGTGCAAGCTATTTTTCGAAACATCGAAGCTATCTCCCGGATTAAAAAGCAATATCTTAACCGACTAACACATTGACAACAAATCTGTATGTATGTTTGTTTTGTATGACTACATCGAGTCGGTCATCAAAAAGAAAGAAGATTCAAGTCCTTGCCTTCATCAAGTGCTCCGAATCTCGGGGGCTACACCCATTGGGTGCGCTCGCGTGCCCCTAGTGGAATCATGTAGTTCCGACCGTCTAAAGGAGTTTAGCCGGATATTTGGAGCCCAGGTGAGGGCAAGGGCAGGAAAGAAGGAGGAAGATCCGAAGCACCTGGCTTCACCAGCTACTCCGAATCTCGGGGGCTACACCTAGTGGGTGCGCTAGTGCGCCCCCACTACTAGTTGTGGTATTCGGCTAGCCCGGGCAAGGTCAGGTTAACCGACTAGAGGCGTCTAGCCGGAAGAAGTTCATAACTTAAGGAAAGAAAGAGGAAGATTTGAAGCACCTGGCTTTGCCAGCTACTCCGAATCTCGGGGGCTACACCCAGTGGGTGCGCTGGCGCACCCCCACTAGAGGTGAAGTTCCCCCGGCTAAAGATGTCCAGCCAGGCGAAGATAGTCGGATAAGTGTAATAGGTAAAAGATAAAAGCACGAAAGATCACAAGGAAAATAGGAGCCAACAAACAGCGTGATTAAACAAGAGGGAGTCAAAGCTCCCATCAGGTTCAACTGGCATAACAGATAGCCGGCCCAAACAAACTAGTTCAACAAGACAAAGTAACTACAATTTCAGCCGGCATACCGGGGATCAAGACTAGGCGGCAGGACCCTTGCCGTGAGGTTGGTTCTGGCCGGAGGCGGCTTCAGGAGGCGGAGGAGGCGCACTGGCAGATCTGGCTCCGACGTCTCCGCCAGCCGGCTGCGACGAGGCTTCGGCTCCCGCATCCGGCATCCCGGCGGACTCCGAGTCGGTGATGACCTCGTTGATGTGGGCGTAACCGCGCGATCTTGATGGCGGAGGCGTGGAGCTCGAGATGGGTGATGGATCAAAATGTAGAGCTTGTTGGGAACCCAGGAGGAAGGTATGATGAGCACAACAACAAGTTTTCCCTCAGTTATGAAACCAAGGTTATTGAACCAGTAGGAACAAGGAAACATCTACAAGGTGTTGCTAGCAACTTGGAATCCTTCACAACACAACCACATAACTTTGCTCCAACCTTACAGTGAGGTTGTCAATCTCACCGGTTTTGCTAAAAGCAAAGGATTAAACGTATTGTGTGGAAGATAGTAATTGTTTGCAGAAAGTAAATAGTAAATAGTAATAGTAGAAGGTATAGCAATGGTAAAAGCATGGACCAAGGTCCATAGTTCACTAGAGGTGATTCTCCTTAAGATAAATAACATGTTGGGTGAACAAATTACAATGGGGCAATTGACAGATTTGAGAAAGCATACAATGCATATACTAGACATCTTGACTCCTATGAGATTTGATTGGGTATTACAACATTATACATAGATCGTAATCCAACTGCATCTATGACTAATAATCCACCTTCAGGTTATCATCTGAGCTCTGAGCCCCTTCTAGTATTAAGTTGCAAGCAACAGATAATTGCATTAAGCAAAATGTGTAAAGTAAACAATATGATTGTCCCATGGACAAAGGATTGTTTTTTCTCCCTAGTAGCAATAGCACATATACAACCTTAGAGATTCCTGTCACTTCCCCAGATTACTAGAGGCATGAACCCACTATCGAGCATAAATACTCCCTCGTGGAGTTGCCAGCATCTACTTGGCCAAGATAGTTACAAACAACGGAGAGCATACAAGATCAAAAATAACATAGACATGATAGAATTAATAATCAATCTGAAATAGCATATCAATATCCATCAGATCCCCGCAAACACAACATTTAAGATTACAAATAGATGATCTTGATCATGCACGGAGCTCACAAGATCTATACATGGTAGCACAAAGGAGGAGAACCAACCATCTAGCTACTACATGGACCCATAGTCCAAGGATGAACTAGTCACGCATCACACCGGAGGCAGGCATGGTGATGAAGAAGGCCTCCAGGGTGATATTTCCCCTCTGGCAGGGTGCCGGGAAGAGCTTCAGATCCCTCCTGATCTAGGGATGGAGATGGCGGCAGCTACAGACTCTTTCCTGGAATTTTGACCAGGTACTTAGGGTTTTCGTCCTGGGAGGCTTTTATAGGCGAAGGGGCAAGGTCGGTGGAGCACCAGGGGGCCCGCACCCCCTGGTGGCGCGCCCCCCAGGCCGTGCGGCCACCAAGTGTAGCCGCTCTGGTGCGCCACTTCGTCTCCCCTCCGGACTCCGTGTTGCTTCGGGTAAAATACTGACTTTGGTTTTTGTCCCATCCAATTCCGAGAATATTTCCTTACTAGCTTTTATGAAACCAAAAATAGCGGAAAACAGGCAATTGGCACTTTGTCATCTTGTTAATAGGTTAAAAATACCTCAAAGTGTGAACAAAACATAAGAAAGTAGATATAAAATAAGCATGGAACATCAAAAATTATAGATACGTTTACGACGTATCAACATCCCCAAGCTTAACTCCTGCTCGTCCTCGAGTAGGTAAGTGATAAAAAGAATAATTTTGAGGTGACATGCACCATCATATTTGTAAAGCATTGATAGCTGGGATCAAAGTACTCTAACATGAACATGAAAGACAGAGTTCTAACAATGAGACATAGCAACTATGTGGTAACATGGAAAAGGTACAAACAAAAGATTCATGAATAACAATGCATTAAAAGGCATTTGTTTGTTTCACATATAGAAAACATAATAAGAATTGTATTCAGCTTGTCCCTCATGTTATAGCAAAACATAAATGCATAGGACACCTTCAAAGTTCATAAGGGTGACTAGATACAAATAATTTAAGAACAAGCAATATCACTATTATGAATCAATCAACAAGTTTTGGGACAATGCACATTAAACTAAGAATGGTCACTATGCTCTCTCAATTGGTGCATAAAGATAGAAGATGGAGAATCAACATAAAAGTAAAAAAGAAAGGCCCTTTATAAGAGGGAAGCAGGGATTTCAAGTTTCATAAAGAGCTTCCAAAAATTATGGTACTTATTAGCTTTCATCTCTCATTACCCCTATCATAAGCATATTTTAGGTGATTAAGGTTAAAGTGAACAAATATGAGGATATGCTTGACCAATTATAAGCCGAAAATCTCATACCCCTTGCCTACGAGTCTCGGACCTCATGCTACTCAACTTTAGTTACAAGTAAGTTCTTGTCATTGTAAGTACATGTGTATCATGGAGAACCGCCAACAGGGTACCCCTTGCCCCATGATACATGAGTTATACCATATCAAAATGACAAGGCAACAGACAATGAGCATATCATCGATCTTTTTATTTGCTATTTGCATAGTTTTTATTGAGGATGCTTCATAGAATGCTCACTATGGTTATGCTCCAAGTTTCCACCATGATTAGGCATGTCTTAGGCTAGCAGCCCAGGCGTTTATCTAACACATATACAAACTCCATGAGCTTACAAGTTCCCCTTTTATTTCACACTGCCGGGATCCATAAACAAAAGAACATGATATCAACTGAATAATAAGTGCAATGTTGAAAGCGTTCCCCAGACAGCATGTTTCTGCTAATTCTCAACTTATAAAGTGCAAGCATATACGCAACATAGATGGACGCAATGGTTCAAGTTTATTAAGTTCAAGAAAAGTAAAGTGTGCCATCAAGTTTGTGAGATCTTTAATCACTAATTTTCACATAACAAGTTTAATTTGGAAGGTAGATAAAGGCATGAATATACTTGGAATGGTGTAACACACCATGCATAGGAATTTATAGTGGACTCTTTGGAATAACTTGGTTTCTTGGTGGTTGGATGCATGAGTGGAACTCATACTTGGTACATGTGGAGGCTAGCAAAAGACTGGGAGCGACCAACTAAGAGAGCACTAATGGCCATAATCACGCAAAGCGACAAAACATTATTAATTAAAGCATAAAGTGATATTACAAGTCAAAAAACTAAATGATCATAGAGGCTAAGGTGACTGATACATAGTCTTAACATGGTGTAAGCATGTGCCAAGTCAACCTAAATAAAGCATCGAAGGAGAATACCACAATATTATGCTTTTGTATGCTAAAACAATGCATGATTCTTTCAAGGCTCATTATGTAATCTCAATTGTTTGGAACAAGTCATGCTACAGCAATAATTACTAAGCATAAAGAAAAGCAATATCAAACATGACATGATAAAGTCTAGGCCACAGTCAAAACAAAACTCCTTTTGTACCACTTATAAGCATGAAACTTCCTACTCTTTTCCAACACCAATCAACTTATTTGAAATATCATATATGAATGCGGGGGTCCATCAAATTTATTTAAGCAAACTAAACAAAACAGAACTAAAAGCAAAAAACGAAGACGCTCCAAGAACAACACAATTGTGCATGAAACAATAAAATAAAGTGTTTTGGAAGAAAACCTGAGATTTTTATTGATGAAGAAGGGGATGCCTTGGGCATCCCCAAGCTTTGACGCTTGTACTTCTTGAATATTGCTTGGGGTGACACGGGTGGCATCCTCAAGCTTGAGCTTTTGTCCATACTTCATCTTATCACATTATTCTTCCCCTACACTTGAAAATTTTCCTTCATACAAAACTTCACACAATCCTCATTAGCAACATTAGTGTATTCAAGATAATTGGTCCTATGGTTTAGTTTCATCACAAGTAAAACTTCCATTAAAACACAAGCTACGGTAGCAATTCCTTCTAAAATCTCAAGTGATCAAAGAGAACTCAAAGAGAAAGAGATTAAGAGGCAAATGCAAATAATGGCAGAAATCTGTCAAAACAGACCAGTAGGTAAAAACCAATTTTTTCGAAGACTTTCTGTTGCTCAAATCGAAAATTTCTGAACTAATGAAAGTTATATAATAACCTAGGGCATAAGCACAAAACAATTACAACTCAATCCGACATTCAGAGATTTTTCATGATTTTTTATAGTGGAGCACAAAAATCTGGTTCGGGACAGCAACTTTCCCAAGTCTTACTTCTCTCTCATTAGAGGTTATTCTTGGCACAAAAACCACACACAAAGGATAAGGAGAGGTTATTACAGAAGTAATAACTTCCAAGACTCAACAAAAGAAAAACTTACTGAATATAAATTTAGGTTATCTCCTAATACTGCTTTTCTTTAATGCCTTTGAGCTAGGCATAGGAAGCAAGATTCAAGTATCTTCGAATGAAGAAGCATTAAGACCAAATTTCTTGCCCTACCTTTATTACCTTTATTATTACCTTTATTACCTTTTTCCACATCTATTATTGCTCCAAGGAGTTTCAGTAGGGATCTTCCAAGTGTAATTTGTCATTTTCCTACACATTCAATAACAAGATAATCACTAGACACCACTTTGGCTAGGATCTTTGTAAATACTCCTTCAGTTATTCCAATGGGCAAGAATGTGGCATTATTGGTAAGAGATATTTCTTCTCCTTCCTCAAAAAGTCCCCAAAGATTCATAGATATGTTTAGGCATAAGACCGAATTTAGACATGATATCACAACGAGCATAAAATGTTTCATTGTTTATAACAACTTTTACTTTGGGAAGCCATTTTGAAGATTCAGAATTTATAGGAACATATTCATGATGCTCTCTAAGCATGTTATAGCATTCTTTTAAACTAGTTGTGTTGGTCTCAAGAGTGTTCAATCTAGCAATAATGTTTGTAATGGAAGAATTAGATTTGAGAGGCAAGTCATATGTTGCAACCAACTTTTTTATGGCATTAAAAGCTTCATCCTCATTGCACCGGAGGAAATCTCCTCCTACTATAGCATCCAAAGCATATCTATAGAAAAGAGCAAGACCAAAGTAGAAACTGCTTAGAAACAAACTTAGAGTCATTTTAGGTTTAGTTTTTTCATGTAAATCAGAGATTCTAGACCAAGCTTCTTTGAAACTCTCTTCAATTCCTTGTTTGAAAGTAAAAATCATTTCCTTAGGTGACAAAGTGATTGGAGCAATGCTAGACATAATGGCAACTTGAAATAGATTTTTTTGTGTTTTTAATAAAAGAAACAAACCATTACAACTAATTCTTTTTGTGTTTTGATAAAAGAAATAAGCAAACAAAGCAGAAATAAACTAAGCAAAACAAAAAACAAAGTAAAGAGATTGGTTGTGAGAACCTCCCCTTGTGAAGTTGTCCTTAACTCCCCGGCAAGAGCACTAGAAAAGTGCTTGCTAGCTCAAAATATAGAGCATGTTGGGAACCCCAAGAGGAAGGTATGATGAGCACAGCAACAAGTTTTCCCTCAGTTATGAAACCAAGGTTATTGAACCAATAGGAGCAAGGAACCAACTGCAAGGCAGGGGCGAATTTACTGTGTAGGCTTCGATAGGCTTGAGCCTACCCTCTCATTTGAGCAAATGTTTATCAAATATATGTGCCCAAACCATATATACTAGTGAGAGAACAAAATTCCGGTAGTCAGAGGAGCAATCATATGCTAAAATGAAGCTAAACACATTAAACAGCGAGTGCCTTGCCAACACGGGTCTTGTAATCGTGAGTTCCTAGCCCATAAGCCTAGCTAACCGGTAGGTTGAGAATTTTGCTAATTTATAGTAGCGGGTACATCCAAGTACACATGTATAACAACTCACAACGCAAGAACAAAGTAGAAATAGTTGCTAAAAACAGGGCTACAAATCAAAAGAATCATCGTATTTTCTAGACTTTTTTAAACCAATAGAGCAATTTATCTAGTTTGATAGCCAAACTAATGAAAAAACATAACAATAACTATTTCTGATGCCCCATCCTGAAAAAGACTAGATATGAAACACTAAGGTTGTCGTATTTGTTAACGGGAACATGTATTCCGAAAAAGTTGGGTGTGCTTTTCATCACTGAGATAACACATTTTTTAATTCATTTCTACCACGACGAATTTGCGAATTTAGGTTGACCTGTTAAATTGTTGAATATTGCTTCTTTGATCCCACCCTCCATTCTCATCCTAGATCCGCCACTGCTGCAAGGTGTTGCTAGCAACTTGGAATCCTGCACAACACAACCATAGAACTTTGCTCCCAACTTACAGTGAGGTTGTCAATCTCACCGATTTTGCTAAAAACAAAGGATTAAATGTATTGTGTGGAAGATAGTAATTGTTTGCAAAAAGTAAATAGTAAATAGTAACAGTAGAAGGTATAGCAATGGTAAAAGCATGGACCGGGGTCCATAGTTCACTAGAGGTGATTCTCCTTAAGATAAATAACATGTTGGGTGAAGAAATTACAGCGGGGCAATTGGCAGATTTGAGGAAGCATACAATCATATACTAGACATCTTGACTCCTATGAGATTTGATTGGGCATTACAACATTATACATAGATCGTAATCCAATAGCATCTATGACTAATAATCCACCTTTAGGTTATCATATGAACCCCTTCTAGTATTAAGTTACAAGCAACAGATAATTGCATTAAGAAAAGTGTGTAAAGTAAACAATACGATTGTCCCATGGACAAAGGATTGTTGTTTTCTCCCTAGTAGGAACAACACATCTACAACCTTAGAGATTCCTGCCACTTCCCTAGATTACTAGAGGCATGAACCCACTATCGAGCATAAATACTCCCTCGTGGAGTTGCCAGCATCTACTTGGCCAAGATAGTTACAAACAACGGAGAGCATACAAGATCAAAAATAACATAGACATGATAGAATTAATAATCAATCTGAAATAGCATATCAATATCCATCAGATCCCCGCAAACACAACATTCAAGATTACAAATAGATGATCTTGATCATGCACGGAGCTCACAAGATCTAAACATGGTAGCACAAAGGAGGAGAACCAACCATCTAGCTACTACATGGACCCATAGTCCAAGGATGAACTAGTCACGCATCACACCGGAGGCAGGCATGGTGATGAAGAAGGCCTCCAGGGTGATATTTCCCCTCTGGCAGGGTGCCGGGAAGAGCTTCAGATCCCTCCCGATCTAGGGATGGAGATGGCGGCAGCTACAGACTCTTTCCTGGAATTTTGACCAGGTACTTAGGGTTTTCGTCCTGGGAGGCTTTTATAGGCGAAGGGGCAAGGTCGGTGGAGCACCAGGGGGCCCGCAACCCCTGGTGGCGCGCCCCCCAGGCCGTGCGGCCACCAAGTGTAGCCGCTCTGGTGCGCCACTTCGTCTCCCCTCCGGACTCCGTGTTGCTTCGGATAAAATACCAACTTTGGCTTTTGTCCCGTCCAATTTCGAGAATATTTCCTTACTAGCTTTTCTAAAACCAAAAACAGCAGAAAACAACCAACTGACACTATGGCATCTTGTTAATAGGTTAGTCCCAGAAAATTTATAAAAATACCTCAAAGTGTGAACAAAACATAAGAAAGTAGATATAAAACAAGCATGGAACATCAAAAATTATAGATACCTTTACGGCGTATCAATGGGATTGGCGAATGGTGGTAAGGTCGGCACCGGCAAGGAAGCCTCCATTGATCTTCTCGACGTGGGCGTCCTTGTACCAGGAAAGCATCAAAGCCAGCGCTATCTCTGCTATGGCTCGCGCCGCTAGATTCCTCAGCCGCTCGACGGCTACCGGCACCTCCGTTACCTTAGCCTCCAGCTGGGCGATTGTCTCCAGGGCCGCGGCATCCGGCCACAGGAAATCGAAGACCACGTGAGCCGCTTTGTGCAGCTCAACGACCTCCTCGCTAAGAAGGATGACCAGCTCCTGGGCAGTGGGCTGCTCCCCCGGCCAGTTCTTCTGCAGCCGATTGTACGCCAGCAAGTCTACGCCGGGATAAAACGCTGTCAGAAAAAAGAAGGTCATGTCTGGCTACCGGATCCGGACAGAAAAAGCTAGTCGGAAAATACTTACCCTTGGCGATGCACCCGATCTGCATAAACTCCTCGAGCAGAGCCTTCTCCCGGACCGCCAGCTGTTTAACCTCCTTCTCCTGGTCCTTGTTCTAGGCGTCGAGGAGGTCAAAGGCCCGGGCCCGGCTAGCGAGGGCGGAGTCACGCTCCTTAAGGGTGGCCTCCAGCGCATCCGTCTTGGAGTGCTAGTCCTTATTCTACAATCTGAGGGTAGAGTTGGACTTGGCCAGACGGTCGTTTGCCCTTTTCAGATGATCAATCTCCCGCTGAGCACACCATGATGGCTGGAAGAAGCCGACTATCAGTAAAAAACAAAGAGGAAGAGGAAAGGACCCGGCTACTAGAACCGAGTGAAAATACTTACTCTAGGAGGTATCGTTGGCGGCGGCTAACTTCTGCTCCAAGGTCCGGTTGGCCCTGGCCTCCAGCAGCCAGATCTCCTTCACAGCCAGCTCGAGGGTGGTGGCCAGGTCCGCCAGCAAGGTGGAAGAAGATGCATCGTCATCAACAGCATTGACGGTTAGCAACTCCTTCGCCTCCAGCACCACCGTCCGCAACTCCTCCCCCGACTCATCGTCGGAGTTGTCATCAGCGACAACCACGAGCTCCTTATCAGTTGAGGCCCTCCTCGTCCCCGCGGGAGAACTACCTCCACTTTGTGGGGTCGCCGCAGCTGAGTCTAGCTGCACCACCGCGTTCGGCGGAGCGTCCCCAGCCCCGGCTGCAGTAGTCGGATCAGCGCGAGGTGGAGGTGGAGGCGGGGCCTTGGGCAAAGGAGTGGGAGCGGCATCGGCAACAAGGAGTGGGGCGGCAAGCCAGTCGGCGCCCGCGCAGGGCTGGCGACACCAAAGGAGACGAGCGACCTGAAAGGCAAAAGACAAGAGAAAGGAGCAAGTAAGGAAAAGACAAAAGAAGTTGCGCAAGAGAAAGAAACGAGAACAGACAAGTACTCACCCCTGCACCATTGGGGGCGACACCTTCTTGTGGCCAAGACGGCTGAGGGGAAGAGCGCCGGTCCGGCTCCTCTTGGGGGCTAGCTCCTCCACAACAGGTCATCTGGACCCGCTTCCTCCTCCACCAGACCGGCTGGAGCCTCCCCCACCGGTGCCAAACCGGCTAGAGCTACTCCCCTCGGCTCCCGACCGGCTGGAGTCGCCATCCGCCGTGCGGCGCTAGGCCGGTTCGGGAGCTGGTGCAGCCTCCTCCTCCTCGTCAACCTACGTGTGGGGGTCGTGCGTCGGCTCGTTGTTTCGGCTGGGGAAGAAGTCACCGTCCCCGTCTGACTCCTCGCCGGACCGGCGCGCACGCGGCTCGGGAAGGATAGGCGTGAAGTTCTGAGGGGGGGTCTCGCCCTCCTCTTGGATGATGCAGGGTTATGACCCACAAGTATAGGGGGTGTATCGCAGTATTTTTGAGGGAAGTGAAACCCAGATTATTGATTCGACATAAGGGGGGCCAAAGAATATTTATAAGTCTTAACAACTGAGTTGTCAATTCAGCTACACCTAGAAACAATCTTGCTCACAGCATTTTATCAGTAGCAACAGTTTTGTAGTAGGAATAGTAAAGCAGTAGAAGTAGTAAAGTAAAGACAGTAGTAACAATAGCAGTAAACAATAGGATTCGAGTGCAGTAGGCATAGGGATGGATGGACAGGCGTTGCATGGACAAGACAATTCACATGGCAATCAGAACATAGGGCAATTACAGATAAATAAGATAAAGCATCCAAGTACTAAATAATCCTAGGCATGTGTCCCATATATAGTCATACGTGCTCGCAATGAGAACTTGCACAACATCTGTTGTCCTGCCAGCCCGTTTGCAGCAGGGCCTCAAGGGAACTACTGGCAATTAAGGTGCTCCTTTTAATAGAGCACCAGAGCAAAGCATTGACACTCCATGAACACATGTGATCCTCACATCAAAGCCATTCCCTCCGGTTATCCCGATTTATGTCATTTCGGGGCCATTGGTTCCGGACAACGACATGTGTATACAACTTGCAGGTAAGACCATAAACAAAACTATCATAATGAATCAATAACATGTTTAGAACTAAAATCATGGCACTCGGGCCCTAGTGACAAGCATTAAGCATAACAAGTCGCAACAAAGTCAAAAAGCACTAATAGAAGATACTAGGCACCATGCCCTAACAATCTGATGCCATTACATGAATGATCTCATCCAAACCCTACCATCCCCATAGCCTACAACGCGGGATTACTCACTCATAGATGGGGGAAACATGGATGGTCGATGGAGAAGCGATGGTGATGATGATGGCGATGATCTCCTCCAATTCCCCGTCCTGGCAGGGTGCCAGAACGGAGTTTCTGGTTCTGAATCGTGGAATCTGGTGGTCGTGGCGGAGCGGATCTCCTTCTGGAAAAACGTCGAACCCCCCTGAGTTTTTAGGTCAGAAGGCATCTTATAGGCGAAGAGGGAGACCGAGGGGGTGTCTGGGGCGGCCAGACCACCCCCTGGCGTGGCCAGGCCTAGCCCGCGCGGCCAGGTGGTGTGGCCTAGGCGCAGCCCCCTCCGCCTCATATTCTGGCTCCGGGAGTCTTCTCGTGAAATAGGATTTTTGGCATATTTTCTAGGATTTTTCCTGATAGTTGATTTTCTGCACAAAAACTAAACACCAAGGCAATTCTGCTGAAAACAGCGTCAGTCTGTGTTAGTTGCATCCAAATCACACAAGTTTATAGGAGAAACAATGGCAAAAGTGTTCGGGAAAGTAGATACGTTTTGGACGTATCAACTCCCCCCCCAAGCTTAGCTTATTGCTTGTCCTCAAGCAATTCACTTGAAAACTGAGTGCGATAAAAGAAACTTTCACGAACACATTTGCTTCATATGATGTATATATTTTCAGCATGTGATCAACTACTTAGACAATTCATAATAAGGAGTATGCAACAAAGTTACTTAATAGGCATTGCAAGCTATGAAGAGATTCCAACTCAAAAATAATAAGTAACATGAAACATAAACATAAGCAACATTACATGCTCATAACAAGGTATGATAGAGTGGTATCTTGCTTGCCTTTGATTGTGAATGCCAAGGCACCTCTGAAATTTAGGTGAAGACTAGAAGTAAAGATATCAAAGATACAAGCATCAAAGTCATAACACAAATAGTCAAGCTTTGAGACAAGCACATTACACTAAGAATGACAACTATGCTCTCAAGAAGGTGCTCATCGAATAGGTGGAGACTCAACAAGGAAATGAAAAGGTTTTGAATAGTTTGAAAGGCTTCCAAATGCTGAAAGTATGGTACTCATTAGCTTTGAGCTCTCATTGCCCCTATCATAAGCATCTTTAATGTGGTTAAGGTGAAAGTGAGGTCCAATCTGAGTTATATGCTTGACAGACTATAAACTGGAAATCCCATGTCCCTTGAGTAAGAGGGCCGCTCCTCATGCTACTCAACTTTAGTTACCGGTAAGTTCTTGTCATCGTAAATACGTGCGTATCATAGAGAACCGCTAACAGGGCACCCCTTGCCCGATGATACGGAAGAATCGCCATATCAAAATGACAAGGCAAGCAGACAATGAGTATCTCAGCAATCTTCTTATTTACCATGGGAAAATGGTGCTTTTTTCTCTCTTTCCTCTTTTCTCAAATCTCCTTTTTTCAATAGCTATCTCTTTTTTTTATAATAAGAATGCTTCATAGATACTTATTATGGTTACGCTGCAGGTTTCCACCATGATAGCATGGATTAGACCGGCGGCCCAGGTGTTTCTCTAACACACACATAACTCCATGGACTTACAAGCTCCCCTTTTATTTCACACCGACGACATCCGCAAACAAAAGAGCATGGTATCAAGTGGGTATATATTTACAGGTGTTGAAAGCGTTCCCCGTGGCAGCACGGTTCTGCTAATCCACAGCCTATAATTTGTAAGCATATAACTTTCATGGATAGTCACAATGGTTCAGGTTTATTAGGTGCAGGAAATAAAGTGTGCCATCAAGTTCGTGAGAGCTTTACTAACTTCCTCATAACAAGCAAACATTTTATTCGGAAGAAAACAAGGCATGTTGAATATGCACGGAAATAGCAAATGATGCCAATGAAGGAGATATGCCCTAGAGGCAAATAAGAAATAGGTTTTTATTGTCATATCTCAATTAGTTTATAATAGTTTCATATTGTGCTATAACTGTGCCAAGTAGAAACATTGGTACAGGTGTGGTATGAAACAACCAAGTCCCTAGTAGCCTCTACTTATACTAGTTCGTTGGTCACGAAGATGATCTGGGTTTCAAGATCATGGGCATTTATGCCGACTGACAACGAGATCATATCATTGGAGAATGATGTGATTGGACATTCCTCGAAGGATTGCAACACGATCAAGTCATATAGTTTATTGTTGCAACAGCTATACCTAGACTCCTTCTCCTTAGACCGTGAGCTCATATTACTCACTGTTTCCCTAGGCTACTTAGACTGCATAAACCGTCATTCGGTAATACGATGGCCATAAAGGTGTACGTTGGGTATTCCGAAGGAACAGTAGATGGCATGTGACTGCAAGACCGGGATTTGTTCACCCACATAACGGGTAAATATACATACGGCTGACTTGGAGAGATTACATCTACAAATGTTGCAACATGTGACTAGGTCACAGGGATGTAATATCACAGTAACAAGAAAACATAACTTGTTGTGAACGAGATTAAACAAGGTATGGGATACCAATGATCGGATCTCGGACAAGTTGTATCGAGAAACAAAAGGAAGAGGGTGCTACATTTAGATGGTTCAAACGACATTGTCATCAGGAATGCATAGGGGTCACATGGATATCCCTGGTCCCTCTGTTGATCATTGATACAGATCATGTCTAGAGCATTCTCGAGCCGTGAGAGGATACACTTAAGGGTACGATGAGAGCGATCATTGGTAAGACGGAATCATAGTAGAGAAAGAGAGAAAGCCGGAATCGTTCCGCGGAGAGATCCGAAGTTGTTCAGAGAAAGAATAAAGGAAAAACCCCAAAAAGTGTTTTCGGATAAATGGGAATTTAAATATATATATATTTATTATATGTTAATTGTGAATTAATATATTATAAATAATATTTAGATTAAGATTTATAAAGTCAACTTTTATATTAGGCTAAATCCCAAAAGGAAAAGGCCTAGAAATAAAACTGCAGAAAAATAAATGGAAAAGGGCAAAACAGCCAGCCTTGTGGGCGGCAGATAACCGCCACCGCATAGGGCAGCAGGTAACTAGGCGACGCCACAAGCAGGCAGGCCAGGCCGCCGTGGGCCGCCGGTGCGAGCCGGCCCACCCGGGCGGTGCGGGGCGAGGGTGCCGCCAGGCGGGGTGGCGCGAGCTGGGCCGCGGGGCTACCGGCCCACCCGGGCTGGGTTGGCAGGCCACCGGGTCGAGCCGAGCCGCGGGAGCCAGCGGGCCGCCGTGGGGTGGCCAGCCCACCCGGGCTGCCTCGCCAGGCTGCCACCGCGGGGGCTGCTAGGCCGCCGGTGTGGAGCCGGCCCACCCAGCTGGCTGGCTGCTACTGCCTTTATTTGAGTATTTTCTCCTTTTCCCTTTATTTGAGTATTTTCTGTTTGCTATTTGGGCTGAGTACTTTTGGCCCATTTGGCAGTCTGAATTTCTGCTGACTTTTTCCTTTAGTATTAGTCCCACATGGCTAACCCAATGGGGAGGGCACACCCCCTCCGCCTATATAAAGGGGTGCCCATGGGTGGGATTAGACACACAATTAGAGAAGTCATTTGGTTGACTTTCTCCCTCCCTCTCTCTATACCTTGTGACCGTGGCCCCAAGTCTGGGCTGTGCGATCGAGGCACACCTGTAGTACGCCATTGCGCTGTAGGGATTCCTAGCCAGATATCAACTTCCGCACTCCCGGCGGGATCATGGAGCCGGAGGTCTCATCGTGCACCGGATGTGTACGAAGACACGAGGCGCAACACTTGGGGCGCTAGAATGTCGTGAGCCAGAGCTGTTACACGATGAAGATGATGAAGATCAAGAAGGAGCAAGGGGTGACCTGCGAGGATCTTCACAACCTTGAGGTCGGCTTCGAGTACGACTACATCAACCATGTTCCCCGCGAAACGTTAACCGCGTACGGTATACAAGGGTATATATTCTATACGCATTGGTCGTTACCGCATTACTACATAGATAGATCCTAGGCAGTTTCTGGGGTTCAACGTAGGGAATTTTTTGTTTTCCGCACCGATCCCCAATAGCTAATAGGTAGGTATGGTGGACACTTTGGCAATATTGGGTTTTAGGGAGTTGGAAACATGAGTAAAACATACTCAGTGTAAGCGAAGCTAGCAATAGTAAGGGAGCGACAAACGAGAGAGCAATAGCTGTCATAATCATGCTTGCAACAAAACGGGACTAATCATGACATGAAAGTGACTCAAGACCCTCAAGGCAAAATAATTTATTGAGGCTTAACTGGTTATTTCAGTCATATGCATGCGAGGGCATGTGCCAAGTCAATTCAAATGAACATTCAGAGGAGGATACCACGGTGTCATACCAAGGTATGAATAGAGTAATGCAAGCAAACATTCATATGGCATGCTACAAACTATTAGCAAGCTGAGACTAATCATATGAAAGCAAGAAATACTAAGCATCCATGCATAACATACACCCTACATGAACAGACTAAGCATGCCCACAATGACGAGTATATGTACAAAAATGAAATCAGATAGAGTTCGTTACCAGCCTCTAACCACACCTCAGGTTGTCATTAATCCTCATTATTGCTCTTCACTTGTGTGGCTTGAATAATAATATGAAACCAAATCTCACTGAGAACTGCTGAACCCTGCACAAACTCACAAAACCAAAGAAGAACAACACATATTTTTGGTGTTTTCGATTTTTTTTAAAACAAGAACCAAAAAGGAAGAACAAGCAAAGCAAAATCTTTTTGGGTTTTTCGAATAGTTCAAACAAAGCAAAAAGGAAAAAAGCAAACCAAGGCAAAAAGAAGAAGCAAATAAAGAGAAACAACAGAAATATTTTGGTCTTTTTGTGTTTTAGAAAGCAAAAGCAAAGAAAGAACGAAAACTAAAAAGAGAACGAAACATGAATATATAAAGTACTGACGAAACTTGATATGGAGATGAGTGTGATGTCGGCGTACCTCCCCCCAAGCTTAGGCTTTTGGCCTAAGTGGGTATCAATCCCAAGCTGGCCAGGATGAAGTGTCACCGTGGTACGACGAGGAGGTACCCTCGTCCTGGTGCGAGCTCGAGTACGTCCCTCCGTAGTGCGCAGAGTAATCGTAGGAGGGCACATCCTCCTGGTGCTTCCTGTGGAAACCCGGCAAGCGGAGCTGCTTGTCCACCTCCTCCTTGGAGCACGAGCACGGCCTCCTGTGAACACTAAACAAAGTAGATTGCGGCAAAGGGATCTTCCTTTCATCCTCGTCAGTAAACATCATCCTATATACTAAAGTATCCAACTCAGAATCAGAAGTGACAAATTGATGTGTTTTCATAGCAGCAATGTCAAGCCTTTGTGGTGCCAATATAGTATCATTAGGATCCATCGGAAGCTCTAATGCATTGACCATACGTGAAGCGATGATGCCCCCATAGATAGGCCCCCTAGCGGCTAGGAGGCGAGTAATAAGCGAGCCAAGGTTGTACCGAGTATCATTGTTAAGCGCAGCAGCAAGAAAGGCTAAATGATAGTTGGAGATATTACTCGTATTCTCCCTACCAAGAACGCCAGTAGCAAGATAATATGCAAAGTATCTAAGAGCAGGGAGTTGGATGTTTCTTATCTTTCCGTGCTGAGCTACGCGGTCATCATCATTGGTCACCCCTCGGTAGAGCTCCAGCAAATCAGCGGGTCGCCCTTGAATCTTCTTCACGGTCCCTGTCATGCTCACACCTACAATACTACAAAATCTTTCCAATGGCATGGTAAAGGGCAGATTATAAATTCTGAAAGAGGCAGTTGACTGATAAGGCGTGTTAGTAAACACGAAGCTCTCAACAAAAGTCTTGGTGAGCATAGCGTATTGCTCACTCTCATCTTGCATATATGAGGTCAAACCAACCCTCTGAATCAGTAGCAAGAAATCATCAAGAATCCCTATAGCTTGTAAGAAAGTAAAACAAGGAAAAGTAGATGGGTGAGCATCCCCATCTCTCCTTCATTACCAATGCGAGGTGCAATAAGGTCTTCGTTGTATGATGACCTAAACTGAGAGGCTGATCTTGAGGGCCTTGACCTCCTAGGTGCATCCCTCTCAAATATATCTCCAAAGGTATGGTTGTCCATGTTTGATATTCTAAAATTTAACATCTATTAAACAAGTGATTGCAAAGTGAATATAATGAAAGGCACTACTCATAGGGACTTGTAAGAGGCCTAAACATGCATCAAAACTACATATCTAAGCATCAAACAAGCTTACAAGCTCTCATAACATGTCACCTACAGTAGAAAAATACTCAAGATATAAACCACTAAACACAAATCTACTTGGACAAGCGGAGGAGTCACATACCGGAGAACCAATGCTCCAAATTTCAGCAGCAAAGATGGGCCGAGCAAGGAGATCGAAAAAATCGAGGGCAAGCACAGAAAGAACACGATTTTGAGCAATGAACTGGTGTCTACTCGGGAGAGAGGAGAAAGTGGCAAGTGATAGAGTGAGTGGAGGGCCAGGGGTGGCCCACACCATAGGCTGGCGCGCCCCAGGGCTAGCCGCGCCACCAGGTGGTGTGCCTGCCTGGTGGGCCCCCCTGGTGCCTTCCAGGCACTCCTCTGCCCCTTTTTTCATGTAAAAATTTAATATGAATTTTCTGGAATTTTTCGAGACACTTTATTTTGGGCAATTTTCAGGTATAGATGAACGATTTTCTTACAGACAGTCTTTCTTTGGAATGATGCAATGACAAAACAAGGCTAGAACTACATAAGTTCTAAGACACTCTAACATGCAAGCAACTAACAACAGAAAAGAAAACTAAACGAAAACAAAAACAAAAACTAAAATGGAGAGAATAGAAGTAAGCGGAGATAATCATGGTGAAAACATTGTTTTGTTCAATGAAATCCTTTTGTTAACAAGGTTGATCAGGTCTTGTTACCAAAACAATTTTATATGAAACAGAACTTTGTATTTCACTAATGATTATGTTACCTCAACCTTGAAAGCAATGGTTCCAATCATAATAGTTTCAAATTTTTCTCTTGGTATGGGACAATATATTTCTCCAACTTGAATGCCCTCAACATGTTCAATTGAATTTAAACCATAGGTCCTATCAATCTTCTTGGGGAAATAGACAGCATGTTCCTTTTCATTAACATTGAAGGTCACCTTTCCTTGATTACAATTAATAACAACTCCTGCAGTATTAAGAAAAGGTCTCGCAAGAATAATAGACATATTATCATCTTCATGCATTTCAAGCACAAAAAAATCAGTTAATATCAAGCAATTATGATCCACCTGAACAGGTACATCCTCACATATACCCACAGGAATAGTGGTAGAATTATTAGCCATTTGCAAAGATATATCAGTAGGTATCAATTTTTCCAGTTGAAGTCTTTTATAGAGAAAAAATGCATAACACTAACTCCAGCTCCCAAATCACAGAAAGCAGTTCTAACATAACTATTCTTAATAGAGCAAGGAATAGTTGGAATACCTGGGTCTCCAAGTTTCCTTAGAATCTTACCATTAAAGGAATAATAAGCAAGCAAAGTAGAAATTTCTTCATTAGGGATCTTCCTTTTATTCGAGACAATATCCTTCATATACTTTGAGTAAGGAGGCAATTTAATAGCATCAGTCAAAGGAATTTGCAAGAATAAAGGTTTCATCCACTCACAAACTTATTATAGTGTTCATCTTCCTTTGACTTGCGTTTCTTATCAGGGAAAGGCATAGGTTTTTGGACCCAAGGCTCTCTTTCACTACCATGTTTCTTAGCAACAAAATCTTCTTTAGTGTATTTAGTATTCTTAGTGTGCTTTTCAGGTTCTTCTTCAACTCTTTCTTCATTTGGGACATCATTTTCTTCATTACCACTTTCGGTTTCAGCATCAGAGATAGATATACTATTAGGATCTTTAGCAGGTTCAGAGGGTTCTACAATAGTTTTATGTTTCTTTTTCCTTTTCTTACTAGTAGTACCCCTATTTTTAGCTTGTTGAGAATCCTGCTCAATTCTTTTGGGGTGCCCCTCAGGATATAGAGGATCCTGGGTAGCAGCACCACTTCTAGTTCTAATTTCATAAGCATGTCTTTCTTTAGCAGCATTAACTATCAAGTCTTTTTGCACTTTAATAAGTTGATCTATTTGAGTTTGAACCATTTGAAAATGTTTAACAATCATTTTGACATCATTAGAGGTTCTTTCCACAATATTTTTTAACTCAACAATAGCTCTAGTGTTTTCCATTAGATGATTTTGCACCCTTTTATTAAAATTATCTTGCTTAATAATGAAAATATCGAATTCTTCTAAGCATTGATCAGGAGGTTTAGAGTAAGGGATATCACCTTCATCAAAGTGTTGGAGAGAGTGTACCTCAATAGTGGATGAATGGGGAATTGGCTTACACAATTCTTCGATAGGAGGTAAATTCTTGACATCTGCAGCTTTAATTCCCTTCTCCTTAAGACATTTCTTAGCTTCCTTCATCACTTCATCATTCAATTCAATAACTCCCCTCTTCTTAGATGATGGTATAGGTGCCAGTATAGCTGGTTCAGGTACAATTGTTTCAGGTATAACTGGTTCAGGAGGAGTCCAATCTTCATAGTTCTTGCTTATTTTAGCCATTAATTCCTTAGCTTCCTTGGGAGTCCTATTCCTGAAAACACAATTAGCACAACTATCTAGGTATGTCCTAGATTCTTCAGTTAGTCCATTATAAAATATATCAAGAAGCTCATTCTTAGGTAATGGACTTCCATCCTGTGCATGAACCAAAGCACAAAACCGTGCCCATGATTTAGGCAATATCTGTTTTTCTCCCTGTATAAAATCAAAAAGTTCCTGCAAAATAGCATGTTTAGCACTAGGAGGAAAATATTTCTGCAGGAAAGTACTAATCAAGCAATCAGGGCTATCAATAGATCTAGGAGGTAAATTACTAAACCAGGTTTTAGCTTCTCCTTTCAGTGAAAGGGGAAAATCTTAGTAACAAAGTAAGTACGCATCTTAATATCATCAGAAAACAGGTCACTCATGGTAGAAAGCTCAGTCATATCTGCTACCGTACTTTCATTCTTAGTCCCACAAAAAGGTTCTTTCTCAACAATGGCTATGTAAGATAGATCAAGAGAGAAATCATAATATTTATCTTTAATGTTTATGGGAGAAGCAGCAAACTTAGCATTAGGAGACAATTTGTGTCTAATAGTACGCCTCTCAAGGAGACTCTTAGCATCGCTCCTATCATGGGTGTTTTTACATTCTTTAATAAATTCATCGGTCATCTCAACATAACCGTCTTCAATATCAAACTCTCACTAGACTCAGGTGAACTAACAGGTGTAGTAGTGTCTTCATAAGGAGTTTCAGTATTTCCAGCCATAGTTCTAGCAATCGTAGCATCTAGGAAAGGACCTAATGAACAACTCTTATCGAGCACAATAGAAGCAGCATCATAAGTATCAGAAGTTTCAGATTCAGCAATAGTAGCAGTGTGTGTAGCATGTGTGTGTGGTGGTGTAACGAGCTTACTCATAACAGATGGTGAATCAAGAGCAACAGAGGTGTTCAAAACCATACCTCTTCTTGTAGTGGATGCTAAAATAGGAACCTTGCCATCACGAGACTTCCCTATGATGGATGGATGGCAGCGAACAATAGAGAATCCAAGTGAACTTGCTAAATAAAGATATGCTCCCCAGCAACGGCGCCAAAAAATAGTCTTGATGACCCACAAGTATAGGGGGTGTATCGCAGTATTTTCGAGGGAAGTGAAACCCAATTTATTGATTCGACACAAGGGGAGCCAAAGAATATTTATAAGCCTTAACAACTGAGTTGTCAATTCAGCTGCACCTGGAAACAATCTTGCTCACAGCAGTTTATCAGTAGCAACAGTTTTGTAGTAGGAATAGTAAAGTAACAACAGCAGAAAAGCAAAAACAGTAGTAACGAAAGCAGTAACAGTGGGATTCGAGTGTGTTAGGCATAGGGATGGATGGATGGGAGTTGCATGGACAAGACAATTCACATAGAAATCAGAACATAGGGCAATTGCAGATAAATAAGATAAAGCATCCAAGTACTAAATAATCCTAGGCATGTGTCCCATATAGTCATACGTGCTCGCAATGAGAACTTGCACAACATCTGTTGTCCTGCCAGCCCGTTTGCAGCAGGGCCTCAAGGGAACTACTGGCAATTAAGGTGCTCCTTTTAATAGAGCACCGGAGCAAAGCATTAACACTATGTGAAGACATGTGATCCTCACATCAAAGCCATTCCCTCTGGTTATCCCGACTTCTATCACTTCGGGGCCATTGGTTCTGGACAACGATGTGTGTATACAACTTGCAGGTAAGACCATAAACAATACTATCATAATGAATCAATATCATGTTCAGATCTGAAATCATGGCACTCAGGCCCTACTGACAAGCATTAAGCATAACAAGTCGCAACAAAGTCAAAAAGAACTAATAGAAGATACTAGGCACCATGCCCTAACAATATGATGCCATTACATGAATGATCTCATCCAATCCCTACCATCCCCATAGCCTACAGCGGGGGATTTGTTGGAGATATGCCCAAGAGGCAATAATAAAAGTGGTTATTATTATATCTTTATGTTTATGATAAATGTTTACATCCCATGCTATAATTGTATTAACCAGAAACATTAATACTTGTGTGTTTTGTAAACATAAAAGAGTCCCTAGTAAGCCTCTTGTTAAACTACCTTGTTGATTAATTGATGATCATGGTTTCCTGATCATGGACATTGGATGTGATTAATAACAAGGTTATATCATTAGGAGAATGATGTAATGGACACACACCCATAGTAAGCGTAGCATAAGATCAAGTCATTAAGTTCGTATTGCTATAAGCTTTCAAATGCATAGTAACCTAATCCTTCGACCATGAGGTTATGTTAATCACCATCACCGGATGGATACTTTGATGACATCAAACACCGCTTCGTAACTGGGTGGTTATAAAGGTGTCATTGGGTATTCTGAAAGTATGTGTTGAAGCGCATGAATCAAGATTGGGATTTGTCCATCCATATGACGGATAGATATGCTCTGGGCCCTCTCGGTGGAATGTCATCTAGTTAGCTTGCAAGCATGTGACTAGGTCACAAGGGATGACATATCACGGAACGAGTAAAGAGTACTTATCAGTAACGAGGTAGAACTAGGTATAGAGATACTGATGATCAAACCTCGGATAAGTAAAGTATCGTGTGACAAAGGGAATTGGTTTCGTATGTAAATGGTTCAATCGATCACGAAGTCATCGTTGAGTATGTGGGAGCCATTATGGATCTCCAGGTCCCGCTGATGGTTATTGATAGGAGATGTGTCTCTGTCATGTCTGCATATTCACGAACCGTAGGGTGACACACTTAAGGTTCGAAGTTGTTTTAAGTAGATATGGAATGTGCGTTGGAGACCGAATGTTGTTCGGAGTCTCGGATTGGATCCGGGACATCACGAGGAGATTCGGAATGGTCCGGAGAATAAGATTCATATATTGGGGATCATTTTCTGAGTTAGGAAATGTTCCGGAGTGTTTGTATGGAGATTCTAGAAGGTTTCAGAATGTTCTGGAAGGTTCTAGAGGATTTCTTGGAGTTTGCTTAAAAACCAAGAAAGGGTCAAAGGAAACCTAGTGGGGCAAGACACGGATTCGTGGGGGAGAAGGACTCCTGCCCCCTTCCCACCGCCGGCCATAGGAGGGGAGTCCTACTAGGACTCCCCCTCCCCAGACGCGCCTCCCCCCCTTAAATAGAAGGGCAGGGGCGCCCCCTCCTACCCAGCTCTTACAGCTCCCAATCTCTGCGGCCTCTCTCCTCCACCTTTCTTCTGCACAGGCATAGGCGAAGCCCTGCAGAATTCTCTATTCCACCACCACCACCATGCCGTCGTGCTGCTGGGATTCCGTGGAGAAGATCTACTACCTCCGCTGCTCGCTGGAACGGAGAGAGGAAGGTCTGCTTCGACTCCACACGTGTGACCGACTGCGGAAGCGCTGCCGAAACGCGGCGCCGGAAGGATCGTCCACTTGACCGACTGCGGAAGCGCTGCCGGAGCGCGACCCCGGAAGGATCGTCCACACGATCTTGAGATCGGCAAGTGATCGACTACATCAACCACGAGATCTAATCTCGTTAACGCTTTCGGATCTACGAGGGTTAGTTCCTATCTATCTCGTTGCTCATGTCTAATAGATTAGATCTTGGCTTTTATCTAGATTAGATCTGGGTTTTGTTTGTTCTTGCGGTAGAAATTTTTTGTTTTCCATGCTACGAACCCATCAGGATTACTCACTCATAGATGGGGGAAACATGGATGGTCGATGGAGAAGCGATGGTGATAATGATGGAGATGATCTCCTCCAATTCCCCGTCCTGATAGGGTGCTAGAACAGAGTTTCTGGTTCCGAATCGTGGAATTTGGTGGTGGTGGCGGAGCGGAACTCCTTCTGGAAAAACGTCGACCCCCCCTGAGTTTTTAGGTCAGAAGGCATCTTATAGGCGAAGAGGGAGACCGAGGGGGTGTCTGGGGCGGCCAGACCACCCCTGGCGCGGCCAGGCCTAGCCCGCGCGGATAGGTGGTGTGGCCTGGGCCCAGCCCCCCTCCGTCTCGTATTCTGGCTCCGGGAGTCTTCTGGTGAAATAGGATTTTTGGCATATTTTCTGGGATTTTTCCTGATAGTTGATTTTCTGCACAAAAACTAAACACCAAGGTAATTCTGCTAAAAATAGCATCAGTCCATGTTAGTTGCATCCAAATCACACAAGTTTAGAGGAGAAACAATGGCAAAAGTGTTCGGAAAAGTAGATACGTTTTGGACGTATCACAGGGAAGGACTGTCAAGAGAAAAGAAGGAAAAATTAGCCGGACGCAAAAGTAGACGAAAGCAGAAAGTTCTAGTGGGCAAAAAACTTACTCGTGGCGCCCGGTTGTCCTGGGTGTAGGGGACCTGCCTGAATTTCCAGCCCTCCGGTAATTTCTCCTTGTTGATTGTCCACACCCACTCCTTGAGGTTGTGGTAGCGAGGATCACGGTGAGACAGTCGGGTAGGGTCTAGCCGGCCGGAGTAGTAGCACATCTTGTGTGCCCGCTACTGCAACGACATCATCAGCCGGGACATCCAGCTGAGTGTGATGTCTAGGCCGGTCAAGCCGGTGGTGACGAGGGAGCGCATCCGCTGCAGCATCGCGTCCGACTCTGCCTCGTCCCCATGGATCTTCAGGTCCCAGTTCTGCCGGCTAGATTCCACGTCCTGGAAAGCCGACAAGTTGATCTGGTCCACATCAGTAACGTTGCTGACGTAGAAGTACAACTGCTGCCACAGTCGCACTGTGTCCTACAACCGGAACTTCGGGTAGCCGGTCTGGGTGCGGGAGTAGATGGAGGCGCCACCGCACGTCACCAGCGGCCCCTGCGTGAACTGCACCTGTGGCCGCACGCGGAACAGTTGGTAGAACAGCCCGAGATCCGGCTGGATCCCGAGGTAGGTCTTGGAAAACGTAACAAAATGCGTAAGCGTGCCAATCGCATTGGCACCGAGGTGGTGAAGGCGGAGGTCTAAGAAGGCAAGGAAGGTCAGGAAGAACGGGTGCACCGGCAGCGCAAAACTACGGGCCAGATGGGAGAGGAAGATGACCCGCTCCCCCTCTGCCGGGTGCGGCGACTCCTCCTCCGACGGCGCCAATCGCACCTTCACCTCCGTCTCCGGCAGCAAGACGCGGGTGGCGCGGTACTTCTCGATATGCACCTCCATGATGGAGGAGCCGTACCATGCTCCGCTCTCTAAAGCCATCGCAGGTTCGCTAGTCGTTGTGCTGGGAGTGGAGTAGCAGTGGCCCGTGTCTCCGGCAACGCTAAATGAGCGGTGCCATGAACTCCGGCGGCAAGAGCTCGTAGGACAGAGGCGAGAAGGCAAGGGCGCAAGGAGGAGATTGGGGAGGCAGTGAGCGGAAGGGGGAACTGCCTCCCCCGGGCGGCCTTTTAAGGGCCGGGTAGGGCAACCATCTACGACGCCACGCGACACTTGCAGGTCGCGCCCCACCCCCACTACCGCCCCAGATCCCGTGTGCAGGCGCCGGGTGCGCAGAAGATCCATGGCCAGGAACCGAAGCGCCAAACGGCAGTTCCCGAGGCAAGTGTGACACGACGTTATGCTGCGGGCCACAGTGCAATGATGGCGTGTGCGCGCGTGGCCAGCGTCAGCACTGACGTCATGGGCAGCGCAACCGTCAGGCATAGCCGGACACGGATATCAAATTCAAGAGGAAGCACGCGCACATTTCACCTAAGGGAGAAATCTACACGCGCTCGGGGGCTAGTGTCGGGGGGATGACTCTCGGATACCCCAACCAGACAAGGACTACGGCAGGCGGTTCGTATCCGGCTGACAGGGCGCAGCCGGACACGGACACTTCGTACTGGCTACCATCCAGTAGCCGGAACCATGAGGAGCGGCAAGGCTGAAGATCGGCTACGCTAGCGTAGCCGGACGCAATCAAGAGGACAGGGTGACGTACTGCACAGTGCACGGTACCCCCTGGTACAATGACAAGACCCACCACTACGAAGCCATACCGAAGACTTTTGCAAGGTGACGCGGGCACAATGGCCCGGTGCTGACGACAAGCTCGCACGGCGTTCACTATGCCCACGACGACCTCTATGACATGTACCTCGATTGGACATACCGTACCGGATACTGTAGGTGACCAGTCGGCTGGGACCCACCTGTGGGGCCCGCCAGCCGGTATGGCCAGTTAGACCGTTGCCTCTCTACCTATATAAGGAGGGGCAAGGCTCTCGTAGCAAGGGTTGGACTCGGAGCATTTAAGAAGGTAGCTAGGAGATATAGCTCAAGGAGCGACTGTGGCCCGTATACTACTCATAGTCAAATCGGTAGGAGTAGGAGCTTTGCCTCCCCACGAGGGCTCCGAACCTGGGTACTTCTTGTGTCTCGCTACACTAGCTCGTACCCAATCCCGCCTGTGGATTCCATCGAGAGCTTTCCTGCTAGTCCTCACACCTCTATCTAACCTTTTTAGGTACTGTCATTCCCAATACAATGACAGCGAGGAGATAGAGGAATAAGATAAAGAAGCTTAGAGACAGTCAGGGCAATTGGTTAGAGGGTACAACCTATTTAAATCCTATGATCTCTGATTTTTCTCTAGCTTATTCTCAAAGGAAGTTTATGACAATGATCCAACTATGCTAGAGAAGGTGGTGCTGAGGATGACCTCTCAGATGAACATTGCACTCTCTGCACCTTACACAACAGAGGATGTTAGAAAATCCCTACTCTCTATTGGTGATATGAAAGCCACTGGCTCAGATGGATTACATGCAATATTTTTCAAGAAGTGCTAACAAAGGAGGTCCTGGATGCCATAAATAATAAATCCATTCCAGAAGGGTGGAATGATACGGTGATCGTGTTGATTCCCAAGGTAGAGACTCATAAGCAAATTTCTCAATATAGACCAATTAGTCTATGTAATGTTCTATACAAGGTAATATCTAAGATGATTGCTTTTCGCTTTAAACATATCCTTGACGAGATTATCTCTCTGGTCCAAAGTGTGTTTGTTCCTGGGAGGATTATTAGAGATAATA
This sequence comes from Avena eriantha, assembly GCA_910589775.1. NCBI lineage: Eukaryota > Viridiplantae > Streptophyta > Magnoliopsida > Poales > Poaceae > Avena > Avena eriantha. The sequence continues at coordinate 399,141,803 of OU342745.1, forward strand.
TTCTATTAGCTTATGAGAGTCTTCATTATCTGAAAAATAAAACGAAAGGAAAGGTGGGGTACTGTGATGTGAAGCTGGTTATGCATAAATCATACGACCGTGTGGAATGTGGTTTCTTCGAGAGAATGCTGGAAATGTTGGGTTTAACTCAGAGTTTGTTGGGCCGATCATGGCATGTGTTTAGTCAGTGAAGTATAACATTAGATATAATGACAAAGAAACATAAGGTTTTAATCCTACTGGAGGGTTGAGACAGGGGATCCTCTCTTCCCTACTTGTTCTTAATTTGTGCGAAGGGTTTATCAAGTCTATTGGCTCAACAAGAGGAGGTTTATCTTGTGCAGAAATACACCATCAGTTTCACATTTATTATTTGTTGATGATTCTCTGATCCTTATGAAAGCAAACTTAAGTAATGCAACTTCGTTGAAACAAGTGCTTGATGTACTGTGCAAACTCAGGACAGCTGGCGAGTGAAGCAAAGTGTAGTATTTATTTCAGTCTGAATGTTAATACTCAAGATAAAACAGATGTTTGTCAAGAGCTGAACATTACGATAGAAGCACTTTCAGATATATATATCTTGGTTTGCCCTCTATGATTGGTTTAGACATAAGTGATAACCTTTTATATCTTTTGGAAAGAATCATTGAGAGGTTAAAGGGATGGAAGGAGAAGATGATGTCTATGCGGGCAAAGGAATTTTTACTAAAATCGGTGATTCAATCTATACCAGTTTTTGCTATGGCTATTTTTAAAATCCCAATGAAAATTTGTAAGGAGCTCGAGAATGCTATGGCAGCTTTTTGGTGGGAGGGACTCGGATTGGCAAAGAAGAATGTATTGGTGCGCTTGGTGTAGAATATGCATACCAAAAAATGATGGAGGTATGGGATTTAGAGATTTACATGCTTTCAACCTTGCAATGATGGCTAAACAAACATGGAGACTTCTAAATAAACCTAAGTCTTTATGTGCTCTAGTGCTCCAGGCTAAATATTATCCAAATGGAAAGTTGTTGAATGCTGGTCCCAAGAAGGGATCACCCTTTACTTAGCAAAGTATTATCGAAGGTATGTGCACTTTTAAAAGAGGCCATATTTGGAGAGTCGGAAATAGAAAATGTATTAATATTTGGGAGGATCATTGGATTCCTGGAATGTTCTCTAGGAAAATTGAGTCTAAAAGAGGGCAAGTTATATATCGTATGGTGGATGAGCTCATCTGTCCGACTTCAGGTTAGTGGGATGAAGAAACTATACGGACAATCTTTAACCCTTTGGAAGCATGGTGTATTTTACAGATTCCTTTGAGTAATTCTCTTGAAGATGATTTTGTAGCTTGGCATAAAACAAAGTCTTACACTTTCTCTATCCGTTCTTCTTATTATACAGAATGGGAGCATCAATACAGATACAAAGTTAGACATAATAATGTCCAAGGGACTACATATAAAAACCCCGAGTGGGAGATTCTTTGGAAACTAAGTGTTCCGGCTAAAGTGAAGAGTTTTACTTGGAGAGCTCTGCACGGTCTAATACATGGCATGGGGGTACTAGCAAGTATACATGTAAAAGTTTCTTCACAATGTCCTATTCGTATGCAGTGATATGAGGATTAAACACATAATGTTTACATACAAGAGGGCGAAGGAAGTTTGGAAATCACTTGGTTTGGAGGATATAATCAGACAAGTTTCAACTCTAGACAACTTAGGTTTGGTTGTGTTGGAAAATATCCTTAGAAGTCTGAGACGGAATTCGCCCGTTCTTGGTCAACTAGGTTTACATGAAACGATTGTGGTGGCAGGGTGGTATATATGGTGGCAACGAAGACAAGAGGTTAGAGGGGAATTGGTTGCTTTAGCATCTAGCTCCGCCTTTTTAATAAATGCATTAACTCTGAATTTTGGTTATGTGAGAGGAAACTCGACACCATAGGAAATTAAATGGACCAAGCCCCCTTCTAGGAGCTACAGACTTAACATGGATGCCTCTTTCTTTCCTTGTGGTGATGGTACTGCAACAACAATTGTGCGTAACTGCAAATATGAAACTATGGCGGGTTGGGCAAAGCCAATGGTAAACCTCCTTGACTCAACAACTGCTGGTTTGGAATTAGTGGAGAGTATTGGATGTTTGTCGATCATCACTGAGTCAGACAACCTTGATGTGATCAATGCCCGCAAGGGAGAAATTGAGATTTGGTCTCCCTAAGCGTCTATTCTTGCAGATTGCTTCCAGTTAATTCAAAGGATTGGAAATATCACTTTCCAACATTGCTCTAGAGAAGCAAATTAGGTTGCGCACAATTTGGCTAGAGCTAGTTATAATTCAAATTCTCTTTGTAATTGGGTCGATGAGCCTTCTAGTTTTATTTTGCAAACTCTTCTAGATTATGTAAACAATTTATGAGGGGCTGCAAGTTTCCTCAAAACAGGCTTTCGCCCCGCTTTATAAATAAAACACACAGGTGAGACCGCTGCTGGGTCAGACAGCACAACGCCCAAAGGAACAAGCACCACGGGATACAAGGCGCTGGGAAGAACCCAAGCCCTACACGAAAAAGAAGAAGAAATAAAAGAAAAAGAAAGCCGAAAAAGGCGGTGTGCTGAAAACGGAAACAACTCGCAACTGGTACGCCCCCCAGATAAGTACCACCACATATCCCGCAGTTCAAAGCGCCTGCGTACCAAGACAACACCTCCAAGAAGGGGAGTGACAACGACGACACTACTGTCCGGCCGGGCCTAGGGTTTCCCCTGGTACGCAGTGGGGGTGGGGAAGGGAGCGCCCCGACACCCTTCAAGAAGGAAGGTGATACCCACGGGCGTCACCGTGCCAGTGTCAACAGAGAAGGATTTCTCCCGACCCCTCCAGACCCACCCGCCCGAGCACTTTGAAGGCCCCACCAATCACGTCACCCACGAGCACGCGCCACCCTGGTCTTGAGGTCGCCACCGCCGTCACACCAGGAGCCACAGAGCGAAGCCGGTAGGTCAAGAGAGCAGAGACTTCGGCGATGGCCAGCATGCCAACAACACGCGGGAGGGAACTACCTCCACCATCAACAGGTGGTAGCTGACTGGATGCAACAGTAGGACAAACCAGGCCCTCAGGCCCGCCCGAGCCCGCGGAGGCTTGTGAAGTCCTGCCACCACACTGCAGCAAGGGTGCCACCGGACACGCCAACCGTCGCCCCAGACCCTACTCCTCCTCCCACCAGGGGGATCCGCCACACCGGCAAATCCCGTCCACCAAGTAACAACACCATCGCCACCGACCTCCCCTGGGCCTGCCGGACCATCGTCGGTCTGGGGATCTCACGTCACCTCCTGGAGCCGGCTCCACCAGAGGGAAGTCGTAGCCGTCCACCTTCCGGGGCCACCGCCCCGGCTTCCACGAGCTTGAGTCCATACCACCACCAGCATCACACTCAGAAGGCCACCGGGGAGGGAATGGTGATCGAGCGCTAGCGCCTGTGGCTGTTAGTCCACTTCGCCCCCAAGTGTGGGGCACTACCCACCACCACCCGAAGTGACCGCTGACCGGACGTAGCGGCAAGGCCGATCAATCGGACTCATGCCCAGATCAGCCCGTAGGCCTAGATTAGGCCCAGATCTGGCCAAGATCAGCCGCGCTGCTGCGTCTTGGGCTCGCCGCCAACCGAGCCCCGGCGAGCGCCCTCCCAGCACCACCACCACCAATTCGTCCTTCCTCGAGCTCCACCGCCGCCGCAGGACGTCCCCGAGCCGGACCTAGGGCACCACCCGGGACAGAGTCGTACCGCGCCGTCCAGGAGCTGATGAGGGCGAGACCGCCACCGCATCTCCACCGCCGGCCGAGCCCCCCGACTTGCAGCGCCGCTCCCGGGCTGCCGGCTCGCCGACGCTAGATCTGGGGCGAGCCTAGTCACCGTCGCCACTAGAGGCCCCCACGTAGCCCTCCCCGCCGCCCACCAGTCCCCGTCCTCGTCGCTAGGACCCGCCGCCGTGGCCCCGCGTCCCATGCCCGCGCCGGAGCCCCGCCCGAGATTGACGGCCCACGCCGCCCCATCATGCGGAGAGGAGAGAGCGCCCCGCCGCCGTCGACGCTGGCCGAGGTTTGCCGTCAGCAGACCTTGGCAGCAATGAGGGGAGGAAAGGATGGAGGGAGGGTGCTCGCTGGCGGCGGCATTAGGGTTCCTCCCCGTCGCGGGAGGGGTCGGCCAGGATCGAAAAAATCGCTCGGTGATGGATCGGCTGCAAGTTTCAAACGTACTTTTTTTCTTACCAGGGTATCTAAGGACCGGAAGGTTTTAATGAGCCGGTTTGCATGCCTAATATATGTTAGAGATTTTTTAATGAAAAAAGTGATCGTGGAGGCGGAGTAAAACCCATCTAGGGTTTGGTACTCCCGCCGACGACCCCGTCGGTCTGCTGTGCCTCCCGTGGCCTCAGGGCCTCTGGGGTGTGGCGGACCACGACCTCTCGTCGGCGGGAGGTTTCTCGTTCTTTGTTGAGGTCTTTTTTCGGTGTCTTTCTCAGGATGTTGAGGCGGCGACTACATCTTAAAGTCAGAACTAGAAAAATGCCCCGCGCGTTGCAGTGGAAATCTCTTCAAAAACTACATTGTTTAAATAAAAGGTATAATACATATAGAACTTGAAGTTTTCTAAAAGAATTTATAGAGAAAGATTGAATTTGTTCAAATTAGTTGAAATCGTAAATTAAATTGATATAAAATTATCATATATTTGACGAACATAAATTAGTGACGTGGATAGTTGGATGGAAAAAATAGATGACGTGAATTGGTTTGCATGTAAAATACACTATTATAAATAATTTTTAGTGGGATGACATGGACTTTTGAGTGACTATTAAAGTAGGTGATGTGGATAGCTTGCATGTTGAGATAGAATAGTTAGTGGGGGTCTACTTTATAAGAAGATATAGATAATGTACTCTTCACCCTATTTTCGCTCCGGTGGTGCATCTAGCCCGACGGAGGGCGCATGGAGGGCCGGATCTCCTCGGATTTAGTCCGTTTTCATATTCGTTGGTGTGATTTTAAGTCGGTCTCTTCCGATTTATGGATATCATCATTGACGATGGTTGCTGCTCTAGTACGCTGGTCCTCCAGGGCCTTAGCTCGACGACTTCCCGTCCGTCTACTACAACAAGCTCTGCTACGACAAGCTTTGTCTGGCTCCAGTGATGGAGGGGTGAGGACAGCGACGTGCCTTCGGCTCGTGCTATTGTTTTTAGTCGTCGCTAGGTGGTCCATGGAGTTATTTGTATTTATTACTTTTAGGTTTCTCTGTACTGCTGTTGATGATTATTAATAAATTAAAGGAATTTCGAAAAAAAAATATGTTGGAGATTTTTTAGAAAAAAATTAAAGCTAGTACTCCCAGCCGCAAAATCCGTTTTGAACGAGACAAGGCGGCACGTGAAGTTCACGCTACGAAATTCCCATCGGCGTCGTCAGTGTTTTATCCTTTTTTTCTGCTCCCGAGAAGACCAGAACAGGGGCACCTCCTTCGGTCCACCCCACAGGTGGCGCCACGGTAGCGAGCCCCTGTGCGGCGCGTGACCCCCTCACCGTCCAGCACCCTACCTGCTCTGACCGAACCTGGGGGCCCAACGCCTCTCGCGCTCCACGCGCCCGCCCTGTCAGCGAGACAAGCCGCGACTCCAAAAACCCTCGCTCCGTTCGTCCCAGAACAAGAGACGTCTTGTTGACTCCTTGCTCCGGGGGTCTGACCTGACCTCTGCTTAGCGGCGAAGCCACACAGAAAACGGCTGAAAACCAGGAGAAATCTCGCTGTCCGAAATCTGGAACTGGAAATGAGTCGCCGCTTCCCAGTTCCCCGCCTCCGCTGCTGACCACCGGGAGCACTCTGGCCGTGGCCTCCCGAGGAACAGCTCGCCGGGTCAGTGCGTTTCCTCACCGCCGCCCCCCTGTTTTTTCCAGTCCCGTAGAAGTTTTCACGAGTTCAGGATCCTAGGGCGTTTTTTTTTTTCCGGTCAAGTAATTTCCGGCGTTCTCCGGGGATTCGCAATGCGCGCGGCGGGGCTGGTGATTGATTAGGGGCTCCCGGGGTCATTTTTGGAATGTTCCGTGGCATTTGCGTGGCGGCGGGATTCGATTCCCGGACGGGTTTCCTGCCCCCCTTTTAGCGCTTTTCCTTTCCTTCCGGGTATCAGCTGGGAAGGTTGAGATTTGGGGGATTCGGGGAGCCGATTCCGCGGGGGCTGTTTTATTGGTATGTGATTGTGCGTATAAATCTATTCTCGCGCAGCTAAACTTCCCCGTCTTCTCCTCTCCTCTCCTCTTCTCTTCTGGGGTTTATGGGGATGCTCCGGTAGCCTCTTCAGAAGCCGTCAAATCTCGGTATGTGCGAGTTGTGCGCGGAGGATAGCCGAATCGTTCCGAGTTCCTCTTCTTTCGCGTTTAATTTTTTCTACCAGTACAAATTTTTTTTCGTTCCTGGGAGTAATTTACACTATGTATGTATTTTAGCTGTTCCATTGAGCCTGAAGTGCTGATGCGACGAATACCGGGTGCAGGGTTAAGAGATGGCTGACCAGGAGAGGGATGACATCCCTATGCTGCTGAGGAACGTCGAGCTGCCAAGATTCCCTCGAAGCACATCCATGTGTATGCCGGTGAGGGATGACGACTACGAGGAAGACACCTACGTAGCCCACACCGGCCCTCTATCCAGTCAACCGCCGCCGGCTCAGATCGCGGCGGCCAGCAATCCGTTTATCAGGCACACGCCAGACAGGCCGCCGCGGCATCCGCAGGTGAAGCCAGTCAGCAAGCCGCAGGCCGTCATGCCGGAAGAGGCTGGAAGGAACAGGTGGTCTCACACTGGAGATGCTCCCAAGAACGAGCATCTGATGATGTCTGGGCCTTTGGGGCAATGCGATAATCCGGACTGCGTCCAATGCCCTCCCGCGTGCAAGAACAAGAGATATTTCCAGAGAGCTCCGAATCATATCGACAATAAGGTGGTTTTGTTTCCGCTTGCTACCTAAATGGTCTTCTAAGTTACTTGATTTGCTTTATGCTTGATAATTATGCTTTAGATCAGTCCACTAGTTCTTTTAGTAAAACAACATATCATGGATGCGTACATGAGGTGTTCATGGAGGGTCTGATGAGTGCTCTTGTTTCGTCATATGCCCATGTACCTAGCTGGTGGGGCATATGCCCCTGATGCCCTGATTGCATTTTATTCTCCCATTTTTCGGGTTTGTAGGTGTTGTGTCGTGGCTTCGGGTTGTTTGATGTATGCTCTTACCGGTTCTCGGTTGAATAAAATGCAAATAAAGGCCGTATGCATCTCTTTGGTGCAGAGGCCGGGGGTCTCGACCTCCTTTTTGAAAAAAATATCATGGGTACGTACTTTTCATTTCTTGTGTATTATCAAGATTCTAGAGGTTTAATACCCTTAGAGTATTTCAATAGAGGTATAGTTATTAGTTTATTTGTCTAGCTAGATTTTCTTGATACAATTCTTAAGACTGTCATGGCTGTTGAACTGTGGTATTGATGTGTTCTTCTTTGCTCCTTTGAAGCTCCATAATATTCTCTATGGTCACCATCGTGGGTGGAAGAAGAGCATTGAGCGTTTCCTTTCATACATTCCGATCATGAATCCACACGCGAAGATTGTTCAACACTGGAATCAATTCTTTGTGATATCTTGCCTGGTTGCCATCTTCATCGATCCTCTCTTCTTCTTCCTATTGTCAGTACAGAAGGTAATATTGTACAAGTTTGGCAGCTATAAACTCCATTTTTTCTACATGTTGTCCCGGACAGTGACAGAGTCTCCAATATACACCTTTTTCCTGAGAAAATGGTAGGAGCGCGTCTTTGAGTTTTGCAGATTTAGAAGCATCATACACCTGTAAGATTTAGGCTTGCCAGTGCACACCTTTGAGCATTATTTTTCTACTTGCATGCGCTTGATTAGGTTTAGTAATAACATCCACACATGGAAAATCAAAATACTTATGTGTATATTAGCGGATAAAGTTTTAAAAGTTTACGAAGTTTGATTCCATGCAGTACAAAATAGCACCTAAAGAAGAATGGAGTACTAATTAACACAACTATGCATTAGATAGGTTTGCTTGGATGCTTACATCTGTGTATTGCTCTTTATCTTAAAGCTCAACTGTGGTGCTTGTTACTGATCTTGGGAGAGCTTGTCACATTATAGAGTACATGTCCTGTTGCAGCATGGTATTGCTACTTTCACCTCCAAGAGGTGTTATCTATTGTGGTGATAGAGGTAGGAGCAATAAGGTTTATGACATTCTTTGGGACACACTCACTCTCAGAAGTCTTACTAGAGACAATTTATTTGGTTCAAGAATTTGCAATATGAGGATATGTTCATATCAGCTAATACTAGCTGTTCTTGCAGTAACTCTGATCAAAGCAGACCCTCATTTATTATTTTCTTTTGGGCTCAATGCAGGGTAACAAATGCATAGTGTTAAACTGGAAGTTTGCTACAGGGCTTGCCGTTGTAAGGAGTGTTTCTGATGCTATCTATTTTCTGCACATGCTTCTTCAGGTAAGTGACTGATCACTTGTGATATTTTATAATCTAGACACAGCTTCACATTTTATGAGCCATGAATCAAGTACAAGATGAAACGATATAAGTGACATATTGTTAACTTGGTATCCATATTGAGTGTAATATTGACCTTAATAATTTGTTGATTTTACTTTGATTGAATGATTTTTATTATCTTGTTAATTGGTTTGGAATGCTGCTAGTTATGTGTTAAATTTTGGAGAAAATAGTTGACCACTTCAAAGTTGTTCCATGAAAATAAAATCTTCTCAGCTTAAAAAGCTGACTACCTTATTTGTTTACAAGGTGATATATATAAACTTCTCTTTCAGTTCAGACTGGCTTATGTGGCTCCAGAGTCAAGAGTAGTGGGAGCTGGAGATTTAGTTGACGAGCCAAAGAAAATTGCTGTTCATTATCTTCGTGGACATTTTTTACTTGATTTTTTCGTTGTGCTTCCACTCCCTCAGGTAAATGCTTTGTCTTTCTACATTCGTACCATTGGTTTTAGACATTAAGCTTTCTCATCTCACTCTTAGCAATGACTATATGTGTGCCAAAATATTTTGTTGTCAAACACATTGAACATACATGTATTGAGCATTTTGACTTTCTCATCTGATTACTGTTCCATTTGCTTGATCTCCTTTCCAAGTTCATTGCCGCTAGACATTCATTGAAACAGTTTTGACATTTTGTAAACCTTCTTGCTATGTTGATGATTTGTGCTAAGTTTTTTCTTTGTTATTTGGTGAAGGTAATGATATTGGTAGTCATTCCTAGGTATGTTGGGTTATCAACAGCCGACATCGCCAAGAATTATTTGCGTGTCACTATTCTGCTTCAATATGTCCCCCGCATCATCAGATTTGTACCATTGCTCGGTGGCAGGCAGTCTGCCACTGGATTCATATTTGAGTCAGCATGGGCTAATTTTGTGATCAACCTTCTAATGTTTGTTATGGCGGGACATGTTGTTGGCTCGTGTTGGTACCTTTTTGGATTACAGGTTAGTTCATTTCTATTGCAATGCATATTTATAACTTGTATTGGCAAAAACAAAATTTCAAATTTAGAGAATCGTAACAATTGACTTATTCTTTTGTATTTTACTGGTGTGGAAACATGACCTTCGCTGTCATTGGTATAAACTATAAAGAGGGGTCCTGAGGCACATCTAGTTGCATTCACCAGTATATGCTCTGCATTTTAATTTGAAAATACATTATGAAACTGCCATATACACCTGCTCAATTTGATTTCTACTATGTTCAGATTTATATGTACTTTAGTAGTTATCCTTTGTTATAAGTTGATGGATTTGCACAATTAATGCTTAAGAGATGTTGCCGATAATGAAGACCAGTAGAGATATGTTAATATTAATTTTCTTATGGTCATATTTTTCACAGAGGGTTAACCAATGCCTACAAAATGCTTGTTTTGCATCAAAAATTCCATTTTGTGAGGTTTTTCGAGACTGCGGACGCGGCTTTGATATTGAGGGGCAGACTGGGTTAAACAGGCAGCAATGGTATGATGACTCAGCTTCAACAGCTTGTTTTAACACTGATGGCACTAGTTTCCAGTATGGGATTTATCAGCAAGCTGTTACGCTGGCTACAAAACGCAGTGCTGTTACGCGTTATATATATTCTTTATTTTGGGGGTTTCAGGTGAACCTCTTCCACAATACTCTTCTGAATCTTTACCTTTTCTTATCTCTGTTCTGATCAGTGGTGTTCCATTCTATTTGTATATGTGCTAATTTTGAGGATTTTATATTATCCCTGACTAAAGTGTAAATGGTCTAATTTCAGCAAATAAGCACTTTAGCTGGAAATCTTGTCCCAAGTTACTTTGAAGGAGAAGTCCTCTTCACTATGGCTATTGTTGGTTTGGGACTGCTGCTTTTTGCATTACTTATTGGCAACATGCAAAATTTTCTCCAAGCTCTTGGAAGCCGGTATGTGGTTGTACCATGGGCTTATTTACCATGCAATAGTATCCACCTTACTGCTTGAGCTCGCCCTGGCTATCCACGGAAACCTCACGCTAATTATTTCATTACTGTGTGTGGCATGGCATATTGACCAGTTGAATCCAATTATCTGTAGTAATATTGAATCTTGTTTTACGAAAATTCGTGTCTTTTGTAGGAAACTAGAAATGCAACTTCGACGGCGTGATGTTGAGCAGTGGATGAGCCATAGACGTCTGCCTGAAGATTTGAGAAGGTTTTCTTCGTAACTGTTAAACAAATATTATTATTTTACATACTTAGTGGACTTGTACAGTTGTGCCATAAATATATTTTTGACGTGTTTCTAATCTGCTTCTTTGCTTGACATGCTACATGAAATTGCTTTCACTTATATTTATCGTTTCTGCTGTTCGAATAGAAATAAAAATTTGCCAAATACTGTTCCTGTCAATTTCTCATGTTTCATTGAAAACTATCTTTAGACTTCATGAAATGCTATTTTATTTTGTTCCGTGGAAAAAGAAATGTCTGTTGTAATTTGCAAACAAGATTTAACAGAAATATAACAATGATTTGACACGCGTTCTAAGTTGGCATGTAAGTAGCTAACCTCCATACCTATGACATTTGCTATCTCATGGCAATGTCAATGAGAACTTGATATGTGGTTTGAAATATATTTTTCATATTACCATAATCACTGGGTGTTTTGGTTCTACACTTCAAAGATAGTAACCTTTGAAGGTTTCCAAATGCACAGGAGGGTTAGACATGCAGAACGGTTCACCTGGGCAGCTACTCAAGGAGTAAACGAAGAAGAGCTCTTAAGTAATTTACCAGAAGATATCCAAAGGGACATACGGCGGCACTTTTTTAGATTCCTTAATAAGGTTCGTTGTAAATTTGTTGCCATGATTTACTCTTGATGAACAGGACATGGAACTATTAAGAAAAAAATGAGATTTAAAATGGAGGTGTCCACCAAATGGTTGACCCCAATATGAACAACTACAGACGTAATATTTTTCCCTAGAAAAGAGGTATACACTTAATCTGTTCAGGTTGTAGGTTCGCCTTAGTATCCATGCCTGTCTGGTAATGACCCTCCTCTCAGCTTGTAAAGAATCATTGAGTGTAATTATTTTGCAGGTTCGACTGTTCACCTTGATGGATTGGCCAATCTTGGATGCTATCTGTGACAAATTAAGACAAAACTTGTATATCAGTGGGAGTGACATCCTTTATCAAGGTGGCCCTGTTGACAAAATGGTTTTCATAGTGAGAGGCAAGTTGGAAAGTATCAGTGCGGATGGAAGCAGGGCTCCGTTACATGACGGAGATGTATGTGGAGAGGAGCTCCTCACGTGGTACTTGGAGCACTCTTCAGCGAATAAAGGTTCACAATTTCTTCCCTGCATCCCTGTAGTTATACTACTACTACCACTACACAGTTCATAATTGAAACCGCACATGCACTGCTCCTGTTTCAGATGGCGGGAAAATCAAATTTAATGGTATGCGCTTGGTTGCAATTCGTACCGTGAGATGTTTAACGAACGTTGAAGCTTTTGTTCTTAGAGCAAGTGACCTCGAAGAAGTCACTTCACAGTTTGCACGGTTCTTGCGCAATCCACGAGTGCAGGGGGCGATCAGGTAGCCATTTGCTTGTCCAATTTACTATTGTATGATTATCTATTTGTTAAAAGTTGTGTTCCACTTGAATTGTTGGATGTTGAGACTGTTGTACTGATTAATTTTACCGCTGAGAAAATATGAGTAACTTTGCTAGTTTGCCACCCAGCCGGATTATTATTTATTTTCGTTGGAAAGAACTATTATGGTACGCTAAATATCCTTTTTCTGTACTCATGTATTGACTGATGTGCTTGAATCTTGATGCTGCATCTGCATCCAACAGGTATGAATCGCCCTACTGGAGGACCATTGCGGCAGCGCGCATCCAAGTTGCCTGGAGGTACCGGAAGAGGCGACTAAAGCGAGCCGAAAGATCAAGGCCGAGCGAAGAACCTGATCGTGTACCTAGGTCGCCTCATTATGCTTTTCAGCACTAACAGAACGGGTGATAGTCTGCCTAAATGGATACTAACTACTGGTTGGAGTCTACAATACAAATGCTAGAAATCATGAATCCTTGTCTGCACTTGGTCGAATGTGTTTCCGTGGGCTTGACATACTTTTGGTTTCCCAGTTCGCTTATTTTGTAGCCTGGCTCCGGAGATTTGAAACTAATCTCCTGTACATAATGAATGAGATGGACAGTTAGTCTGTTCGTAGTTTCGTTTTAACATCTTCATTCTTTGTTTATGAAATCCTAGGTGCATTGCTAATCTTGTGGCTCGGTTGGCTCCAGTTCATTGTCTCAGTCAGATGCGACATTTTGTGTTGGGTTCTCTACAAGACTATTCAACTTGCAGCAAACAGAGTATTCAGCCGTGCATTTCTATCAAAATGTCAATACAACATATCTTGGGACGGTATTTGGACTATGATTGATGTACGCCGATTCAATATCCATAACTGATGCCATGTCTGCTCTTGTCGTTCTGAATCTTGATTACAAAAGTTCTGCAAATATCAGACTGTCAGAAAAGTTACAAACCAGTTCCATCACCGCTGGTCAGTTGGGGACGAGAGCCTTTTGCTGCAGTGTCGAAATCAAACCAGCCATGTGAATTTTTCTCACTGCAAACAACATAGAAATGCCAATGCAACATATATATTGGAACTATCTTTGTGTTGGGTTTAACTCGCAGCAAATTTTGTGTTGGGTTCTCTAGAAGAGTAGTGTTCAACGCGCAGCAAATATAATTGAAACATATCCCAATGCAACATATGTTGGAACTATCTTTGCACTATGATTGATGTACATCGAGTGTATCCATGTCTGATCTTGCTCCAGACTGTCTGAAAATTTACAAGTTCATCACCGCTGAGCAGTTGGGCAAGAGCAGGAACAAGATCAGAGAGGAGAACACCATGTGAGCCTTTTGCTGCAATGTCGAAACCTAAACCATCATATACATTTTTTTTACAGGGATCGAGCGAGCCACTGACCCAGTAAACAAGACTGAACACTACCACTAAACCGTCAGATTAATAAGCGAAAAGGTCGCGGTGTCTGGCGGCCATTGCATCTACTTGCGGCGGTGGCCTTGGCCGTCGACGTCGTCGGCGCGGAGCGCGACGTCGCGGACGTTCTTCACGAACTCGCCCCAGCCGAGCCAGGACCCCTGCACCGCCGGGTCGTAGCTGGTGGAGAGCACCCCGTACGGCACGCCAAACAGGAGCCCGAACAGCAGGAACGCCACCCAGACCGGCGGCTGCAGGTCGTGGACCCCGGTCGCCTCTCCGGCCACGCGCAGCGCCGCCTCGCCCGCCGCGGTGGCCGCGAGCGCCGCCGCCGGCACCCGCCATGTCATCCGCCGCAGCACCTCTTCCGACTCGAGGAACGCGAGGTCGCCGCCCCCGCGCTCGCGCCGCCCTTCCCACTCCTCCCACTCCTCGTCGCCGACCGACGCGTCGGCGACCAGCAGCGACCCGAGGAGGAACGAGGCGAGGGAGTAGACGAGGGGCATCCAGGCCGGGACGCGCTCCACGCCCGCGGCGTCGCCGAGGTAGCCCAGCAGCGCGGGCACGCACGCGAAGGAGAAGGCCGCGACGGCCGGGAGCTTCCACAGCACGCCGAGGTCAGGGAGGTCGGCGTCGAGGAGGGCACGGACGAGCTCGTCGTCGTCTTGGGCGTTGCCGAACGCCTCCGACTCCTCGACGAGCCCCGCGTCGACAAGGTTCTGGAGGAAGGTACGGAGGTCGCTGTTGCTGCTCCGGTAGGCGTGGAGCATCTTCCCGGCCACCGTCCAGAGATCGTCGTCCTTGGCCGCGCGGCGGGCCTCGTCTTCGGTGGCGTCGGAGCCGCCGGGGGTCGAGCGAAGGCGGACGTGGCGGTGGCGGAGGCGAGGAGGGAGCCGTAGGGGGGACCGGGAGAAGAGGGGGGAGGAGGTGGGGGTGAATCGGGGGGAGAGGAGAAGAGACTCCATCGTTGCTCAGGTCCCACGGCCAATCTGAGGGATTTTGTGGCTCATCCCTCTGCTCAGGTCCACCTTTTCTTCTCCTTGATTGTTTTGCTTTGTTCTTGCTTGCAACTTGTCAAGATAACGACGGAGTGTCATCATTATCAATTATCAAGTGAGTTCCAAAATAAGAAAACTATCACGTGAGACTGAGAAAGTGCACCCAATGATCTACATAATCGGGGATTATAGGCATTTTTTTGTTAAATGCTAAGAGCAACTTCACTCGTCGGCCGTTCCAGGCCAAAATCCAGAGCTAAATAGCCGAACGAAGAAAGTTTTCGGTCGTGGGAACGACTGGTTTCTCACTCGCGTTCCCAGGCCGAGTTACTAGGCCAAGCGAAAAAGGCCACATATTTGAATTTTCCATTCCCGCCGGCAAAATCTCGGCCAAAGATGTTCGACAAAAGTATGAAATAGCTCATCGATAAGTCGTAGACGGGGATGGCCTCCTCCGGCGTGTCCGGTGCGACGGGGATGGGTGCATTGGTGTCGTGGCCGGCCGACCGGTTGGAGCAGGTGGAAGCAGAGCTCAGCGAAGCAGGTGCGGCGGAGGATGTCAGAGCGAAGCTTGGCGTGCTAGCGGTGATGTCCTCCTGAAGGATGGCGTTGCGGCGCGCCATGTACCAGGCCTTGACCGACGTGCTCATCACCGAGGTGTCTTCGCCGCCCATGAGGAACTGAAGATCTGTGTTCCTCCTCTTGGCGGCGTAGTTCGCTTTGAGTAGGTCGAGCTTGCGGTCTTGGTTCTGGAGCAGCTACGCCCACCTCTCGTCGGCCTTCTCCTCCCTCTTCTTGGTATGGGCCTTGGTGTCGGCAATGCACTTCTCAATGGAATCCTGGAGACACTTGGCGGGAGGTCCTATGGCTTTGAGCATCTTCGCCTTCTTCTGGCCGACCTCTGGCCTTCCTTCGTTGGCAGCAGGGGGAGGAGCCTCTGGGTTGTACATGCCATCCTTGGTCTTGCTGAGGGCTCACGCGAGTGTCCACCCATTTCTGGCATTTCTCTATCGCGGAAAACACATAGTGAAACTTGAACTCCGTCTTGGTGTCGTCCCGGTACAAGCCGAGTGCACGAAGGAGATGCAAAGGCAAGTCAAAGTGTGTTAGGATAGGCCTGAACAAGTACCTTCGGCTAGTGTTCGACGAAGTACCTTTCCATCCATGCTTTCACCGCTGACGGGTGTGCAGTCGACCTCCTCGAGAATGATGTGCCACTCGCTGCATGCCTGCTGGATGAGCCCCTAGTGGTTGATCATGGCTTTCTTGTCACGCTCCATGTGAACTTTGTTGTACTTTGGATCACAAAGCTTCCAATAATTATCCGAGTTTTGGTTGGCGCTGGTGATGGGATCCATGCTCACTGCTTTCTAGGCGTCGGCGAGGCAAAGGTCCTCAAGTGACATCCACTTGATTCAAGGCTACGGCGCCGAGGTTCCCGCCTTCTTCTTGCCTTTGCCTTTGGTCTTCACGGGAGCATCCTCTTCGGCATCGTTCTTGGCCTCCCCAGGTTGCGTCTGGTCGCCGAATTCCTGAGAGTCGATGCCGTGTTCGGCCTCAGCCCGGGATTGTTCTTGAGTGAAGAAGGATGCCATGTTTACCGCCGAACCCGAGGAGATCATGTTCTGCATGTACACTTCGACCGACATTCTGCCGAGCACACTGATACATTGCAAATGTATCTATAAATTTTTTGATGTTCCCAGCTTGGTTTCATCCACTTTCTTGTGTTTTGTTCCAACTTTGGAGTACTTTTCATATGATTTCTTGGACTAACCTATTAAGAAGAGCCATAGTGCCAGCTGCCTGTTTTCTGCTGTTTTTGGTTCCAGGAAAGTCAGAAAATGAATATTCTCGGAATTGGACCGGACAAAAGCCAAAGTGCCTATTTTCCGGAACTCATCACATGCCAGAATACGAGACGGAGAGGGGCCAGAGGCTGGCCACTCCACCTGGCCGCGCAACCAGGCTGGGCCCGCGCCAGGGGGTGGTGTCGTGGCCCCTGGCACCCCCTCGGCCTCCCCTTCCGCCTATAAGATGCCCTCGGGATGAAAACCCTAAGTGCCCGATCAAAAATCCATGAAAGAGTCTGTAGCCGCCGTCATCTCCATCCCTAGATCGGGAGGGATATGAAGCTCTTCCCGGCATCCTGCCAGAGAGGGGAATTCACCCTGGAGGCCTTCTTCATCACCATGCAAGCCTTCGGTGTGATGCGTGAATAGTTCATCCTTGGACTATGGATCCATGTAGTAGCTAGATGGCTGGTTCTCCTCTTTGTGCTTTCATGTCTAGATCTTGTGAGCTCCGTTCATGATCAAGATCATCTATTTGTAATTCTGCATGTTGTGTTTGTGGGGATCCGATGGATATTAAGATGCTATTTCAGATTGATTATTGATTCTATTATGTCTTTGTTATTTGTGATCTTGCATGCTTTCCGTTGTTAGTAGCTATCTTGGCCAAGTAGATGCTAGCAACTCCAAGAGTTAGTATTTATGCTCGATAGTGGGTTCATGCCTCTGGCAATATGGAGAAGTGACAGAAATCTCTAAGGTACTAGATGTGCTGTTTCTACTAGGGAGAAAACAACAATCCTTTGTTCATAGAACAATCGTATTGTTTACTTTACACGCAGTTCATAAAGCAATAATCGGTTGCTTGCAATTTAATACTGGAGGGGGTTCGGATGATAACCTGAAGGTGGATTATTAGTCATAGATGCAGTTGGATGGCGGTCTATGTATAATGTTGTAATGCCCAATCAAGTCTCAAAGGAGTCTAGATGATTAGTATATGCATATATTTGCTTTCTCGATGTTTGTCAATTGCCCCATTGTAATTTGTTCACCTAGCATGTTATCTATCTTAAGGAGAGCCACCTCTAGTGAACTATGGATCCTAGTCCTTGTCTTTTACATTCAATCTACAATCTTTTACTGATTTGTGTTTACTTTCTGCAAACTTTTACTTCTTTCCATTCGATACGTTTATTCCTTTATTTTCCGCAAAACACGGTGAGATTGACAACCTCATCGCAAGTTGGGGACAAAGTTCTGTGGTTGTGTTGTGCAGGTCTCCACGTTGCTACTAGCACCGGTAGTGCGCCCTGCCAAAGCTCAGCTAGTAACACCTTTGGGGTGTTTCCTTGCTCCTACTGGTTCGATTAAACCTTGGTTTCATACTGAGGGAAACTTGCTGCTGTGCTCATCATAAGTTCCTTTCTTAAGTTGCCACTATGTCTAGCCTTGCTCCAGTCACTATATCATAAGTTCCTTTGTTAAGCTGTAATTTTTTATGCTTCTTCCCCAGGTTGTTATCTAACTTTCGTTAGTTTAACACTTTTTGATTTGAGCAACAGAAGATCTTCGAAAAAATTCGTCTTTACCTGCTGATCTGTTTTGACAGATTTCTGCCATTTTCTGCATTTGCTTCTTGTTGGTTCCTTTTTGAGTTCTTTTGGAGAATTGAGCTTTTTGAGGGAAGTGCTACAGTAGATAGTGTTCTAATGGAAGTTTATTTGGTGTTAGAACTGAACCTTCAGACTTATTTATCTTAAGTGCACTAATGTTGTTAATAAAGATTGTGTGAAGTTTTGTATGAAGGAAAAATTTCAGGTGTATGGAAGGAATGAGTAATGAGATGAAGGATGGACTAAAGCTCAAGCTTGGGGATGCCACACGTGTCACCCCAAGAAATATCCAAGAAGTACAAGCGTCAAAGCTTGGGGATGCCCAAGGCATCCCCTTCTTCATCAATAAAAATCCCAGGTTTCTTCCAAACGCTTCATTTTTATTGTTTCATACACAGTTGTGTTTTTTTTGGAGCGTCTTCTTTTTCATTTTCATTTTGGTTTTTCGTTTGCTTTGGTTTGCTTAGTTTTCTGAATAAATTGGTTGGACCCCCCTCTTTCATTCATTGGTTTGTAAATGGTTTGGTTTGGTTTGGAAAAGAGTAGGAAAGTTCATGCTTACGTGGTAAAAAGAGCTTGTTTTTGACTGTGGCCTATGCTTTGTTATGCCATGCTTGATATTGTTTTGGCTTTATGCTTAGTAATTTTTGTTGTAGCATGACTTGTTATAAACAATTGAGATTGCTTAATGTGCCTTGGATGAATCATGCGTTGTTTTAGCATATTAAAGCATAGTATAGTGGTATTCTCCTTTGATGCTTTATTTAGGTTGACTTGGCACATGCTCACACCATGTTATGATTATCTCAAGTCACCATAGCCTTTATGATCCTTTAGTTTTCAACTTATAGTATCATTTTATGCTTTGATCAATGATGTTTTGTTGCTCTGCATGATTATGGCCATTATTGCTTTCTTAGTTTGTCGCTCCCAGTCTTTTACTAGCCTCCACAACAAAGTATGAGTTCCACTCATGCATCCAACTCCCTAAACCAAGTTATTCCAAAGAGTCCACCATACCTACCTACTAGCTTATGCTATTCCAAGTACATTCATGCTTTTGTTTACCTTCCAAATTAAACTTGTTATGAGAAAACTAGTGATTAAAGCTCTCATGAACTTGATGGCACACTTTACTTTACTTGCCCTTAATAAACTTGAACCATTGTGTCGTCGATGTTGTATATGCTTGCACTTATTTGTTGGGAATTAGCAGAACCATGCTTTTATGGGGAACGCTTTCAACATTGCACTTGGTACTTGTACCTAGTTGATATCATGCTCTTTTGTATATGGATGTCGTCGGTGTGAAATGAAAGGGGAGCTTGTAAGTCCATGGAGTTATGTATGTGTTAGAGAAACGCATGGGCCGCTGGTCTAATCCATGCTGACATGGTGAAAACCTGCAGCGTAACCATAATGAGCTGTCTATGAAGCATTCTTCTTATAAAAAAAGAGTCCTATATTAAGAAAAAAAGAGAAAAAGAAAAAAAGAGATATTATGAAAAGAGGAATGAGAGAAAAAAAGCACCATATTCCCATGGTAAATAAGAAGAATGCTGAGATGCTCGTTGTCTGCTTGCCTTGTCATTTTGATATGGGGATTCTTTCGTATCATCAGGCAAAGGGTACCTCGTTGGCGGTTCTCAATGATACACATGTACTTATGATGACAAGAACTTACCGGTGACTAAACTTGAGTAGCATGAGGAGCAGCCCTCATATACAAGGGACATGAGATTTCTAACTTACACTTCGTCAAGCACGTACACCATAGTTTGTTCACTTTAACCTTAATCACTTCAAGATGCTTATGCTAGGGGCAATGAGAGCTGAAAGCTATAAGTACCATAATTTTTGGAAGCTCTTTATGAGACTTGAATCCCTACTTCCTTCTATGAAGGCCTTTCTTTCACCATTATATTGAGTCTCCACCTTCTAACTTTATACACCTTTGAGAGCATAGTGGTCATTCTTAGTTCTATGTGCATTGTCCCAAGACTAGTTGATTGATGCATATTTTGATATTGCTTGTTTTAAACTATTATATCTAGTCACTCGTATGAACTTTGAAGGTGTCCTATGTATTTACATTTGCTACTCTTTGAGGGACAAGCTGAATACTATTATGCTATGTTTTATTTATGTGAAACAAACAAACGTCTTGCAAAGCATTGTTATTCATGAATCTTTTGTTTGTGCCTTTTCATGTTGCATCATAGTTTCTTTGTCTTATTGCTAGAACTTTGTCTTTCATGTTAGGATTGAAGTACTATGATCCCAACTTTGAATGTTTTACAAATACTTTGATCAAGTCTTTGATTGTGCATGTCACCTCAAAAATTATTCTTACTTTTTATCACTTACCTACTCGAGGACGAGCAAGAGTTAAGCTTGGGGATGTTGATACATTGCAAATGTATCTATAATTTTTGACGTTCCATGCTTGGTTTCATCCACTTTCTTGTGTTTTGTTCCAGCTTTGGAGTACTTTTCATATGATTTCTTGGACTAACCTATTAACAAGAGCCATAGTGCCAACTGCCTGTTTTCTGCTGTTTTTGGTTTCAAGAAAGTCAGAAAATGAATATTCTCGGAATTGGACCGGACAAAAGCCAAAGTGCCTATTTTTTCGGTAGTCATCAGATGCCAGAATACGAGACGGAGAGGGCCAGAGGCTGGCCACACCACCTAGCTGCGCGGCCAGGCTGGGCCCATGCCAGGGGGTGGTGTGGTGGCCCCTGGCACCCCCTCGGCCTCCCCTTCCGCCTATAAGATTCCCTAGGGACGAAAACCCTAAGTGCCCGATCAAAAATCCACGAAAGAGTCTGTAGCCGCCGTCATCTCTATCCCTAGATCGGGAGGGATGTGAAGCTCTTCCCGGCACCCTGCCAGAGAGGGGAATTCACCCTGGAGGCCTTCTTCATCACCATGCAAGCCTCCGGTGTGATGCATGAGTAGTTCATCCTTGGACTACAGATCCATGTAATAGCTAGATGGATGGTTCTCCTCCTTTGTGCTTTCATGTCTAGATCTTGTGAGCTCCGTTCATGATCAAGATCATCTATTTGTAATTCTGCATGTTGTGTTTGCGGGGATCCGATGGATATTGAGATGCTATTTCAGATTGATTATTGATTCTATCATGTCTTTGTTATTTGTGATCTTGCATGCTTTCCGTTGTTAGTAGCTATCTTGGCCAAGTAGATGCTAGCAACTCCAAGAGTTAGTATTTATGCTCGATAGTGGATTCATGCCTCTGGTAATCTGGGGAAGTGACAGAAATCTCTGAGGTACTAGATGTGCTGTTGCTACTAGGGAGAAAACAACAATCCTTTGTTTATAGAACAATCGTATTGTTTACTTTACACACAGTTCGTAAAGCAATAATCTGTTGCTTGCAACTTAATACTGGAGGGGGTTCGGATGATAACCTGAAGGTGGATTATTAGTCATAGATGCAGTTGGATGGCGGTCTATGTATAATGTTGTAATACCCAATCAAGTCTTAAAGGAGTCAAGATGATTAGTATATGCATGTATTGCTTTCTCGATGTTTGTCAATTGCCCCGCTGTAATTTGTTCACCCAGCATGTTATCTATCTTAAGGAGAGCCACCTCTAGTGAACTATGGATCCCGGTCCTTGTCTTTTACATTAAATCTACAATCTTTTATTGCTTTGTGTTTACTTTCTGCAAACTTTTACTTCTTTCCATTCGATACGTTTAACCCTTTGTTTTCCGCAAACACGGTGAGATTGACAACCTCATCGCAAGTTGGGGATAAAGTTCCGTGGTTGTGTTGTGCATGTCTCCATGTTTCTACTAGCACCGGTAGTGCGCCCTGCCAAAGCTCAGCTAATAACACCTTTGGGGTGTTTCCTTGCTCCTACTGGTTCGATTAAACCTTGGTTTCATATTGAGGGAAACTTGCTGCTGTGCTCATCATACCTTCCTCTTGGGGTTCCCAATGAGCTCTACATCATCATTGCTCCAACATTTTTCTGGGCGCCATACTTAGAGCCATCACACACTATGGCCATCGGCTTCACCGAAGGTAGCGGGTGATGAACTGCCGGCGAACGGGAGAGGGCCACGGCGCACGGACGATGAAGTGGCGCCGTACACCAGAGAACTGGAGTAGGGAACGTTGATGTCGACGTTGAAGGCTGGAGGAGGGCGATGTGCGGGGCAGGGGAAGAGCACATTCGGGTTGAACCCGCCATCGAACTCGGGGAGGAGGAATATCTATGTCGCGCGTTCGCCTGGCTCTCCTGGAACATGGATGGAGAGATCGGTGAGAATCCGGCCGGTGAGCTGATGCTTGGCTGGCTCCCCCAAACGCCGCGTACTGCGGACGATACGCCGCCACATGCGCCTGCGCTTCCCTCATCGCCTGCGATTCGGCCGTCGCCTGGGCCTCGGCGAATGCCTTCGCCTCCTTGGACCTTGCTCCCTGTCTCTGCGGCTGTCTGATTCAACCTTCCTCTTCCGGACTAGGGCCAACCACTCAACGTCGGTCGGGCCATCCGGCCTCGACGTCGGCGCTCTCAGCTTCCTCACCTTTTTCTCCTTAGGTTCACCGGTGGCGGATCGGGGTTTGACGAAACCCTTTGGCGGCATGGTGAGCGGGAGCTCAGCGAAATGGCGGGAGATGTGGGGGAAATGGAGAGGAAAGACGGGAGGGAAGAATAAAAGGGCGGGACCTCGGCCTTCGGTCGTTGACAGGGTTGGCCCACCCTCGTTTTTGCTTTATTCGGCATTCCCAGGATGTTCCCGGTGCCCCAGGATCGGCCTAGGAACCCCGGACGAAAGTTGGGCCAAATCTGGATGTAATCGGCGTGCTGGGAACGCGACTAGGCGAAAAACCGCCGTCCGGACTAAAAAAAGCCCTAGGAACGGCGTCCTGGGAACCCGAGTGGAGATGCTCTAAGGTTTTACTCCCTCTGTTTTCACAACATAAGCTTTTTTAACAAACTTCCATCTGTTCCACAATGTAAGACTTTTTAGCAATCTATTTTCCTGTCATGCGATCCAATCTTCTCGCATGCCTACCCACCCCAACACAACTCCTTATCTCATGCTCCTCCAAACAACAACTTCACCATCGCCCTTACCATATTTGACTCTAGCATAGCTTGGGCAACCACCTTCACCATCGACAGAGCTCATGCACTGCCATGGACGATGTGGACCTCAAGTTTGAGATGCTCCATCATTCTGGGCCAAAGGAAGTCGGAGGATCGAGGGGAGATGAGTTTGTGCTGACATGGTATGGTTATGGAGAGACCCTGGCGAGCTAGCTTTGTTGTCTGGGTGCTCGGGCGGGTGAGGTTGGTGCTCTAACATAATGTTAGTTTTTCAATTTTTTCATACCGTATAGTGTGATCAAAATTCTACAAACTCGTATGTGTTTTGTTGCGAAAGAACATGTGAGAGGCTGCGACGATTATGGGCGTTTGCTAGACAAGTTTGTTTTTTCTAGATTTTCGGTGTTTGCATGCATGTGTTCAAAATGCTACAAGCACATACTTGTTTGGTTGCATCGGTATTTTCGAGATGCCCCAAATCTTTTTTCCATGTTTTTGTAACATCTTCCTCAAAAAAGTATTGCATATCCACACTTTTGTTCAATTATACTATTTTCTAAAAGTATTGTGAGACATCTTTGAACATTGTAACATCTTTCTTAAAAAATGTTGTATAACCACCTTTTTGTTGCATAACTATTTTGAAATGTTGCAAAACTATTTTACACATCTTTAACATTTTCCTGAAAAAACGGTTGCGATGATGTTGCAATAGTATGTTTTTTGCAACGCTGGTGGTTCTTTTTGTTGCGAATCATGGACGACGTAGATTTGGCTGATCGAACGGCCCCACTGGCGATCGATCTTTCCCCCAAATTGATCACTGGACAGCTAGCGCACACCTTATAGTTGAAAATATATATTTTATTAGCATAATAATGGGGATATGACGGTTAAATTCAAACAACAAAAATGCAGATATCGCAATTTCTTTTACGAAGGGATTACTTTTTTTTGAGAATTTTCTGCAGGAATTACTAGAAGAGGAGCGTTTCTGGCCTTGAAAGTACCTCGTGGTCCTTATCCGTAATGGGATGTGGCCCATACATGTTCGATCCCGAACATGACGAACAGTATGTATTCGTCTATGTCTGTAATCCGTTGCGAAATACCAAATCGTTCCGAAGGAAAAGATCCGTATATTGCGGCGACACGCACGCAAGGCCGAGACTCCGACCCACCCCTGCGCACGAGAGACCGGCGGCCGGCCATGGACGACGGCGAGACGGCACCACCGGCGGCGACCATGCGGAGCAAGAAGAAGAGCACGTACATACCTCACGAGCTCGTCACTTTGATCCTGACCCGTCTGCCGGCGGAGTCGCTGCTGCGGTTCAGCGGCGTCTGCAAGGCGTGGCGATCCACCATCGTCCTCGACCCTTCCTTCCACCGCGCGCATCTCCGTCTCCAGAACCCGTTCCTGCTCGTCTCCCCACAGACGCTGAGGGACGGTAAGGTGCACACGGACACGGTCATCTTGTACAGGTGGGATGACAGCCAGAAGGGCGCCGCCCTTCCGGTCGTGCACGCCACCGACATGTCCTCGGAGGAGATACCACACGGATTCGCGCACTGCGACGGGCTGATCCTGCTGCCCAGCGAGTCCACCGTGCGCGTCCTTAACCCGGAAACGCGCCGCACGGTGACACTACCGTGGAGCCCTGGCGCCGAGCATCCGCCCCCAGGGCCCGTTGTCCCACTCTACCACCAGTCATTCGGTTTCGGGCACGATCCTTGCTCTGACACCTACAAGGTGGCACGCTTCTTCTACCGTTCTATCAACGAGCCTGGCACAGGCGACTGTCACTACGCCACCGGGATGGAAGTCTTTACCGTTGGAACCGACCGGCATTGGCGCGAGACGACGGAGGACCCGCCATACCCCGTGTTGGCGCGAGACGAGGGGTCTCTGGTCTGGCCCATCGACGAGTGCATCCTCGGGCACCTCCCGCCAGGCTTCCTCCGTTTCAGCTTGGAAGATGAGACGTTTGGTGTAATGCCGCCACCTCCTTGCAGCCGGAGGTTGTACTACGTATGGTGCCCTTTAGCTGAGCTGCGCGGGGAGCTCTGCATGGCCGTTGAAGGGGCTAACATCAACACGATCGAGATGTGGATGTGCGAGTGCGACAACACCGAGAACCCGCGATGGGATCAACGCTACACCATCAATGTTACGTCGTGCATGCCCCCTCAGTTCAACCCAATTGCCATATTCGATGATGAGATTGTTTTCAAGGAATTTTTTTTCACTACAAGACGCTACAATCTTAAAACCAAAACTTACACAGACGAGTTCCTCATGAGGTACTTGCCGTATCACAATCCAAACACAGGCATGCTTGGATACAAAGAAAGGCGTTTCGCCTACATTGACGTGATCCCTTACATTCCAAGCCTCGTTCATATCTAGTGGAAGGTTGGTGTTTCGTAACGAATATTCTCGCTCCGATGATGGACTGCAAGACTCCCCGCGCTACACACAGTTAGTTTTACTTGTAATGATTTATCTTAGTTAATTTCGTTATTGACCATGTAATTTGCTACAACTTGATAAAACTCTAGGTGTCGATTTGAATAAAACCAACCGGGACGTTGACGCTTCGTCCATTTTCCTTCCTCGCTCCTGACAAGCGAGCCAAGTTGGAGTGCATGTTCAGAGAAATAAAAAGTCAAAGATGTATTCTTCTGGAGAAATCTTTGGCGAGGGCGGATTGATCTTGTCCAATCTTTCCCCGGGACTTCGTAAAAAGCCCCATAGGTAATAAGTCGAAGGCAACTGCTAGGCACGATGGGGGAGTTCCCATCATCCTCCTTCCCTGCGTGACATGTGTCCACGAAAATAGCTTCAAATCCCGCTTTTGCTGCAAAACACGCATTTTTGCTGCATATGTTCCCGCTTTTGTTTCCGAAGCAAAAAAAGGTTCGTTTCAGAAAATAGAACGTCTCGCCGGAGACCATGCAGCAAAAAATTTGTGCTAATATAGCAAAACCGACCTCGCTGGAAAAAACTCGCTGGTGACTCTCGCCGGAGACGTTGTAGCAAGAAGTTGACACTATTGTAGCAAAAACACAAAACGTTTGCAGCAACAAAGTTCTTCTAATGTAGCAAAAATCTACTTCGCCGGAGACCTCGTCGGAGACCTCATTGGGGATGTCTTAGCAAAAAAAAAAGGAAAACGATTGTAGCGAAATATTTGTACTACTGTAACAAATCCATTGGCCGTTGGTAGCGATGACACCGATCGTCGGTAGCAAAAATCCGTCCGCCGTACATGTAGCAACAACTTCACCCGTTGCTAGCAGACCCTCGTACCCCTTGCAGCAACCCTGCCTGCCGTGGGGAGCAACCTTGCCTACCGTGGGGAGCAACGCTAGGCACCATAGGGAGCAAAAGACAATCGTCGTTGGTAGCAAACGCCGGGCGCTGCAGGAGGAACGCCGGCCGTAGTCGGGAGCAACCTTGCCCACCGTCGATAGCACCACCGGGCATCTTAGGCAGCAGCAGTAGGGAGCCATGGCGGCCCGAATGGAGGCACGCCTCCATGGCGCGCTCAGAACGTGGAGCGGTCCTCGTGCGCTGCCCCAAACGGGAGGAACAACAGGCGGCGGCGGCGGCGCGTCCTCGTGCTCTGCCCCAGGCGGCGCGGTGGCGGCGCGTGCTCTGCCCTAGGCGGCGGCGGCAGTGGCGGCGGCGCACGGGCATCTGCGCTCATGGCGGCTGTGTTGGTAAGAGGGGAGGAGACAACGTGGGTGCCCCCCACGTAACCGGGGCGAGCGACGACCCGGACGATGGGAAACGTCCGGATGACGTGGATCATTTTCCTAAGTTGAATTAGATTATACGCCACATTTATGATCTGTCGACTGAGACCATGTTGAGTGCGGATGTTTGGAGCTTGTGCCGGACATAGCCCCCTTTTTAACCATTCAAAAATGATAGTTTGAAGTTTTAAGAAAAAATTGACCAAAAAATTTAGATGTAGAAAACATCATGCTCTACCAACTTAAAAACTCCCAAATCAAAAATACTCGGTATTTTGGGCTGCACAAAGATGCTAAAATCTGGCATCTAAAATAGTGAACGGTGTAAAAATTCAGTCCAATTTTTTCTCAGATTTTATCATTTTTGTGAAGCTTGGAATATAAGGTATTTCAGATTGAGATATTGTGTGTTGGTTGAGTACATCATTATCTATATCTAAAAATATATTCAGATTTTTTCTGGAAATTTAAAATGTTTTTTTCAAATTTTGAAAAAAAAAGTTGAGCCTCGTATAGCTCGATCTCTGAAGTGAATTTCCGGACAATGCCTCCATATTCTTTTTTTTGCGAAATTCCACCGATCTATTAATAATCATCAACAGCAGTACAAAGAGACTTAAAAGTAATAGAAATTACAAATAGGTCATTGGACAACCTAGCGACGACTACATGCACTAGCACGAGCCGAAGGCGCGCCGCCGTCCTCGTCCCACCATCACTGGAGCCGGGCAAAGCTTGTCGTAGTAGAGCTTGTTGTAGTAGACAGACGGGAAGTCGTCATGCTAAGGCCCCATAGGACAAGCGCACCAGAGCAACAACCATCGCCGAAGATGACAACCATAGATCGGAAGAGACTAACCTCAAACCACACAGACGAATACGGAAAACGATCGGATCCCAAGAGATCCGCCGGACACACGACTCCACGCGTCCTCCGTCGGTGCTAGCCGTACCACCGGAGCGAGGATAGGGTGGGGAGGACCTTATTCTGACTTCAAAACGTAGCCGCCGTCGCAACATCCCGAAGAAGACACCAAAAAAAGGCTAAAGAAAAATGAAAACCCTCCTGCCGACGAGAGCCGTGGTCTGCCACACCTCCAAGGCCCTAAGGCCACCGGAGGCGGAGCGGACCGGCGGCGTTGCCAGCGAGGGGACGGAACCCTAGATGGGTTTAGCAAGTAGCTTTCCGGCAGCTGCCTCCGTAGGTACCGGTTCGGTATTGGCTTGTGAATTACAATGCCCCCATATTCAGTGGCGGAGCCTAATTGAAGTGAACCTCTGTCGGGTCAATTAAATTTCAAAGCCAGATAACACAAACACAAACAAGATCATATTGTGTTCTAGGAAGCCAGTGAGTCGAGCAGTGAGAGGTTTGGGCACAACTTCAGTATTTGTTAAGTTGTGAAATATTAATTTCTCAATCTACAGGTAGCAAGAGATGCAATGGTCCGCCATTCGGATAATTCGATGAAGATGGATTCCAAGGGTACGAAGAACGAGAATTCCGTGGATATGCAAGAGGAGCCTGACTTCGTGTTGTCATGCCCTAGGGAGAACCCCTCTCCCCGTCTTCCACCCCCCCACCAGCTTGCCCTTCCTCATTGCCGCTACAGCTGGCCTCTGCCGCGGTGACAAGACCTATAGTCGATGGTCGTGGGATCCCAGTGAGGCAACCTTGAATCACCAAGCTTCTCCTTTCCTGAGATCCAAAACCCCCGCATGTGGCTGTAGTAGCCTCGCCCATCTCCAACGGGCCCGCGTCCCTCTCCTTCCTGGCCGTTGGCCGGCATCTACATCTCGGTTCGTTCCCACCCTCTTGGAGCCAAGTCGGGAATGCGCCCCCTCCAGGCCCGGATGTGCACGGTCAAAACCCCTGCATATGTCACCATGGGCCATTTTCGTGGCCCTTTGAGTCGAGATCGGGCCCTCCCCGATGTGTGGGGTTGAGGATCTGTCGGTGGCTCTGCGCCCTGATATGCCGCTGGTCCTACAACTCCCCTCCTCTAGTGAACTGAAGCTTTTCGTCTCAGCATAGTGGTGGAGCTTGTCGTCCCCTCCAGGCACATGACACACGGCTAACAATCAAGGTGCATATCTCGGTGAAATCCTTCTTCTGGTTGTACCTAAGCCGACCACGATGACGCTGGAATGGCATTGCTAAACCTTGTTCGGGCATGGTTTTTAGAGCCACCTCTTGGCAACGTCTTACTATGGTTAACTAGAGAAAGCTCCACAACGACATGTGTGGGTACCTTTTTCCTAGTTTATTAAGGCGTCTCAAGTGAAACTCGTGTTGCTTGTCCGGTGGAGGGAGGTGGCTAGTTTTGTGTCCTTCGTCGGTCTTGTTGGCCGTGCAAGCTTGGCTATAATCAAATGGTGATGGTAGCGATGTTGTCATGAGCTTTTTTTTGTGTGGTCTCGGTTGATCGCCCCTCTTCGATGGCGCAGGTCGCCTCCTCACCTAGCAAGTGCTTGGGAATATCGCTTTGGTTGAGTTTGCGGTCAAGGTTTTTGCCATTGGTGAATTTTGATCTTGCAATGCCCTTCGATGGCATTGGTAGAAACTCCTCGCTCAATCAGCCGCACGGGCTTCATGTCTGCATCGTTCTCTCGACGGAGTAAGGCCCATCGCGACTACGTTAGCTTCACTCGTTGATCCTTATATGCTCATGGCCTGCTAGTTTGTGGATAGTCGACATGCAAGCAGCTGGTGGTGGTGTTGTAATCTGTAAGGTCTCGTGGCTGTGATTATCTTCATCGACATATGTGGCACCCTTCAATAGACTGCTCATGACCGCGTTCCTTGTCATGGTCGTCGTGCGAGCATGCCGATAGTGCTTCTCAAGTGCATCACCTATAACCCACCCTCTCCCTCCGCCTATGTTGTGTGTGTTGTTTTTGTTTAGCTGTAAAAATTGTGGTTCACTTTGAAGTTTGAACCCATCTTATAATATGCTGCAGAGCCTTATAGGAAAAATTGAATACAATCCCGGTGGAGAGTCTTCTCTCTCCCGGTGACCATTCAAAAAAAGGGAGCTAGAACAAATAGAAACATATACTTGCTTACATAATTCTTCTACTATATAATTTTAGACCCCATGTCGACGCGAAGTATTTTTTGGCCATTTTCAGAGTGATGTGATTTTTGAGAAAACAATGATTAAACACTCTGAGGTGTTTGGAGTTGGGGCGAGTAACAAACATGTATCAACACGTTCCACACTATATTTCTGTCCAAATTATCAGTGTTTGACATTTTGTTACCAAAAAATCAGAAACAGGAGCGCATCGCCCATGATCGTGTACATCTTTATCCAAAAGAAATATGATCACATACACGAACACCAAGTCTACAACGGGTCTTCCCGGTGTCCCTACCTCGCTTCTTCTTCGACCGTGTGGGTAGGGACCTTACGGTGGAGCTGGAGGGAGTGGTCGCCCCGCCCAGTGCCAAGGCACCTTCCCTCTCTCCCTCCCCCCTCCCCGGCCAGGGACGACCCAGGGGCGGGGAGGGACGCTTCGGAGCTTGAGTCCCTAGGGGAGGACTCCCAGGGCAGTGGCAAGCCCCCTGCGCCTGTGGCGCCCGCGCCGCCCCGTCCTCAGCTGGCCCAGGCCCCGGGGAAAGGACATACCCGCGCACCCGCCATCTAGGGAGCGACGGTGGGGGCTCCTTTCTTCCCAGGAAGGAAGCCCCTGTCCCAGAGCGCGTCGGCCAAGCTCGCCCCGGTGGACCTCCCACGCTGCTACCACCACGACCCCCAGGTTTCGATCGACTTCAGCGTCGCACAGTACGGCTCCAACCTCGGCCTTCCCCAGGAGGGGGGCAAGACGTTCTCCCCTGTCCCTCTGGAGGCGAGGGAGGGTACCTCGTGGAGTGTGGGCATGGAGGTGTGTGCCCGCCCCTCCCTGCGGTCCCCTGGAGTGGTGTGTTACTCGCTAGCCCCCGATACTCTAGACCCTGGCCCCGGGGTGGATGACACAGGGGTGGCTACCCCTAGGTCTACCACCAACCCGCGTCATACCAGAGCATAGCGTCAACCTCCCCCTCCCTCTCGTCACAGCATCCGCATCGCAGGCGCCATGGCGGGGATGATGGGGCCGGAGCCGACTGTCGCTGAGCTTGCTTCTCGCAGGGTGGTGGCTCCTCTTCCTCCTCTGGTCTTCCTTTTGGTTCTCGTTTATATTCTGGCTCTAGGTTCTCAGCCTTGGAGGCGGTCCCACTGGAGCACCTGAGTTCTGTCGCTTTAGACTGCGGCATTGTCTTCCGCGGGGAGCGGGGTCCCCGGGTTGAGCAGTTAGCAGCCATCAAGGCCAGGGAGGTGTACGAGGGCCAGATCACCGCGGCCCATGCGCACGATGCACGGGAGCAGGAACAGGCCCTTATGCCAGTTGGATTAGGGTCTAGCGGACCTGGATCCGACTCGGCTACACCTCTCGGGCCTGATAGTGCTAGGGATCCTATGGGGACTCCCCGCAAGGGGAGATCTCGTGAAAGACCACCTAAGGCTCCTACCCGCCAGACCCCGTCTGGCCATGCCCACTCTGCCCCAGTAAGGGGACACTATCCCAGTGATAGTCCTCATGAACAGGCTCAGAGCGATCCGAGCATTCATTTGCAACATCCGGGCTTTGGGCAGGAAAGCAGCCGCCGCTAGATTAAGGAATATCTTCATCAAGATGAGGTGGATATCATAGGCCTTCAAGATATGATTCGGTAGGACTTCTCGCTGGTAGAGTTGGAGGGCTTGACGCGACTCAAGTTTGCTTGGACATGGCTCCCGGTCTGTGGCCACTCGGGTGGTATCCTACTTGGCGTCAAGGAGGATGCCTTCAATATAGAGGATATGGACCACAGGGATTTCTTTGTGAGCATGGCACTCACCCATAAACAATCGAGCCTCAAATGGGAGGTGATCATTGCTTATGGCCCCGCGGACCATAGGAGGTCCTCCGAGTTCCTACTTGAGCTCAAGGCTAAGGTGGAGCGTACAGAGACCCCGATCATTGTGGTTGGGGACTTCAACCTCATTCGCTCCATCGAAGACAAGAGCTCACTGAACGTGGACCTCCATAGGATTCACATGTTTAATGACTGTATCGTGGACCTTGCCCTTAGAGAGATTACCTGCGTGGGGGCTAGATTCACTTGGACCAACAAGAAGCTTGACGCAATTCGCAGTGTTATCGATCGTGTCTTTGTCTCCGTGGAATGGGAGGTGGCCTTCCCATTGTGTTTGCTGCGTGCGGTCACCATGGTTGGCTCCGACCATACCCTCCTCCTCCTCTCTTTGGGAGGGGGCCTTCGCCCCGACTAAACCGCTTCCACTTT
This sequence comes from Avena eriantha, assembly GCA_910589775.1. Classification (NCBI taxonomy): domain Eukaryota; kingdom Viridiplantae; phylum Streptophyta; class Magnoliopsida; order Poales; family Poaceae; genus Avena; species Avena eriantha. The sequence goes on from OU342745.1 coordinate 399,174,051, forward strand.
GAGAACTTCTGGCTTAAGCAGCGAGATTTTGTGGAGGCGGTGTGGTCTAGATGGATAGAGGCCGCTGCTTCCCCTCCCCGGGTCTTCTGTGCCGTGGATGTCTGGCACCACTGTGCTAGGATGTCACTTCAACTCATGCGGGGCTAGGGCGAATCTTGGGGCTGTGCTTAGAGGGCAAAAGACTACCATTCTGCAGGAGATCCAGGCGCTGGACCAGGAAGCTGGCCTGGTGGGAATGTTGGCTGAGGCCTGATACCATATATACTCCTTGGAGACCTCCATTATGGAGATCTACAAGGGGGAGGAGGCAGGCGACATCAGAGTCACTAGAACTGGACCCTTCAGGGGGAATCGAACACTGCCTACTTCCATGCTATCACAAATGGCAGGTGTATGAAATGTTCTATCCCGTGCCTCTGGGATACGGACTCACTTACGGAGGACCAGAGGGAGATCTCGTCCCATATCTACGAGTTTTACCGGGACCTGTTCTTGGCAGCTACGAGATCAGGCCTGGAGCTGACTATGGATTTCTAGACTGAGGGTGCCAAGGTGACTGCGGAGGAGAATCAGGAGCTGACCCTCCCCTTTCTCCATACCGAGGTCACCGAGGCCATCAAGTATATGAAAACTAACTCGGCCCCAGGACCGGACGGGCTACCAGTGGTCTTCTTCTAGACCTTTTGGGAGAAACTTCTCCTCGTAGTGATGCCGATGTTTCAGGAGTTCTACACTAGGACCCTTGTCATGTCTAGGCTTAACTTTGGCGTGATACCCTGATCCTCAAACTAGTGGGGGCCATGGATATTCGCCAATTTAGACCGATCATGGTGATTAATGTCATCCAACGCATTTTTGCAAAGGTCTGCGCCATTAGGCTCACCCCGGTCATGGAACGCCTGACCCATCCTCTGCAGTTTGCCTTCTTGAAAGGGCGCCTTATTCATGATGGCGTACTCACGCTTCATGAAATCATTCATGAGGTGAAGGTGCGCCATCAGAAAGGGGTGTTCCTCAAGCTAGACTTTCAGAAGGCTTACGGTAGGCTGGATTGGGCACTCCTTAGATAAGTCCTCGAGCGTCAAGGTCTGGATGACAGGGTGATCTACTGGATTATGCAATTTTTCATGAGTGGTAGCACCGCTGTTGAAAGGACATTTACTGTCATAATCACTTTTGGTGTTCGTTAACAACTAGTAGACCCCTTTTATAGTTTGCTAGTATCTACAGGTTGATATTCTACAAGGGAAAAAGGACCATTGGCCTACGGATTATTCCCTACATTTCCTCTTGTATCTTGGGGATTCCAGACTGGAGTCTCCTGTCTACACTGACCGGAGTCTCCGGCGTGGTCCAGAGTTTCCCCAGGAGTCTCCGGAGTGGGCTCAGTTTCCTGCGCTGGGTCATTCTGTCAAGGGGTACGGAGGTTGGTCCGGAGGTTGGTCCAGATTCTCCGGTCCCTGTTTCAGGCCGGAGTCTCCAGTGTAGAGGGACCGGAGTCTCCGGTCCACTTGGCTCCCATATGCGCTGGGCCATTCTTTCAAGGGGTCCGGAGGCTGGTCCGGAGGATGATCGGAGTCTCCGGTCTGGACCGGAGTCTCCGGTGTGGTGACCGGAGTCTTCGGTCTGCTTCTTCTCCAATGGGCAGAAAAACGGTTCACTGACCGAAGGGCTATAAATAGGGGACCTTATCCCCTTGTTCTAGCTGCTCGTCCACCTCAAGAACACCATGTCCATTTGAGCCACCAAATCAACAAGATCTCTTCATCCAACCATCCAAAGTCTTTGATCTTTGGAGAATCAAAGGAGGAGGCCTTGATCTACCGCTTCACCAAGAGAGATCTTCATTTCCCCCTCATTCACTTGAGGGCCCCCATGCTCTAGTGTTTCATTGGAAACCCTAGGTTTTGATTTGGTTCTTACAAGCTTGTCTTTGATTGTTTGACAACTTGCTTGTATTTGGGAGCCTCCAATTAAGTTGTGGATGTGTGCCCCGAACTCGTTGTAAAGGTGCCGGCTTCCACCTCGAAGGTTGCCGTATAGTGGAAGAGGTGAAGCGAACCCGTTGGGGTGAGGTTCATCGAAGAACAAGGGAGGCCTCCCGTGGCGTTGGTGGTTTGAAACCATCCCCTCTCCAAACGTAGACGTACTTCCCCTCAAAAGGAAGGAACTACGGGAAACAAATCCTTGTGTCTCCGTGTGCTCCACTTCGGTTCCTTCTATCCTTTACCTCACTTTACTTATCTAGTTATTTTTTAGTTTGTGCTTGTTTGTCATATAGGTAAATTCACCTTAGTTGCATAATCTAGAGAATTTACCTTTCTTGTCAAACCCTAATTTGAAAAAGGAGTAAAATTTGAATTAGCACCTATTCACCCCCCTCTAGGTGCCCATACGATCCTTTCAATTGGTATCAGAGCCTCGACTCTTTATTCAGGCTTAACCGCCGAAGAGATTATGGGCAACCTAGAGGAGGGAGAAAGTGAGGCTAGCCATTCGGTGACCATGGTAGATCTCAAGAATTTGGAAACAAGCTTGAGCTCTACCTTGGGCAACAAAATCCTACAATTGCGTCAACTCGTTGAGCAACTTGTTAAGGATAAGCAAACCTCACCTCCTCCCTCTCCAGTGGAAACACCACCAAACCCAAAGGCTAATGCTCCGGCAAAGCCTTTGGAGGAAGTGGTAGGGGATGAACATAATTCCACTAACTCCGCCACCAAAAGGGGTGATGGGAAGGAAGAGTTCCATATGGTTCCCGGATGGTACTCTCCCGACCCTCCTATCCCTCATCCACATATAAACAATAGAGGAGACCCACCTAAGTTAGCTGCACATACTTTTGCCCAATGGCAAGTGTTAGTGAAATCTCATGTGCGTAGCCCTTGCATTGATTTGTGGAATATTATTGAAGATGGACTCAAAATTGAGGATCCAACCAACTTGACAAGAAGAGAAGTGGTCAATAGCCAACTCAATGCGACTGCCTTGCACATGATCCAACTTGGGGTGGGGCCAAAGGATTTTCCCCACATTGAGCACTACAACACCGCCAAGGAAGCTTGGGATGCTCTCATTGACTTGTTTGTTGTCAATGTGAGTATGAGGATAAATAGATATGATGCCTTAAGCAATGAGGCCGAAGGTTTCTTTATGAAGGATGGTGAGGATCATGAAGACATGTATCGAAGACTCAAATCCACAGCCACCGCTTTCAGGAATGTTGGCGCCTCTCACATTGATGACGCTTGGATCAAAAGGAAGTATGTGAGTGCTCTTATGCCCTTCGAGCCTACTGACTTGAAGAGTCTCCAAGGAAGACACAACTACCATCTCATGACCTCCAATGAAGTGATGCAAGAGATGGCAGCCTTCAAGGTTACTGCCAAGAATGCCAAAGACGCCTGTGCCCGTGCCATTGGAATGAGTAGTGGTGTCAATCTTGCCTTGAAGGCCAAGGTTGTGGAGTATGATGAAGATGAAGGAAGTGACGAGGGACCTTCAATGAGCCACCCGGACGATGTCAAGACTGCTCATGGTGAATACATGGCCTTCTATGCAAGAAACTTTTGGAAAGACCCCGCCAAGGCCAAGATGGAAATGCAACGAAGAAGCCACCCCAATGGGAGAAGAGACAATGGGTCCAAGTTGAGAACTTGTTTCAATTGTGGTGACCGTTATCACTTCGTTGTAGCCTGTCCCTATGAGAAAAGAGAAGATAATGGGGGTAAACTTGTGTTGAAGAAGACCTCCAAAGTTCCATACAAGAAACCCTTCATCAAAAGAAACCGAACCAACAAGAAGCCGGGAGAAATTGTCTTGATCACACATGAAGAGTACTCCTCCGATGATGATGATGATGATGATGATGAGGAAGAAGAGGATAAACCAAGTGGTGTGGCGGCTCTTGCCACTACCTCTACTCCTTCATTCTCACTCTTCGCCTCTCCAAATGAGAATATCTCCAACAAGAACATCACTCGCCTTATGGCAAGAGGAACAGAGGTATTATCATCATCACACTCCACTTCCTTAATCAATGGTGATTTTGATGATGAGTTATCTCTTGAGGTCAAAAAGGAACTAGTTGCTTTTGATGTGTTTATGAATAACTTGCAAGGGGAACACAAGAAACTTGTTGTGGACCTCCTAAATCAACTTTCACACACACAAGAACTTCTAGATGAGAGGTGCCAATTAGGAAGAGAGCACATGATTGAGGTAGAAGCTCTTAGTAATGCTCTAGAAGAAGAACAAGAAACTAGAATATCTCTTGAAACTAAACTAGAGGGCCTTGATGAAGCTAATGACCTCATTATTATAAACTCATCAAGGAACGTGATCATGCTATTGCTAAATACAAAAAGGCTAAAAAGGATAAGATTGAGTTTGATGTTGTTCATAAAAAACTTGCCGAGGACTTTAGGACACTTGACAAGGCTCACAAGGCCTTGGAAAGTGAACTCTTGTCCCTCACAAAGTCTTGTGAAAAGCTTCAAACTCAATTGATCAATACTCCCTCACCTAGTACATTCATTCCTTCTAGTTGTACAAATATTCTTGAAGAACATGCTAGGTTGAAGGGGGAGCTAGCTCAGACTTCCTTTCCCAAAGGAAACAAGTCTATTGATGACCTCTTAAACAAGCAAAGGTCAAATGGTGAAAAAGGGGGCTTAGGCCTTGTCTCTAAAGCTAAGAAGAAAAAGAATAACAACAACAAGAAGGCCAAGCCCGCTCAAGAACAGAACAAGGTCATTGTGGGAAGTAAGACCACAAGTGGAAAAACTATGTCTCATGATGATTTTGCGGGTAGTGCTAACCCTCACTATGTCTTAATGCGTGATTACTATGGTGATGTGTATGCACAATATGTTGGCCCTTTTGATGGTTATATTGCATGGTCGATTTGGGTTCCCAAGACCCTTGTTGCTAACAAAAGAGGACCCATTGAGAAATGGGTACCTAAAAACTAGTTTGATCTTTTCTAGACCTATGCTTCTGGAGGGTCAAAATGGGTGCTCGATAGTGGATGCACAAGTCATATGACCGGAAGCGCTTCTAGTGTCAAGGAATTGAGACCAAATGTTGATCAAATATCTGTGACATATGCTGACAAATCAAGGTCTAAGGTAATGGGTTTCGGCAAAGTTGTGGTGGCACACGATATCACTCTTGTGGACATCATGCTTGTTAAGACCCTTGGCTATAATTTACTTTCAGTCCGTGCTCTAGGAAAGATGGGTTTTGCTGTCTTCATCGATGTTGATATTGTGATCCTCTTGTGGAGCAAGACTCTAAAGGTTGCTTTCGTTGGGTACATCAAGGATGACCTGTATGTGGTGGACTTCTCCGGGAAAACCACTACAGGTCCGCTGTGCCTATTCGGAAAGGCCGATGTGGGTTGGCTATGGCACCGCCGTCTAGCCCATGTCAACATGAGAACTTTGCAAAGCCTCCACAAGGATGGTCATATTGTTGGACTAAAAGAAAATGTTTGCTTTGCCAAAGATCGTGTTTGCAGGGCATGTGTTGTAGGAAGATGCATGATTCTCCCCACAAACCAAAGAACTACATCAAGTCCAAGAGGATCTTGGAGCTTCTTCATGTGGATCTCTTTGGTCCCCCGTCTCATGCAAGTCTTGGTGGGAAGAAATATTGTTTGGTGATTGTTGATGATTACTCAAGATACACCTGGGTATATTTCTTCAAGTTAAAAAGTGAGACCCAAGAGAACTTCATCGACTTCATCAACATGGCTCAACGTTAATACAATGTCCTAGTATTAACAATAAGAAGTGACAATGGTACCGAGTTCAAGAACTACACATTAAATGGATTTCTTAGTGATGAGGGAATAAAACATCAATATTCCGTTGCATATACCCCTCAACAAAATGGTGTAGCTGAGAGGAAGAACCAGACTCTCATTGATATGGCTAGGACTATGTTGGTGGAATTCAAATCTCCATGCAATTTTTGGGCTGAAGCTATCTCCACCGCATGCCATGCATCAAACCGTCTCTACCTCCACAAAGAATTGATCAAGACTCCATATGAGATCCTTACTGGTAACAAGCCCAATGTTTCTTACTTCCGAGTATTCGGTTGTAAGTGCTTCTATCGCATTAAGGGCATTCGGTTATCCAAGTTTGATTCCAAAGCATTAGAGGGTATTTTTGTTGGTTATGGTCTCGAATCCCACACTTATAGAATCTATGACAAGCTCTCAGGAATTGTCATAGAATCTTGTAGTGTGGTGTTTGAAGAATATGATGGTCCCCAAGCGGGGCGTGTTGATGTTTGTGATGTAGATGATGAAATGCCTCAGGATGCCATAGAAAGAATGGGTGCGGGTTTCATCCGCCCTGTTGAGGAACCCCTTATGGTGGATCAAGAAGAACTATGCTCTACTCATGTGGAGCCCTCATCTTCACAACTTCAACAAGCTACTGTCGAGGTGGACAACAACCCATGCCAAAGAGAAGTTATGGACCCTCAACCTACTGATCAAGAAGATGCCTCTAGCCAAGAGGTGGTTGAGTCTCCGTTTGCCAGGATGTCCAGTGGTGCTAAGGCCATTACACAAGCAAGATCTATACAAACTGCCATAAGTACAGCTGAATACCTGGCTAGTTGTGGGACTGATCAAGACCGAGGTCAATCCTCTCCTCCTATAGAAGAGAATATTTCCAATGATGATCAAGGTCAAGTTAATGGTCAAGACGCGGACCAAAATGATGAAGTGATCCCACCAAGAAACAACAAGGAGATCGAAACTCATCGCTAAGCTAGAATGGATAGAATATTGGAACTAAGAGACCACACTCTTGAGAATGTGGTTGGAGATCTAAGAAGAGGGATATCTACTCGAGCTCAATTGAAGAACTTTGGTGAGCACCAAGCACACATTTCCATGGTGGAGCCAAAGAAAGTATGGGAAGCTCTTGAAGACTCGGATTGGTTGGATGCAATGCACAAAGAGCTCAACACCTTTGAGAGAAACAAAGTATGGAAGTTAGTGGAAAAGCCAAAAGATTGTCGCAATGTTATAGGCACCAAGTGGATTTTCAAGAAAAAGCAAGATGAGCATGGAATTGTGATAAGGAATAAGGCAAGATTGGTTGCACAAGGGTTCTCTCAAATTGAAGGCATTGATGATGGAGAAACTTATGCTCCCGTGGCCCGCCTTGAGTCCATCTGTATCCTTCTTGCTTATGCGGCACATCATAAATTTAAGTTACAATAGATGGATGTAGAAAGTGCATTTCTCAATGGTCCATTGCATGAGTTGGTATATGTGAAACAACCCCCAGGATTTGAGGATCCCAACTTTCCAAACCATGTCTACAAACTTGATAAGGCACTCTATGGGCTCAAGCAAGCCCCACGCACGTGGTATGAGCACCTTAGAGAGTTGTTGTTAGCTCGTGGGTTTGAGGTTGGGAAAATCGATCCCACTCTTTTTACCAAGAGGGTCAATGGGGAACTTTTTGTGTGCCAAATTTATGTAGATGACATTATCTTTGGCTCTTCTAGCAAAGCTTTTGATGATGAATTCTCTAAGCTAATGACTGACAGGTTCAGGATGTCTATGATGGGAGAATTGAGAGTATTTCTTGGTTTTGAGATCAAGCAAGTGAGAGGTGGTACATTCTTCAACCAAGCCAAGTATACTCAAGATATGCTCAAAAAGTTTAACATGAAAGATCTCAATGGAGCTCCCACTCCCATGGCAACAAAGATTCATCTTGAACTAAACCCAAATGGTAAAGATGTGGACCAAAAGGTATACTGGTCTATGATTGGCTCTTTGCTTTACCTTTGTGCATCTAGACCCGATATTGTGTTGAGTGTAGGAGTGTGTGCAAGATATCAAGCGGCTCCTAAAGAAAGCCATTTGATGGCAGTCAAGAGAATCTTTCGATATTTGGTTCATACCCCAAACTATGGTATTTGGTATCCTAGGGGCTCAACTTTCTCTCTTTGTGGGTACACGGATTCGGATTGGGCTGGTGACAAGGATGATAGAAAATCAACCTCCGGGGCTTGCCAATTCCTCGGGAGGTCCTTGGTATGTTGGTCTTCTAAGAAGCAAAACTGTATATCTCTTTCCACCGCCGAAGCCGAGTATGTGGCAACTGCTAGTGCTTGTACACAATTGCTATGGATGAGTCAAACTTTAAAGGAATACGGTGTCCATTGTGACAAAGTGCCTCTTCTATGTGACAATGAAAGTGCTATCAAGATTGCATATAACCCAGTGGACCATACAAGAACAAAGCATATTGAGATTCGTCATCACTTCATTAGAGATCATGTTGCCCGAGGTGATATTGAGCTTTCATATGTGTCAACCAAAGACCAACTTGCCAATATTTTCACAAAGCCACTTGATGAAGCAAGGTTCTGTTACTTGAGGAATGAACTAAACATCGTGGATTCTAGGAGCTTAACTTGATTACCTTGCATACTCACCTATGTCTTGACCCATATGTGGTGTAGGTGTAGGCATGGAGATAGGGGGAGTGCAGTCCTAACTCATTGGACTATCCCTCCCCCCATAATGCCAACATTAAGAAATTCAATTCTCTTAGTATCATTTAGTGATATGTGAGCATCATTGATGAGTAGTGGCTGTGAACCCAAGGATAATTCTTCGCGGTTTCATGCCACAAACTCCTACATGGTGGCTTCGGCCACCACCCTCTCCTCATTCGGAGAGTTGGTTCTTAGCTCGGATTTATTTGGCGCTTTGATGAACATTTGAAGAGATTTCCATGGTTTTCTTGATTTTTCACAATATGACATCTTAACTCAAGCCCTCTCTCTGTCTTGAAAACTCTCTCTATCTAATATATGTCCCCACACACACACCTTGGAAGTGTTTGGTCGAGGAGGACCGGAGTCTCCGGTGTGTTCACACCGGAGTCTCCAGTGTGGACCGGAGTCTCCGGTGTGGACGGTTTCTGTCAACTAAAAGGGAGGACGGGGTGAACTGAAACAGCAGTTTCATATATTCTCCCTGTCCTCCCCTCTCTGCCCCCGTCGCCTCCTCTCCCAAATCTTCTCCCTGGTGGTCAAGAAGCCCCCGGGATCCGCCGTGCCACCGGCCAATCATCTCCTTCCCACCATTGGGTGATTCCCACCGGTGGAATCCCTTCCATGGACGGATCTGGTACCTCTCCTCCTCTTCTTCATCTAGGGTTCATCCCTTACCTTGTTTTTTGAGGATTGGTACTAGTTTTGACCACTGGAATTCTTTGTTTGCGTGCACCTCAGTACTTTATCATTGTTTCACTGCCCGATCTATTGGATACAACCCCATTTGAGCCTCCATGATCTTCCCCCGAGTCTCCTGACCGGAGACTCCGGTGTGGACCACGGAGACTCTAGTCCAGACCGGAGACTCCATTGGCCGGAGACTCCGGTGCAGACCGGAGACTCCGGTGTGGACCACGGAGACTCCGGTGTGGTTTGTATCCAACATATTGTGCACGGTCTCAAGGATCCTGTGCTGCCTCCTTGGGACATATATACTTACCTCCATGCTATCTCCCTCGCTGCTTTTCACAGGCTCTGGCTCTCGTCGTCCTCCTCGCACCAAGGCCAAGATGAAGAGAGGGGATCCTCGCTATGATGAGTCTGAGGGTCAATACATTGTGCCCCCATCCAACCGCAGACAGCAAGCCCATGATGCAGCATATATGCGACGGGAGCAGGAAAAGGCCGAGGAAGAGAAACATGCCAAGAGAGCAAAATATGATAACATTCAGTCTTTGGCTCGCATGTCTAAGCAGGAGTACCGTGAGCTACGGAAGACCAATTTCTATGAATTGCCTCACACTAGTGATGACCCCTGTTATTGGAGGAAGGAGCAAAGTGTCTTCATGAAAGACATTTACAGTGTGCTCAAGAGATCTCCTGTATGTCCCCAGAAGTACTTGAGTGTTGAGCAGATGAGGAAGAGCCCCTACTTCTCTGATGCTCTGTGGATTAGTGAGAAGTTGGGGCTGTTCAACTTGATGGAGATACATGAAGACTACAACATCACCCTTGTGCAGCAGTTCTATGCCATAGTTGTGTTTGGAACTGACCAAGCTAGGACTGTGACTTGGATGATTGGCGACCACCGCTGTTCTGCCACTTTCTATGACTTTGCTGAGGCCATCTCCGAGACTTTTCAGGGGGTATCTACTCATGTTGGAGTTCGCATGCACTCAACAGCTCTTGGGGTGAACAAGAACAAGCTTGCCCCTTTATATGGTAGTGAGGGTGTTGTGGGTGGGTCCAAGGGACTCAAGCCTCTCTACAACCTGATGTTGAGGATCTTCCGCCAGACCATTTCCCCTAGTGCTAGGAATGATGATGCCATCAGATGTGGTTCGGTCAACTTGCTTTATCACACCCACAAGACTTACATGGCTGGCCCCGATGCTGATGATGATCCTATTGATGTGATGGATTACATATTTGAGGATATGTATCATGCCATCTTATACAAGAAGGCCCCTCCATATGCACCCCTCATCATGAGGCTCATCAACACTCAGCAACATGGCTCGCCGCTTGCTATGCCTCCCAACCTTACCGAGCACACTCTCGTATCTCTACAGCAGAAAGGGGCTATGAGGGCTCCTCCTAGACGCTCCCATGCACATGAGGAGGAGGAGATTTTAGAGTCTGACCGGGCCCCGTCTCCTTCTAGGGCTCGGAGGAAGAATGCCTCCAATGCACCTCTTCCACCCATGACATGTGACTATGTCCAAGAGAGGGTCAAGAAGGCCTCATTCTGGGAGAGGACCTTGTGTTGCATGAATGTGGACATCCGCAAGCAACAGCATGATTCCTACAAGAGCAACCGCCGCATTGAGAAATTACTCAAGGATATCAAGGCTCAGGGTGAAGCGTATGATGTGGAAGGTGAGGATGAGTACACTGATGAGCATGGCACTCAGCCTTCCACTGAGTTAGATCACACTCTTTCGTTTGGGGCATGGAATGCCCATCAGGACAGCTTGGTGGATTGGAAGACCTGCTCTAATGTCACATCTGGGTTTGGGTATCAAGGTACATCCTCCTCTCGCCCTCACAGCAAAGGGCCTGTAGCTCCAGATGGTGATGAGGACTATGATGATGATGATGATGATGATGATGATGATGATGATGATGAGGATCAGGATTTGGATGAGGAGGACGAGGAGGATGATGAGGAGGACTACTGATCCGTTGGGACGCTAGCATAGGTCTTTTCCCTTTTTTCGGTGTTTCGATGCCAAAGGGGGAGAAGACATTGTCATCGAGATTTGCATGGGTTTGGGCTACTTGATTCGTATTTGCGTATTTGCCTTCTCGTCTCTATTTGCCTTATGTTATTGTGGGACACTGTTTGCTATTATGTGTGTGTGCGACTCTGTGGGTGCTCCAACGTTATTGTAACTCATGTGTGAACTATGTGTCCATGTTCTACCTACCTTGCCTGCTTTACTTGTTTATCTTTATGCACATAGTTAGGGGGAGCATGTCCATACCCTGTCTTAAGTAATTGCGAAGTTTTGTTCATGCAAATTCACTAGTTGTCATCGAACACCAAAAATGGGGAGATTGAAAGGACATTTACTATCATAATCACTTTTGGTGTTCGTTAACAACTAGTAGACCCCTTTTACAGTTTGCTAGTGTCTACAGGTTGATATTCTACAAGGGAAAAAGGACCATTGGCCTACGGATCATTCCCTGCATTTCCTCTTGTATCTTGGGGATTCCAGACCGGAGTCTCCGGTCTACACTGACCGGAGTCTCCGGTGTGGTCCGGAGCTTCCCGAAGGTACCCACGCAGACTTTGCGAAAGAGTTGTCTAGGTTCTTTTGGGTAGCTAGAGATGGGCACCAGAAGTACCATATGGTGAAGTGGGTAGATATTTGTACCCCCTAAAATCCTTGGGGGATTAGGGGTCCTAGACTCGTGATACGTTGTAAACGTATCTATAAATTTTGATGTTCCATGCTTGTTTAGTATCTACTTTCTTATGTTTTGTCCACACTTTGGAGTATTTTTACACATTTTCTGGAACTAACCTATTAACAAGATGCCATAGTGACAGTTGCCTGTTTTCTGCTGGTTTTGGTTTCAGAAAAGCTAGTAAGGAAATATTCTCGAATTAGACCGGACAAAAGCCAAAGTCAATATTTTACCCGAAGTAACATAGAGTCCGGAGAGGAGCCGAAGAGGGGCCACGAGGCGGCCACACCCTAGGGTGGCACGACCAGCCCTAGGCGCGCCGCCACCTATGTGGGCCCCTCGAGCCTCCACCGACCTTGCCCCTTCGTTTATAAAAGCCTCCCGGGACGAAAACCCTAAGGACCCGATCGAAGACCTAAACAGAAATACACAGAAGAGTCTGTAACCGCCGCCATCTTGATCCCCAGATCGGGGGGATCCAAAGCTCTTCCCGGCACCCTGTCGGAGGGGAGAGATCACCCTGGAGGCCTTCTTCATCACCATGACTGCCTCCGGTGTGATGCGTAGGTAGTTCATCTCTGGACTACGGGTCCATGTAGTAGCTAGATGGTTGTTTCTTATCCTTTGTGCTATCATGTTTAGATCTTGTGAGCTCCGCTCATGATCAAGATCATCTATTTGTAATCTTACATGTTGTGTTTGCGGGGATCCGATGGATATTGAGACGCTATTTCAGATTGATTATTGATTCTATCATGTCTATGTTATTTGTGATCTTGCATGCTTTCCGTTGTTAGTAGCTATCTTGGCCGAGTAGATGCTAGCAGCTCCAAGAGGGAGTATTTATGCTCGATAGTGGGTTTATGCCTCTAGTAATCTGGGGAAGTGACATGAATCTCTAAGGTACTAGATGTGTTGTTGCTACTAGGGAGAAAACAACAATGCTTTGTCCATAGGACAATCGTATTGTTTACTTTACACGCTTTTCTTAATGCAATTATCTGTTGCTTGCAACTTAATACTGGAGGGGGGTTCAGATGATAACCTGAAGGTGGATTATTAGTCATAGATGCAGTTGGATTACGGTCTATGTATAATGTTGTAATGCCCAATCAAATCTCATAGGAGTCAAGATGATTAGTATATGCATGTATGCTTTCCCGAGTCTGACAATTGCCCCGCTGTAATTTGTTCACCCAACATGTCATCTATCTTAAGGATAATCACCTCTAGTGAACTATGGACCCTGGTCCATTCTTTTACCATTGATATACCATCTACTATTTACTGTTTACTATTTACTTTCTGCAAGCAATTACTATCTTCCACACAATATGTTTAATCCTTTGTTTTCAGCAAAACCGGTGAGATTGACAACCTCACTGTAAGTTGGGGGAAAAGTTCTGTGGCTATGTTGTGCAGGATTCCAAGTTGCCAGCAACACCTTGGAGTTGTTTCCTTGCTCCTACTTGTTCGATAACCTTGGTTTCATTACTGAGGGAAACTTGCTTTTGTGCTTATCATACCTTCCTCTTGGGGTTCCCCAATGAGCTCGAGATATCTTGAGCCATCAACTCGCGCCACTTTAATGTGGCAATGTTAATGAAGTGGGTGTGGAGGATTCTCCAAGATGATGGAGGCTTGTGGCTACAACTCATTAAGACCAAGTACCTCCGAGGCTGCCCTCTGTTAGCTTGTGAGGGGTGGGAGGGCTCCTAGTTTTGGAGGGCCATCCAAGACATTAAACACTTCATTTGTAGGGGTGCTCGTTTTGTAGTAGGGAACAGCCGAGAAGTCCTATTTTGGCTTGACCCCTGGTCTTAGGGGGTCCCCCTATGTCAGGAATTCCTGGCCATGTTCGCCATCTACGCAGCTCCCACATTGCTAGTGGTCGAGGCTGCACGAGGGGGCCACTGGAACATCCCGTTCCGGAGGTCCCTTAATGATGCTAAGGCTGCTGACTTCCTGAGGCTGCGGGGCTCCTTACCCTTGTCCCTATCAGAGGAAAGGTACAAGGCTACATGGGGCCAGTCTCCCTCAGGAGCCTTCTCGGTTAGTTCGGCATATCGGACCCTCTTTCAGGGTCTGGAGTTACCTTGGATGACTCACCTGTGGAAGCCCCCCTTCCCTTGAGCTTGCGTATTTTCGTGTGGCAACTACTTCGGGACCGTCTCCCTTCGAGGGTAGAGGTGTCGAAACATAATGGCCCATGAAATGGGTTGTGTCCACTATGTGGGGTACCGGAGACGTGTGCCCACATTATGTTCACTTGCCCTGCTGCTTAGTTCTTATGGAACTTTATCCGAGAAGCTCTGGGGCCTACTTGGCAGGCCCAACACCTCGGCGAGTTCCTAGAGATAGAGGCAAACCGCATCGGACGGAGGTGCCACCTCTTATGGTTCGTGTTTGCAGGAATTGCATGGACACTATGGAATGTTCGGAACAAAATGGTGATCGAGCGGATCTTTCCTCGCCGCGCTTCTAACTCTGTTATCTCTTTGCTCGCCTACCTTCAGCAGTAGTCCCTGTTGTCTAGATAGAGGGACCGGGAGCGCGTGGATGGCATCTTGTAGGCTCTCAGGACGTCGGCTCAGCTCTTCGCGACTCCTTCTCCGGCCCCCCGCCGCCCTAGAGGGAGCGCTGCCTTGCTCTGCGCTTCGTCTTTTTTCCTTTTTTGTTCTTTGGGCTTGATGTGTTGTGCCCCAGCGGATCTTCTTTTTCTAGCTTTTTCTTGGCTTCTAGGCGTCGGTGACTCGTTCGCACTTTGTATGGTTGTGGCTTTATTTATAAAGCGAGGTGTAATGCCTGTTTCGAGAAAGTCTACAACAAATTACTATGCTAGCTGGTCATGAAGTACTTCGTGGGCCTTATATGTGATTGGCTATAGCTTATACATGTTCGGGCCGGACATGACAAACAGTACGTGCTCGTCCAATAATACAATCCATCATGAATACCAGATCGTTTAAAAAAGATTCATATATAATATTGCGACAACACGCAAAGGCCAAGACCCGACTCACCCCTGCGCGTGAGAGATCATCTTTCCGGCGAACGGTTATAGACGACAACGAGACGACAGTCCATCGGAGGAACAAAGAGAGCGCCTACATACCACACAAACTCGGCGTGCTGATCCTGGCTCGTCTGCCGGTGCGGTTGCTGCTGCGATTCAGCCATGTCTGCAAGGTGTGGCAATCCACCATCTCCCACGGCACGTCTTTCCACCGCGCGTTCCTTCGCCTCCAGAAGCCATTCAATACTCATCTCCCGCAGACGTTGGGGAACGGTAAGGTGCAAATGGACACGGTCATCCTGTACAGGTAGGATGACAACACGCCACTGGCATGTCCTCCGAGAAGATAACACATGGATTCACACACTGGGAAGGATTGACCATCGTGAGCGTCCTAAACCCGACAACGCGCTACATCGTGACGGTACAATGGAGCTCGCTAAGCATCCACCCTAGGTCCAGAAGTCCCACTCTACCACCAGTCATTCGGTTTCGAACACAACCCTCGCTCAGGCGCCTACAAGGTGGCGCGCTTATTTTACCATACAAGCCTGGGACATGCGACTGTTAATACACCACCGGGATAGAAGTCTTGTTGATGGATAACCTTGGGGGTGCCCGATCATTCACGAATCCCCATGTAAATCGAGAGGGAGGTGCGAGGGAAAGAGTGAGGGGATGAAATCCATGAACTCATGCACGAAGAACTCAATGAACAAACACACACAAAGACACAATACAAGCCAATTGCTCACGCTAGCGGCAACCGGTCTGGTGCAAATTCAAGGATCGACGTCAGGCAAGGATCTCTCTATCAAATCAGCATGACGAGCGGGAGGCTTGGTGAGATCTTGACATCTTCGCAAGGGGCTTCAATGAAAAGGCCTTGTACAACGAGGGAAGCACAATGCAAACTCCAACGAGGTGGGGGATATTTGGTGCTCCTCTATCAAAGGAGCATGAGTCAAGAACTAGATAGATCCATAAGGGTTTCTTCTAATTCCAAATATCAAGCATAGGGTTTACAATAGAGGTGGGGGATATTTATAGGCCAGCAACAGGTTCAGGGGTACTTTAGGCATAAAAGAGTAAAGTCTAGATGAAATTGGGGTTACATGGGCCAAAGGCCCAAAGGCCTTTAGATGCCTGTCGACGTGCAGTCCGGAGATTCCGGTGTAGCGGACCGGAGACTTTGGTGCAGGACGGAGATTTCGGTTTGTCTTCGATCTATCTCTGGAGGGGTGTTCAGAATGCCCCGGCCTCTGTCCGAAGGCTGGTCCGGAGACCGGTCGGAGACTCCGGTGTGACAGTCCGAAGATTCTGATCTTCTGGGCCAGAGTCTCTAGTGTGATAAGCTTCAACAACATCTTCTCCTCGTCCTGCTCCTTGTACTTCATCCGTGAGGGCTTGGTGATGTGTTGGGGCTTCATAGCTGATAATACATAGAGTATTTGTATGAAGTAGAAAGCCATCCAAGGATGTATCAAAGTCACACAAGGAGAGGAGCGAGTTAACCTTAGCTTGTAGGGGTTTGGCTCAGGCACGAGTCACTGGTCTACTTGGGGGACTTGTTGGTGTAGGGTAGGGACGTCCGTAGGATGGGCTGCATCAGCTCCCCCCTTGGGAAAGAGTCGTCCTCGACTCTTCATGGTTATCATATTGAACATCTCCATGGTAGGGTGAAAGGTCCTTGACATTGAATGTATTGCTCACAAGGTACTTGGAGGTTGAAATGTGGATGATGTAGGCATTGTTGTTAATTCTCTTAAGGACCTTGAAGGGACCATCTTCTCTTTGTTTGAGCTTGGAGTCGTGCTCCTTGGAGAAACGTGTTGGGGATCGGTGCGGAAAACAAAAAAATTCCTATGATGGAACCCCAAAACTGCCTAGGATCTATATATGTAGTAATGCGGTAATGGCCGGAGCGTATAGAATACATACCCTTGTAGACCGTACGTGGTTAACATTCCGCGGGTAACGTGGTTGAAGTAGTCGTACTCCTAGCCGACCTCAAGGTCGCGAAGCTCCCACAGGTCACCCCTTGCTCCTTCTTGATCTTCATCGTGCAACAACTCCGGCTCACGACATTTAAGCGCCCCAAGTGTTGCGCCTCGTGTCTTCGTACACATCTAGTGCACGATGAGACCTCCGGCTCCCCGATCCCGCCGAGTGTGCGGAAGTTGATATCTGGCTAGGAATCCCTACAGCGCAACGGCGTGCTGCAGGTGTGCCTCGATCGCACAGCCCAAACTTGGGGCCATGGTCACAAGGGCTAGAGAGAGAGGGAAGGAGGAAGTCAACCAAAGGACTTCTCCAAATATTGGTGTGTTTAATCCCACCCATGGGCACCCCTTTATATAGGGGGAGGGGGTGTGCCCTCCCCTTTGGGTTTCCCATGTGGGACTAAACAAGGGAGAGAGGGGGAGGCGCATGGGCCTCGTGTGCCAGCCGGCCAGGGGTAGCCCCCACCCCGCGCATAGCCCTAGGCTAGCCGGGTGGGCCCCCTTGAGGCATCTGGGCCTTGGCCCTTCCCTCCTTCAGTTTTCCATCATGGGCCTTTATTCACTAGGAAGTTTGCCCCATTAGTAGAATAACCCTTCAAATTAGATTTTAATAATATATTTAATATTAATTACATTAATTAATATGCTAATACATATTACAAAATCCATCTTGACCAGAAACACCTTTCGGTTCCCTTTCGATTTCCTCCGAACGACTTTGGATCCTTCCCAGAATGATTCCGGTCCTTTATTCTTTCTCCGAATAACTCCAGATCTCTTTGCGGAACAATTCCGGCTTTCTCTTTCTCTACTGTGATTCTGTCTTACGAATGATCGCTCTCATTGTACCCTTAAGTGTATCCTCTCACGGCTCAGGAATGCTCTAGACATGATCTGTATCAATGATCAACAGAGGGACCAGGGATATCCATGTGACCCCTATGCATTCCTGATGACAATGTCATTTGAACCGCTAAATGTAGCATCGTCTTCTATTTGTTTCTCGATACAACTTGTCCGAGATCCGATCATTGGTATCCCATACCTTGTTCAATCTCGTTCACAACAAGTTCTGTTTTCTTGTTACCGTGATATTACATCCCCGTGACCTAGTCACATGTTGCAACATTTATGGATGTAATCTCACCAAGCCGGCCGTATGTATCTTTACCCGTCATGTGGGCGAACAAATCCCTCTCTTGACATATATTGCCTCTACAGTTTCTCCGAGTACCTGAAC
Source organism: Avena eriantha (assembly GCA_910589775.1). NCBI lineage: Eukaryota > Viridiplantae > Streptophyta > Magnoliopsida > Poales > Poaceae > Avena > Avena eriantha. The sequence goes on from OU342745.1 coordinate 399,192,268, forward strand.
ACACCTTTATAACCACTGTATTACCAAGTGGCGCTTGATGCTATCTAAGCATTCTCGGGAGACTGTGATTGATATCATCTCACGGTCTAAGGAGAAGGAGTCTAGGTATAGCGGTTGCAACAATGAACTATATGACTTGATCGTGTTGCAATCCTTCGAGGAATGTCCAATCACATCATTCTCCAATGATATGATCCCGTTGTCAGTCGGAATAAATGCCCATGATCTTGAGACCCAGATCATCTTTGTGACCAATGAACTAGTATGAATAGAGGCTACTAGGTACGTTGTTGTTTCATACCACACCTATACCAATGTTTATACTTGGCACAATTATAGAACAATATGAAACTATTATAAACTAATTGAGATGTGACAATAAAAACCTATTTATTATTTGCCTCTAGGGCATATCTCCTTCAGTCTCCCACTTGCACTAGAGTACAAATAATCCAGCTCGCATTTTACTCATATAAACCATATACCATATGCGTTTACAGATCATGCATGCTCATGGGAAATGTCATGTCCATGTTCCGTTTTACCAGATCATTATGTCTTTTGCAAATCGTTAATGTCTTCCTAATCTGACATTCACACCATTATCTTATAATGGGTTGAAGCATTTGTTTGGCAACAAAGTGAGACTTTTGTTTCTAGTGTTTATGATGACGGTCGTTTTCACCGTTGTCATCTAAACTTTGAAACACACTTTGCTATCCTTTGTGTATATACTATAGTGATGGCAGTAGAACGAGGCCGGATTCCAGGAGCTTACAGTGACTTTAGATCAACCTCGAGGGCTTTCTCATGGGCATTGGGCCTTGGGACACATCATTCTACGTTAAAAGTGAACTAGCCCCGCCACAACATTATACATCACATCAGATGGAGCCTTTTTTTACTTCTATATCTATGTAGATCCTAGTGCATGAAATGCAACTATGCCACTTACATTGCTTCTTGCTACTTAAGTACAAACTTAATTTTGGTTCAGTGATCAACTCAGTAATCACTTAAAGACACGTTCTTATAGTTAAGACTTTGTCCTACCAACCAGAACCTCGGGTCACATTAGTATACAACATGGTTTTATGGAAGAACCTATGAATGAGGCATAGGAGATGCAACACATCTCTTTCTTTCAACCATAGTTGCAGTACTCAATGCTTCATATAGTAAGAACTACTTTCTCACCTTGTTCCATTCTGAGCTGCTTCAGAATCTTGCTTAGGATATTCTGAACATCTTTCAGAATCAAGTCCAGGAAGCATTCGACATTCAGTGTTTATTAAACTCACCAATCTATCTCGATAGATCTTATTGTTTAATAACTTCAACTTCATCCCTATTTACCTATTTGAATGTTTATTAACACCAATCACATCATTCGCATATGTCGTCCAAATATCCCAGAATGATTTCACGCTCCCACTCAAATGTGACATTCATGCTTGAGATCCAGGGATTTCACTTAGCTCCCACTCAAAATATGTCAGCTACATATTATGAATTAGCCAAGCTAATTTGCTCCCACTCAAATCTTGGTCCTCTCGATAATCTTGGACATTCCAAAATTCTTTGATCATCATCAATCTGAGAATTCCATTTGCGAGACTTTAATATCCATATATTTCTAGTGTAAATCCAAAAGACTTAAGCATCACTACTGTTGTAGTCAACTCCTTGAATTTGTCCAAACTTGTGACAAATCGAGCTTTTTGTCATTCATTAAGTTTCATTTCCTTCTTATGACTTTGCAGTCATTCAGAAATATCAAGTAAACTTCTTTACTTTAATAAGATCAAGTAACATGTTACTTTGCAATCTTAAATGTAACTTAATATAGGATTTTATGACTCATAGTCATTTCTCGCACTCAGGTCCATCACGCTTCTTTGTAATTCGTAGGTATGTCTTGTTCAAAACACGACAAGTGAATCAATAGTATAATTCCACAAACTTGTAGAATATATAGTTGAATCCTACTTTCTTTAGTAAAAGTATTCACTGAAACTTTATGATCATTATCATTGGTTTCTCCTCTATATGTAGAGTTTGGATTCACGAAACAGATTCCGCTGTGCCACTCAACAATTCAGAGGTAAGGTCAAATACCTTGTTTTGATCTTTTACTTTCTTCCACTTGTATCTTCATCAATACACGTCAACTTTGGACAACAACAGGTTTGCCCCTTTTGTGGAAGATGCATTCATAGCTTCCTAAGAATGCTCTACAAAGACTTGTTTATTCGCCACGATTTCTACTTATCAAAATCTCCAGAAACTCGAACGTGCCATAACACTTATGGTGTTGTTTCCACGAATCTTTCGGATGTTCCTTTGTATTTCAAATGAGTGTTTGCTTATTTTGATCTTTAACTCTAAACGACAACTATAACCCTATAAGAGATGATATTATACCATATGTATCTTAATACATAATGATTATGATGTTTAGACATTTCAACATAGTTTGAATTCGTCCAATTATCATAATTTGTGAAACATCTTTCACAAGTTCCTTTTATGCTAAACTTAACTCGAATACCTTAGTCATGTCGATCAAATCGAAGAGACTTGTTAATTCAGTTAATTCAATATCCCATTTTGTTATGAACTCATTCAAACAATTCAAATCATTTCAAACTTCATGTTTCATTAAGTAAATACATTTATTCACTTAAGTCCATAATTACCTAATGATTTCCACTACTTGTTGAAAATACGATACATCACTATGTATAAGATTCAGCATTTCTTCGCATATCACCGTTTTACCAGAATGCGGAGTTTTAGTCATTCTTCCCAAGAGGTATGGTTTTGCAAAGTCTCTAGATTAAGCATCTAGGACCCTGATCTTTCATAAAGAACCTGCAATAACCAAAATGACTTAAACTGTAGTGTCATTTCATTATTAAACTTTGGATATCTTTTAGCATTCTAATCCTTTATAAATGTTCAAACCGTTATCATTAACATAGTGACGAGGATGACTTGTTCGTAATCATAATGTGACCACAACGGTATTGTTCATAAGAATAGTACAAACTGGCTTGTAACTTGTTCATATGAATAATCGTCTCGCCAAAAGCAAGACACACATACAAGGATTACAAATTTATATTCAAGTCCACTAATCCAAATGACAAATTTTGAGGGAAGAGGTGATGTCGGCCATCAACTGTTTTGCTTCCCGTCATCAAGTCACGTTGCCTCAAATCCAGCAATTCTCAAGCAGATCATCCTGTTTTCACAAAACGGGACAAGTATCAAATACTTTGCAAACTGCAACGAGTTTTGCAAGAATCACATTTATAATTTGTATATCTTACATATACCTTTTCATCCATGACCTCCTTTTGCAATCAAGCCCTTCCAAGAGTTCTCAACTCTAATGCAAGATCGCTAAGTGTTTCTCTAAATATTCTCTTTTCATCCATGATGGAGGAAAACCCATCCAACAACTCATACTCTATGTGCCTGATTCTGCAGAATACAAAATGTAGCCAAACTCTCAATCGAATGGAGAATGGCTTATTGGATGATTATGGAGAAAACATAAACATTACAGTGTCATTGAGTTATCTCCTCATGGTTATTGTATCAAGAAGAGAAGATCACCTTTTACGAGGATATCCCTCAGGCGTGGGTATTAATCTATGAAGTTGGACCCTTTTGCTAAGTTCCAAATTAAGCAATATATCCCCATGGTCTCAAAGGACCTCAATGGGATAGGCTAAGATCTACTAAGATATTTGCAAATAGACATCAATACTAAGTTTATAATAAGAGATCAATTTATAATTAGTCTCCACTAAAATTATCATCCCCTGGACAACTTTAGTGATCGCCTGATCCCTATCCTCTACACCTCCCCCGATCGTCATGGCCATCAGTGCAGTATCAAAGCTAGACATACAACAATGCCAATCACATCATCCATGTGACTCATATTCAATCTTTCGATATCTTGTGTTCGAGGCCATGTCTGCACATGCTAGGCTCGCCAAATCTAACTTGTGTGTATTCGCTGTGCAACGTGGCTTACACCCACTGTATGCGAACATAGATATGTCTGACACCCATTCCTGTACCATGGATCACCTCATACCGAAGAAATTTCTTGGTGGTGCACACCCAAGGGGAACACGGAACATTGGAATTAAATAGGGATTATCTTATTTGCTACCGTTGAGTGTCTAAATACTAGCACACAATAAGATGTAAAAACTGGTATCAACATCATATGTATAATGTGATATGATATGGTATTTCTTGTGCCTTGATCTCCATCGAGCGCTCCGGCATGATCTCCATCTTGCCCTTGGTTTGACGCCAAGTCCACGACGCCTCCACCAGGTCGTTCATCGAAATGATGACTATTACTATACTACTTAGTAACAGAAAAGTAAAATACTTTACCTTTGTAACGACCAATTCCATATCATAATCACATGCCCCCTGCAAAATAAAGTTAGACGCCTCTACTTTATCTATTGCAAATTTTACGTGGTTGTTAGGGCTTTTGCAATAGAACCGTTTCTAATCTACAAACTTTCCAACCACAACATGGATCCAACAGTTGTCTCTATTACACCCCCTTTCGGGGCCCCCCGTTGTAAATGCTATATCAACTATTGAATCAGAGATAGACACCCGCTAGCCACTTATACGATACAAGCCGTATGCTGAGCGTGGAACCAGTCTCGCGTATGAATACGCGTAAGGTCAGTCCGGGCCGCTTCATCAAACAACCGCGATATAAACAAGTACACGTTAGAGGGTAACAACTAAGGAATCAATGCCCGCACAATACATGTGTGTACTGGCCGTACAACACTCATACGCATAGATCGGCTCTGATACCACTTTTGGGGATCGGTGCGGAAAACAAAAAAATTCCTACGATGGAACCCCAAAACTGCCTAGGATCTATCTATGTAGTAATGTAGTAATGGCTGGAGTGTATATAATACATACCCTTGTAGACCGTACGCGGTTAACGTTCTGCGGGGAACGTGGTTGAAGTAGTCGTACTCGTAGCCAACCTCAAGGTCGTGAAGCTCCTCGCAGGTCACCCCTTGCTCCTTCTTGATCTTCATCGTGCAACAGCTCCGTCTCACGACATTTAAGCGCCCCAAGTGTTGCGCCTCGTGTCTTCATACACATCCAATGCACGATGAGACCTCCGGCTCCCCGATCCCGCCGGGAGTGCGGAAGCTGATATCCGGCTAGGAATCCTTGCAGCACAACGGCGTGCTATAGGTGTGCCTCGATCGCACAACCCAAACTTGGGCCCATGGTCACAAGGGCTAGAGAGAGAGAGAGGGAAGGAGGAAGTCAACCAAAGGACTTCTCCAAATATTGGTGTGTTTAATCCCACCCATGGGCACCCCTTTATATAGGGGGAGGGGGTGTGCTCTCCCCTTTGGGTTTCCCATGTGGGACTAAACAAGGGAGAGAGGGGGGAGGCGCATGGGCCTCATGTGCCAGCCGGCTAGGGGTGGGCCCCACCCTGCGCACAACCCTAGGCTGGCTGGGTTGGCCCCCTTGAGGCGTCTGGGCCTTGGCCCTTTGGCCCTTGGCCCTTCCCTCCTTCGGTTTTCCCTCATGGGCCTTTATTCACTAGGAAGTTTGGCCCATTAGTAGAATAATCCTTCAAATTAGATTCTAATATTATATTTAATATTAATTACATTAATTAATATGTAAATACATATTACAAAATCCGTCTTGACCCGAAACACCTTTCGGTTCCCTTTCGATTTCCTCCAAACGACTTCGGATCTTTCCCGGAATGATTCCGGTCCTTTATCCTTTCTCCGAACAACTTCAGATCTCTTTGCGGAACAATTCCGGCTTTCTCTTTCTCTACTATGATTCCGTCTTACGAATGATCGCTCTCATTGTACCCTTAAGTGTATCCTCTCATGGCTCGGGAATGCTCTAGACATGATCTGTATCAATGATCAATAGAGGGACCAGGGATATCCATGTGACCCTTATGCATTCCTCATGACAATGTCGTTTGAACCGCTAAATGTAGCATCATCTTCCTTTTGTTTCTCGATACAACTTGTCCGAGATCCGATCATTGGTATCCCATACCCTGTTCAATCTCGTTCACAACAAGTTCTGTTTTCTTGTTACCGTGATATTACATCCCCGTGACCTAGTCACATGTTGCAACATTTATGGATGTAACTCACCAAGCCGACCATATGTATCTTTACCCGTCATGTGGGTGAACAAATCCCGCTCTTGACATATATTGCCTCTACAGTTTCTCCGAGTACCTGAACACACCTTTATAATCACTGTATTACCAAGTGGCGCTTGATGCTATCTAAGCACTCTCAGGAGACTGTGATTGATATTATCTCACGGTCTAAGGAGAAGGAGTCTAGGTATAGCTGTTGCAACAATGAACTATATGACTTGATCGTGTTGCAATCCTTCGAGGAATGTCCAATCACATCATTCTCCAATGATATGATCCCGTTGTCAGTCGGCATAAATGCCCATGATCTTGAAACCCAGATCATCTTCGTGACCAACGAACTAGTATGAATAGAGGCTACTAGGGACTTTGTTGTTTCATACCACACATGTACCAATGTTTCTACTTGGCATAGTTATAGCACAATATGAAACTATTATAAACTAATTGAGATATGACAATAAAAACCTATTTATTATTTGCCTCTAGGGCATATCTCCTTCAAAACGTTCCTTGATCAAGTGTATCCATACAAGGTCACCTTCTTTGAAGATCAACTCTTTCTTGTCCTTGTTCAGCCTTGATGCTTGGCGAAGGACTTGTTGCTCAATAGTAGCTCTTGTTTCTTCGTGAAGCTTCTTCATAGCTTGTGCACGCTTGTTGATGTCCATGTTTGTGTGCTCATGGAGAGGAAGTGGAAGTATGTCGAGCGTGGTGAGGGGTTCGAAGCCATAGACGATCATGAAGGGACTCATCTTGGTTGTTGAGTGCTTGGCTCGATTGTAGGAGAACTCGACATGGGGAATGCATTCCTCCCAATCCTTAAGATTCTTCTTAATCAACATGCATAGAAGAGTCCCGAGGCTTCAGTTGACGACCTCAGTTTGGCCATCGTTTTGAGGATGCGACGTGGATGAGAAGAGTAGCTTGACGCCTAGCTTGGCCATTAACGTCTTCCACATGTAGATCATGAATTTGACGTTGCGGTCTTATACGATTGTTCTTGGCACACCATGAAGATGGACGATTTCCTTGAAAAACAAATTGGCAATATGTGAAGCATCGTCGGTCTTATGGTACAGTATGAAATGTGCCATTTTGGAAAAGTGATCCACTACCACAAATATAGAGTCATGACCATGCTTAGACCTAGGAAATCCTAATAAAAAATCCATACTAATGTCGGACCAGGGTGCATAAGGAATAGGCAATGGCATATAAAGACCAAAGGGGTGATGACCCACAAGTATAGGGGGTGTATCGCAGTATTTTCGAGGGAAGTGAAACCCAATTTATTGATTCGACACAAGGGGAGCCAAAGAATATTTATCAGCCTTAACAACTGAGTTTTCAATTCAGCTGCACCTGGAAACAATCTTGCTCACAGCAGTTTATCAATAGCAAAAGTTTTGTAGTAGGAATAGCAAAGTAAAACCAGTAGCAAAGCAAAGACAGTAGTAACTAAAGCAGTAAACAATGGGATTCGAGTGCGGTAGGCATAGGGATGGATGGACGGGCGTTGCATGGACAAGACAATTCACATAACAATCTAAACATAGGGCAATTGCAGATAAATAAGATAAAGCACCCAAGTACTAGACAATCCTAGGCATGTGTTCCATATATAGTCATACGTGCTCGCAATGAGAACTTGCACAGCATCTTTTGTCCTGCCAGCCCGTTTGCAGTGGGGCCTCTAGGGAACTACTGGAAATTAAGGTGCTCCTTTTAATAGAGCACCGGAACAAAGCATTAACACTCCGTGAACACATGTGATCCTCACATCAAAGCCATTCCCTTCTGGTTATCCCGATTTCTGTCACTTCGGGGCCATAGGTTCCGGACAACAATGTGTGTATACAACTTGCAGATAAGACCAAGAACAATACTATCATAATGAATCAATAATAAGTTCAGATCTGAAATCATGGCACTCGGGCCCTAGTGACAAGCATTAAGCACAACAAGTCGCAACAAAGTCATAAAGCACTAATAAAAGATACTAGGCACCATGCCCTAACAATCTGATGCCATTACATGAACAATCTCATCCAATCCCTACCATCCCCATAGCCTACAGCGGGGGATTACTCACTCATAGATGGGGGAAACATGGATGGTCGATGGAGAAGCGATGGTGATGAACGGTAGGGTGCCAGAACGGCAATACTATCTCCTCCAATTCCCCGTCCCGGTAGGGTGCCAGAACGGAGTTTCTGGTGCTGTTTCGTGGAATCTGGTGGTGGCGGCGGAGCGGAACTCCTTCTGGAAAAACGTCAACCCCCCCGAAGTTTTTAGGTCAGAAGGCTCCTTATAGGCGAAGAGAGAGGCCGAGAGGGTGCCTAGGGGGCCCACACCACCCCCTGGCGTGGCCTGGCCTAGCCTGCGCCACCAGGTGGTGTGGCCACCCCAGGGCTCCTCTCCGTCTCGTATTCTGGCTCCTGGAGTCTTCGGGTGAAATAGGATTTTTGGCATATTTTTCGGGATTTTTCCTAATAGTTGATTTTCTGCACAAAAAGTAGACACCAAGGCAATTCTGCTGAAAACAGCGTCAGTCCGCATTAGTTGCATCCAAATCACACAAGTATAGAGGAGAAACAATAGCAAAAGTGTTCGGGAAAGTAGATACGTTTTGGACGTATCAACTCCCCCAAGCTTACTTTATTGCTTGTCCTCAAGCAATTCAGTTGAAAACTGAGTGCGATAAAAGAACTTTCACGAACACATTTGCTTCATATGATGTAAATATTCTCAGCAATGTGATCAACTACTTAGACAGTTCATAATAAAGAGTATGCAACTGAGTCTACTTAATAGTCATTGCAAGATATGAAGAGATTCCAACTCAAGAATAATAAGTAGCATGAAGCATAAGCATAAGCAACATTACAATGCTCATAGAAAGGTATGATAGAGTGGTATCTCGCTTGCCTTTGATTATGAATGCCAAGGCACCTCTGAAGTTCAAGTGATGACTAGAAGTAAAGATATCAAAGATACAAGCATCAAAGTCATAACACAAATAATCAAGTAATGGAACAAACACAAAGAATGACAACTATGCTCTCAAGAAGGTGCTCAAAGAATATGTGGAGACTCAACAAGTAGAAGAAAAAGGTTTTGAATAATTTTGAAAGGCTTCCAAATGCAGAAAGTATGGTACTTGTTAGCTTTGAGCTCTCATTGCCCCTATCATAAGCATCTTTAAAGTGGTTAAGGTGAAAGTGTGGTCCAATCTGAGTTATATGCTTGACAGACTATAAAATGCAAATCCTAAGTCCCTTGAGTACGAGGGCCGTTCCTCATGCTACTCAACTTTAGTTACCGGTAAGTTCTTGTCATCGTAAGTATGTGTGTATCATTGAGAACCGCCAACGGGGTACCCCTTGCCCGATGATACGGAAGAATCCCCATATCAAAATGACAAGGCAAGCAGACAATGAGTATCTCAGCAATCTTCTTATTTACCATGGGAAAATGGTGCTTTTTTTATCTCTTTCCTCTTTTCATAAATCTCTTTTTTTCTTTTTCTCAATATCTATCTCTCTCCTTTTTTTATAAGAAGAATGCTTCATAGATATCACTATGGTTACGTTGCAGGTTTGCACCATGTCAGCATGGATTAGACCAGCAGCCCAGGCGTTTCTCTAACACACATACATAACTCCATGGACTTACAAGCTCCGCTTTTATTTCACACCAACGACATCCGCAAACAAAAGAGCAAGATATCAACTGGGTATATATTTACAAGTGTTGAAAGCGTTCCCCGTGACAGCACGGTTCTGCTAATCCCCAGCCTATAATTTGCAAGCATATAACTTTCATGGAGAGTTCACAATGGTTTAGGTTTATTAAGTGCGGAAAATAAAGTGTGCCATCAAGTTCGTGAGAGCTGTACTAACTATTTTTCCCATAACAAGCAAACATTTTATTCGGAAGAAAACAAGGCATATTAAATATGCACGAAAGTAGCAAATGATGCTAATAGGTAGGTATGATGGATACTTTGGAAATATTTGGTTTAGGGAGTTGGAAACATGAGTAAAACACTTGGTGGAAGTGAAGGCTAGCAATAGTAAGGGATCGACAAACGAGAGAGCAATAGCTGTCATTATCATGCTTGCAACAAAACAAGACTACTCATGGCATGAAAGTGATTCAAGATCCTCAAGGCAAAATAATTCATCAAGGCTTAACTGATTATTACAGTCATGTGCATGCATGAGCATGTGCCAAGTCAATTCAAATGAAACATTCAGAGGAGGATACCATGGTATCATACTAATTTATGAATAGAGTAATGCAAGCAAACATTCATGAGACATGCTACAAACTATTAGCGAGCTAGAGCTAATCATAAGAAGGCAAGAACTACTAAGCATCGAAAGAAAACATACACTCTACAAGAACGGACTAAGCATGCCCACAGTGATGAGTATAAGTACAAAAATGAAAACAAATAGAGTTGGTTACCAGCCTCTTACCATGCCTCAAGTTGTCATTGATCCTCCTTATTGCTCTTCACTTGTGTGGCTTGAATAATAATATGAAACCAATAATCCATTGAGGGCTGTCGAACCCTATAGCAAACTCACAAAAACCAAAGAAGAACGACAAATATTTTTGGTGTTTTCGATTTTTAAACAAGAACCAAAAAGGGAAAAACTAAGCAAAATCTTTTTGGATTTTCGAATAGTTCAAACAAAGCAAAAAGGGAAAAGCAAACCAAGGCAAAAAGAAGAAACAAAACAAAGAGAAACAACAAATATATTTTTGGTCTTTTTGTGTTTTTAGAAAGCAAAAGCAAAGAAGAACGAAAACTAAGAAGAGAATGAAAACATGAATATACAAAGTACTGACGCAACATGATATCGAGATGAGTGCGGTGTCGGCGTACCTCCCCCCAAGCTTAGGCTTTTGGCCTAAGTGGGTATCAATCCCAAGCTGGCCAGGATGAAGTGTCACCGTGGTACGACGAAGAGGTCCCCTCATCCTGGTGCGAACTCGAGTACGTCCCTCCATAATACGCGGAGTAATCATAGGAGGGCACATCCTCCTGGTGCTGCTCGTGGAAACCCAGCAAACAAAGCTGCTCGTCCACCTCCTCCTTGGAGCGCGACCATGGTCTCCTGTCAACACTAAACAAAGCAGGCTTGAAGGGAATATGCCCGAGAGGCAATAATAAAGTGGTTATTATCTTATTCCATGTTTGTGATAAATGTTTATTTTGCATGCTATAATTGTATTGTTCGGAAACGTCAATACATGTGTGTTTAATAAACAAAAAGGGTTCCTAGTTATGCCTCTGTTATAAACTAGCTTGTTGATTAACAAGATGATGAAGGTTTCCTGATCATGGACATTCGATGTTGTTAATAACGAGGTCACAACATTGGTGGAATGATGTGATGAAGATTCATCCGAAGTATAGCATTACAATCAAAGTCATTATGTTTATATTGCTATAACATCATACGAAGTAATCTTTATCCTTAGACCATGAGATCATGTTAATTGCTAACACCGAAAGAGTATCTTGATAACATCAAATGTCACACCGTAATAGGGTGACTATAAAGATGGGTTCAGTTCTACGAAGGTGTTATGTTGAGGCTCATGGATCAAGAGTGGAATTTGTCAATCCCGATGACGGATAGATATACTCTGGGCCCTCTCAGTGATATCACATTGAAATAGCTTGCAAGCAAGTGATGTGATCACTAGAATGTTATATCACGGGAACGAGAAAAGAGTGCATGTCGGTAACGAGATCAAACTAGGTATGGAGATACCGATGATCGAATCTCAGACATGTAATATATCGCGAGACTAAGGGATTTAGTTACTAGCGTTAAAGGTTCTCACTATCACAGAAGTCATCGTTGAATGTGTAGGAGTCAGTACGGATCTCCAGGTCCCGCTGCTGATTATTGATCGGAGAGGGGTCTCGATCATGTCTGCATTATTCGCGAACCGTAGGGTGGCACACTTAAGAGTTACCGAACACCATTTTGGAGAACATGTGTTTCAGACGAAAGAATTGCAAAGCGCAAGAATTGTTTTGATAGAAACCGAAAATTGTTTCGGGTGAAATTGCAAAAAGTGGTTCTGCATGTGATATTGAAATATTGCAAGGGGTTTTATGTGAATGTTTGTTAATTAAAGTAATTAATAAAATTCTGAATAAAATTAATAAAAGAGTTTTATTAAATGAGAGAGCATTAAATTTGGAGAAATTTAATGCATTTAAAGTGGAGACTTTAAAAGGGAATGTGAAGAGGCATTTTAATGTGGAGGGGTTACCACCACATGAATGGAGGAGGTGAAGAGACACCTCCTCCATGCGCTGGCCATGAAGGAGGGGCACCCCCTCCTCCTATAAAAGGCCCCCCTCTTCCTCCTTCATCCTCACACCTCCTTGTGAAGAATCTCTCTCCCCCTCTAGAATTATTCCCCCATGGTCTCGGATTAGCGAGATACATGTTCCCGGTGGCATTTCGTCTGGAAGGAGTTGCTGCTTCCGCTGGATCACTGGAGGGAGGAGGTGGAGGTTGTCCGGTGGCTTGAACGTGTGTGCGAGTGCGGATGCGCTACTGAGTTGCGGCGCTCGGACTTCCTCACGATCTTGAGATCGACAAGTGTACGACTACATCAACCACGAGTTCCTACTCGTTAACAAAACTCGTTGTCTTCGAGGGTAAGTTCTCGTTGGATGTATGTCCACCCGTTGCTTTGTACCTAGTAGATAGATCTTGGCGTGTAGTTCACACCGTAGGAAATTTTTTGTTTTCTATGCTGCGGACCCAATAGTGGTATCAGAGCCTGATCTATGCGTAGGTGCTTTGCACGGGTAGTACACATATGTTTATATGTGGGCGATGATGATCATGTTATTGCATATTCTATGTATTTTGGATATTGGTGGCATAGTGGGATGAAGCGGCCCGGACCAACCTTACATGTCATCGTACATGAGACCGGTTCCACGACTGACATGCAACTTGTTTTGCATAAGTGGCTGGCGGGTGGCTGTCTCTCCTACTATAGTCAATATCTGATTTACCATGAGTTGCTAATAACTTAGTTATCCTCGTTGTGGTTCATGTTCGTAGGTGAGAACGGTTCTATCTCCGAAAGCCCTAAGCCACGTAAAACTTGCAATTGATAAATTAGAGGCGTCTAGTTTAGATCGTTGCTGGGCTTGTGTATTGATATGGTATTGTTGTAAGTAGATGTATGATAGATACTCTTACAACACACTTAATGTGTAAGTTCCATAGACCTTGGCCTTACACACAAAGGAATGATAGAGATCATACCACGATGCAAATGATAGAGATCAAATGCATGGACCATATCATCTCACTTTACACATTAGATGTTAGCATCTTATACTGCTAGTTTGGCGCTTTTGGTAGCATTATAAGATGATCCCTCATTTAAATACCAAGATAAAATGTGTTCTTCCTTAAGTATGCACCGTTTTATGGATCGTGTTTCGAGACATCACGTGATGATCGGGTGTACTCGACTCTACGCTTTCATACAAACGGGTGTAAGACAGTTTTACACATGCGAGTACTAAGGTTCTTACTTGGCGAGCCTAGCATGTACAGACATGGCCTCGGAGCACGGACCGAAAGGTTAAGCATGAGTCATATAGTTGATATGATGCCCATATAGATGCTCGCCTTTGAAGCTACATCAACTCACGTGATGATCGGACTTGGTGCAGTGGATTTGGTTCATGTAATCACCAAAAAGGCACGAGGGGTGTCGTTTTTGAGTGGGAGTTCATTTCTAATTTGGATTAGTCGAACCAAATTTGTCATAAATTAAATCAAACTGAATTTTCATAGTTTGTTGTAATCATTGGCATTCGTTTTCTACCTTATGCTTAGTTTTTATTTGAGATAATAGAACTATAGAATTCTGGATATTTACTTTACGAACTGGTATCGTATTGTTTTGAATGTCAATTTAAAGTTTATAAGTCCTATTGCAAACTTTCAGCAAACTCTATTTACTCCATGAAGTTTAATAAGTAGTATTAAATCAAGAGTAAGAATTCCAATGTTAGTATCTAAAGTATCATGTTTGCCTCCATGATTATTGATATTCAAAAAGTTGTTTTAATATCAAGATTATATTGGAGCTGAAAATTGTTTCAGAAACCATCATGTGTGAAAGATATTGTGATATCTGAAACAATGTTTTTTTGGTTGCATTATGATAGAGTATAATTTAGCAAAATACATGTTCTCATATTGTATGAGAATTTGTGAAGGATGGAAATGCTAGGCATCCGAATCTACCAAAAAGGTTTTGGGAATTGATATTATACTCATGATTCTTCCTTATAAGCTATAGTAGCTTGATCATGAAAGTTGTCATGATAAGGATGAATAGAAGATGTAAGTAAAATGTTTACTACACTAATAGATTACTAAAGAATGAATTTTTGAAAGAACACCAAACATTTGATGATGGTGATCCACTTCAAAGTGCAATTCCAAAGGTATTAGTATTTGACTATATACGCTTTGTACCATGTGTCATGTTGATGACACCACTATTGATGTTGATAGATTCTTTTAAAAGAAAAGGAATTGCTGAAAGAGAATCTATAAAATATTTGGCAGAAAATAAAAGGTTGGAGATGTCCAACTTAGGTATATAGAAGATATACATGTTAGGGCTGTATTCCTTGCTTGTTAAACAATGTGGTTCTTAGGTATTGGATACCGAATTGGTTGGTATGAAGTGTCATACAGGACAACGCAATTCATGAACTACAATGGCCTAAGTAACTAGCAAGAGAATGAGTGATGATGTTCATCGAAAACAAATAAAGTCTTATTGTGTTTTTCATTGTCATCAAACCAAGCCTTCAAGATTTGTTTAAATAATTGTTATTTTGTTCCGGTATTATGAGAACAATGGTTGTTCAAATAATTACCGTATTCCATAAAGGATGGATGAACTTTTACAAGTCTAGTTGGAGAAATCACATCCATAAACACTATTGCTAAAATGTCGCAATACAAATGATTGAAAGATCACTTATGAAGTGACATCGCTTATTAAATTATATTTGAAAGAAAACATGAAGAAACTCCATGTTGATGGATTTTTGGAGTCTTTGATTTTGATCAATTGACGCATGTGAGACTTTCCTCGAGATAATTGAAACTCCGTCCATAGGCCAGAGAGGAACGGATGACTAGCTTATTGGAAATTATGCATGCTGATGTGCATAGTCCATTATGTGTAGCCATATGCGATGGATCTTTTTGCTTCATATGCTTTCTTCGAAAAATTTAGTGAATATATCTGTATATTTACTTAATAAGGAAGAAGTATGAAACATTTGAAAGTTGTTCAAAGACTTTCAAGATGAAGTGGAAAATCATTGTAACAAGAAAATAAAGAGTTTATGATTCGATCATAAAGGAAGATATTTGAGTTACATGTTTAGAAAACACCTAAGATTTGAGGAATTGTTCCATGAATTTGGATTTCCCGGTAAACCATAGGAGTATGGCATATTCGAGAGATGAAATCAAACCATGTTTGACATGGTAAGATCAAAGGTGTCATTTATAAAACTGCCATTATGTTTTAAAGATTGAAGCTTTTGAGACTACCGCTTTTACACTGAAAAGAGCACCATCGTGATCCGCTGAAATGACACCATATAAGTTATGGTTTGGGATAAAACCCGAATTGTCTTTTCTTAAATTTTGGTTTGCTATGCATAAGTAAAATGTTTACAGCCAAAGTCGGATAAACATGTCTTTGTAGGTTATCCCAAAGAATTTGTTGGGAATTTATCCATAACACCGAGGACAAAAGAGTTTGTTACTTGGAACATCAAGTTTCTTGAGAAGGAATTTTTCGCGAAAAGTTAAGTGGGAGGACAATAGAACTTTGATAAGGTTGTTGAAGCTTAGCTATATGTGCTAAGTAGCGCAGCGCCGGAAAGTGTCCCGGTGGCGGCCACAATGCTCATGGCTCTCGTGATTACAAAAGGTGTGATCTCGGAGATTAGAGTTCCTATAGAACCGTGTGGGTCGGTAAGAATCAAATAGTAAGATTTGATAAGCAAGTCGTTATTGTTTTGACAATGATGAACCGACTACATGCAAAGAAGCGATGATGGGCCCTGACTCTATAGAATGACTAGAAGGCATAGAATCCGTGATAGTATCCATACAAGAGAAATCAAGTTTCTGAACTTGGAAGACCCTCCGGAAAGGCGTGAAGCCTATCAGTCGTGTTTGGATCTATAAAGAAATAAGACATGAATGTTTAACATCTATGAAATAGTCGACATGTCGGAAAGAAGTTTACGACAATGTTCAAGGAGTTGACTATGACAAGATTTGATCTTTCATAGCGATATATAGTCTTGACGGATTAATGTAGCAACCACTACATATAATTTGGTATATGGTAGTTGAATAAACAAAACAAGGTTCTTCTAATAGAACGGTAACCTAGGACATGTACATGACATGGTCCGAAGGGTTTTGTTAATTCAAAGGGTGCTCAAAGGGCATGTAAACTTCAATAGTTGAAGTAAGCATAGCGGAGTTGGAAGTTTCACCATGATGAAACTGTTAAAAGAGTTTAAATTCATCGGAGATGATGAAGATGCTTGCATTTGCAAGAAATTAAGTGGGAGCGCTGAGACATATTTCTAATACATTATGTAGAGGACATATTGTTGATTGGAAATGATGTATCTTGTATTGAAACAAGTTAAGAATTTCATTAAAATAAGATTTCGATGAAAGACTTGGGCAAACCCAGAATATTTGGCATCAATATCTATATGGATAGATTAAGGCGCAAATATGGTTGTGCCAGACATACATATATGATATATTGAAAGGGTTCAATATGGAAACAACAAGAAAGGTTCTTGCTGCATGGAAAGGATTGTATCAAAATTCAAGTGTTTCAACACTTGGTGAGTAAAATCGCATGAAGATTTTGATCGATTATACCATGATATGTATATATCCAGAATGTCCTATGCTCTAAATGTTATGAGCATATACCAGAATGATTCATAAGATGATCATTGGACAATAGTAAAGATATTCTTATGAGCTTTGGAAGAACTAAGAATATATAATGTATAAGTGACAAATAGTTAAAGGTAGTTCATTGTGAAGTGTTACATTGATACTAGTTTTGTCACAAGATACAAATTAAATTTATATCAATTTAGACTATGGGTGGCACAATGTAATGGAAAGGATGTTCCATGATGGATTTGGATGAGTTCCAAAGTTGAGACATTGTGACGGATACTACAACAAAAGGCTAAGTATATAACTGCTATAGTAGCAGCAAAGGAGGGCATTTGTGTTAAGTAGTTTGTTATCAAACTAGGTGTGGTTCAAAGTGGGCTAATACTATGAAGATATATTGTGTGAAAATAATATCAACATATTTTGAGCCGAACGAACTAAAGGTCTCACCAAAGGACCAAATTTATACAATGCCATCTCATTTGAGAATGAGTGATGCGTAGAGACGCAAAGACATGCAAATACACACGGACCTGAAACTATCAGATCCGGAGATTATGTTAACCACTAGCAATAGCGTATATGCAACACAAGAAAGCCATAAGTGTTCAATACGCAAAGTTTTTCAAACTAGATTATTGACTCTAGTGCAAGTGGGAGACTAAAGGGAATATGCCCGAGAGGCAATACTAAAGTGGTTATTATCTTATTCCATGTTTATGATAAATGTTTATTTTGCATGCTATAATTGTATTGATCAGAAACGTCAATACATGTGTGTTTAATAAACAAAAAGGGTTCCTAGTTATTCCTCTCTTATAGACTAACTCGTTGATTAACAAGATGATCAAGGTTTCCTAATCATGGACATTGGATGTTGTTAATAACGAGGTCACAACATTGGTGGAATGATGTGATGAACATTCATCCGAAGTATAGCATTATGATCAAAGTCATTATGTTTATATTGCTATAACATCATACGAAGTAATCTTTATCCTTAGACCATGAGATCATGTTAATTGCTAACACCGAAAGAGTATATTGATAACATCAAACGTCACACCGTAACAGGGTGACTATAAAGATGGGTTCAGTGCTACGAAGGTGTTATGTTGAGGCTCATGGATCAAGAGTGGAATTTGTCAATCCCGATGACGGATAGATATACTCTGGGCCCTCTCGGTGATATCACATTGAAATAGCTTGCAAGCAAGTGATGTGATCACTAGAATGTTATATCACGGGAACGAGAAAAGAGTGCATGTCGGTAACGAGATCAAACTAGGTATGGAGATACCGATGATCGAATCTCGGACATGTAATATATCGCGAGACAAAGGGATTTAGTTACTAGCGTTAAAGGTTCTCACGATCACAAAAGCCATCATTGAATGTGTAGGAGTCAGTACGGATCTCCAGGTCCCGCTGCTGATTATTGATCGGAGAGGGGTCTCGATCATGTCTGCATTATTCGCGAACCGTAGGGTGACACACTTAAGAGTTACCGAACACCATTTTGGAGCACATGTGTTTCAGACAAAAGAATTGCAAAGCGCAAGAATTGTTTTGATAGAAACCGAAAATTGTTTCGGGTGAAATTGCAGAAAGTGGTTCTGCATGTGATATTGAAATATTGCAAGGGGTTTTATGTGAATGTTTGTTAACTAAAGTAATTAACAAAATTCTGAATAAAATTAATAAAATAGTTTTATTAAATGAGAGAGCATTAAATTTGGAGAAATTTAATGCATTTAAAGTGGAGACTTTAAAAGGGAATGTGAAGAGGCATTTTAATGTGGAGGGTTTACCACCACATGAATGGAGGAGGTGAAGAGACACCTCCTCCATGCGCCGGCCATGAAGGAGGGGCACCCCTCCTCCTATAAAAGGCCCCCCTCTTCCTCCTTCATCCTCACACCTCCTTGTGAAGGATCTCTCTCCCCTCTAGAATTATTCCCTCATGGTCTCGGATTAGCGAGATACATGTTCCCGATGGCATTTCGTCTGGAAGGAGTTGCTGCTTCTGCTGGATCTCTGGAGCGAGGAGGTGGAGGTTGTCCGGGGGCTTGAACGTGTGTGCGAGTGAGGATGCGCTGCTGAGTTGCGGCGCTCGGACTTCCTCACGATCTTGAGATCGGCAAGTGTACGACTACATCAACCACGAGTTCCTACTCGTTAACAAAACTCGTTGTCTTCGAGGGTAAGTTCTCGTTGGATGTATGTCCACCCGTTGCTTTGTACCTAGTAGATAGATCTTGGCATGTAGTTCACACCGTAGGAAATTTTTTGTTTTCTATGCTGCGGACCCAACAAGGCTGTGGCAAAAGGATCTCCCTTTCATCCCCATCAGTGAAAAGCATCCTATATACTAGATTGTTCAAATCAGAGGTAGCAGTGACAAAGTGATGAGTTTTCATGGCAACAAGGTCAAGCCTCTGTGGTGTCAGCATAGCACCATCGGGATCCACTGAAATACCTAATGCATTGACTATGCGCGATGGAATGCTGCCCCCATAGATAGGCCCCCTAGCAGCTAGGCGGCGAGCAATAAGCGAGCCAAGATTGTACCGAGTATCATTGTTAAGTGCAGCAACAAGGAATGCTAAATGATAGTTGGAGATATTACTAGTGTTCTCCCTACCCAATACACTAGTGGCAAGATAATATGCAAAGTATCTAAGAGCAGGGAGTTGGATATTTCTTATCTTTCCACGCTGCGCCACGCGGTCATCATCATTGGTCACCCCTCGGTAAAGCTCCAACAAATCAGCGGGTCGCCCTTGAATTTTCTTCACGGTCCCTATCATACGCACACCTACAATACTGCAAAATCTCTCCAAAGGCATGGTGAAGGGCATATCATAGATTTTAAAAGAGACAATAGATTGATAGGGTGTGTTAGTAAGTGAGAAGCTCTCAACAAAAGTTTTGGTGAGCATAGCGTATTGTGCACTCTCATCTTGCATATAAGAGGTCAAACCAACCCTCTCAATCAGTAGCAAGAAATCATCATGAATACCTGCAGCTTGCAAGAAAGTAAAACAAGGAAAAGAGGATGAGTGAGCATCTCCATCATCCCTTTCACTGCCAATGCGTGTTGCAATGAGGTCTTCATTGTATGATGGCCTAGCTTGAGAGGCTGTTCTTGAGGGCCTCGACCTCCTAGGTGCATCACTCTCAAATATCTCTCCAAAAGTATGGTTGTTCATGCTTGGTATTCTGAAATTTAAACACCTATTAAACAAGTGATTGCAAAGTAATTTTAATGAAGGATTCTACTCATAGGGACTTGCAAGAGGCCTAAACATGCATCAAAACTATATCTCTAAGCATCAAACAAGCTTACAAGCTCTCAAAACCAGTCACCTACAACAGCAAAATACTCAACATATAATCCACTAAACACAAATCTACTTGGACAAGGGGAGGAGTCACATACCAAGGAACAAATGCTCCATATTTCAGCAAGAAAGATGGGCTGAGCAAGGAGATCGAAGAAATCTAGAGCAAGCATAGAAAGAACGCGATTTTGAGCTATGAACTGGAGCTTACTCGGGAGAGAGAAGAAAGTGGCAGGGAGAGAGTTAGTGGGGGGCCATGGGTGGCCCACACCAGGGCATGGCGCCACCAAGGGCTAGCCGCGCCACCACATGGTGTGCCTTCCTGGTGGGCCCCCTGGTACCTACCAGGTACTCCTCTGCCCCTTTTTTCACATAAAAATTTAATATGAATTTTCTGGAATTTTTCAAGACACTTTATTTTTGGGCATTTTTCAGAAATAGAAGAATGATTTTTTTTCTGACAGACAGATTTTTTTTCTTTTGGAAACATGATGCAAGGACAAAACAAGGCTAGAACTACAGAAGTTCTAGCATGCAAGCAACTAACAACACAAAGAAAACTAAACGAAAGCAAAAACTAAAATGCAAAGGATAGAAATAAACGGAGATAATCATAATGAAAACATTGTTTTGTTCAATGGAATCCTTTTGTTAGCAAGGTTGATCAAGTCTTGCTACCAAAACAATTGCATATGAGACAAAACTTTGTACTCCACTAATGATTATGTTACCTCCACCTTGATAGCAATGGTCCCAATCATAATAGTTTCAAATTTTTCTCTTGGTATGGGACAATATATTTCTCCAACTTGAATGCCTTCAACATGTTCAATTGAATTCAAGCCATAAGTCCTTTCAATCTTCTTAGGGAAATAGACAGTATGTTCCTTGTCATTAACATTGAAGGTCACCTTTCCTTGATTACAATTAATAACAGCTCCTACAGTATTAAGAAAAGGTCTCCCAAGAATAATAGACATATTATCATCTTCAGGCATTTCAAGTACAACAAAATCGGTTAATATCAAGCAATTGTGAGCCACCTGAACAGGTACATCCTCACATATACCCATAGGAATAGTGGTAGATTTATCAGCCATTTGCAAAGATATATCAGTTGGTATCAATTTTTCAAGCTGAAGCCTCTTATAGAGAGAGAAAGGCATAACACTAACTCCAGCTCCCAAATCACACAAAGCAGTTCCAACATAACTGTTCTTAATAGAGCAAGGGATAGTTGGAATCCCTGGGTCTCCAAGTTTCTTAGGAAACTTACCATTGAAAGAATAATTAGCAAGCAAAGTAGAGATTTGTTCATTAGGGATCTTCCTTTTATTCGAGACAATGTCCTTCATATACTTTGAGTAAGGGGCAATTTAATAGCATCAGTCAAAGGAATTTGCAAGAATAAAGGCTTCATCCACTCACAAAACTTATTATAGTGTTCATCTTCCTTTGACTTGTGTTTCTTATCAGGGAAAGGCATAGGTTTTTGGACCCAAGGTTCTCTTTCACTACCATGTTTCTTAGAAACAAAATCTTCTTTGGTGTATTTAGTATTCTTAGTGTGGTTTTCAGGTTCTTCTTCAACTTTTTCTTCATTATGCACTTCATTTTCTTCATTACCACTTTCAGTTTCAGCATTAGAGATAGATATACTATTAGGATCTATAGCAGGTTCAGAGGGTTCTACAACAGTTTTATGTTTCTTTTTTCCTTTTCTTACGAGTAGAACCACTATTTTCAGCTTGTTGAGAATCCTTCTCAGTTCTTTTGGGATGCCCCTCAGGATATAGAGGATCCTGGGTAGCAGCACCACTTCTAGTTCTAATTTCATAAGCATGTTTTTCTTTAGCAGCATTAACTAGCAAGTCGTTTTGCACTTTAACGAGTTGATCTATTTGAGTTTGAACCATTTGAAAGTGTTTAACAATCATTTTAACATCATTAGAGGTTCTTTCCACAATATCTTTCAACTCAACAATAGCTCTAGTGTTTTCCATTAGATGATTTTGCACCCTTTTGTTAAAGTTATCTTGCTTAACAATAAAGATATCAAATTCTTCTAAGCATTGATCATGAGGTTTCAAGTAAGGGATATCACCTTCATCAAAGTGTTGGAGAGAGTGTACCTCAATAGTGGATGAGTAGGGAATAGGCTTACATAATTCTTCTATAGGAGGTAAATTCTGGACATCTGCAACTTTAATTCCCTTCTCCTTAAGACATTTCTTAGCTTCTTTCATCACTTCATCATTTAATTCAATAACTCCCCTCTTCTTTGATGTTGGAATAGGCACATGAATAGATGGTTCAGGTACAATTACTTCAGGTATAGCTTGTTTAGGAGGAGCCCAATCTTCATAATTCTTGCTTATTTTAGCCATTAATTCCTCAGCTTCCTTTGGAGTCCTATTCCTGAAAACACAATCTGCACAACTATCTAGGTATGTCCTAGATTCTTCGGTTAGTCCATTATAAAATATATCAAGAAGCTCATTCTTAGGTAATGGACTTCCAGCCTGTGCATGAATCAAAGCACAAAACCTTGCCCAAGATTTAGGCAATACCTCTTTTTCTCCTTGTTTAAAATCAAAAAGTTCCTGCAAAATAGCATGTCTAGCACTAGGAGGAAAATATTTCTGCAGGAAAGTACTAATGAAGCACTCAGGGCTATCAATAGATCTAGGAGGTAAATTACTAAACCAAGTTTTAGCTTCTCCTTTCAGTGAAAAAGGAAAAATCTTAGCAACAAAGTAAGTATGCATCTTAATATCATCAGAAAACAAGCCACTCATGGTAGAAAGTTCATTCATATGTGCTACCGCACTTTCATTCTTAGTCCCACAAAAAGGTTCTTTCTCGACAATAGCTATGTAAGATAGATCGAGAGAGAAATCATAATCTTCATCTATAATGTTTATGGGAGAAGTAGCAAACTTAGCAGCAGGAGATAATTTGGGTCTAATAGTACGCCTCTCAAGGAGACTCTTAGCAGCGCTCCTATCATGGGTGTTCTTACATTCTTTAATAAACTCATCAGTCATCTCAACATAATCGTCTTCAGTATCATAACTCTCACTAGACTCAGGTGAGCTAACAGGTGTGGTAGTGTCTTCATTAGGAGTTTCGGTATTTCCAGTTATAGTTCTAGCAATCGTAGCATCTAGGAAAGGACCTAATGAACTACTCTTATCAAGCACAGTAAAAACAGCATCATAAGCATCAGAAGTTTCAGATTCAACAGTAGTAGCAGTGTGTGTAGCATGTGTATGTGGTGGTGTAACGAGCTTACTTATAACAGATGGTGAATCAAGAGCAGCAGAGGTATTTAGAACCGTACCTCTTCTTGTAGTGGATGGTAAAATAGGAACCTTGCCATCATGAGACTTACCCATGATGGATGGATAGCAACGAACAATAGAGAATCCAAGTGAACTTGATAAATAAAGCTATGCTCCCCAACAATGGCGCCAGAAAATAGTCTTGATGACCCACAAGTATAGGGGGTGTATCGCAGTATTTTCGAGGGAAGTGAAACCCAATTTATTGATTCGACACAAGGGGAGCCAAAGAATATTTATCAGCCTTAACAACTAAGTTGTCAATTCAGCTGCACTTGGAAACAATCTTGCTCAAAGCAGTTTATCAGTAGCAATAGTTTTGTAGTAGGAATAGCAAAGTAATAGCAGTAGCAAAGCAAAGACAGTAGTAACAAAAGGAGTAAACAATGGGATTTGAGTGCGGTAGGCATAGGGATGGATGGACGGGCGTTGCGTGGACAAGACAATTCACATAGCAATCAGAACATAGGGCAATTGCAGATAAATAAGATAAAGCACCCAAGTACTAGACAATCCTAGGCATATGTTCCATATATAGTCATACGTGCTCGCAATGAGAACTTGCACAATATCTTTTGTCCTGCCAGCCCGTTTGCAGCGGGACCTCTAGGGAACTACTGGCAATTAAGGTGCTCCTTTTAATAGAGCACCAGAGCAAAGCATTAACACTCTGTGAACACATGTGATACTATCAAAGCCATTCCCTTCCGGTTATCCCGATTTCTGTCACTTCGGGACCATAGGTTCCGGACAACAATGTGTGTATACAACTTGCAGATAAGACCAAGAACAATACTATCATAATGAATCAATAATAAGTTCAGATCTGAAATCATGGCACTCGGGCCCTAGTGACAAGCATTAAGCACAACAAGTCGCAACAAAGTCATAAAGCACTAATAAAAGATACTAGGCACCATGCCCTAACAATCTGATGCCATTACATGAACGATCTCATCCAATCCCTACCATCCCCATAGCCTACAGCGGGGGATTACTCACTCATAGATGGGGGAAACATGGATGGTCGATGGAGAAGCGATGGTGATGATGATGGCGATGATCTCCTCCAATTCCCCATCCCGGCAGGGTGCCAGAACGGAGTTTCTGGTGCTATTTCGTGGAATCTGGTGGTAGCGGCGGAGCGGAACTCCTTTTGGAAAAACGTCGAACCCCCTGAAGTTTTTAGGTCAGAAGGCTCCTTATAGGTGAAGAGAGAGGCCGAGGGAGTGCCTGGGCGGCCCACAACACCCCCTGGCGCGGCCTGGCCTGGCCCGCGCCACCAGGTGGTGTGGCCACCCAGGGCTCCTCTCCGTCTCGTATTCTGGCTCCTGGAGTCTTCGGGTGAAATAGGATTTTTGGCATATTTTCCGGGATTTTTCCTGATAGTTGATTTTCTGCACAAAAAGTAGACACCAAGGCAATTCTGCTGAAAACAGCGTTAGTCCGCATTAGTTGCATCCAAATCACACAAGTATAGAGGAGAAACAATAGCAAAAGTGTTCAGGAAAGTAGATACGTTTTGGACGTATCAAGGGGTTAGACTTAGACTTAGCTTGAACACAAGTAGTGCATCGTTGGACGCAGTGTTCCACATCACGCTTCATCTTGGGCCAAAAGTAGTGAGTGGAGAGCATGTCCAATGTCTTGTCACGACAAAAGTGACCCATGAGGCCTCCACCATGTGATTCTTGGAGGAGAAAAAGTTGAAGAGACGACTTCAGAATGCACAACTTGTTTTGTTTAAATAGAAATCCCTTATGCAAATATAAATCATCAACTCCTTTGTCAATGGAGCACTTTGTGAAAATTGGTCCAAAGAACGGGTCAGGAGCATACAAAGTTTTGATTTCATCAAGACCCAACACGTTTACTTCAAGTCGAGTAAGAAGGCTTGTGTGCTTGCGAACAAAGTGTCTGTGGCTACATTATCTTTGCCCTTCTTATACTTGACAATGTAAGGAAAAGATTCCATAAACTCAACCCACTTAGCGTGTCTCTTGCTCAAGTTGGCTTGGCCTTTGAGATATTTCAATGACTCATGGTCAGAATGTATGATAAATTGCTTTGGCCAAAGGTAATGTTGCCACACTTGGAGAACACGGACTAAGGCAAACAACTCTTTGTCATAAATCGGATAATTGAGGTGTGCGCCATCAAGTTTCTCCCTATGGTAGGCAATAGGATGTTCATTTTGCATAAGGACTCCTCCAATACCAATACAACTAGCGTCACACTCTATCTCAAAAGTTTTGGTGAAATCCGGTAACACAGGAAGAGGTGCTTCGGTGAGCCTCTTTTTAAGTTCATCAAAAGCTTTTTGTTGTGCCTTGCCCCACACGAAGGTGACATTCTTTTTGGTCAACTCATTGAGAGGACAAGCAATGGTAGAAAAGTCTTTCACAAAGCGTCGATAGAAAGCGGCCAACCCATGAAAACTTCGGAGTTCACTCACATTTGTGGGGATGGGCCAATCTCGTATGTCCTTTACCTTGGAGACATCAACTTCAATGCCCTTCGAAGAAACAACAAATCCAAGGAAAATCAACTTGTCTTTAGCAAAAGTACACTTGGGAAGATTAGCATATAGCTTTTCATGTCGTAGGATTTGTAAGACCTCCTTGACATCTATAACATGTTCCTCAAGTGACTTGCTATAAAGAAGTATATCATCAAAATAGACAACAACAGTTTTTCCAATGATAGAACCCAAAATATGATTCATAAGGCACATGAAGGTTGATGGGGCATTAGATAAGCCAAAGGGCTTTACCAACCATTCATAGAGACCAAGTTTGGTCTTGAAGGCAGTTTTCCACTCATCACCTTCTGCCATGCGTATTTGATGGTAACCACTACGCAGATCAATTTTCGAGAAAATAGTGGATCCATACAACTCATCAAGCATGTCATCGAGACGTGGTATGGGATGTCGATAACGTATGATGATAGCATTGATTGGACGGCAGTCCATGCATAACCGCAACGTATCATCCATTTTTGAAATGAGGATCACGGGTACCGCACTTGGACTAGTGCTTACTTGGATGAAACCTTTGGATACAAGTTGGTTGATTTGGTGTTCTATATCCTTTGTCTCCTCCGAGTTCATGCGGTAGGCGGCGCGGTTTGGTAGCGGTGCGCCGGGTATGAGGTCAGTGCGATGTTCGATGCCGCGAAGAGGGGGTAGTCCATGTGGAAGCTCTTCGGGAAACACATCTTTGAATTCCTAGAAAAAATCATCAAAGAAGAAGGAATATTTGTCAAGACATTAGTTCCTTGTGCTAGGCCCTTGCGAATGAGGATGTAGTGCAAGATGGATGGGTTATTCCTCACTTCTCGCATCTCACTTTTGGTGGGAAGAAGAACACTCTTAGTTTTTCCACTCGAGGTAGGGTTGTGGCTCTCACTCTCTATGAAGTGGTTCTCTCGCTCACCACTCTTCTCACAAGTTGGTGTTGTGATTTGTGCCCTCGCTAAAGGCTTTGCATTGTCCATAATTATTTGGCTAGGAGTCATCGGTTGCAACACACAAGTCTTGTCAAGCCATTTGAAGGTGTAGACATTGGTGCAGCCATCATGTAGAGCACCTTTGTCGAATTAGCAAGGTCGGCCAAGTAGCATATGGCAAACCGTCATAGGGTCCACATCACACTCTATCGTGTCTTTGTAAGGACCAATCAAGAAGGTTACCGATACGGTGTGCTTGATCTTCAAGGACCCTTGGTCACTTAGCCATTGTACATGGTAGGGGTGCTTGTGAGGATGGAGGGTGAGGTTGAGCTTCTCACACAACTCGGTGCTAGCAAGGTTGTGGCAACTCCCTCCATCGATGATAACTTTGATGGATTTCCCATTGATGCCGGCTTGCGTTTGGAAGATGTTGGATCGTTGATCTTCATGTTCTTGGGCTTGAGTGCTCAAGATCCTTGTGATGACAAGCGATGAACTTGCATCATGTTGACACATGAGGAGCTCTTGGTCATCTTCCACGTGTTGCCTTGCCATTGCTTCCTTGACTTGGGCATCAAATTCATCTTCACTCAAGTACTCTTCGTCGCCATTGTCATGGATGAATAGTAATTTCTTGTTTCCACAACTGCCTGACTTGTGTCCTTTGCCTCCCCACTTGTAGAATTCATGGTTGAATGGTGGGTCATATTTTGTATGCTTGCCACTTGGAGGCGGTTTTCCTTGTGGAAGTGTGGGCTTGAAGGAAGGCATGTAGGTACTTGAGGAGCTTCCATCGAAGATAGTTGGTGTAGCGGTTGAATCTTGCTTGTAGGTCAAGTACGTCTTGGGCTTGTTGTACTTGATGTCCTCATGTACTTGATGCTCAGCCTTTGCTGCAATGTGCACAAGCTGAACCATGGTGGCATACTTTTGGAACTCGACGATATGCTTGATTGGATGATTCAAGCCAATTAGGAAACATACCATAGTTTGCTCATCATGCTCTTTAATGTTAGCGTGTATCATGTTGAGCTCCATTTGTTTGAAGTATCGTCCACGGTCTTTGTCCCTTGACTAAGCGATTCCAACTTGTTGAAGAGGTCAGGCGTGTAGTGCGTAGAAACAAAGCATGATCTCATATGAGCCTGCATGTCTCGCCAAATTGTGATTGGGGACTCTTCTCTTGCATAATGAGCAACTTGGACTTGTTTCCACCAAAGGTTGGCATAGTCATGAAACTCAAGTGAAGCCATGGCAACCATCTTATCATCACTATAATTGTGCATGCAGAAGATCTTGTCCACTTTTAGCGCACATGAGAGATATTCTTCGGGGTCATTGGAACTGGTGAACTTGGGCATTGTGAACTTGAGCTTGCCAAAAGTTTCTTCATCATTGCGGTCATGGTAGTGATTGTTGACATGATGCTTACGGACTTCACCTTCCATGTGGTCATTGCGACGTACTTGGTGACCTTGTTGATGTGCTTGCGGTTGAGGAGCTGCATGTTGGGGAGGTGGAACTTGGTTCTCGCAACGTTGTTGAGGAGCTTGCTCTTTATCTTGGCGCGGTGGTTGACGATGTTGAGGTGCTTGGGCCTCACGGGGGTGTTGAGGATGTTGAGCCTCTTGACGCGGTTGTTGATGAAGAGGAGGATCATTCCTCGATTGGTGATTTGGGTTAGGCACATGGGATTCACAACGAAGATCATGGTCTTGAGCCTCATGGCGTGGTGGGCGTTGCTCAATATGTACCATTTGATGCTCCATATCTTGATGTGGTGGAGGAGGCTCGTCATGGTGACCATGGTGGCAGCGCAGACGTTCTTGACGGTGATGACGAAGATGAGGATCTCGGAGAGCTTCATGTCGAAGTCGATCTTGGTCCTCCAAGTTGGAGTCATCACTTGTAGTTGCAAGAATGTCACGGGGATGGTGTCATTGTAGTTGAGGTTGTACTCAAGGTTCCACTCATGGTTGTTCATGTGGTTGTGCTTGTTAGATCACCAAGGCTCTTCGTGATGACGATGTTCGTCTCGCCTTGCTTGAGGCCTTGAGGAGAAATCACCGTCATAGCTTGACATTGCGGCATGCCATGGGGAAGGTACATAGTGTGAAAAACTTCCATCTTCCACCACGGGTGCTTCATCGTGTCTTGGAGCATTTGCATGAAGATCTTGTTGAGGTGGGATATGATGGTGAAAAGAGCTTGACGCACTCGAATGGTATCGTGACGAGCTTGATGCGCGTGGACACGACCTTGTGTTGTGCGCGAGCTTGGCCTTCGACCTTTGTAAATCTTCATTTTGGTTGGCTAAGTTAATGTGCATAGCCCTCGTCTCTTGGTGGAGGTTTACGAAGCCTTGTCGCATATCATGCTTTTATTGTTGGAGTCTATTGAAGCGGTTGTTGATGCTCTTTAATTCGGCTATAGTGTCGTCAGATTGTTCATCTTGACGGGTCTCTAGGTATTAGCAACGATAACGGAACTCTTGTCGGATGATGTAGTGGCTTGGACGTGTCATGTACGGTCCTCCTTCTTCATCCTCAGGAAGAGGTGGTTGGCTCGCCTCACCGTGCCTATCCATCATGTGAAAACAATAATGGATTGTATATGGAAAGCAATATGTGGTGGGGGTTAGCCTTCAACCTCACCTTGGGAATAGAACCGAACTAGGAGCTACAAACACGAACTATTAGCTTGCAAAGTGAAATCGCAAAGAAAGCTCACATAAACAAATGACTAACATCTCAAAAGCTTGTTGGTGGTAGGTTAGGGTTGTGGAATACCAAAGAACCAACCAAAAGAAAAGGAATAGTAAAAATGGGTAAAATCCAACAAAACTCAAGTCAAAGGTAAAGGTCAACAACTCAAAAGGGGTGACGGGAACCTACGACTATACACACACTTGGAGATAAGTGGGTTTTACACGAGTATGAAAAAGAGCAACAAAACATCCTAACGAAGACTAAGATCGGTGTCGTGCCAATGCAAGGAGAGACGCTGGCTCGTTTGCAAAGAGGAAAAATGAGCAACGGATTTGTGCACTTGACTTGGGCGCTCTTCTTTATCTCTTGCTTACAAGCTTGAGACTCTCTTTTTCTATGAGAGACTATTTTTATTTTTATTTGTATATTTTTCTTTATTTTTCTTTTGTATCTTTTTTTGCTCTCCCTTGATGCTACCAAGTCACTCTTTCTATTGCTTTTGCACTCTCACTATCCAAGGTCAAATGCACAATGCTCAAGCAAACACAAGATGAGCCACTCTCATGGGATAGGTACACACAAAGGAAGATAAGGGTTAAAAAGGTGACGCAAGTTATACCTTCTTGGTGATGATGAACTTGCGGTCGGTGGTGCGGGATGATGTTCGGTGCCGTGGTGTCTATCAGAGCGGGTGGTGTTGATGCGGAAGCCTGTTGTTAGTTGACGACACACGCATGGGACACAAACAAACAAGAGGAAAATTAGCCAATGCGAAATAAGAGGCAAATGTCAAAACCAGGTGTCAGGGCCGGAGACTCTAGGGTCGATTGGATGGAAACTCCGGTGCTTTTCAGAGACTTTGGTGTGGGTGGACAGAAACTCCTGAGTGGTCCGGAGACTCTGGTCTGTAGGGCTAGAAAATCCGGTCTAGGGACACAGCTCGAACAGCTCGTGTTCTTGAGCAGAACTCCATGCCTTGGGTCCTCAAATCCGTGAAAAATTGGCCAAATTAGGCTGGGAAAACACAGGGTAAAGCTGGAGCAACACCTAAGACAAGATTTGGTCGGATCAAAACCACAAATAACACTTCAAATCAAGTTACCGATCCAAGGAAAATTTCGGGCTCTTTTTTGGGGATTTTTGAATTTATGGTGGATAGAAGAAAATTTTGAGGGGAAATTTGTGAGCAACAAAGCTTTTGATACCCATATGTTGAGGCTAACCTCGGGGGTGCCCAATCTTTCACGAATCCCCGTGGAAATCGAGAGGGAGGTGTGAGGGAAAGATGGAGGGGATGAAATCCATGAACTCGGGCATGAAGAACTCGATGAACACACACACACAAAGACAGAATACTAGCCAATAGCTCACTCTGCTAGCAACCGGTCCGGCACAATCCCTAGGATCAGCGTTGGGAAAGGATCTCTCTCTCGAATCGGCATGGTGAGTGTAAGGCTTGGTGAGATCTTGACGTCTTGGCAAGGGGCTCCGATGCCAAGGCCTTGTACAACGAGGGAGGCACGATGCTAACTCCAACAAGGTGGGGGATATTTGGTGCTCCTCTATCAAAGGACAATGAGGCAAGAACTAGATAGATCCACAATGGTTTCTTCTAATTCCAAAAATCAAGCCTAGGGTTTATAGTAGAGGTGGAGGGGCTATTTATAGGCCAGCCACAGGTTAATGGGTACTTTAGGCATAAAAGAGTAAAGTCTGGACGAAATCGGGGTTACATGGGCCAAAGGCCCAAAGGCCTTTACATGCATGTCGACATGTAGAATGGAGATTCTGATGTAGCGGACCGGACAACCCGATACAGGCCGGAGATTCTGGTCTGTCTCCGGTCTGTCTCCGGAGGGGTGTTCAGAATGTCCCTGGCCTCTATCCGGAGGATGGTCTAGAGATCGGCCGGAGACTACGGTGTGACGATACGGAGATTCTGGTCTTCTGGGCCAGATTCTCCAGTGTGATCAGCTTCAACAACGTCTTCTCCTTGTCCTGCTCCTTGTACTTCATCCGTGAGGGCTTGGTGATGCGTTGGGGCTTTATATCTGATATTGCATAGAATATTTGTATGAAGTAGCAAGCCATCCAAGGATGTATCAAAGTCACACGAAGAGAGGAGCGAGTTAACCTTAGCTTGTAGGAGGTTGGCTCAGTCGTGAGTCATTTGTCCACTTGAGGGACTTGTTGATGTAGATGTAGAGACGTCCGTAGGACGGGCTGCATCAAGTCTTCACTGTTGAAACCGACCGACATTGTCGCCGGACGACGGAGGACCATACCCTGTGTTGGCACGACGTACGGTGACCTTCTTCAAGGGATCTCTTGTTTAGACCATTGACCAGAATAAACTTAGACAAACACCGCCAGGTTTCCTCCGTTTTAGCTTGGAAGACGAGACGTTTAGGGTAACGCAGTTGCAACCTCCTTGTTTGGAAGACGAGATGTTTCGGCCTACAAGGTGGTGTGTGATAACCCACAAGTATAGGGGATCGTGTGTAGCCTTTTTGATAAGTAAGAGTGTCGAACCCAACGACGAGCTAAAGGTAGGATAAATATTCTCTCAAGTTCTATCAACTAGTGATACAATTCTACGCACACTAAACGTTTGCATTATCTAGGAAATAAAGCTAGAGCAACAATACGAGTACTAGAGATAGCTTTGCATGATAATAAATAACAAGAAAGTAAAGCTAGTTGATGTAGCAATAAAATACACTAAACTAACAGAACCATGAGTGTAGAATAGTGGTGGTAATTGTGGTGGCTTTGTTCAAGTTTAAATAGCGAATAGATCAGGTTCATTGTCTTCGATGCAGTATTCTATTTGGGAGAGGCTAAATATACATGCGCTTCACTACTTGGAATTACATGTACTATATGATTGGATTGTTAGCAAACATCTATAAGTACTAATCAATGCATTAAGATTTTCCCAACCATAGCCTTAAGTTTAATGGTCCTCTTACTCCCATACGTGCAACATTTCGGTTCACGTCCTTAGGTTTCTGAAACTCTGGCAGAACTCCCCCTTCCTTTTACACATACTACAAACCCTATGATGTTTAATCCATGCGCGCACAAATATATTGGACACCAAAGGACTGTACCATATCAACATACAACTCTAGTGAATCAAAGACGTTCAACCATTCAATCTAAGAACAAAGAAACTACCAAACATGACATAGATCATAGGATTATAACTTATAGCATCAAACACCATGTTTACATAGGACGGTACAAAGGTGTGTGGGAGGATAAACCACTGCATACTAGGAGGATTAGGTGATGGATATGGCGGTGAAGATGGTGAAGAGGGCGGCGGCGGCGCCGGCAGCGGCGTGGGGGACTCCTTCCCCGCCGCCGGTATCATGGGGGAGCACCGCCCCTTAGCCCCCTTCCTTCATGGATTCTTGGGAGCCCTCCCCCATGGAGATGAGATCCATGGGGGAGGTAAAAACGTGGCTTTGGTGGCTGCAAATTCGTGGGTGGAGATGCCCTGGGCGAATTAGGTTTCCTCCCTTTATATAGCTTCTCAGATTCCCGTCACCCCATCTTGGGCTGAAGTAAATCGGGCCTAAAAGGCCTGTTTGGACTCGGAATCAGCTAAATTTAATGTCCAGAACGTTTTTTGTGAAATTTCCAACAACTTTGTAGCTGAAGAGTTTTCCGTTTGGCTCCTTCTTCGACCCGAAATGTGACCATCTTCAAAAAGAGTTCTGAGACAAATTTCTGGAAAAAATCCCAATTTTATTCCAACAAGGTTTCCACTTGTATTCTTGGTAATTCCTACACATCAAAGTGTAAAACAAGAACATTATGCACTTCTGCAACTATTAGTAGGTTAGTCCAAATAAATCATAAACGTTATACAAGAAGGGGTGTCAAAAGCATATTATTAGCATGAAACCATCAAAAATTATAGATACGTTATGGACGTATCAACATCCCCAAGCTTAGTTGTTGCTCGTCCTCGAGTAGGTAAACGATCAAAACAATATAATTTTTGAGGTGACATGCAGACAACACAATATTGATCATCATTATTGTAAAAGCATTGATAACTGAGATTAAGGTACTCTAAACATGAATCATGAAAGATAGAGTTCTAACAATAAGACATAGCAACTATGTTGTAACATAAAAAAGGCACAAACAAAAGATTCATGAATAACAATGCTTTGCAAGCCGTTTGTTTGTTTCACATAAAGAAAGCATAATGAGAATGATATTCAGCTTGTCCCTCATAGAGTAGCAAAACATAAATGCATAGGACACCTTTAAAGTTCATAAGGGTGACTAGATACAAATAGTTTAAGAACAAGCAATATCAAAGTTATGCATCAATCAACAAGCCTTGGGACAATGCACATTAAACTAAGAATGGACACTATGCTCTCTTAATAGGTGCATAAAGATAGAAGATGGAGACTCAACATAAAAGTAAAAGAAAGTCCTTCTTAGAAGGAAGCAGGGATTCAAGTCTTATAAAGAGCTTCCAAAAATTATGGTACTTATTAGCTTTCAGCTCTCATTGCCCCTATCATAAGCATCTTTAGGTGATTAAGGTTAAAGTGACACAACTAAGAGGATATGCTTGACAAGTTATAAGTTAAAATCTCATGCCCCTTACTTACGAGTACCGAACCTCATGCTACTCCACTTCAGTCACAAGTAAGCTCTTGTCGTTGTAAGTACATATGTATCATAGAGAACCGCCAACGGGGTACCCCTTGCACATGATATAGGAGCTATCCCATAATCAAAATGACAAGGCAAGCAGACAATGAGCATCTCAGCGATCTTTTTATTTTTTGTTGGTGGTACTCATCCCACATGTACATAATCTCTTTTATAATTGAATTTTGGCACAGTAGGGATTTTCCCTACTGTTAACGCGTCAAAAAAAAGGATGCTTCATAGACTGCTCATTATGGTTATGCTGCAGTTTCCACCATGATTAGACATGATTTAGGCTAACGGCTCATGCGTTTCTCTAACACACATACAAACTCCATGATCTTACAAGTTCCCCTTTTATTTCACACCGCCGGGATCCATAAGCAAAAGAATCATGATATCAATGGAATATAAGTGCAATGTTGAAAGCGTTCCCCATGATACATGGTTCTGCTAACTTCAACTTATAAAGCGCAAGTATATACGCAACAAAGATGGACACAATGGTTCAAGTTTATTAAGTGCAAGAAAATAAAGTGTGCCATCAAGTTCGTGAGAGCTTTAATCACTAATTTTCACATAACAAATTTAATTCGGAAGGTAGATAAAGGCATGAATATACTTGGAATAGCAAATGCTAATAGGTAGGTATGGTGGACTCTTTGAGATAACTTGGTTTTATTTGGAGTTGGATGCATGAGTGGAACTCATACTTGGTTATGGAGGCTAGCAAAAGACTGGGAGGGACCAACTAAAAGAGCAATAATGGCCATAATCATGCAAAGCGACAAAACATCATTAATTAAAGTATAAATTGAAATAACAAGTCAAAAACTAAAGGATCATAAAGGCTATGGTGACTTGGGATAGTCATAACATGGTGTGAGCATGCGCCAAGTCAACCCAAATAAAGCATCAAAGGAGAATACCACAATACTATGCTTTAATATGCTAAAACAACGCATGATTCTTTCAAGGCACATTAAGTAATCTCAATAGTTTATAAAAGGTCATGCTACAGCAAAAATCACTAAGAATAAATCCAAAACTATATCAAGCATGACATGACAAAGCCTAGACCATCGTAAAAAACGAGCTCCTTTTACCAATTAAGCATGAACTTTTCCAACTTTTTTTCCAATCCAAACCACACTTATTTGAAAACTAATGTATGAAAGAGGGGGTTCAACCAATTTATTAAAGCAAACTAAGAAAACCAAGAAAACCAAAACCAAAACGAAAACGAAGACGCTCCAAGAACAACACAACTGTGTATGAAACAATAAAAATGAAGTGTTTGGATGAACCTGAGATTTTTATTGATGAAGAAGGGGATGCCTTGGGCATCCCCGAGCTTTGACGCTTGTACTTATTGAATATTTTTTGGGTTGACACGGGGTGGGATCCCCAAGCTTGATCTTTAGTCCATTCTTCATCTCATTACATCATTCTTTCCTTAACACCTAAAATTTTTCCTTCATACAAAACTTCACATAATCTTCATTAGCAACATTAGTGTACTCAAGATAATAAGTCTTTGGGTTCAGTTTCAACACCAATAAAACTTACATTAAAACACAAGATACTGTAGAACTTCCCTTAAAAGGCTCAATTCCCCAAAGAAAACCCAAAAAGGAATCAACAAGAAGCAAATGGAAATAATGGCAGAAATCTGTCAAAACAGACCAGCAGAGAGAAACCAATTTTTTCGAAGACCTTCTGTTGCTCAAATCGAAAAGTGTTGAATTAACGAAAGTTTTATAACAACCTAGGGCAGAAGCACAAAAAATTACAGCTCAAACCGACGTACAGAGATTTTACACGAATTTTTGCAGCGAAGGACAAAAATCTGTTTCAGGATAGCAACTTTCCCAAGCATTACTTCTCTCTCATTAGAGGTTACTCTTAGCACAAAAAGCAAATAAAAAGGATAAGGAGAGGTTATTACTGAAGCAATAACTTCGAAGAATCAACTAAAACTTTTTGGTTATCTCCCAATAAATACTTTTCTTTAATGCCTTTAAGTTAGGCATAGGATCAAGATTCAAGTATTTTCGAATGAATAAGCATTAAGATCAATACCAGAAGTATAGGGGATCGTGTGTAGCCTTTTCAATAAGTAAGAGTGTCGAACCCAATGAAGATCTAAAGGTAGGATAAATATTCTCTCAATTTCTATCAACCACTGATATAACTCTACGCATACTAAACGTTTGCATTATCTAGGAAATAAAACTAGAGCAACAATACGAGTACTAGAGATAGCTTTGCAAGATAATAAATAACAAGAAAGTAAAGCTAGTTGCTGTAGCAAAAAAATACACTAAACTAATAGAACCATGAGTGTGGAATAGTGGTGTAATTGTGGTGGCTTTGTCTAAGTTTAAATAGCGAATAGATCAGGTTCATTGTCTTCGATGCAGTTTTCTATGTGGGAGAGGCTAAATATACACGCGCTTCAATACTTGGAATTACATGTACTATATGATTGGATTGTTAGCAAACATCCGTAAGTACTAATCAATGCATTAAGGTTTCCCCAACCATAGCCTTAAGTTTAATGGTCCTCTTACTCCCATACATGCAACGTTCCAATTCGCGTCCTTGGGTTTCATCACTCTGGCAGAACTCCCCCCTTCCTTTTACACATACTACAAACCCTATGATGTTTAATCCATGCGCGCACAAATATAATGGACACAAAGGGCTGTACCATATCAACATACAACTCTAATGAACCAAAGACGTTCAACCATTCAATCTAAGAACAAAGAAACTATACAAACATAACATATATCATAGGATTATAACTTATAGCATCAAACACCATGTTTACATAGGACGGTTCAGAGGTGTGTGGGAGAATGAACCACTGCATACTAGGAGGGTTAGGTGATGGAGATGGCGGTGAAGATGGTGAAGAGGGCGGCGGCAGCGGCACGGGGAACTCCTTCCCCGCCGCCGGTATCATGGGGGAGCACCACCCCTTAGCCCCCTTCCTTCATGGATTCTTGGGAGCCCTCCCCCATGGAGATGAGATCCATGGGGGAGGTTAAAAAGTTGCTTTGGTGGCTGCAAATTCGTGGGTGGAGATGCCCTGGGCGAATTAGGTTTCTCCCTTTATATAGCTTCTCGGATTCTCGTCACCCCATCTTGGACTGCAGTAAATCGGGCCTAAAAGACCCGTCCGGACTCGAAATCAGCTAAATTTTATGTCTAAAACGTTTGTCACGAAATTTCCAACAACTTTGTAGTTGAAGAGTTTTCCTTTTGACTTCGTCTTCGAGCCGAAACGTGACCATCTTCAAAAAGAGTTCTGAGACAGATTTCTGAAAAAAATCCCAATTTGACTTCAACAAGGTTTCCACTTTTATTCTTGGTAATTTCTACACATCAAAGTGTAAAACAAGAACATTATGCACTTTTGAAACTATTAGTAGGTTAGTCCAAATAAATCATAAACTTTATAAAAAAAGGGGTGTCAAAAGCATATTATTAGCATGAAACCATCAAAAATTATAAATACGTTATGGACGTATCAGTGTGCTTCTTTTACTATTCTATCTACAAGCCCGAGACGGGGATTGTTGCTACACCACCGGGATGAAAGTATTCACCCGTTTGGAACCGACCGATGACGATCTCTAGACAGATGGATCTTATATGAATCATATGATGAAGTACCACATTACTGGGTATATAGGAAAGGAATCCAAATCTGCTGAATTGCTCATGTTATGATCTTCTACATCCTAGGTCTCCGCGTTCCGTCATATAGCTTATGTTCTTCATGTAGCATTCTACCTCCTTTCTTTTTCATATATTTTTCTGATCAGGAAAAATCAAAAATTATGTCAGTTATTTTGAAGTTATTCTAATCTCGTACACACAAAAATTTGCAATTATTCATCTACTACTGGAATTTGGATTGATTTTATCAATGCAAATTGGATTTGGATAGAAGAGTACATTCTTTCTAATATTTTAGATAGAGGAAATATTTCTTCTATCTAAAATATTAGAAAGAATTTTGCTGGTTTTTTATTGCTATATCCAATTTATGGAATTGATACACCATTTAATTGATATCATTTAGCAGAATGAAACACAGCATATGCATCCATCTTTCGGCTCGAGAATTTCATGGGATAGAGATATAGTATAAGAAATAGGCTATTAAGTAACTCTAAATGAATTGTGGATACATCTGTATTGAGGATTTAAAAGGCATTATGGAATTAAGATTTCCCAGGTTTAGCCAAGGCTTAGCTCAGGACCCCACTACTCGTCATATTTGGTTTGGTATTGCTACCGCACATGATTTCGAAAGTCATGATGATATTACTAAAGAACGTCTTTATCAGAACATTTTTGCTTCCCACTTTGGGCAGTTAGCAATAATCTTTCTATGGACGTCCGGAAATTACGGCGAAACATTTATACAAAACACCTATCCCTAGCACACGCAAGGGAACCATAGACAGGCAAGTGAAATCCAATCCACAAAATAATTTGATCCATAGACGGCACCGTTGTGGTAAAGGTCGTAATTCCAGAGGAATCATTACCGCAAGGCATAGAGGGGGAGGTCATAAGCGCCTATACCGTAAAATCGATTTTAGACGGAATCAAAAAGACATATCGGGTAGAATCGTAACCATAGAATACGACCCTAATCGAAAGGCATTGGCGCGAGAAGATGGAGAACCTTCCATACCCTGTGCTGGCACGACGTACGACGACCTTCTTCAAGGGGTCTCTTGTTTGGACCATCGAAACCAGAATAAACTTAGGCACACCCCGCCATGTTTCCTATGTTTTAGCTTGGAAGACGAGACGTTTGGGGTAATGCCACCACCACCTCCTTGCTACCAGAGTCTGTACTATGTATCATGCAGTTTACCTGAGTTGCGTGGGGAGCTCTTCTTGGCCATTGCACGGGGCCAACATCAATACGGTTGACATCTGGATGTGTGACAATATCAAGAACCCAATATGGTATCGACGTTATACAATCAATGCGGCCACAAACGTGCCCCTTTTTTCAATCCGGTTGCCATACTTGATGATGAGATCGTTTTCAAGGAATGGTTTTTAGTACAAGACATTACAATCTCAAAACCAAAACTTGCACGGACAAGTTCCGTGTGAATTCCCTATCACAATCCAGTCACATGCATGCTTGGATACAAAGAGGGGTGTTTCGCCAACATTGGCATGATCCTTTACATTCTAAGCCCCATTCAACTCTATCGGAAGGTTAGTGCTTCGTGGTGGATAGTGTTGCTTCCTACGATTGACTACGAGACTCCGTATGGTACACTCAATTACTTTTATAGTTTTACTTGTAATGATTTATGATTTATTTTAGAAGGAGTGGTAAGTTTCATTCTTCACCGTGTATTTGTTACACTTGATAAAACTCTAGGTGCCAATTTGAACAAAATCAATCGTGGGCATGCTAGCCTTAGTGTTTTTTTCTCTTCCTCTAGTCCTGACAGGCTGACGAGGCAAGTTGGATTGCATGATCATAGAAATAAAAAGTCCATGAGGTATTATGTTAGAGTTAAATCCATGGTTGGTCACTAAACTTGCTTAGCAAAGTCAATACGGTCACCGTACACTGGAAATATGAGTTTACGGTAATCGAACTTGCATGAGAGCTTCACCCATGGTCACCGAGCGATACATAGCGGTGTATGCAATGATTTGTCGGTCAGTGGGACCCACTTGCAGTGTCATACCTGCATTTATGGTGTCCTGAGCGAGTAGTTATTAGCGAATAGGCCCCTGATAGTCCTCCCACCCCGGTTGACATGATCTACTCCGCGGAGCGCTCGAGGTGAAGGTGGAGACAGGGAGTAGGAACGGCGCAACACCACTGGGAAGGGGAGAGACCAAACAACGTTAGTGGTGATCGAGGTAGTTGGTCGGGGTCTTCATTGGCGCCAGCGGCGAAGGTGGTGGCCAGGTGCATCTCTGATGTTGTGGCGAGGAGTTGTGGCCATGTTTCCAATCCAGTAGGCGGACGACGCTTTTGGTCCCGTGTACGGTAAGCCCTATGCTACGATTATCCTAGATGGAAATCCAAGGTTTGATTGGTGATTTTTTTTTGAGGAGGTGTGAATCTGAAGTACTCTGCTTTTGTATGAGTTCTCTGCCAATGTTTAGTAGTTTGCTTTGGATAGGGTTTTGGTAGATGATTTGGGTGCGGTTAGGGGTTAGGATTTTAGAAATTCACAAACTTTTCCACAAAAATTGTTTCATAGTTTGTTAGGATAATTGTTCAGTGGTAGATGATGGTGGCATGTGAATAGTTTGTTTAGTACAATAATTTGTTCATCATGTTTGGTTGCAAAAATTGATGGTTCCTGGTAAATCATGCTTCTTTTGTTATAATTTGCAGGAGCAAAGAGTTCATGCTTTTCATTGGAGATAAATCATGGTGGATATTTCCTGGGTAGTGGTAGCAACTTAAGCTATGTTGGTGGCCATATTATCTACTATGATCAGGTTAATTGCCTAACATGGTCAAGATGTAGGGGTTTCGCGCATAAAAACAATAAATTTTATTCTACGCTCCTGAACCCCTGAAGCTGCCAGGACCTATCTATTGGTAATACAGTAACGGGAGGGGCTTTTCGCGAACTTACCCTCGAAGACCGAAAAACGTTGGCAACGCTCAAGAGAGCGTGGTTGATGTAGACGAGCCGAAGCCGACCTCAAGGTCGTGATGAAGTCCTTGCGCTCCTTCTGGCTCCAACGACTTGAGTGCCTCAAGTGCGACACCTCGCGGGGAGTTACACACATCCGGTGCCTGACGATGACTCCCGCTTCCCCGATCCAGCAGCAGTTGCGGAAGTAGAGCTCCCAGATCCGAATCCCGCAGCGAGACGCCGCTCCGCGGTGAAGATGTCTCTCGCTCGCGCAGTCCAGACTTGGGACCACGGTCACGAGAGAGAGAGAGAGGGGGAGAGAGAAAATATCAATTAAAGGTCCTCCCAAAAGTGGGGAGACCATTATTGATTATTGGTTGTATTTTCTAGGCCAAATACCCCACTTTATATAGGGGGAGGGGAGGTACTACCTCCCCTCAAGTCCCGGGGTGGGACTAAAGGAGAGGAGGGGGAGGAGGTGGCCGCCGGCCACCTAGTGGGCCCCGCGCGGGGGGGGGGGGGGGGGGGGGGCTAGGCCCAGCTGGCCTCCCCCTTGCCCCTTCTCCCCTTTCTCCTTTTCCCTAATGGGCCCTCTCCCTCCGGAATTGGCCCATTAAGCCTTTTGACCTTTTAATTGATTTTCTCTTTATTAAATAATTACGAATAAATGATGAAATCAATATTTAACATTCATTCACATGTCATTTAATCTCCGTGGCTATGGAACACCTTCCACCTCCACTCCGGACATCCTCCGGACTTACCGAAACCCTTCCGGTTTTCTCCCTTCTTTTCTTCGGCGATTCTACCGATCCTATAAATTCTCTCTAAGCATCATCAAGCCCTTAAGCGTGATACCCCACGGTTCGGGAACACTCCCGCACCAATGATCAACATAGGGACCTGGATGGCCATGTGAACCCTGTGCGTTCCACGAAGATCTTTCGTCGTTTGAACCAGGACAGTCGTGTCTTATTCCCTTTGTCTCTCGATACTTGCATTGCCCGAGATCTGATCAATGACATCACCATGTCGTGTTCAATCTCGTTACTGAACAATGCTATTTGACTCGATCCGACAAGTGATATCCCCATGATCTAATCATACGCTGCGCAGCTATTGGATATAACTTCTCCGAGTGGGCCCTTGAGTATCTTCCCGTCACATGGACGGACAAATCCTGCTCTTGACATATATTTCCTCTACAGTTTCCTCCGAATACCTGAACACACCTTTATAACCAACGTTTTACCAGATGGCGTTTGATGCTATCTAAGCATTCTCGGGAGACAGTGATTGATATAGCCTCACGGTCTAAGGAATAGTCTACGAGGATCCATTTCTAATCATCGTAACTTGAACTTCGTGACATGATCGAATCACCATGTTTAGGTTGGCTATTGGTTCATAATCTCATTCTCTGAATGAGATGACCTCATTTCCAACTGGCATAAATGCCACATGATCAGGAAACATGATC
The DNA here is from genome assembly GCA_910589775.1 of Avena eriantha. Lineage (NCBI taxonomy): Eukaryota > Viridiplantae > Streptophyta > Magnoliopsida > Poales > Poaceae > Avena > Avena eriantha. Next base: position 399,235,207 of record OU342745.1, read on the forward strand.
ATCTGTTGACCAATGAACCAGTGACTAGAGTTTCACTAGGAACCCCTGGTTTGTTTGTATATCACACATGTATTGATGTTTCCACTCAATACAATTATAGCATGATATAAAACTTAATCATAAACTATATGAAATATGATAATAGTCCTTACTACTATTTGTTCCTAGGGCATATTTCCAACAGTCTCCCACTTACACTAGAGTACAAATACACTAGCTGCATTTGTTTTTAATTATTGGCACCATATATCCGGTACCTTGAACATGCTTGCTCATGGAAGAAATTGAGCCTTGGGTCCGTACTTTACAACTTACTAATTTCACTTTGATTGACATTAATATTCTATCATCACATGACAGCATCTGTGTGTATGCATCATTGCTATGGCAGCAGAACGAGGCCTGATTCCAGGAACCTACAGTGACGTTAGATCAACCTCGAGGGCTTTCTCATGGGCACTGTGCCCTGGGACACATCATTCTACGTTAAAAGCGAATTAGCCCCGCCATAACATTATACAACACTTTAGATGGTACCCTTATCTATTATTATAAATGTATTCATTGAAACACTAGTGCACTCTATGCAACTTTCGATGTTTTGTTCACCTCGCTTCCTACTTGACTTTAATTGGTATCTACAGGAGTTTCCAACATATTCCCTTATAACATAACTCTTTATGCTTTAAGATATGTCATCCTTTATGGATTTGGAAAACATGTTCACAGTTCTATAACAGACACTGCGGACAAACTTAGCTCAACGTTCTGTGATTCGGACTTAATCACTTTCAAACGTTCCTTATTTGGATCACATATTATGCTAAGTTATCATCATGGTTTACTAAGACAGAACCTATGTCTCAACATAGTGGATGATGATCATCCTTTTCTTTCTTTTAACCATTGATGTTAAACTTAATGCTATTCCTAATTTGAGTTATTAAGGACTAGTTCCTTAATTAACTTCTATTCTGAAACAGCTTTCAGAATCCTTTAAGGAATACTACATAATATCATAATACTGTTATTATCAACTTCTACATCTTATAAATCCTTGTTTATAAGTATCTGCGCTTTCATCCTTAACTTACTTAAGAATTACTCCTATAAGCTCCCACTCAAAATATGTCCTATATATTTGAATTTGAGTCTTATATTGCTCCCACTTAAAAATATGCCAATCACATATTTTTTAAGGAAGACTTTCATAGCTCCCACTCAATTTTATGCAAATTGCGTATTCTCTCACTATTTTGAATAACTTCAAAATCCTTTGATCAAATATCAAACTTGGAGATTTACTATGAGATACTAGTACTTTACTAGTTTTAAATCCACTAGACATTTAGCACACATGAATCAAATTCATTTGAATTCATCCAATACTTGACAAATTGTGCTTTTGTCATTCACCCCCTTTTTCCTACTATGGCTTTGTAGTCATTTTGGAAAATTCCAAGTAACTCCTTTTACTTGTGAGATTCAGCAACGAATTGCTTTCTACTCTAAAGGGAATTTTGCTTCTAGGATTTCACATAATTTAGCTTACCATCATTTCCTTTTGTAGTTCGTAGGTATGTCATGTTCCAAAAATCATGACAAGTGATTCACAAATGTTTCCATACAAGATATGGATTTACATTTTGAATCCTACTTCATATAGTGAAAAACAATAGTGGAGGGAAAAACACAATGATCAACATCATTGATTCTTTCCTTCCGTGAAGGGAATCATTCAGGAACGTTGTCCGTTGCGCTTCTCAACACTCTGATGCAGGGTTTTGAATCCTCATAGTGTTTTACACTAATTTCCATTTGCTCCATAATTGAGAAACTTCACTAGAGGTGAGCTTTCTCAAGAATGCACCAAGATCCAAGCAATACGAATCTTGCTTCCCTTTTGGTCTCAGCTATGGATTTCGTATTCAAAGTTTCCAATGAATACTCTACAAGGACTTATTCACTATTGTTTTGGTTATATCGAATAACCCCAAAACTTTCACGAATTCAAATGGTTTACCAATTCTAATTGAGTGCTAACTATGTCTTAACTAATGGTCTCTACATCTACACTACAACGATCTATTTGGTGCCTTCTATTCAACCCCTTTTGATATCTAATATCACATTGTGATGCTTTGTATTTTGACGTTTCAAAACACTTTGCAATTCAAAGTTTCTTTCATGCCATTCTTATAAAGTTGAATTTCATTACTATTGATCAAATCATAGTAATTGGATTCTCTTTTATACTTATACCCCTTTTGTTGATGAAACACTTTGATCAAATCAAATAGTTTCATATTCATGTTTCCTTTGGTAAACTTACTTTACACACTAAAACAGTCATTTAATGATAATTACAATTTTCGTTAAAACACAATACATCGAATATGTATTTACTTTTAACAATTCTTTAAACACTTTGTATTCAAGTAATACATGGTGTTCAAGTTATTTAGCCAAACTTAGGCATGATTTATATGTGAGAAGAAATCGAATGACTTTCACATATTATCACATAACTTTGAATTCAAACAATGGTTTCATTCATAAATGAAATATCATTAAGTTGGGTATTTTAAACAAGGCATTTTAATGTTTTACAAATGTTCATACATTATCAATTAGTTTCAAACAACAAGGATAATTCACACATAATCAAACAAGATATGAACATAAATAGAAATCATTCATAAAAGCAGAACAACTGTTTGTTACAAACTCATATGAATAACCGTCTCAGGAAGTGTGAGACACACTATAGAAGTTCACAATCTCTTGATTACAATAATCATCCTAAAACATAAACTAAGTGATAAATGTCGAGGGAGAGTGTCGTTGGCCATCATCATCATGCTCGCCATCAACACGCAATGTCACCTCCTCTCCAGCAAGCACCTCTCATGCAGAAGGACCTGTTTTCATTAAAACAGAACAAGTATCAGATATACTTAACACTGCAATGTGTTTGCAAGATTATAACATTTATAAAACTGTATATCAAATATATACCTTTGTCATTGATGACTCCGGAGACGTTGGGTTCCTCTATCACATTTCTGAAATGTGATATGAACTCAAGGAAATCCAGTGTTTCTGTGTCGCCTCTCATAACGCAGATCCTGACTTGTGCTTGGAAGCTTGGAGAAAGCGACCGAAGCACAACTCCCATTGCAAATGAGCTTGAGTACCAGTTGTCCAGGTAGTATGCCAAACTCATATACGCATTGTAGAGGCGCAATAAGTGCTCATCCAGTGAGGAGCCCTCCTCCATCTTTATGGAGAGGAAGTCCCCCATCAGCTCATACTCCCACATGCGTACTTGTTCCACGAAATGTGCTCTCAGATGTGCCATGACCATTCGGGGCTTGAGACTCCCCACCATTGGCCACAGCCCATCCTCCATTCCGAGGCGCATGGTCACTGATATAAACGTGGCCATCACACGACGACGATAACGCAGATCCCGCTTATCCTGGGTCTCATGAGAATAGGGTGGCTCCAGATACATCTCGCAGGTCATGTAGTCAGCTACATTGTTCTCCCCAAGGAGATCAAATAGGCGTATGACCCATGCAGAAAAGTTGGATCCATCTAACTTGAGTTTTTCTCCTTTTAACCAATCGTCGATAGGAAAGGTAATCTCGGTAAGAACCATTTTCTACATTTATAATTGCAAAAGGAATTTAGACTAAGTTTATAATTAAATGAGTTAATAATAACTCCACTCAGAAACACCTATCCCTAGTGAGGGTTCCTAGTGATAACACGGCCCCTATCAGCCACATCTCCCCCGATCGTCACGGCCATCAATGTTGGTTCAAGGGTGGATGCTAAACGTCGGTCACATCATTCATGTGACTCGTGCTCGATCTTTCGACCATCCGCGTTTCGAGGCCACGCTTCTCTAGCGTGCTAGGCTTGCCAACTCAACCTTAGTGTATTCGCTGTGCAACATGGCTTACACCCACTGTATGTGAACATAGATATGTATGACACTCAGGCCCATCACCCTAGATCGCCTCATACCGAAGAACTTTCTTGGAGGTGCACACTAAGGGGGAACACAATCGTTGGTAATTTTAACAGGGATCATCTTATTAGGCTACCGTCGAGTATCTAATACTAGCACATAATAAGACATACAAACAATAACATTGAATGTAAATGTTATGTGATATGGTCCTTCACGTCATGATCTCCATCCGTCGTCACCGGGTTCCGGCGCCAAGGTTCCGGCGCCGTAGACACTAGGGTACCAGTGTCATTCCAGCGTGGTAGTTTGTCATTACCGTGACTATCTACTACTATGTAACAAAAGGTAATTACTTTACCTTTGCCACAACCATATCACAAAGCAACGCCCCCTGCAAAACAAAGTTAGACGCCTCTACTTTATTTTTGCATGTTTTATGTGGCTAAATGGGCTCTTGCACAAGAACCGTTCTTACCTACGAACTTTCAGCACAACGCTGATCAAGTACTTGTCTCTACTACACCCCTTTCGGGGCCCTCTGTTTCAAATGGTATACCAACTAATGCGAGAGAGACAGACACCCCCTAAGCCACTTTATACGGTATAAGCCGTATGTCAAGCATGGACCAGTCTCGCGAATGAATGCGTAAAGTCGGTTGGGGGGCGCTTCATCAAGCATTACTGCGGTATACACAAGTACACGTGGGAGGGTAACAACTAAAAGATCAATGCCCACACGCTACATCTCGTGTGTTCTACCTGTACTAGCATCACTACGCATAGATCTAGCTCTGATACCACTGTAGGGGTTCCGCGCATAAAAACAATAAATTTTACTCTACGCCCCTGAACCCCTGAAGCTGCCAGGACCTATCTATTAGTAATACAGTAATGGGAGGGGATTTTCGCAAACTTACCCTCGAAGACCGAAAAGCGTTGGCAACGCTCAGGAGAGTGTGGTTGATGTAGACGAGCCGAAGCCGACCTCAAGGTCGTGATGAAGTCCTTGCGCTCCTTCTGGCTCCAATGACTTGAGTGCCTCAAGTGCGACACCTCGCGGGGAGTTACACACGTCCGGTGCCTGACGATGACTCCCACTTCCCCGATCCAGCAGCAGTTGCGGAAGTAGAGCTCCCGGATCCGAATCCCGTAGCGTGACGGCGCTACGCGGTGAAGATGTCTCTCGCTCGCGAAGTCCAGACTTGGGACCACGGTCACGAGAGAGAGAGAGAGAGGGGGGGGGAGAGAGAAAATATCAATTAAAGGTCCTCCCAAAAGTGGGGAGACCTTTATTGATTATTGGTTGTATTTTCTAGGCCAAATACCCCACTTTATATAGGGGGAGGGGAGGTACTACCTCCCCTCAAGTCCCGGGGTGGGACTAAAGGAGAGGAGGGGGGAGGAGGTGGCCGCCGGCCACCTAGTGGGCCCCGCGCGGGGGGGGGCTAGGCCTAGCCGGCCTCCTCCTTGCCCCTTCTCCCCTTTCTCCTTTTCCCTAATGGGCCCTCTCCCTCCGGAATTGGCCCATTAAGCCTTTTGACCTTTTAATTGATTTTATCTTTGTTAAATAATTAGGAATAAATGATTAAATCAATATTTAACATTCATTCACATGTCATTTAATCTCCGTGGCTATGGAACACCTTCCACCTCCACTCCGGACATCCTCCGGACTTACCGAAACCCTTCCGGTTTTCTCCCTTCTTTTCTTCGGCGATTCTACCAATCCTATAAATGCTCTCTAAGCATCATCAAGCCCTTAAGCGTGATACCCCACGGTTCGGGAACACTCCAGACATGGTCGGGACACTCCCGCACCAATGATCAACAGAGGGACCTGGATGGCCATGTGACCCCTGTGCGTTCCACGAAGATCTTTCGTCGTTTGAACCGGGACAGTCGTGTCTTATTCCCTTTGTCTCTCGATACTTGCATTGCACGAGATCTGATCAATAACATCACCATGTCGTGTTCAATCTCATTACTGAACAATGCTATTTGACTCGATCTGACAAGTGATATCCCCGTGATCTAATCACACGCTGCGCAGCTATTGGATATAACTTCTCCGAGTGGGCCCTTGAGTATCTTCCCGTCACATGGACGGACAAATCCGGCTCTTGACATATATTGCCTCAACGGTTTCCTCCGAATACCTGAACACACCTTTATAACCAACATTTTACCAGATGGCGTTTGATGCTATCTAAGCATTCTCGGGAGACAGTGATTGATATAGCCTCACGGTCTAAGGAATAGTCTACGAGGATCGATTTCTAATCATCGTAACTTGAACTTCGTGACATGATCGAATCACGATGTTTAGGTTGGGTATTGGTTCATCATCTCATTCTCTGAATGAGATGACCTCATTTCCAACTGGCATAAATTCCACATGATCAGGAAACATTATCATCTGTTGACCGATGAACCAGTGACTAGAGTTTCACTGGGAACCCCTAGTTTCTTTGTATATCACATCTATATTGATGTTTCCACTCAATACAGTTATAGCATGATATAAAACTTAATCATAAACTATATGAAATATGATAATAGTCCTTACTACTATTTGTCTCTAGGGCATATTTCCAACACAAGAGTCATGCTTGAAAACATAATTGAGAAAATAGGTTATGAGATGGCAGGTAGAATGAAGGTACACTACTGTATTCCAATGCTCACAATTGCCAACAATGGACTGAGAGAATTAAATGATGACCATGCATTCATGGCTATGATTACTTTAGTTGACATTCGCAACCATTTGTTTAGTATTTACCTAGATCATGATGATAGCTTGAGCTTCAAAAGTTGGGATGATGTTGTACATTTCCCAACTATTCCTTTGCCTCCTGTCATTAGCCCTATTAAGCCAAGTACCACCAACCAACCTGAAGATGAAAAATCAGATGTTCCTCCAGTACCACTCCAAGTTGTGGTTCCCACTAGCATTGTTGAAGATTCAGTGGAGAGTGTTGAGGAAGATTGTGTTGTTGCTAGACTGAGGCAAAGGAAGAGGGTCAGAACCAGCAATGCTAAAACTTGTAGTACTCTAGAAATTGCTCAAGTAACAAAAGAATAAGACATTGATGCTCTTGCTGATAGTGTTCATGTGTCACTTGTTGACAGCGATGTTGCAGATTCAGACTTTGAGCTTGCTGATTCTGATTATGCTTTTAGTGATGGTGATGATGATTTACATGCAGATAATGTACAACATGTATCTGATGATGAGAAGAGTGCATCTATCCATGGCAAGACTTTAGCTGTCAAGAAGAAAAGGAAGAGAAGAGGCATTGCTCCAAATGACAAAGGCAAACAGAGATGTGAAATAAAAGAGGAGGACTTTGAGGGAGATGATCTACGGGGACCAGACTCTGATGATGATGTAGTGAACATCAAATTTGCAAATGGCCAAGTGTTTGCTGATGGCTCTGAAATATAGCCATCTAACGTCCATATTTAAACTGGATATTAGTCATATTTATGATAAAATATCTCTCTAAACCCTGCCCCTAATGCTAATATTCAGAGGGGTATGCAATCCTTTGTTCTTGTATTTTTCCTACACAGATAATGTCGTTTAAAGGAGAGAATCACTACATTAAAGTCAAAGATATGATATTTCCTTCGACTAGAAGAAACCAGGAGTCGTCCAACGAAGGCAGATGCCGTAACGACCAACTATACGGCCGGAGCAAAAAATTCTGACCGTATAGCTCCGGCCGTATAGTTGGCGCCGCCACCGTTAGGTCAAACAGAACAACTTTCGTGAAGGGCCCCTATATAAAGAAGCCTCAGGCGACGGGAAAACATATCTCGCTCCGCCCCGAAGAATCCAGACTCCACCAAAAAGCCGCCCCAGATCTCCAAACCCTTCTCCATCTCCATAGCCATACTCCACCACTTGTAATAGTAGATCTCTTCTCTGATTAGCGACATTGTAAGACTACTGCTATCAATCTTATGATTTTCATTACAATGTTTGTGATTGTTGATATCATCTCTATGTGTGAGTAATTCTCCTTGGGCTAAGGGCTTCGGCCTAGCCATGTAGCAATTGTGCATGTGAATTATCATAGATGGGATCGTGTATTAGTTTGAATGACATGATGATTATTGTATCCTCTCTTTCCTCAATCCAAGGACTTATCAGGTACCCAAGACCCCGAGGGTTGAGCCAGGTATAGGGAGTATGAGTGATGATTGATTTACAGGTTGGGAACCCCAGTGATAGAAGGGGTAGTACGGCTGTATGTGAGGGATTTGCTTGGGATTAACGGTGACATCACGATGCATATCATTAGTTCTCTTTCTTCTATGGATGAGACTAGTAGGTTATTGCTATAAGCGGTTGCGGAGGCAATAGCAATTATGGATGCACTGCCCACATATAATTTATCTTGCTCTAACAAGTACACGCATGCTTTATTTCTATCTTTTATTTCCATTAGATGTTTTGCACAGCTATAGGTGAAACCGAACGCCCTAGGCCCTCTCTCTCCATAATCAATAATAACCAAAAGACGCAAACTACTGGTCTGGTGAAAACACAAAAGGAATTCTAAAACTCCCGAAGGTCCGTTAAAGTAACTTCACTACGCATTCGCTTCCTGAGGATTCGATAACCTAGCTCTACTAGGGAAAAAGAAGCTATACTACATCCGTAATCCAGATCGAAGGTATCATTTGCTAATGTGGAGTTGCTTAGGAAAGCTATTAGGGCATATAGTTGTATTCATAGAAAGGGCATAAAATTTCCTATCAATGACAAGATGAGAGTAATGGCAGTTTGTGAAAAGAAATTCCCTTGGTATATGTGGGCATCATGTGATTCAAGGACTGGAGCATTCTAGATAAAGAGGTACACAGGTGAGCACACTTGTAGTGGCAAATGGAAAGTTGTTGCATTCACAGCTCAATTCATTGTAGAGAAGTACCCCTACAGGAATCTGGATGGTTCATGACGTTTCAGTCATGACACACCATAAAAATGTCATAGATGTGTGACGTTCTGGGTCGTTTTGTCGTGGCACACTCGAAGGCCCTACAGCCCGGTTATCCATGATCTTCTAGGTTTTCATCGACAAAAATTCGTCGCCGATTTTGTCTGAGGCCCTCAAGCCCAGTTCGCCATTTCGTCTCATAGAAAATCTCCATATAATTTGTCAAGGGCCATTGGTTGATTGTCTTTTTTTTACGACCAGGCCATCCGTTCATGTACCCCACCTGTCAGCTTGGTTTGAACAACAGGGTCTAACGGGTTATTCTCACAGTTTTGGCCAAACCCAGCTGTCAGTCCATCTGATAGAAATCAAATAGCATAAAAACAGAGTACCCTGACCAGGGTTCGAACTCGCGAGCACACTTGTTGATTGAAGGCCCGGAACCACTAGACTAGGGGAGTCTGTTCCAATAGTTCTACTACTTTGTTGTTCTTATACGCATGTCCTCAATCGGTCGTCCTTCAATATTTACACTAATGTTTTCACTAACATCCCCAATAGCTGGACAAGATAACTATGTTTCAAACATAGCACTACTTCATATTTCTTATACACATGTTCTCAATCACACGAAGAAGCAAAATGTGGAAGTACAGGAAATTGCAGCAACAATCAACAAAACATATATCAACATGGAGATAGCACACAATCTTACAAATATATAGAGAACATGGTTAACATATAGTTCCAAACCAACTAGACAACCAGATTCACAAAGAGTTCCAAACCAAGTACACAACCTGCAGGTTCACATACAATTCCAAACCGACTACGAGTTCACATGAAGCCAACCCGCATAACTAGGTACTTTGTGCCCTCATTTTAGGCGACTAACATGACACATTAAGCTAGATATGGCTCCTCAAAGAAGGTGAAGATGAAAAAATCCCCTTTTTTGATTCGATCGGCCTCGACAACTTTTGACCAGTTGCTTGTCATCTGGGCAACATCATTCCTACCTTGGACGAATTGAACATGCTCATGTCCTACATGATCTGCGAATATGACATGAATCTTCAACGGCAGATACCAGTTGAGGTGGGAATTGGTGTACCTAGCTGAAAAGTACTAGATGTGAAGAATAAAGTTAGTTGTTTAAGTATAGTTCAATGTAAATAAGTAGATTTAAAGATTCAAATCTCAGAAGTTTACCATCTTGGCCTTCCCAAGGATGCCATTTTACATTTTCATCTTGAAAACATAATGTGGTATAGGTGGCTTGTGTCCTGAAATTCCTCTGAGATACACAGCTTGGTTTGAAGTCAATTCCATATCATTTCCAAACACGAATAATCATCGAAGTCCTCCCCGCCCTTCATAGGGCGACCTAGAAAGAATATATTATAAAGTAATTTGTAGCGGCATAAGAATGACTGTAACTTTAAGCCAATATCAATGACTCTAACCTCTAGTAATGTCCCTCAGTTTCTCAGCTTTCTTGGTTACATGTTTCTTCACTTTTTCATAAGATGAAACATTGTAGCCTTGCTTTTTAGCCTAAAATAGACATTGCACTAATTAGAATGTTTTGTTTTGATGCTATACATTAGGTTTCAGTACTATCCAGTAGCAACAATTTTAGAACTTGCTCATATATGCCGCTAGCCTTGCAATCATCATTTTTGTGCTAGAGCTTGCAATCCTCACATTTTATGATCTTTAGAGGGATGGAGCAATTTCTCGGCGTCGTCGCCATGATGTTTTACGCGATGACTTCCAAATTTTTGGGGTTCAACACCGTTGATACATTGCAAATGTATCTATAATTTTTTATGTTCCATACTTGGTTTTATCCACTTTCTTGTGTTTTGTTCCAACTTTGGAGTACTTTTCATATGATTTCTTCGACTAACCTATTAACAAGAGCCACAGTGCCAGCTGCCTGTTTTCTGCTGTTTTTGGTTCCAGGAAAGTCAGAAAATGAATATTCTCGGAATTGGATGGGACAAAGGCCAAAGTTCCTATTTTTCCGGAAGTGATCAAGTGCCAGAATACGAGACAGAGAAGGGACAGGGAGCCACCACACCACCTAGCCGTGCGGCCAGGCCTGGCCCGTGCCAAGGGGTGGTGTGGCCGCTCCCGGCACCCCCTTGGCCTCTCCTTCCGCCTATATATTGCCCTCGGGACGAAAACCCTAAGGACCCAATCAAATATCCACGAAAGAGTCTGTAGCCGCCGTCATCTCCATCCCTAGATCGGGAGGGATTTGAAGCTCTTCCCGGCACCCTGCCGGAGAGGGGAATTCACCCTGGAGGCCTTCTTCATCACAATGCAAGCCTCCGGTGTGATGCGTGAGAAGTTCATCCTTGGACTACATATCCATGTAGTAGCTAGATGGCTGGTTCTCCTCCTTTCTGCTTTCATGTTTAGATCTTGTGAGCTCCATTCATGATCAAGATCATCTATTTGTAATTCTGCATGTTGTGTTTGCGGGGATCCGATGGATATTGAGATGTTATTTCAGATTGATTATTGATTCTATCATGCCTTTGTTATTTGTCATCTTGCTTGCTTTCTATTGTTAGTAGCTATCTTGGCCAAGTAGATGCTAGCAACTCCAAGAGTTAGTATTTATGCTCGATAGTGGGTTCATGCCTCTGGTAATCTAGGGAAGTGACAGAAATCTCTAAGGTACTAGATGTGCTGTTGCTACTAGGGAGAAAACAACAATCATTTGTTCATAGAACAATCGTATTGTTTACTTTACACGCAGTTCGTAAAGCAATAATCTGTTGCTTGCAACTTAATACTGGAGGGGGTCGGATGATAACCTGAAGGTTGATTATTAGTCACAGATGCAGTTGGATGGCGGTCTATGTATTATGTTGTAATGCCCAATCAAGTCTCAGAGGAGTCAAGATGATTAGTATATGCATGTATTGCTTTCTCGGTGTTTGTCAATTGCCCCGCTGTGATTTGTTCACCCAGCATGTTATCTATCTAAAGGAGAGCCACCTCTATTGAACTATGGATCCCGGTCCTTTGTCTTTTACATACAATCTACAATATTTTATTGCTTTGTGTTTACTTTCTGCAAACTTTTACTTCTTGCCATTCGATACGTTTAATCCTTTGTTTTCCGCAAAACATGGTGAGATTGACAACCTCATCGCAAGTTAGGGACAAAGTTCTGAGGTTGTGTTGTGCAGGTCTCCATGTTGCTACTAGCATCGGTAGTGCGCCCTGCCAAAGCTCAGCTAGTAACACCTTTGGGGTGTTTCCTTGCTCCTACAGGTTCGATTAAACCTTAGTTTCATAACCAAGGGAAAACTTGCTGATGTGCTCATCATACCTTCCTCTTGGGGTTCCCAACGAGCTCTACATCGAATGACGAGCACATCAAAGATTTTTCTGGCGCCGTTGCCGGGGAGTCAAGGACATCTTCACAAGGGGAGTCCCTCATAACCAATCTCTTTACTTTGTTGTTTTTGTTTTGCTTAGTTTTCTTTTTTTTGCTTTGTTTGCTTGTTTCTTTATCAAAAACACACAAAAAAAATTAGTTTTTCAAGTTTGCTTTCTTATTTGAAAACCCAAAAAAATGACTACTCTTGAAAACACTAAGTTGTGTGACTTCACTAGCACCAAGAACAATGATTTTATGAGCACACCTATTGCTCCACCTGTGGCTGAAAATACTTTCTTTGAGATAAAACCTGCTTTGCTCAATCTTGTTATGAGAGAGCAATTTTCTGGTATTGGTAATGAAGATGCTGCTTCCCATCTAAATAACTTTGTTGAAATTTGTGAGATGCAAAAGCATAGGGATATAGATGGTGATATTATTAAATTGAAATTGTTTCCTTTCTCTTTGAGAGGAAAAGCTAAAGAATGGTTGAATTCCTTAACTAGGAATAGTATTGATTCTTGGACTAAGTGCAAAGATGCTTTTATTGGAAAATACTATCCTCCTGCTAAGATTATATCCATGAGAAGTGAAATAATTAAGTTTAAACAACTTGATAATGAGCATGTTGCTCAAGCTTGGGAAAGAATGAAATATGTGGTAAAGAATTGTCCCACTCATGGACGGACTGCTTGGATGATCATCCAAACTTTTTATGCAGGATTGAACTATTCTTCAAGGAACCTATTGGATTCAGATGTTGGAGGTACCTTTATGACCATCACTTTGGGTGCTGCAACAAAACTTCTGGACAATATGATGGTTAATTATTCTGAATGGCATACTGAGAGAGCTCCACAAGGTAAGAAGGTAAATTATGTTGAGGAAACCTCCTCCTTGAGTGATAAAATTGATATTATTATGTCTATGCTTGTTAATGGGAAAGCCCATATTGATCCAAATAATGTTCCTTTAGCCTCTTTGGTTGCTCAATAAGAGCAAGTTGATGTGAGCTTCATAAGAAATAACAACTTTGGCAACAATGCTTATGGTAATAATGCTTATAGGAATAATTTTGGTAACAACAATTATAAGCCATATCCTCCCAACAATGGTAATGCTTATGGAAATTCTTACAACAATAATAAGAGTGCTCCCTCTGAACTTGAAGTTATTCTTAAAGAGTTTATTAGTAAACAAACTACTTTCAATAAAACTATTGAGGAAAAACTCTCTAATGCTGAAAGAAATATAGCATCTTTGGCTGAAGCTCAATCTACTTTGAATAAAATGGCTGCTAAACCTGAAACTAATGAGAATCCCTTTGCAGCTACTAATGTTATACAAGTAAGAATTGATGAAAATGTTAGACTATTAGCTGAATTACATGCTAAGTGGGAAAGAGAAGATGAAATTGCTAGAAACATTAGTGTTTCTACTATTACCACCACTAGTGTTGAGGCTAGTAATAGTTCTACTAATTTAGATGATAAAGTTTATTTTGATCTTGATGGTTGCAATATCTCTGAAGTTATTAAGTTTCTACAAAAGCTTGCTAAAATTCCTAATGCTAGTGCTATGAACATCGCTTTTACAAAACACATTACTGATGCTCTCATAAAGATTAAAGAAGAAAAGATGAAACATAAAGCTTCTATTCCTATAAAACAAGAGGATGGTTGGGAACCCATCATTAATATAAAAGTGAATGACTTTGATTTCAAACCTTTGTGTGATATTGATAGTAGTGTTTCTATTATGCCTAGAAGGATTTATGATATGCTTGATTTGCCTCCTCTTGAAGATTGTTATTTGAATGTCCCACTTGATGCTAATGCTAAAAAGAAACTCATGGGGAGTCTTAATCATGTTCTTATTATGGTTAACGATTTCTATGTCCCCATTGATTTCTATGTTTTGGATGTTGAATACAATGCTTCTTGTCCTATTACTTTGGGAAGACCTTTTCTTAGAACTGTTGGTGCCATCATTGATATGAAAGAAGGCACCATTAAATATCAACTCCCACTCAAGAAAGGTATAGAACACTTCCCTAAAAATATAGAAAATATTTATTTTGCTTCTCCTATGAAAACAAAATTTGGACTTAATGCTTCTTCATTTGAGAACACATGATTCTTTCTTTGCTTCTTATGCCTAACTTAAAGGCGTTAAAGAAAAGAACTTATTAGGAGATAACCAAAAGTTTTAGATGAGTCTTGGAAGTTATTACCTATGTAATAACCTCTCCTTATCCTTTTTATTTGCTTTTTGTGCCAAGAGTAACCTCTAACGAGAGTGAAGTAATGATTGGGAAAGTTGCTGTCCCGAAACAGATTTTTGTGCTTCACCGTAAATATTCATGAGAGAGCTCTGTATGTAGGATGGAGCTGTAATTATTTTTGATTCTGCCCCAGGTTGTTATCTAACTTTAGTTAGTTCAACACTTTTTTATTTGAGCAACAGAAGATCTTCAATAAAATTCGTCTTTACCTGCTGGTCTGTTTTGACAGATTTCTGCCATTTTCTGCATTTGCTTCTTGTTGGTTCCTTCTTGAGTTCTTTTGGGGAATTGAGCTTTTTGAGGGAAGTGCTACAGTAGATAGTGTTCTAATGGAAGTTTATTTGGTGTTATAACTGAACCTTGAGACTTATTTATCTTGAGTGCACTAATGTTGCTAATAAAGAATGTGTGAAGTTTTGTATGAAGGAAAAAATTCAGGTGTATGGAAGGAATGAGTAATGAGATGAAGGATGGACTAAAGCTCAAGCTTGGGTATGCCACGCGTGTCACCCCAAGAAGTATACAAGAAGTACAAGCGTCAAAGCTTGGGAATGCCCAAGGCATCCCCTTCTTCATCAATAAAAATCCCAGGTTTCTTCCAAACGCTGCATTTTTATTGTTTCATGCACAGTTGTGTTTTTCTTGGAGCGTCTTTGTTTTTGTTTTGGTTTTTTGTTTGCTTGGTTTGCTTAGTTTGCTTAATAAATTAGTTGTACCCCCTCTTTCATACATTGGTTTGCAAATAGTTTGGTTTGGTTTGGAAAAGAGTAGTAAAGTTCATGCTTATGTGGTAAAAAGAGCTTGTTTTTGATTGTGGCCTATGCTTTGTCATGCCATGCTTGATATTGTTTTGGCTTTATGCTTAGTATTATTTTATGTAGCATGACTTGTTATAAACAATTGAGATTGCTTAATGTGCCTTGGATGAATCATGCGTTGTTTTAGCATATTAAAGCATAGTATAGTGGTATTCTCCTTTGATGCTTTATTTGGAATGACTTGGCGCATGCTCACACCATGTTATGACTATCCAAAGTCACCATAGCCTTTATGATCCTTTAGTTTTCAACTTGTAGTATCACTTTATGCTTTGATCAATGATGTTTTGTCGCTCTGCATGATTATGGCCAGTATTTCTCTCTTAGTTTGTCGCTCCCAGTCTTTTGCTAGCCTCCACAACAAAGTATGAGTTCCACTCATGCATCCAACTCCCTAAACCAAGTTATTCCAAAGAGTCCACTATACCTACCTAATAGCTTATGCTATTCCAAGTACATTCATGCTTTTGTTTACCTTCCACTTGTTATGAGAAAACTAGTGATTAAAGCTCTCACGAACTTGATGGCACACTTTACTTTACTTGCCCTTACTAAACTTGAACCATTGTGTCTTCAATGTTGTATATGCTTGCACTTATTTGTTGGGAATTAGCAGAACCATGCTTTCATGGGGAACGCTTTCAACATTGCACTTGGTACTTGTACCTAGTTGATATCATGCTCTTTTGTATATTGATGTCGTCGGTGTGAAATGAAAGGGGAGCTTGTAAGTCCATGGAGTTATGTATATGTGTTAGAGAAACGCCTGCGCCGCTGGTCTAATCCATGCTGACATGGTGGAAACCTGCAGCGTAACCATAATGAGCTGTCTATGAAGCATTCTTCTTATAAAAAGAAAAGAGTCCTATATTGAGAAAAAAAGAGAAAATAAAAAAAGAGATACTATGAAAAGAGGAAAGAGAGAAAAAAGCACCATATTCCCATGGTAAATAAGAAGAATGCTGAGATGCTCGTTGTCTGCTTGCCTTGTCATTTTGATATGGGGATTCTTCCGTATCATCGGACAAGGGGTACCCCGTTGGCAGTTCTCTATGATACACATGTACTTACGATGACAAGAACTTACCGGTGACTAAACTTGAATAGCATGAGGAGCGGCCGTCGTATACAAGGGACATGAGATTTCTGACTTATACTTCGTCAAGCATGTACACCATAGTTTGTTCACTTTAACCTTAATCACTTCAAGATGCTTATGATTGGGGCAATGCGATCTGAAAGCTATAAGTACCATAATTTCTAGAAGCTCTTTATGAGACTTGAATCCTACTTCCTTTTACAAAAGGCTTTTCTTCCACCATTATATTGAGTCTCCACCTTCTATCTTTATGCACCTACTTTGAGAGCATAGTGACCATTCTTAGTTCTATGTGCATTGTCCCAAGACTAGTTGATTGATGCATAACTTGTTATTGCTTGTTTTAAACTATTGTATCTAGTCACAATTATGAACTTTGAAGGTGTCCTATGCATTTATATTTGCTACTCTATTGAGGGACAAGCTGAATACTATTATGCTATGTTTTCTTTATGTGAAACAAACAAACATCTTGCAAAGCATTGTTATTCATGAATCTTTTGTTTGTACCTTTTCATGTTGCATCATAATTTCTTTGCTTATTGCTAGAACTTTGTGTTTCATGTTATGATTGAAGTACTATGATCCCAGCTTTGAATGTTTTGCCAATACTTTCATCAAGTCTTTGATGGTGCATGTCACCTCAAAAATTATTCTTTCTTTTTATCACTTACCTACTCGAGGAAGAGCAGGAGTTAAGCTTGGGGATGTTGATACATTGCAGATGTATCTATAATTTTTGATGTTCCATACTTGGTTTTATCCACTTGCTTGTGTTTTGTTCCAACTTTGGAGTACTTTTCATATGATTTCTTGGACTAACCTATTAACAAGAGCCACAGTGCCAGCTGCCTGTTTTCTGCTATTTTTGGTTCCAGGAAAGTCAGAAAATGAATATTCTAGGAATTGGACGGGACAAAAGCCAAAGTGCCCATTTTTCCGGAAGTGATCAAGTGCCAGAATACGAGACGGAGAAGGGCCAGGGAGCCACCACACCACCTGGCCGCGCGGCCAGGCCTGGCCCACGCTATGGGGTGGTGTGGCCGCTCCCGACACCCCCTCGGCCTCTCCTTCCGCCTATATATTGCCCTCGGGACGAAAACCCTAAGGACCCTATCAAAAATCCACGAAAGAGTCTGTAGCCGCCGTCATCTCCATCCCTAGATCGGGAGGGATCTAAAGCTCTTCCTGGCACCCTGCCGGAGAGGGGAATTCACCCTCGAGGCCTTCTTCATCACCATGCAAGCCTCCGGTGTGATGCGTGAGTAGTTCATCCTTAGACTACGGATCCATGTAGTAGCTAGATGGCTGGTTCTCCTCCTTTGTGCTTTCATGTTTAGATCTTGTGAGCTCCGTTCATGATCAAGATCATCTATTTGTAATTCATACATGTTGTGTTTGCGGGGATCCGATGGATATTGAGATGCTATTTCAGATTGATTATTGATTCTACCATGTCTTTGTTATTTGAGATCTTGCATGCTTTCCATTGTTAGTAGCTATCTTGGCCAAGTAGATGCTAGCAACTCCAAGAGTTAGTATTTATGCTCGATAGTGGGTTGATGCCTCTGGTAATCTGGGGAAGTGACAGAAATCTCTAAGGTACTAGATGTGCTGTTGCTACTAGGGAGAAAACAACAATCATTTATTCATAGAACAATCGTATTGTTTACTTTACACGCAGTTCGTAAAGCAATAATCTGTTGCTTGCAACTTAATACTGGAGGGGGTCGGATGATAACCTGAAGGTGGATTATTAGTCATAGATGCAGTTGGATGGCGGTCTATGTATTATATTGTAATTCCCAATCAAGTCTCAGAGGAGTCAAGATGATTAGTATATGCATGTATTGCTTTCTCGGTGTTTGTCAATTGCCCCGCTGTAATTTGTTCACCCAGCATGTTATCTATCTTAAGGAGAGCCACCTCTAGTGAACTATGGATCCCGGTCCTTTTTCTTTACATACAATCTACAATCTTTTACTGCTTTGTGTTTACTTTCTGCAAACTTTTACTTCTTTCCATTCGATACGTTTAATCCTTTGTTTTCCGCAAAACACGGTGAGATTGACAACCTCATCGTAAGTTGGGGACAAAGTTATGTGGTTGTGTTGTGCAGGTCTCCACGTTGCTACTAGCACCGGTAGTGCGCCCTGCCAAAGCTCAGCTAGTAACACCTTTGGGGTGTTTCCTTGGTCCTACTGATTCGATTAAACCTTGGTTTCATAACTGAGGGAAAACTTGCTGCTATGCTCATCATACCTTCCTCTTGGGGTTCCCAACGAGCGCTACGTCGAACGACGAGCACATCAACCGTGTAGTCCATATAAAGATGATTAAGAAATCTGAGGACGAGTATTACTACGATAGAACAAGAAGGCGATGTGTTGAGACAGTTAGTGCTAGTACAAATAATTTTAGAACCTATGCATGTATCTCCCTAGCCTTCATACCGTAGAACCTACAATCCTCACAGTTCATACTACCTGCCGCAGAGAGTATATACAAGAATTATATTAGAGGCACAAGCATCAAGTGACTAAAACAAGCGTGGGGGCCTAGATCGAGTGTTTACCTGGGGCCTAGATCTAGATCGAGTGTTTACCTGGGGCCTAGACCCGTCGCCGGTTGAGAAGCACATGGGTGAAATGCATCTACTTAATTCAAATGCTCATGCATCGTCTGAGAATTTGGATCCAAAAACATGGGTCAAAGCTTTTCAGAGTGACTTACCCGAATGTGACATCCTCCTAAATAACAACCTTGAGGTTTTTAACAAGTAAGCTACCATCTATCTTGTTTAGCAGTTAATTGTTTAGCTACTGTTATTCTCTTGTTTAGGAGTTAACTGTTTAGCAACGGGTAGTCTAAATAAACTTACTTTGTATCATCAGATACATATTTGAAGCTATATAACTTCCAATTCTTTCAGTGCTTACAACAATGAAGTATGAACTACAGACTAGACACTACACCAAAAATAAAGATAGAATGACTTGGCCTGGTCCTATTTGTACAAAGATAAGAAAGAAACTTGAGAAGCACATCCAACTAGCAAACAATGTATATGTAGATGGATAAGGAGATGGTTTGTTTGCTGTAGGGGAGCTGCTTTCATCTAAATTAGTAGATTATGTTGTAGACTTGAAGCATAAGACTTGTACTTGCATGAGGTGGTAGAAAACTGGAATACCATGTCCCCATGTGATAGCATTCTTAAGGCGTGATGACATAGATCATATCACACTAGTTGACAAATGCTATTCAGTGGAAATGCATGACAAGGCCTATGGAAACATAGTGTACCCATGCAAGGACAAGACAGAATGGGAAAAAATGAATGGACCTCCAATACTGCAACCTATGTACACAAAACATGTTGGTAGGCCTACTAAAAGCAGAAGAAACGAACCATTTGAGGTAGATGCTAGAGGAGGAGCCAAGAAGATGTCTATGCATGGTGTCATAATGCATTGCAAGTACTATGGTTTTCCTGATCATAAC
Organism: Avena eriantha; assembly: GCA_910589775.1. NCBI lineage: Eukaryota > Viridiplantae > Streptophyta > Magnoliopsida > Poales > Poaceae > Avena > Avena eriantha. Next base: position 399,255,246 of record OU342745.1, read on the forward strand.
ATTGCTGGTTGCAAATGGATGAAAGTTGGCCTTCCACCACCAACTACAGCTTATCAAATTTTTCCTCCTCCTCATACTGATCCAGTCACCACATAGGTACTTAACTACCTAACTAGCAACTACCTCATGCTGATGTTAACATGTACTTATCTAATTTCCTTAATTTATATTATAGGAACACCCTCATACTAATCCAATCATCACTACCAATTGCCCTAATTTTAACAATCCTACTTTAGCACAAAGGACAGATCTACTCGTGAACAACTTGTTTGAGTAGGTAAATTGTACACCTACTTTTCTTAGCCCAATTTACCAATCTATCATCACTACCAATTGACCAATTTCCCTAATGTTAACTAATCGTTAATGCATGTACAAAGGATAGTCGAGAGGCATTTGGAGGCAAGGGAAGTTCCTGAGTCTACCTTCCTCACAGCAGCACAAAGCTTCCTTAACTAAGAAGCTCCAAGTCAGGTTGCTACCACTATCAGACAAGGTGAACTTGCTTAGAAGCTAAGACAGATGCAAGAAGAGAAGAACAAATCCAATGAAGAAAGAAAAATAGCTTTGCTGGAGGCAAAGTATCAAGTTGATGTCAAAAAAGCAGAAGATAAAATTTGAATTTGGAAAATGCCATTCGAGGCGCATCTATAAAGCTATTGGAGGCGCATCTGTCAAATATATGTGAGGCGCATATGTCAAATATACTCGATATGCACCGTTTATACCCTATATATGTGAGGTGCATATCTATATGCACCTTGTATATATTGATATGCGCCTCACATATCTGGGTATACACAGCGCATATCAGATGCGCCTCGAGTAAAAAATACTAGCGGCGCGGACCTCGAGGCGCATCCCATATGCGCCTTGAATGTGATTTATGATGCGCCTCGAGTAGGGTTTTCCCTAGTAGTGGAAGGAGCTAGAGCAAGACAGGTTGAAGGCTAAACTTGCAATAGCCAAAGCAAAAATTGCGGCAGAGAACAGAGAGAAGATAAGGTAAGATTCTTAGCTTAAGAAGAAAGCTAAGGCTAAGACTAGTAGAATCATAGTAGAGGTGAAAAAAGAGGTAGCTGAGAAGAAGAGGAAAGAAGCTCCAGAGAAGAAGGCACCAAACAAGATGCTAGCAGCTGAACAAAAGAGAAAATCAAAGAGAGATGCTAAAGCTGCATATGAAACATCAAAAAGGGAAACTAATGAAGCTGAAATGGTAGTTCAGAGAGCTATGATGGCAGCCAATGCTCCAGTTGAAGAAGGTGAAGGGGAAGGTGCTCATGTTCCTGATGTCATTCATCTGCAGTCCACAATGACTGAAATCATTCCCATGTCCTAGGTAGTAATAGAGCCAATGCCTAAATCTAGAAGGATGGATTGGCATCTAGGTGTCAACAAAGCTGGAGAGGGAGTAGCCCAGGATTAACTCCCCTTTCTTGTATTAGGTGTTGAAAACTTTGTCCTTTTGGTGTCCTGATGGTGTGCTGGCTTCTGGAATTGTAACATGAGTCCTTATGCTCATGTTCCTATGAATTATGTCATTTTGGTGTCCTAATGCCCATTTTCATGTGAATTGTGTCCTTTTGGTTTCCCAGAACCAGTCAAGTTCAATGTTATGAATTATGCAAATGTTAGTTCATGGCCATTATCAGAAGGTTGTTTCTATTGAGTGTGACAATGTTACGAATTCCATAATGTTTGTTTTCTACCTATAGTGAACAATGGCAAAGAAATGTACTTCATTTCACTCAAGTACACAAGTCACATATGACAAACAAGGATTACATTAAACTGCATTTCATTAGATTCAGATACGTAATGGCCAAAAGGCTTCACGTAGTTCAACAATACACAATCCACTGCATCCTGAACTACATAGATGTAGTTAACTTCCTTAGCCTCACTTCTTCACTAGCATAACAACAAACATAGCACATAACACACACATCACATCCAATACAATCTTAACAAGAACCACAATTTGCCTGAATTCATCCATAAGCTTCATCACATGCTGCTCCTGGCCTTGCACACAAGTCACTGTTGCCTCCTTCTTCCTCGGTTTTAGTGCTTCCCTTCTTTCTTCAGCCCACCATAGAGCTTCAACTGCAACACCTCCTCGAAGGTGGTTGTTCTCAATCAGATGGGCAATATACTCGAACTCCTAGTTCCAAAAATTGCAACCAAACTGTAAAAATACAAAAATGACACAAATTTGAGTTCTTTTAAGAATAGTAGCACAAGAAATCAATCCTGGATGTCAAAATGCAAAGCACAAAGGCTTACCCCATGGTTTTTACACTTGTAGTATGTCCATCCTGGATGATCCGGCGTGCCCGAGCAAGCCTGCTTCACCAACCGGCCACAATCGGGACAACTGATGAGCGGAAACGGTGGAACTTGGCAGCGGAGCGCACACCGGGAAGAGCTTGCGTGCATGGCGTACCCATGACAGCAGCAATAGAGGATCAAAACGGCGCTAGCTCTCTACTCTCATGCGGTGGCGCCGCCGATTAAGGGTTAGAACGGCGGCAGCAGAGGAGTGGCGTGGGTCAAAACGAACGTGTCTGGTTAGAACATAGGGGTTAGTACACGCCCACCATTTTTCAATAAAACCCTCCCAAACTATTTTCTTCTCTAACTTACCCATCTAGTCAACTGACAGTGTGACCCAAATCATCGCATTCACCGCTACGTATCGCTTGGTGACCATGGTTGAAGCTCTCGTGCAAGTTCGATTACCGTAAACTCGTATTTACTATGTACGGTGATCGTATTGATTTTGCTAAACAAGTTTAGTGACTAACCATGGATTTAACTTATTATGTTAGGCCTTGTTTGGAATCCATCATTTCATTTCATTTGGTAGAAATAAAATGAAATGACATTGTTGTAATCATTTCATTTGTCCAGTTTGAGATTCCAATCTGAGAATCATGTTTGGCTGCCGCACGAAATTATGAAATAAAATGATTTCTAGACAAATGACTGGGTTAGGAACAAGAATTGACTTAACATATCATACCCATTTGCTGGAATTTTCGATTGAATGATTGTTTCAATTCCGCGATAGCCAAACACATTTTATATATTGAATTCCAAGTGCACACTCCCTAGAATTTCCAATTGAAATTTGAAACAACCAAACACGTCTACCATGGAACTGTCAAATGAATTCTGCGTTTTTAGCCCCAAATGATGGGAGCCAAACGAGCCCTCAGAAATCTCTTCCTTCATCTTTCATGTGCCTTTGTCCATACATAATGCGTCGAATTAGATTATATGCCACATCTTTGGTCTGCCAATTGATACAATGCCCCCATGATATCTGATTGATCTGGAGGAGCAAAAGTAGACCCATAACAGAATGCAACAAGAGGATTACATGGCTTGTGCTGTTGTGCAGCCGCCGCCACAAAATTGATCTTTTTCTTCCAATCTTAATGCAAAGACATGCAGCCTTTTGCTTGTTCTTGTCTTGGAAATAAAACAAAGTGCAACGAAACAAGAAACTAAGTACACTGCTAACTTGCTAAGGGAAAGAAAGATCTCGGCATCAAGACTGTAGATACATGCTACAAAGGCCAAAAGGGGAGCTAAAAACCCTTGCCCTCTCCCAAAGGCAGGCCCCATCGATGATTGTTTGGCTGAATTTTAAGCAAAAAATCTGCGAATTCCGTTGCGTCCAAAAAGACCACCAGGTAGCAAAGCTGGACTGAAAATTTATACTCCCTCCAATCCATATTATGTATCTAGACATGTTTTAGTGCTAGATAAATGCAAACCAATGACAATTAATATACCACACTACTCCCTCCGGTCCGGTTTATCAGGCACGCACGTAGTTTAAGAACAAGTTTGACCATTAATTTTGGTTAACAAATTTTACATAATATGTCACAAAAATTATATCATTGGATTCAACTTCAAAAGTACTTTCCAATGATATATTTTTTAGGACATATGTTACATATTTTATAGGTCAAAATTAATGGTTAAACTTGTTCTTAAACTATGTGCGTGCCTAATAAACCGGGTCGGAGGGAGTAGTATTCATCTTCTGATTGTTCTGTTTCTTGATTTAGCATTCTTGCCGGGGACATATGCACAGAAATCTCGTGTGGAATTTCTATGTTCCTAATGCAAACACACTCGTAATAAAGCTCTAAATCCTACCTGTAACCATTCTTCTATTTACAGCATGGTTTAACCAAGTCGAGCACTGTTCCAGCTTACAAGGTTTAAATCAAACCTAGCACTGTTATCACCTCATCTGCCTACTCGTCAGACGTCAGTCATCTTCTTCCTCCTCGTCATCCTCGTAGTACTCCCACTCATCGTCGTCGTCCTCCTCCTCGTCCTCGTCTTCTACGGACGAATCCCCCATGGCCACGGACAGCGCGCTCCAGTGCCGCACGGCGAGCTCCCACCCGACCACCGACCCCGCCTCCTCCGTGGCGTCCCACCTCGACGAGAAGAACCCGTACTGGGACCCGAGCAGCCCCGCCGCGAAGAGGACGGCCGACCCCGCTTTCCCGGCCCACGACGGCGCGTCCACCGCCGCCGCGCCGCTGTTGAGCACCGCCAGGAGCGCGGCCTCCGCCGCCACCGCCGCCGCGGGGGGCGCCAGCATCCGCCACATCATATCGCCCCTCATCTCCTCGGACAGGTCGAGGCCGAGCCCGAACGGCGTCCCGTCCGCGCGCCATTCTGGGCGGTTCTTGGCCACCGACGTCGTCGTCGCTGTGGTGTCGGTGGTGACCTCGACGTTGCCGGAGCTGGACGACGGACGGAAGGCGGTTGCGCCAGCGCGGCGAAGCGGGGCGGTTGGAAGGAGACGGCGGGAGACGGTGGCTCTAGAAGGGAAGAGGAGCAACTCCATGGCGGACGGACAGCTGCGTAGTTTGGGTGGGGTGTGCTGTGAGTTGTGACCGTTCGTGTGTGAAGACGAGAAAAGAGTGAAGGGCGCGGCGCGCGCGTGCGTTATCTCTGGAATTGCAAACGGGGGATATTTTCCTGTCAGAAAACGTGAGATTTTTTGCTCTGTTTTCAGGAACCAAAAATAATGAAAATTGGAGAATTTCAACCGACGGAAAAGAGTTAATTGGATAAAACTATCATAATTGGGATTGTCGGGACGAGTTCAGTACCACTTTCGGTAATTTTTACGAGTTAGTATCAGTTCTGAGTCGTAGCGTTGCAAACTGCACTAATTTTCGTCTAACAGCACTTTAACACGCTTTCTAATAGCTCGGACCCAGCTGTAAGTGATGAGTTGGCGGCACATGTCTAGGAGGAGCTAAGGTGGAAGTGGGACCCATCTGCCATGCCAAACGTATCTTATGTTATTTTTTATTTTTCTCTCATATTTTACTATTTACCGCAAGTGGGTCCCACCCGTCAGCCTCCCTATTTTCCCCACCCACCTTCTTCTTCCTCCATCGGCCGGCAGGGAACTGTAGGCGTGAGGCGGAGCTAGGTCACAGCAGGCGGCGCGGGACGGGGCCGGCGGTCGGAGGCAGACTGGCAAGCACGGTGGCCTCGGACACCACCGATCCCGCGATCCCAATCCCATCGCGCCTCCCTCTAAGCGTTGCCACCGACCTCGACCGCGGTCGCCTCGCCTCCCGCATGCAAGCTCCCCGCCGCCTCTGCATCGCGTGGCCGCCGCCAGCCCACAGCGTCGTCGTGCTTGCCGCTCTGCGCCCTCGCCGGCACCCACGACGGCGCCGCACCATCACCGGCCACCGCGTCCTCGCCGGCCACCGCCCTCGCCGGCCCGCGTGAGCGCCGACCCCGCAGAAGCTCGCCGGCCCCGCGCCCTTGCCGCCTAGCGCCCTCGCCGCCTAGCGCCCTCGATGGCATCGTGCTATCACCGGCCACCGTGTCCTCACCGCCCCGCTCCCTTGCCGCCCAGCGTCCTCGTCGCCTAGCACCCTCGATTGCGTCGTGCTATCACCGGCCACCGCGTCCTCACCGCCTCGCGCCCTCGCTGGCCCCGCCCCTCGCCGCCCAGCGCCCTCGCCGGTCACCACCCTTGCTCGGTACCAGGTGGAGGAAGGCCGATTGGAGGAAGAAGAAGGTGGGTGGGAAAAAATAGGGAGGCTAACGGGTGGGACCCACAGGCGGTAAATAGTAAAATAGGAGAGAAAAATAAAAAATAACATAACATATGTCTGATAGGTGGGCCCCACTTCCACCTCAGCTCCTCCTAGACACGTGCCGCCAACTCAGCACTTATAGCTAGGCCCGAGCCATCAGAAATCGTGTTAAAGTGCTGTTAGACGAAATTTAGTATAGTTTGCAATGCTATGACTTAGAACTGGTACTGACTCGCAAAAATTACCGAAAGTGGTACTGACGCGTCCTGACAGCCTCAATTGTGGTAGTTTTATCCAGTTAACTCCACGGGAAAGGTCTCTACAAGTGCCATTTGGTTAAGTGGCTGTGAGATTGCTTTTTTCTTACAACATGGATCATCATCCTGCCTCCATTGATACGATCAACGCAAAAGCTACACGAGCTCGGGTCTGAGTTTTACACCACATTTAAGTGTGTCTGAAACGTTTTCAAAAAGCAACACAAGCGGATTTACCTCACACATACCTTGGGTCCCTTCTGTGCCCCATAATTGTTAGAGATTCGTGCAGTGTATACGAAGTCAACACCCGCCACGCATTTGTATTAACCCTCCCCAGAAAGTTGGAAACAATCCGAGCTCCGCCTGGCAGTGAAAATTGTATGTTTCTTGACTGGATCGGCTGAAATTTGTATGTATCTTTAATTTTTTTAATTTTGGTTATTTTTCCTAATTTTTCTAATGTTAATTTGGTTTTTTTAATTTGTTCTACAGTTGCTATTGAATCATGTATGTGTCTGCAAGATTCAATTTCAGTTCTCTAATAAATCTTGTATGAACCTAGACTGAGATGGAAGGATTTTATTGTAAAATAGTTTGCACGAATCTCTAATAAATCAATGGTAATGATGATGCTCGAACCCAACATACATGTGGTGTTGCATTTCCGAGCTACGGGAAATGAAGATATACTCCCTACATTCCAAAATATTAGATGTTTTAGTTTTTGTGAAATGGATGTATCTAAACATCTTCTAGTGTAAAATTCGGAGTGAACTTACACACTAAAAGTTGTTTAGATACATTCGTTTCGCAAAAGCTAAAACATCTTATATTATAAAACAGAGGGAGTATATACAAAGCCTCTAGGATGCATCTACACGTGTTGTCAATGCAACTGCAAACAGTAGAAGGGTAGCCCAGAGATACAAGGAAGTCTCTTCCATGGTTGTACCTTGTGTTGCTGCATTTTTGGCGACATAAGAGGAGTTGCGAGCTTCAGGGTTTAAAGCATTGGACGCTCGGGTTAGCTCGAATCGAGTGTGTAGAATCTGCGAGACATGACTGCATAAGAGTTCCACTCCCTTCACCATGTGATCCTTGAAGATCAATCTCTATCTTTTTACTCAGTTCGGAGTCATTCTCAAGATCTGGTGCAAATAAAGCCATGGTTGGCCATCGAACTATCATTCCTAAATTTCCAAAGGCACCATAAAGTAGCAGCACAAAATGAATTTAAAACCCCATGTTTATTGTTTGCCACCCATAATGTGGTCTCTCAAATATAATCATCACCAACATAAACAATAAAGAAATTTGAGATGACATGCCAAATTTGTTTAGCTACAGTTTACTGGAAGAATAGATGTTATACTGATTCATCTATAACATAGAAAATGCACAATTCAGGTTTGTTTAAATGCATTTTCTTCATGTTATCTCTAGTCATAAGCATGATCTGAGATAAAAGCTTGAGGAAGATATGAACTCTAGGAGATAGTTGCCAAACACCGGGTATGAATATAGGCATGACCCCCTTACCCCCTATTTTTTGTATAGGATACAAAGAAGTAGTGGAGTATTCACCTTTACTCTCATATTGCCAAAAAAAGAGTATCAATATCAGTGGAAAAATGCTAGTGGCTATTCCCTTCCAACTCATACCAATTTTATATTAAGGAATCATAAAAAGTTTTCCTAAAAGTGAGCTTAAGATGAGTACGATCCCACCTTGGTGGACAATTTTTTTCTGTTCATTGCAGCCAACATAAAGATCACGAAATTGGACTGCCAAAGGAGAGGCTCCACACCAGCCCCCTCCCCCAATCTAACTTGGGCACCATTACCTATTTTCCATCTTTAGCCAAATCTAACACTATTAACTGCCCATATTAGTCCCTTCTAGAACTAAGAAACACCTACATTTTTGTTGCATAAGATGTTAAGCTTTGAGTGTTATATTTAGCATATACTAAGGATTTCCAGATTTTACCATCATCTTTAATATATCAATTTATCCAAGAACTAAGATGACAGGGAGTAACATTGGCTAAATTAGGAATTTTGATGCCCCCAAATTATTTTTTCTTGCAGATAAGTTTCCAATATGCAATATGAACCTTTCTATGCCCCTCAGAGTCATTCGAGATACAGTTAGCCATCTAGGTGTTTATGAGGTCAAGTGCCCATTTTGGAAACTTAAAAAAGGAAAGAAGTTAAATAGGGATGCTAGCTAAACATGCTTTAATCGAAGTTAGTCTAGTAGCATAGGAGATCAGTTTGCCTCTCCATTCCTCTTTGAGAATTTATCTATGAGAGGTTGTATATCTTCTCTTTTCAGTTGCTCGTAGTGTAGGCGAATCCCCGGATAATTAACTGAAAAAGTGCCAAAAACCCAACCGAGAATATTAATGAAAACTAGAATTTATTCCTCTTGTAAGCAAGAGGGATAAATTCACTCTTACTATAGTTAATTATCATGCAAGAAACCCACTGATTGTTTGTGATTAGTATAATCTATGATATTCAAATATCAAATACATTTAATGCATGCATTGTCAGATTATTATTTAACACACCGTAATTTGCAGGACACATTTGACCATGAAAGATATTTAATTTCAATGCAGTTGCACAAAATAACAAGGCGCATAATTTTGAAAAAAATTAAGCAATGTCTATATAGTAGAAAACTAAATAGTTTTTCTTGCGATGCATTTACGTTTTGCACGATATAACTGTATTCTTGAATGTACATTAGAACGCAACAAATGCTACAATTAATATTAATATTATTTCATATATGGTCAAATCTATATCTTCTTATAAAGTAGACCCCCACTAACTATTCTATCTCAACATGCAAGCTATCCACATCACCTACTTTAATAGCCACTCAAAAGTCCATGTCATCCCACTAACAATCATTTATAATAGTGTATTTTACATGCAAACCAATCCACGTCATCTTTTTTGTTCCATCCAACTATCCACGTCACTAATTTATGTTCGTCAAATATATGATAATTTTACATCAATTTAATTTACGATTTCAACTGATTTGAACAAATTCAATCTTTCTCTATAAATTCTTTTAGAAAACTTCAAGTTCTATATGTATTATACCTGTTATTTAAACAATGTAGTTTTTGAAGAGATTTCCGCTGCAACGCGCGGGGCATTTTTCTAGTTTACTAACAACACAATGGAAAAGATACCCACATTAAGGTTGTTGCAAAATAAAAAGTAGTTATTTTAGTATAAATATATTGATTTAATTTGTATTACGGGTATATACAATTGTATCTTTAACGTAGTTATTGTCCGTGTGCGGGCTTCTGCCGAGCTGTGGAGACTTTTATTATCTGTGCTAGCCATGCAGCCACTATTGAATCACCATTATGAATGCACTAAAAGTAACTTAAGTAGTGGTGGTAAAAATACGGCTCTACCAATTCTAATTAACATGATGTGTATACATATTTACATTTGAAAATTGAACCACTAGCATCAAAATGCTCTAGTGTAGAAATGAAAGGATAACCTATCGTATCTGAAGCCCTCGAAATAGAAATTGTAATGATAGCCGCCTCAACTACCATTGATATTGCATCATTGATCATGACGGCGAACCATCAACTTTGAGAGAAATCTCAAACTGGATATCCTTTTGTAGGTAGCTATTGTGCTTCCTTGCATCTAGTGGCGAAGCTTCCTTTACTCCAAAAATTTAACAGATTAAAATTTCAAAGATTACTTGATTTTTAACCACAAATTATTTTCTTAGCCCCCATCAACTCAGCTTGCCCCCTCAAATATGTTTGCCAAGCTCATCCACTTGACAGTGGTCTAGCAAAAAAATGTTACATATTTTAAACAAATGTCCATGTATTAAAATAATGATTACTCTTGACATTAAAATAAAATATTCGCATACTCATAAAATATGTTCAACTATTTAGCATTAAAAAGTTAAAAAATTTGATAAAGTCGGGAATATAGAAAAAACAAAAAAGTTATAGGAAGAAGAGAAAAATCAACGGTAAAAGAAAAGAAAGAGAAGAAAACGAGAAAACTAGGTGTCCATCAGTCTCGCTTAAGGCCAGAGATAGGTTTCACGCCTTCGACACATAATGTCGATATATCCAGTGGCGGAGCTTCAGCCCGGCAAGGCCGGGCAGTTGCCCGGGCTCTAGCAAGAATGCATTGTGTAGTTATTGAAGGTACAGACTAGTTAATAAAAATATTAATGGATAAAGAACCATAGGCCAGCACGCTTTGTAGTTTGTCCAGGCTACCTAGTTGGGTTAGCTCTACGTGTTCCTGAACCGGAACTTTCAAAACACAAATACATATTGTCGCCTAGGTAGATTGTTCGCTGAATAAGGGCAACCTTAGTTTTCGCAAATTTTGCTAGACTAGGGGCAAAGAACTGCTTGGTTAGGTTCAGCTCAAGTGTTGCAATCCAGGCAGTTTGACTTGACAATGATGTAACCTATTCCGTTGAATATATCACCTTTACCCGCAAAAACATGCTTGATGTTTCTTTTCTTCAATTTAGTAAGAAAATTATACATGCAAGTTGTTAAATAATGAAAACATTTATGTAGAAAATGGTTAAGGATTTGCCCCCTTGAGTTCTGCTAGAAAATATGACCATTCGAGGGTTGTGCAACAACCACAAAATGAGTAACTATCTATCTTGTGGCTTTTATGTTGGACACATGTAACTCGAACATACTAGATGTACTAAACAGCAAGATGAACGGAAACACGTAGCAGCTAAACATGTACTCACAGAACATGATGAATAATCGGACAGCAGCACGTCGCACGTACCGTTCGCTTGCAGATGAAGTCGCCGTAGTAGTTTTGTGGAAGATTGATCGAAGGAGACGACGACGAAGACGACGATAGGCAGCACTACCTGACTTGGATGCAAGACGAGCCGTGATGCAGAACTCGAGCAGTCGCGCAGAGCGCTTCCCAAAAACCTTATTCGCCCTCTCCCGTACAGGATTGCAAAGGCGAGTGGTTCCGTAGACCTGCTCTCCCGTCCGCAGGTGCACGCCGGCAAGCGGGATGGAGTAGACTACGGTGGCGGCGCAAGCAGAGAGGTTGGCAAACCCTAGATTGGTTCGGTGGTAATTTGTGGAGGTAGCCGCGCAACACTTTATATAGAGCGGCTCAGGAAACCCTAACGGAAGCGAACGTGGTTATATAGAGCGGCTCAGGAAACCCTAACGGAAGCGAACGTGGGCCGAGTCCACGTAGCGCACGCTCGAATCGGTTACAGTAGCCCACGATCCGGGAGCGACCCGAATAGGCTGAGCAGCAAAAAGAATGCTTGGCTCGGCCCGCAACCCGCAGCGCGCGCGTGACGGGACGGGCCGGGCGGGCGAGCGGAGCGGTGCGGTGCGTGCGTGCGTGCGTGCGAGCGGTGGCGTCGGAGGAGGAGCGCGCGTGTAGCTCTCCTCTTCTCACTCACTTTACTAAGTGATGAACCACTCCACCTTATAAGGTGGTGTAACTCTCCTCCAACTTTCCATATGGGACTAAACTTTAGCTCCCACTCCAATCCCTGTGAGCTGCCCCAAACATGGGCCCAAACACATGTGAGCTGCCACAAACATGGGCTTTGAGATTTAGGGAAAATCTTAAATCTATATGGCCTTATTTATTTAGCCTATTATTTCTAACAATCCCCCACCAAATCTCAAATGCCCATTTGAAGATTTGCCAATTCTCGCTACTTGTTTATATACCAGTGTTTCAGCAGAGACTTTTAAGTTAAACTTCCGCCTAGAACCTTGAGCTACATCTATCAGTAACTTGAACAATGGACGAACCTTGAATTGCAAGTTTGGTGCTTTTAGATTTCACACAAAGTCATAACTAGTACCTGGCTGCCAGTAGCCTACCCCGCGGGTGTAGCATATGCGTTGATGCGCTCGACTTTCGACGTAGAGCTCGTTGGGAACCCCAAGAGGAAGGTACGATGAATACAACGACAAGTCATCCCTCAGTTATGAAACCAAGATTTAATCGGACCAGTAGGAGCAAGGAAACACCCTAAAGGTGTTACTAGCTGAGCTTTGGCAGGGCGCACTACCGGTGCTAGTAGCAACGTGGAGACCTGCACAAAACAACCACAGAACTTTTTCCCCAACTTGCGATGAGGTTGTCAATCTCACCGTATTTTGCGGAAAACAAAGGATTAAACGTATCGAATGGAAAGAAGTAAAAGTTTGCAGAAAGTAAACACAAAACAGTAAAAGATTGTAGATTGTATATAAAGTAAAAGGACCGGGATCCATAGTTCACTAGAGATAGCTCTCCTTAGATAGATAACATGCTGGGTGAACAAATTACAGCGGGGCAATTGACAAACACCGAGAAAGCAATACATGCATATACTAATCATCTTGACTCCTCTGAGACTTGATTGGGAATTACAATATAATACATAGACCACCATCCAACTGCATCTATGACTAATAATCCACCTTCAGGTTATCATCCGACCCCCTCCAGTATTAAGTTGCAAGCAACAGATTATTGCTTTACGAACTGCGTGTAAAGTAAACAATACGATTGTTCTATGAATAAATGATTGTTGTTTTCTCCCTAGTAGCAACAGCACATCTAGTACCTTAGAGATTTCTGTCACTTCCCCAGATTACCAGAGGCATCAACCCACTATCGAGCATAAATACTAACTCTTGGAGTTGCTAGCATCTACTTGGCCAAGATAGCTACTAACAATGGAAAGCATGCAAGATCTCAAATAACAAAGACATGGTAGAATCAATAATCAATCTGAAATAGCATCTCAATATCCATCGGATCCCCGCAAACACAACATGTATGAATTACAAATAGATGATCTTGATCATGAACGGAGCTCACAAGATCTAAACATGAAAGCACAAAGGAGGAGAAACCAGCCATCTAGCTACTACATGGATCCGTAGTCCAAGGATGAACTACTCACGTATCACACCGGAGGCTTGCATGGTGACGAAGAAAGCCTCTAGGGTGAATTCCCCTCTCTGGCAGGGTGCCGGGAAGAGCTTCAGATCCCTCCCGATCTAGGGATAGAGATGACGGCGGCTACAGACTCTTTCGTGGATTTTTGATCGGGTACTTAGGGTTTTCGTCCCGAGGGAAACTTATAGGAGGAAGGAGAGACCGAGGGGGTGCCGGGAGCGGCCACACCACCCCCTGGCGCGGCCAGGCCTGGCCGTGTGGCCAGGTGGTGTGGTGGCTCCCTGGCCCTTCTCCGTGTCGTATTCTGGCACTTGATCACTTCCGGAAAAATAGGCACTTTGGCTTTTGTCCCGTCCAATTCCGAGAATATTCATTTTCTGACTTTCCTAGAACCAAAAACAACAGAAAATAGGCAGCTGGCACTGTGGCTCTTGTTAATAGGTTAGTCCAAGAAATCATATGAAAAGTACTCAAAAGTTGGAACAAAACACAAGAAAGTGGATAAAACCAAGCATGAAACATCAAAAAATTATAGATACATTTGCAATGTATCATGCGTCATACTACTTGGTCTCTTCGTGAGTTTACTAGAGATCACCCAAATCTCATAGATTGTGACGTTTAACAATCGAAACTCGTATCGGTGTGTTCTTTCAAGAATGCTCTGTAGGACAGCATCTTTGTTAATCATAGCCAACATAAACACATTAAGGCATGTTGCCAACCTGCCTTACAGGTTTTGAGAGTTGTACATCTTCACATAGAGTGGGTTGTCTAATACTCTCCTCCGTCACACAACTAGCTTGTTTTTCCCAGGTCCTAATTCACGAGATCTCCGATCAAAAAGGTTGGGTTACCACTACTGTGTAACATCCATGGGTCTCAAACCCATCTCTCTCGATGCACTTTATATCACGTTTCATGATAGTCCCTTTGTAAAGGGATCTGCCAGGTTTTTGTCAGTTTGAATATACGTAACAGTAATTACTCCGGAGTTTCTCAATTTCCTGACAGACTTCAAACGTCTCTTGACGTGTCTTGATGACTTCGCGTTATCCTTAGAATTGTTCACTTTGACAATAACAGTTTGATTGTGACAATTCAAAAGGATGGCCGGTATAGGTTTCTCAACCACCGGCAAGTCCATCAAGAGTTCACGTAGCCATTCTGACTCTACAGTGGTTGTGTCTAAAGCAGCAAGTTCTGCTTCCATAGTTGACCTTGTCAATATGGTTTGTTTGCAAGATCTCCATGATACCACGCCACCTCCAAAGGTAAATACATACCCGCTAGTGGCGTAGAGTTCATCTACATCTGAGATCTAGTTCGCATCACTATATCTTTCGAGCACCACTGGATGCCCCGAATAGTGTATCCCATAACTCATTGTACCACATAGATAGCACATGACCCTTTCAAGTGCACACCAATGTTCAGTACCCGGGTTAGACATGAACCTACTCAACTAGCTCACAGCAAAAGAGATATCAGGTCTTGTCGCGCTAGCTAAGTACATGAGTGAGCCAACGATTTGAGAGTATCTCAATTGTTCTTTCGGCTCTTTCTTGTTTTTCCGTAATGTCACACTGGGATCATAAGGTGTTGGGGAAGACTTGCCATCAACAAAACCGAAACGGCTCAAGATCTTCTCAACATAGTGTGATTGCGTCAAAGTAATCCCACTCTCGTGCTTAATCAGCTTGATATTCAGAATAACATCAGCTTCTCCTAGATCTTTCATATCAAAGCTCTTTGACAGAAAGGACTTAACTTCATTTATCACATTCATGTTTGTACCAAAGATAAGGATATCATCCACGTACAAACATAATATAACACCTTCGCCCCCACCATGGCGATAGTAGACGCACTTGTCAGCCTCATTAACGACAAAGCCAACAGAAGTTAATGTTCTGTCAAACTTCTCATGCCATTGCTTAGGTGCTTGCTTCAGGCCATATAAAGATTTTAACAACTTGCACACCTTTCTCTCTTCACCTTTTACCACAAACCCATCAGGCTGATCCATATAGATCTCCTCTTCCAACTCTCCATTGAGGAAAGCTGTCGTAACGTCCATTTGATGAACGATAAGACCATAAGAGGCAGCCAGGGATACTAGTACTCGAATGGTGGTCAGTCTAGCAACAGGTGAATAGGTGTCAAAGTAATCTTCACCTTCTCTCTAGGTGTAGCCTTTTGCTACAAGCCGAGCCTTGTACTTTTCAATAGTACCATCAGGCCTTAGCTTCTTCTTGAACACCCACTTGCAACCCACAGGCTTACAGCCATGGGGTCGTTCTGATAGTTCCCAAGTTCCATTAGAAAGAATCGAGTCCATCTCATTATGAACAGCTTCTTGCCAATCATCTGCATCAGGAGATGCATATGCCTCTGCAATGGAAGTGGGAGTATCATCCACAAGGTACACAATGAAATCATCTCCAAAGGATTTTACAACCCTCTATCTCTTACTCCATGTAGGAGCTTCATTGTCATCCTTCTCTAGGACTTCTTCCTCGCGTGGTTGCTCAAAATTCTCACTAGATGCACTAGTTTCAGGAAGTATTTCAGAAGAAATTCTAGCAGTGCTATGCATATCTTTCATAGGAAACATATTCTCAAAAAATGTTGCATCACGAGATTCCATTATAGTATCAACATGCATATCAGGAACCTCAAATTTAACCACTAAAAATCTATAGCCTACACTCCGCGGAGCATATCCTAGAAAGATGCAATCCACTGTCTTTGGTCTAAGTTTGCGTTTCTTAGGAATCGGTATGTTGACCTTACCTAAACACCCCCCAAGTGCGCAAGTAAGAAAGTGATGGTTTTCTCCCAGCCCACTCCTCATAAGGGGTTTTATCTTTATTCTTGTTAGGAACTCTATTCAGGACATGACACACTGTCAACAAGGCCTCCCCCCACCATGCCTTAGATAAACCAGCGGTGTCTAACATGGAATTCACCAAGTTAGTCAGCGTGCGGTTTTTCCTCTCGGCAACCCCGTTTGATTCAGGCGAGTAGGGAGGCGTCCTTTCATGAATAATGCCATGTTCCTCACAGAATTCATCGAAGATTTTGGGAAAATATTCACCACCATGATCCGACCTAAGACGTTTGATCTTTCTCTCTAGTTGATTTTCAACTTCGGCTTTATAAATTTTAAAGTAGTCTAAAGCTTCATCTTTTCCGCGCAACAAATAAACATAGCAGTATCTAGTCGCATCATCAATCAAAGTCATGAAATATCTCTTTTCACCTTTTGTCAACACACCATTCATCTCATAAAGATCAGAATGTAAGAGCTCCAGAGGTGCCAAGTTTCTCTCCTCGGCTGCCTTGTGAGGCTTTCGAGGTTGCTTTGATTGCACACAACTATGGCACTTGGAACCTTTGGTAATAGTGAAATTCGGAATTAAACTCATATTGGACAACTTGGACATCAAACCAAAATTAATGTGACATAAACGAGAATGCCAAACATTGGTATCATCATTGACACCGCCACAAATATGGTTTACGGACTTATTACAAAAATCTGAAAGTGAAAAGCGGAACAACCCTCCGCACTCATAGCCTTTACCAATAAATTGTCCATGTCTCGACACAATGACTTTATTAGACTAAAAACAACCTTAAACCCATCTCTGCATAGAAGGGAGCCGCTAACGAGATTCTTGTTCATGGAAGGGACATGTTGCACGTTCTTCCGCTGCACGATCTTTCCCGAAGTGAACTTCAGATCCACCATGCCAACACCATGAACAGAAGCATGTGACCCATTCCCCATTACGACGGATGAATCCCGAGCGACCTGATAAGAA
Organism: Avena eriantha; assembly: GCA_910589775.1. Classification (NCBI taxonomy): domain Eukaryota; kingdom Viridiplantae; phylum Streptophyta; class Magnoliopsida; order Poales; family Poaceae; genus Avena; species Avena eriantha. Next base: position 399,272,427 of record OU342745.1, read on the forward strand.
GTGAACATAGAGATGTCAGCACACACATGAATATTAGCACCCGTATCAATCCACCAATATGGTGATTGAAAAATTGAAAGAACAGTAAATAGATTACCATACCCACCAGCATTGCTAGCAGTCACGACGTTGACAATCTTTCCCTTTTTTCCTTTACGATCTGCACGTTCTGGGCAGTCCTTGGAAAAGTGTCTGAGCTCTCCATAGGTAAAGCAACCTAGCTCGGCCTTGTTCGGCTTCTTCTTCTTCTTGAAGGTTGTAGTCTTTTCAGGCTTGTTGAAGGAGGCCTTATAGTTCCCTTTGTTCTTGCCGAAGGTCTTCTTCTGCACCATATTGGTGCTGGACTGACCCTCGCCTCCTTTGTCAGCAGTGTCCTTGGCCCGAGCCTTCTCCTCAACATCAAGCGACGCTATTAAGTTTTCAACCGATATCTCTTGCCTCTTATGCTTGAGAGTTGTGGCGAAGTTCCTCCATGAAGAAGGCAACTTTGCAATAATGCACCCAGCCACAAACTTGTCGGGTAGGATACACTTAAGAATTTCAAGCTCCTTAGCAAAGCACTGTATCTCATGAGCCTGTTCGACTACAGAACGATTGTTAACCATCCTGTAATCATGGAAGCTCTCCATGATATACAATTCACTGCCAGCATCTGCTACACCGAACTTAGCGTCCAGTGCCTCCCAGAGCGCTTTTGTGTTTTTGAAGTGCATATACACGTCAAACAGCTTGTTATCAAGAACACTCAGAACACATCCCACGAAGGCTAGATTGGCTTCCTTGAACTTGTTCTGATCCTGCTCAGATATAGTTCCTTTAGGTAAACCCTGGCTAGCATCGAATATTTTCAGAGCTTGCGGCCACATGGTGGTATTATACTGCCACCTCTTTAAATGCACACCGGTAAACTTTTCCGGCTTCATAGCATCAGCCAGATGTCCCATGTTTAACTCGGGAAATTGCCTATAATAAGGTTTTTGGATTGTTAGATAATTAGGCACAATTTCCATGATTAATTCCAGAATATTAAACATGACAGAACCAACTGCTAACACATGTAACTCGAACATACTACATGTACTAAACAGCAAGATGAACGGAAACAAGTAGCAGCTAAACATGTACTCGCAGAACATGATGAATAATCGGACAGCAGCACGTCGCACGTACCGTTCGCTTGCAGATGAAGTCGCCGTAGTAGCTTTCGGGAAGATTGATCGAAGGAGACGACGACGAAGACGGCGATAGGCAACACTGCCTGACTTGGATGGAAGACGAGTCGTGATGCAGAACTCGAGCAGTCGCGCAGAGCGCTTCCCAAAAACCTTATTCGCCCTCTCCCGTACAGGATTGCAAAGGCGAGTGGTTCCAGAGACCTGCTCTCCCGTCCGCCGGTGCACGCCGGCAAGCGGGATGGAGTAGACTACGGTGGCGACGCAAGCAGAGAGGTTGGCGAACCCTAGATTGGTTCGGTGGTAATTTGTGGCGGTAGCCGCGCAGCACTTTATATAGAGCGGCTCAGGAAACCCTAACGGAAGCGAACGTGGGTCGAGTCCACGTAGCGCACGCTCGGGTTGGTTACAGTAGCCCACGATCCGGGAGCGACTGTTGACACGTCTGTCAAAACCTCACATGTTTTTCTGAGCAACAAAAAGAAAGCTCGGTTCGGCGAGATTCCCCCGACCCGACCCGACCCGACCCAACCCGCGCGCGCGCGCGTCGCGTCTCGTCGGGACGGGCGGGCGGTGCGAGCGGCGGCGTCGAAGGAGGAGCGCGCGTGTAGCTCTCCTCTTCTCACTCACTTTACTAAGTGATGAACAACTCCACCTTATAAGATGGTGTAACTCTCCTCCAACTTTCCATGTGGGACTAAACTTTAGCTCCCACTCCACTCCCATGTGAGCTGCCCCAGACATGGGCCCAAACACACGTGAGCTGCCACAAACATGGGCTTTGAGATTTAGGGGAAATCTGAAATCTATATGGGCTTATTTATTTAGCCCATTATTTCTAACATTTTACACAGGTCGCAAGTCGTTATATTTATGTACCCTATTTACAAGGGGATGTTTCTTGTGTGTAAGAATTTTTGTATTTTTTCATAGGTTCAGATACAGTTTCTGATAGGTTCAGATAAAATGAGACCATTCCCCTAAAAAGGAGAGAAAATGGGGTCGTATATATGTGTCCATGTTAGCAGTTCCCTCCTTTCCTCTGTTTTTAATGCTCATTTGAATTACTGAAAAAGGTTCACCTTAGGGACAAACTATTTACTACTCCCTCTGTCCGCAAATAAGTGGTTTGACTTTGTATAGATTTGTACGTATCTATACAATAAAACAAGTGTATATACATTAGAATTTAGACAAATACAAGTCACTTATTTCTTGGCATAGGAACTACTTCAAAATTCCTATAAGATGTCTATGGAATCGGGTGAATGAACAGGGCACTAGCACATTTTTTTCCCTGTTGGATCTGCGCCCACGATCTGATGCATACAACTTGCTATTCGTTCCATTTCTGCAGTTTTTTTTCTTTTCCAAATCTAAAGAATAAGATGTAAACTATGTGATGAGCTACACCAGAGTGACTCCTGCACACCACATGCAGCTCGGAGATCTGCTAGCTCATCCGGATCTCCTCTACGTGCTAGCATCCAAAAGCAACTAACAGAAGCATCTTTTTTTACCAAAATTGTTTCTCTTTTTTTGGCCTAGCTCTCGTATATGCGTATTAGTATGTCTGTATCTGTATAGTTCTGTACATATGCGCTAATCTGACGGACACACGAACGGATCCTCTGTTGATGGCATGCTTCGATTACATGTCCTCGTCAGGAGAAGCTTAACAATATACTGTATTCGTTGTACCTGAGCACCGACATTGCATGACAGTGCGCTCTGACATGCCTGTTCTGTCCGACTGTCTCGGACAGCCTCCTGCTCCTCTCCGCTCCCACCAGGCTTTGTTCCGATTTCTGCCTCCGCTTTCTCGAGGCGATAATCTGTGGTGCCTCGATCGGCTGGTGGTCTGGTGGAATGGGCAACGGCGGTCGATGACTCTGTGTTGTGGAAGCGGCGAGGATATCAATCGAAAGGTTGGATAAACTGAACCTAATCAAGAACTAGTACCACAAATTTTGTGGTCACTAGTCCGACAATGCTATTAATCACAGAAGAGATGCAAGAGGAATCCGCAGCTAGTCACCACGCGCATTTCTCCCATCTCACTGTACAGGTCCATCGATTGACCTGAGATCGATGTGCCGAAGGGGTTAGAGGCTCGTTGGCAGTCAAATTGATTATTTTGTCGTGGTATACAACACGATTACTACATAAATACAATTATGGTTAGGATCTGCCTAATCTCCTATACAGGAAACCGACTTAAATAGTTGGATACGGTGGGATACCGGTGGTTTGCTTAATACACCCCCTCAATCTAATCCATCGTGGACAAGGTTAAGATTGAAACAAAAACGACTAAACAACTGACTAGAAACAGGCTTATTAAACATATCAGCAAGCTGATCTCCGGAGGCGATGAACCGCACGTCGAGAGCTCCCGAAGCAATCTTCTCACGCACGAAATGAAAATCAACCTCAATATGCTTGGTACGGGCATGAAACACCGGATTAGCAGACAAGTAGGTGGCACCCAAGTTATCACACCATAAGACAGGCGGGCTGGGTTGAGAAACACCAAGTTCCTGTAGTATAGACTGGATCCAAGTCGCCTAAGCTATACCATTAGCAAGGGCCTTGTACTCGGCCTCGGTGCTAGACCGAGTGTGGCGCCCCGCAAAAACCACTACTAGAAAATCGTGTTGTTTTTGTGAATTGCATCATCATGACCGCATACTCATGTCATTATGCCACATTGCATTTGAGCATCGTTGTCGTCATGCATTTGTTTGACTAAAACTATTTTGTAAAAGCCTAGTTTTATTTTCTAAAATATCCTCCGTTTTTATTCAAATCAAAACTCTGGTCTTTTCCGGTCTTTTATTTGTCTAAAATCTATTTACAAAAATATTTTTAAAATAAAAATAAACATTTTTAGGGGAGGCAGCCGGCCAGGCCCAGCCAGCTGCCCTACTACCCCAAACCCTAATCTTACCCTATTCCTACCAACCGTAGCCACCCAACCGTCAGCCCCGCCGCCGCACTCACTCCTCCCGCACGACACCCCTGCCCCCACCCCGCGAGCCGGTCCACCCCACCTACTCCCTAGCCTCAGCCGCACGCGCCTACGGCTCGCTCCCGTGCACTGCAGCAAAGCCCCCACCTGTACGCAACCGCGCGAGGCAGCAGCGCGACACGCACGGAACCCAGCGCCGTTCCACCTCGCGCTCGCTGGCCCTACCCACACCTCCTCTCGCGTACCCCGCTCCCCTTGTCCGTTCCCCACCTCGCGTGTCCCCATCGATCTCCCCCACCTGCCGAGCCTCCACCTCTCGCCTCCCTCGCCTGGCTCGATCCGCCGCCGCCCCCACGTCCCCCTCCGCTTCCCTCCGCCAACCCCTCCCCTCCGTCTCCGGCCCGCCCTTCCCCGACCCCAGCGACCGCGTCACGCCGGCCCACCTCGAGCTCCTCGCCGGCGACTCCTCCGCGTCGCCGTCGGTCGCCCCGTAGCCGTGGCCCCGAGCGCCTCCCCGACCTCGGCCGCCAGCAGGCCGCCAGGACCCTGCCCGCCCTCCCTCCGGCCTCGCCTGCCCCGCCTCCCTCGCGTCCTCTCCCTGCGTCGGCCGTGCCTCGCCCGACCTCTGCGAGCCTCCCTCCGCGAGCCAGCCGCCGCCGCGACGGTTCCCCTCGCCTCCATCCCCTCCGGCCGCCGTCCCGAACCCCACTGGCCGCGCATCCGTGCCCTACCTCATCTCCCTGCCTCCTTGCCGCAGGTGCAGCCGCCGCCGTCACCTTCCCATCACGCTCGCCCGCCTCCGCCGGAGACCGAGCCCCGTGGCCACTGCGACCCCGCCTTCGTCGCTGGCCCGCGTTCCCTATCCCCGGCCGGTCCAACCTCGCCCTGCGCGAGCCCGACCTCCTCCCGAGCAGCTGCCGTCCTCGTCCCCAGTGAGCACGTCACCGTCGTCCGCCGCCTTGCGCCTCTACAAGTCGCCCTACGTTCGCCCCGCCCTGTCGACCTCACCGCTGGGAGTCCCAGCATGTTTTTGGAACCAAACGCACCTCCAGAGATTGGAGACGTGGAACTGGTCTACATGGTTGTGAAGTTGGTGTGCTAACGGTATGGTGGTGTTATAGTGGTAATGTCCACCATATGCAGATTGCTCAATGCCACCTGAAGATTGTACCGAAACCAAGTCCGCCCTCGTGTGTCGTCCCAAGCTCTTCTCCACGGACGAAAAGATCTCGTACTCGGTGATCGTTGTCACCGAAAGCCAAGACCGATCTCGGACTCGAAGCTGTCGAACCCCGAGTTCTCCCTTGCGGGCTATCAAGATCTCCTTCCGGATGTGAATCCGAAGAACCTCCGACGCGGGCGCCAAGATCTTCTTCCAAGTCCGAAGCTGAACCCCGCCGAAACCCTTGACACACCAAGATCTACCGGTGACCCGACCAAGATCCGAAGACCGAACCCCGGCGCGCCAAGTCCTTCGACCCGAGGACCGATCCACAGATGTGACAAGTACTTCTTCCCGGATCCGATGCCCGAGGACCCAGACGCTAAGGTCGTCGACACGGATACGACAAGTACTTCCTCCGGGACGCCAAGTTCTTCTCCCCGAACGCCAAGACCGACCCGAGATGCGGACCCGACAAGACCTTCGCAACGACAAGATCGACACCGACCAGGGCAAATCCGATGCGCCCCCGACGCCGAACCAAGTCCTTCTTCCCGGAACGCCAAGATCTACTCCGTTGTCCGAGAACGTTCCCGCCGAGATCGATCCCCGTCGAACCCTGGACCCTGTCGAACCCCGAACCACGGAACCCAAGATCTTCCGAACCCAGATGTGTGAACCTTTTCCGAGCCCCTATTTTCTAAATGCTAAATATAAAACCTGTTGCATAATAATTGTTCATCTCTCATGCATATCATAATCATGCCGGATCTTTTGCCGTCATATTAAATATTGCATCCGGTTTTTCTTCTAGTGTTTGCTCCTTCGCGGATTAGGCCGATGAGTTGATGCGAGTGTCGACAAGTTCTCCAGTTATGAACCTTCGGCAGTGTTTCCCAGGCGAGCATCTCTCCCCCTTTCTACCTATTTTGCATTTATAGTCTTTATTTCCTCCTGTTGATCTATTGCTATCCGTGTCGCGATGCTTTAGTTTCCGCACCCCAGTTATATCCCGTGCAGCCTCTATATTGCCTTGGACACCTCCTATTACCTGTGTTTGGTAGATAGCTGGCCTTGCGAGTCGTAGTCGCTTGCTCAGGTGTGATCTCGTGTTGTCAAGTACCACAATTGTTGGAACGCTGGCAGATGTTTATCGGTGGAGTTGTTTATTGGTGGAGATGATCATGACTTTAAATACAACTAATAAAATGCTAGATAAAACTAATGCAGAGGCATCGGTGGGCAATAGATGTTATTTGGTTCTTCCACGCTCACTTGTGTCCCGTAGGACCCTGAGTACTTGATACATGTTTCTTGATGTTTCGCACTATCCACATCCGGGAGGCCTTATGGACCCCCCTGAGCCAGAGCTTGATTCATTTCTATTTCTTGGGGCCACAAAGTAGTTTGGGGCTTTATTACTATCCTGTACCTATGCCATGCTTTACTGCTTTATTTAAGATTGTGCGTGGAGCACCTGTACTGTTTAGGATTGCGGAGTGTTTTCGCGGTATCGACAAGCCCAGTCACACTTTCGGGTTCCCAGTCGTTTACAGCCATTGGCGCAAACCTTGAGTCCATCTCGGAGTCATCTAGCTTCGTTGCGGGTAGCTTAATGGGGTGGACCCCTGAAATATTTATGAATCCTGTGATCGCTTTGTCGTGAATGCCTCGTTGGTTTTGAGTTGGTTTTTCCGAGATTGATCGAGTGTGTGTTGCTATTTGTGCACCCCTACAGGGTAAAACTTTCTGAAAGTTGTGTCCACGGTTATGGACGACTTGGAGCACAGTATCTCGATCATAGACAAGCATAACTAAAGTAGTGCTATAAACCTGACGTAGTATATGACTAGTAAGCAGATTCAACTATAACAGAATGGATATTAAAAATGCCAACAACTGCTGGATCTGGGTTGTTTGTTATATCTGCCTAATAAGTTTTGCAACTCCAATGGAATGTGATAAAAGTGTCAACAACTGTTGGGTTTAGGATTCCTCAGGACAATTATAGCTGACTAGTAAAAATGACTCAACTACAATGGAATGGTGATTAAAACTGCCCACTACATATGCTATCAGGACGGCCCACGCTATCTATATCTGACTAGTAAGTGCTTCAATTATAATGGAATGAATAAAACTGCCAACTGTGTGAGTTCCTTGGTCCGACTTCCTCGTTTGGTCTCGAGGGGGAAATACCAGGATGGGTTTGTTTGGTGTTAGCTTCAGGTTGGATCCTAATAGGTCTTTCTTATCCCTCTCTGATAACTTCCAGTTGTACCGAGTCTCTATAGGTTGTTCAGTGCCGCTGCGCTGCCGCTTCAGCCCACCATACCTATGTAGGCGAGAGCCGCCGAATTCTAGCCTCGCCGTGTACTGGCCTCAGTACTGACGCTCCTCTTTTTCGTATGCCCCTTGTCGGCACCCCTTTTGTTTTAGCAGGTTTGAGATCGACGTCGTTAGCAGGGTTACCCTTCTGGCTTGGCCTGGGCAGGGTTATGGACGCCATTGGTTATTCTTCAGGGCTCTTAGCCCCATTTGCATCTTGTTCGTAGTCGGACGCTCTATCGTTTTCAAGGTGATTTGGATCTTTATATATTATATCTGTATTCTTGACTCATGGAGTCGTTGTTGTATATATATGATCTGTGGGTCCCATCGAGGACTGAGGTGTAATGGTATTACTTCATTTTCCACCCGCACGAAAGTGCCTGGTGGGCGTCCTTGAATCGTTTCTATGCGGGTTTGGCGGGAAGCGCTAAAACTTGCATAGGGACGATTTGAGGGTGTTACAGGGTGGTATCAGAGCCCAGCAGTTGCGATACCCCACAAGTCCAGCCTGTAGGATAACCTAGCTAACGGCCGAAGTAGAGTGTCAAAACTAATTTGGGAAAAAGCGGTTGGATAGATCTGATTAGGTCTGATTTTACTCCTTACCCCTCTGCTGTTCTCCTCTTACCTGTGCGTGTTTTGAATGTGCTCTCTTATTTTTCTTCATGTCCAGGATTTCTCGTGGTTGGGTTTCGTCGTACCTTTAGGGTTTCGCTTCCTCCTTTGGTAACGGTGTTTCTACCTCCGAACTTCATGCTATCTGAGCGATCCTTTATCTGTGGTACCGTTATTTGTTCCTTGTTTGTGCCTTGCGGTGTTTTCTGACGCGACGACATCATCTACGCCAGATCCGATGCAGGGTCTGCATCACTCTCTTGTTTCTGAACCTCGCTTGTCGAGATCTTCAGTCTAATTCCGAGAGTTGGTTGCATAATTCTCCGATTTGTGTGCAGGGTAATGGTTTGAGTGCGCGATGGACTGATCACCATCCGACTACTCTTATCATTCGCTTTTGTATATTGAATCGGTGGATCCAGCAATTTTACTCCGTCCATGGAAGCTAGAGGTGGCTTTATTTTGTTGATACCTCCATCTTCGCCTTTTGTTCCCGGAGTGTTCTCTCGATGATCACGGACAATGACCTCTTGTTAGTGGTGTCGCGAGGATCTACACGAAGCAAGAAGATGCAGATCGCCGACCTTTTTTCCGGTACCGTGAGGCGGATCTCGAGGGCGAGATCCTTTGTTAGTGGTGTCGAATTGTGGTGCCCCGCAAAAACCACTACTAGAAAATCGCGTTGTTTTTGTGCATTGCATCATCATGACCGCATGCTCATGTCATCATGCCACATTGCATTTGAGCATCGTTGTCGTCATGCATTTGTTTGACTAAAACTATTTTGTAAAAGCCTAGTTTTATTTTCTAAAATATCCTCTGTCTTTATTCAAATCAAAACTCTGGTCTTTTCCGGGTGTTTTATTTGTCTAAAAACTATTTACAAAAATATTTTTAAAATAAAAATAAAAATAAACATTTTAGGGGAGGCAGCCGGCCAGGCCCAGCCAGCTGGCCTACTACCCCAAACCCTAATCTTACCCTATTCCTACCAACCGCAGCCACCCAACCGTCAGCCCCGCCGCCGCACTCACTCCTCCCGCACGCCACCCCTTCCCCCACCCCGCGAGCCGGTCCGCCCCACCACCTAGCCTCAGCCGCACGCGCCTACGGCTCACTCCCGTGCACTACAGCAAAGCCCCCACCTGTACGCAACCGCGCGAGGCAGCAGCGCGACACGCACGGAACCCAGCGCCGTTCCACCTCGCGCTCGCTGGCCCCACCCACACCTCCTCTCGCGTACCCCGCTCCCCTTGTCCGTTCCCCACCTCGCGTGTCCCCATCGATCTCCCCCACCTGCCGAGCCTCCACCTCTCGCCTCCCTCGCCTGGCTCGATCCGCCGCCGCCCCCGCGTCCCCCTCCACTTCCCTCCGCCAACCCCTCCCCTCCGTCTCCGGCCCGCCCTTCCCTGACCCCAGCGACCGCGTCACGCCGCCCCACCTCGAGCTCCTCGCCGGCGACTCCTCCGCGTCGCCGTCGGTCGCCCCGTAGCCGCGGCCCCGAGCGCCTCCCCGACCTCGGCCGCCAGCAGGCCGCCAGGACCCTGCTCGCCCTCCCTCCGGCCTCGCCTGCCCCGCCTCCCTCGCGTCCTCTCCATGCACCGGCCGCGCCTCGCCCGACCACTGCGAGCCTCCCTCCACGAGCCAGCCGCTGCTGCGGCGGTTCCCCTCGCCTCCATCCCCTCCGGCCGCCATCCCGGACCCCGCTGGCCGCGCATCCGCGCCCTACCCCATCTCCCTGCCTCCTTGCCGCAGGTGCGGCCGCCGCCGTCACCTCCCCGTCACGCTCGCCCGCCTTCGTCGGAGACCGAGCCCCGTGGCCGCAGGGACCCCGCCTTCGTCACTGGCCCGCGTTCCCTATCCCCGGCCGGTCCAACCTCGCCCTGCGCGAGCCCGACCTCCTCCCAAGCAGCTGCCGTCCTCGTCCCCAGTGAGCACGTCACCGTCGTCCGCCGCCTTGCGCCTCTACAAGTCGCCCTAGGTTCGCCCCGCCCTGTCGACCTCGCCGCTGGGAGTCCCAGCATGTTTTTGGAACCAAACGCACCTCTGGAGATTGGAGACGTGGAACTGGTGTATGTGGTTGCGAAGTTGGTGTGCTAACGGTATGGTGGTGTTATAGTGGTAATGTCCACCATATGCAGATTGCTCAATGCCACCTGAAGATTGTACCGAAACCAAGTCCGCCCTCGTGTGTCGTCCCAAGCTCTTCTCCACGGACGAAAAGATCTCGTACTCGGTGATCGTTGTCACCGAAAGCCAAGGCCGATCTCGGACTCGAAGCTGTCGAACCCCGAGTTCTCCCTCGCGGGCTATCAAGATCTCCTTCCGGATGTGAATCCGAAGAACCTCCGACGCGGGCGCCAAGATCTTCTTCCAAGTCCGAAGCTGAACCCCGCCGAAACCCTCGACACACCAAGATCTACCGGCGACCCGACCAAGATCCGAAGACCGAACCCCAGCGTGCCAAGTTCTTCGACCCGAGGACCGATCCACATATGCGACAAGTACTTCTTCCCGGATCCGATGCCTGAGGACCCAGACGCCAAGGTCGTCGACACGGATACGACAAGTACTTCCTCCGGGACGCCAAGTTCTTCTCCCCGAACGCCAAGACCGACCCGAGATGCGGACCCGACAAGACCTTTGCAACGACAAGATCGACACCGACCAGGGAAAATCCGATGCGCCCCTGACGCCGAACCAAGTCCTTCTTCCCGGAATGCCAAGATCTACTCCGTTGTCCGAGAACGTTCCCGCTGAGATCGATCCCCGTCGAACCCTGGACACTGTCGAACCCCGAACCACGGAACCCAAGATCTTCCGAACCCAGATGTGTGAACCTTTTCCGAGCCCCTATTTTATAAATGCTAAATATAAAACTTGTTGCATAATAATTGTTCATCTCTCATGTATATTATAATCATGCCGGATCTTCTGCCGTCATATTAAATATTGCATCCGGTGTTTCTTCTAGTGTTTGCTCCTTCGCGGATTAGGCCGATGAGTTGATGCGAATGTCGACAAGTTCTTCGGTTATGAACCTTCGGCAGTGTTTCCCAGGCGAGCATCTCTCCCCCTTTCTACCTATTTTGCATTTATAGTCTTTATTTCCTCCTGTTGATCTATTGCTATCCGTGTCGCGATGCTTTAGTTTTCGCACCCCAGTTATATCCCGTGCAGCCTCTATATTGCCTTGGACACCTCCTATTACCTGTGTTTGGTAGATAGCTGGCCTTGCGAGTCGTAGTCGCTTGCTCAAGTGTGATCTTGTGTTGTCAAGTACCACAATTGTTGGAATGCTGGCAGATGTTTATCGGTGGAGTTGTTTATTGGTGGAGATGATCATGACTTTAAATACAACTAATAAAATGCTAGATAAAACTAATGCAGAGGCATCGATGGGCAATAGATGTTATTTGGTTCTTCCACGCTCACTTGTGTCCCGTAGGACCCCGAGTACTTGATTCTTGTTCCTTGATTTTTCGCACTATCCACATTCGGGAGGCCTTATGGACCCCCCTGAGCCAGAGCTTGATTCATTTCTATTTCTTGGGGCCACAAAGTAGTCTGGGGCTTTATTACTATCCTGTACCTATGCCATGCTTTACTGCTTTATTTAAGATTGTGCGTGGAGCACCTGTACTGTTTAGGATTGCGGAGTGTTTTCGCGGTATCGACAAGCCCAGTCACACTTTCGGGTTCCCAGTCGTTTACAGCCATTGGCGCAAACCTTGAGTCTGTCTCGGAGTCATCTAGCTTCGTTGCGGGTAGCTTAATGGGGTGGTCCCCTAAAATATTTATGAATCCTGTGATCGCTTTGTCGTGAATGCCTCGTTGGTTTTGAGTTGGTTTTTCCGAGGTTGATCGAGTGTGTGTTGCTATTTGTGCACCCCTACAGGGTAAAACTTTCTGAAAGCCGTGTCCGCGGTTATGGACGACTTGGAGCACAGTATCTCGATCATAGACAAGCATAACTAAAGTAGTGATATAAACTTGACGTAGTATATGACTAGTAATCAGATTCAACTATAACGGAATGGATATTAAAAATGCCAACAACTGCTGGATCTGGGTTGTTTGTTATATCTGCCTAGTAAGTTTTGCAACTCCAATGGAATGTGATAAAAGTGTCAACAACTGTTGGGTTTAGGATTCCTCGGGACAATTATAGCTGACTAGTAAATGACTCAACTACAATGGAATGGTGATTAAAACTGCCCACTACTTATGCTATCAGGACGGCCCACGCTATCTATATCTGACTAGTAAGTGCTTCAATTATAATGGAATGAATAAAACTGCCAACTGTGTGAGTTCCTTGGTCCGACTTCCTCGTTTGGTCTCGAGGGGGAAATACCAGGATGGGTTTGTTTAGTGTTAGCTTCAGGTTGGATCCGAATAGGTCTTTCTTATCCTTCTCTGATAACCGCCAGTTGTACCGAGTCTCTATAGGTTGTTCAGTGCCGCTGCGCTGCCGCTTCAGCCCACCATACCTATGTAGGCGAGAGCCGCCGAATTCTAGCCTCGCCGTGTACTGGTCTCAGTACTGACGCTCCTCTTTTTCCTCTGCCCCTTGTCGGCACCCCTTTTGTTTTAGCAGGTTTGAGATCAGCCCACCATACCTATGTAGGCGAGAGCCGCCGAATTCTAGCCTCGCCGTGTACTGGCCTCAGTACTGACGCTCCTCTTTTTCGTATGCCCCTTGTCGGCACCCCTTTTGTTTTAGCAGGTTTGAGATCGACGTCGTTAGCAGGGTTACCCTTCTGGCTTGGCCTGGGCAGGGTTATGGACGCCATTGGTTATTCTTCAGGGCTCTTAGCCCCATTTGCATCTTGTTCGTAGTCGGACGCTCTATCGTTTTCAAGGTGATTTGGATCTTTATATATTATATCTGTATTCTTGACTCATGGAGTCGTTGTTGTATATATATGATCTGTGGGTCCCATCGAGGACTGAGGTGTAATGGTATTACTTCATTTTCCACCCGCACGAAAGTGCCTGATGGGCGTCCTTGAATCGTTTCTATGCGGGTTTGGCGGGAAGCGCTAAAACTTGCATAGGGACGATTTGAGGGTGTTACACCGAGACACTGTGGGTTGCTTGCGAGAACTCCATGAAACAAGATTAGGCCCAAGAAAAAGGGCAAATCCACCAGTTGAGCAATGATCATCAGAGCAACCCGCCTAATCAGCATCAGTGTAGATGTTCAGAAGTGTAGACGGAGACTTCTGAATGCGCAAGCCTGTAGACACGGTACCTTTGACATACCGAAGGATCTGTTTAACGGCTTCACAATGCACTCTAGTGGGCTGAGCAAAAAACTGGCAGACCCTGTTGACCGCAAAGGAGATATCAGGGCGCGTCAATGTCAGGTACTAAAGACCAACAACCAAACTCCGATATCTGAAGGCATCATCAGCTGAAAGACTATCACCATGATGTCGAGACAGCTTGTCAGAAGTGGACATAGGAGTGGAAACGGCACGACAATCCTCCATGTGTGCGCGATGAAGAAGGTCCAAAGCATACTTATGCTGAGTGAGTCGCATGCCATCGGAGGTGTAGGACGCCTCAATGCCCAGAAAATAATCAAGATGTCCAAGATCCTTGATAGGAAACGTTTGTGCCAACGTTTGCATAAGCCTTTCAATAGCAGTCGAGGAAGAGCCAGCAATCACAATATCATCAACATATACCAACATGTAGATAGTGACACCCCCTTGAGTGAATATGAACAACGGAGTGTCAGCCTTACTGGAATGAAAACCGAGCTCATGCAGCTTGTCACTGAGGCGAGCGTACCATGCGCGAGGAGACTGCTTCAGACCATAAAGAGCACGCTGAAGCTTGCATACATGTTGGGGGGTAGCGAGAATTCTCAAAACCAGGAGGCTGCTGCATATAAACAAGAAAGCCATGGAGAAAAGCATTACTGACATCGACCTGATGAAGGCACCATCCTTGAGACATGGCAAGTGACAGAACCAACCGAATGGTTACCGGTTTGACAACCGGACTGAAGGTATCGTGATAATAATGCCATGTTGTTGGGTAAAGCCGCGAGCAACTAACCGAGCCTTGTGCTTGTCCGGTTGACAGGAGGACGTCCTCGGTCATCGACCCGAGCAGCACGCTGAGAACGCGCTGGTCAGTCTGTGCCCACACGACGTAGTCGGGGTTCGAGACGGTGACGGCGTCCTTCCCAGTCCCGGTGGTGAGGGTCTTGGGCGGCGCGGCGTGGCTTCCATCGAGGTAGCCGAGATGACCTGAGCCGGCGAGGTTGGGGACGACCTGGGAATTGTCCGTAGTGACCACGGCTATCGCGGCTGCGTTCTTCCTTCCTGCTGCTCGCCAGCTCGGTGCGGCCGAGCTTGGTCCCGCTGGCGCTGGTGCTCGCAGAGGGAGTAGCCGGCCAGCGTGGGCTGGCTGCAGCGCCACCCGCGCCCGTTCACGCGGCTGCACCGGGACCCTTCCAGCAGCACCGCGGGGATGCGCCGCCTCTTTGGCCCGTCGCTCTTGATCCCTTCCTTGGCGTGCACGGTCGCTGTGGGCGACGTCACTGGCATGATTCCATTGACGAGACGTTCTTCTCCTGCAGTGATCACCGGCCAGTCGTGCCCATCGCGATGCCCAATCTACAGGCTGCAGTGCAATAAAGAGCATTTGATTATGTTTTTCGGCACTTGGCTTCAGCTGATGATAGCACTAATAATAATAATAAATGATCTACGGTCAATATGTCGAATTGGCCATTTTATGCACCACCAAATATGGCATGATCGAATTGCATACCAACTACCAAGGCACCCGGGAAAAAAAAGGAGAGCATCTCTAGTCGAGACTGTAAATTCGTGAACTGTAAATCACGTTTACGGTCCACGGAAAACTGCTTTTACCATGCGGGCTCGGTTCTGCGCCGCGTGTTTCCGAACGATAAACTATCGGGATTTCAGTTGTTTCACGTTTCATATCCATATTGTTTCATTCGGACATACAACAAACCTATCAAATGAAATGATCAAAGTAGGCCAAATGAATGTCCAAATTAAATTACAATAATAGTTTCAACGAATTTAAAAAAATAAATAGTTCAAACATAGGCCAAATGAATGTTTTGTCACACATACACGAATTGAAGAAACAAATGTTGGTGTACACAAGTGTTGTTGTTGATCATTGACGGCCATGCCCGGCCAAGTGGTGGTCGATGAGGTCCTTATGGAGATGCGTGTGGGTCTACTCGTGTTCAATAGTCCCGTAGGAATCAATAAAAGCTTGCAGACGATCGGGGTTCTTTTCTAGCCTCACTCGGCTCCAAACATTGTCATAAAAGCACTCCAAGTTCAGCCCTCTCTCGTCTTCGATGATCATGTTGTGAAGAATGACACAACATGTCATTGTATTCTTGAGGGTTTTGATGTCCCAAAAACGCGTTGGGCCTCTCACAAATGCAAACATATCTTGCAAAACACCAGATGCTCTCTCGGTATCTTTTTAGGCTGCCTCTTGTGCCTTGGCGAATTCAGTTTCTTTCCTTGTTTGCGGATCATGAATGATCTTCACAAAAGTTGCCCAATCTGGATAGATGCCATCAGATAGATAGTAGCCCATTGTGTAGTCATTCTTGCCCACTTTGTATTCGCAAGCAGGTGCATCTCCTCTAGCAAGCCTTGAAAATAGAGGTGATCGATGCAACACATTGATTTCATTCAGTGATCCCGGCAACTCAAAAAAAAAACTATGCCAAATCCATAGGTCTTGTGATGCTACGGCTTCAAGAACAATTGTTGGATCGCGGCTCTTACCGCAGTATTGCCCTTGCCAAGATTTCGGGCAATTCTTCCACTTCCAGTGCATACAATCCACACTTCCAAGCATGCCAGGCCAACCCCTCCTTTCATTCTTCTCCATCAGCCTTCTTGTATCTTCTTCATTGGGAGCTCGAAGATACTCCTCGCCAAACAGCCTGATCACAAGCTTGGCAAATCGCCGTAGAGATTCGGTGGTTGTGTCTTTGCCAATGCGAAGGTACTCATCACAGTAATCAGCGGGCACGCCATATGCAATCACACACATAGCTGCCGAGATCTTTTGATACGGGCTAAACCCTAGATGCCCGGTGGCGTCTCTACGATGCTGAAAATATGTGGAGTTGGCCGAGCAAGTTTCTACGATTTTGACGAACAATTCTCGCCGCCTCCGAAACCATATATGGAAGAGATGCGGGGGTAGGCTGGTACCTCGACGAAGTAATCTTCCATCAGCGCGTCGTGACCTCGCTAGCGATTGCGGGGGAGAATAATACGACCAGGCACCGAACCGCGCCGCCTGTTCAACATCCTCCACCTACCTTCAATCTCCTTGACGGCGAGGACGATGGCCAGGTGCTCAGCATCGTCGTCCTGAAGGAGCTCGTCGATGTCCGAGTCGCCCGAGGAGGAGGAAGAATCCTTGAAAAAAAATAGCTCGCTCTCGCTCAGTGACGAATTCATCTAACGCAAACACGAATGACCGTCAACATGGGCGACCGAATTATCCCGAGCGGGGAGATCGAAGGAGGCCATACCTTGGCGGGGAATGGCGGCCGCGGCGAGCGATTCGGTCAACTTCGACGGCAGGAGCTCGCATGGCTCTTGTCCTGGCTTTGGGGTGGCAGGATCTATCGGCCTAGGTGCAACGCGGAGACGAATCGCACCGGATCTATCGTCCTGGGACGGGCGGCGTGGATCAGCGGCGGTGGCGGGCGGACAAAGGAGGGGGATGGGAAAAATCAGCGTGCCAGGAATCGCGGGGGCGATAGGGTTCACGCTCGGGTCGGCCCCTCGCTCCTCGAATGTACTGGCCGTTGGGGGGGGGGGGGGGAGGGAGGAATTCACGGTCGCCCTAAAAAAATGTAAGGGCCGACACCTAATATAGGTACGACTAGAGTGCCTGAATTCTACCGAGATGGAAAAATAGCGGTTATTATCCAGTTTCGGGTCTTTTACTGTCACGACTAGAGATGCTCCAAGCTTGGTATACAGTAGATTACAGGTGATTGCAGGAGTGCCTGTTTCCTTTAATTTCCCGTGATATGATCACCCTGAACGGATCCGTCAAAGTTGCAATTAAGAAGAATTCCAGTTCCAATTCCCAATTACTCCAGTAAGCACAGCATGTGGCGTGACGGAAGCTAGGTAGCGCCTAATTCTCGATGCTACTAATCATTCATGTAGAGTAGTACTATATTTTTATGCATGTGCAAGAAGACAGAATAGGTCGATGGTAGCATGCGAAGAGCACACATGGTCCATGCAGCTTGTCTCCCATCATAAACAGGGGTAGGGTGCGTTGCATTTCGATTGCACCCAGCGGAGGACTAGTATAGTATATAAAGATGTGGGCATTGGAAGGAAGGACGAGAACAAGGCAGACCAATCGCACGTCGACAGAAGAAAACAAATTGCTTAAACTGGAATACTGGATGCCCGAGTGCACACTGGAACAGTCTTCCATTTCCTCGTCTAATCTAATGCTAGTGCAGTAGAGCAGTGTGGTTGTGTCCCCTAGCATGGATGGATCGGACATTTGGAGGACTGATGAGTGTATCGCGTCGCTAATGTACATACACAGTAATATTTACATACACATGTCACAGTTATTACTATTACAGTCAAATATCTTAGCATCACAGCAACCTTCAAAGACACCACCTGACAAGCACGTGATGGATGAACTAGCATCCATGACACCAATGTTAACACAATTACAATGACAGCAATTAGAAAGATAGTCTAGCGTAAAATCCAATACTATTTTGTTCCCTGACAACAATAAACTTGTCGAGAACAGCCACACCTTGGTCATCATCTCCTTCTCAACACCAAGATGCATAACCTGTAATAAGGAGAAGTATTGCATAGACCAACCCACCAAGATTAAAACCCTTACACATAGACCAACCCACCATAGGAAGAGCTCTATACGGCTGGCAGTATTGTGAAACATTTCACTCACACTACAAGTATGTGTCAAGTGTGTTGCAAGCATAACAAAGTAACAAACTTATAAACGACACAACTGTAGTTGTTCAGTTCATAAACAAGGCAAGAAACAACAAAGTGACTCTGCTAGCGTTGCAAAGAATTAGTGTATATACTACACTAGTAGGCTCAGGCACAGCGACCCGCAGGATGGTCTTGAAGTGCAATATGAAGGGAAACATAAAGTTCAGTATAAGTAGCACTGGTATGTGTAAGTTTTCAGGTATAAACAGTTCTGTATTCATTTTTAGAACTTGCAACAGGATATGCATGGTTCTTTGACTCGGATAGAGTAACTCAATTTCTTGAGCTAGCTGCATGAATAGAACACATGTAAATTTTCATCCTGAACCTTTTATATTACAAATTGCCAAATTGTACAAATTCTAAATGTTGGCTGGCTAGCAAGGACTGAAATTCGAGTACAGAAAATAGGTGAGGTGTCACAATATTTCAAGAAGCGTCAAGAAAGAATAAATACCGTACAAGACGGATCACAAAATAGGGGAAATATGGGGGACTAAAAGGTCCCTGTAACTGAATGGAGAAAGCACTTACACTTCCTCGGCTGTGTTTTCTTCAATCACAAAAACACCGTTGTATCACCTTGCTTCAAAGAACTTATGCTGCAGATATGAAATTCTGAAATAACAGAAGCTGAAAGAAGACAACTACAAAGTGAAACGAATACATCTTAGCTTTATCTTTCTTTTTTAGCTTTATCTTTCTTTTTTAGCTTTATCTTACTTGACCTCACAATGGAGCAGTTCAGATTTTAAATAAATAAAATTGCATGGCTTTCAATGAGACATAAACCAATAGCAGGTTTGAAGACAAAAACATGACCGTACTTATCAAACATAGGCACTGATTCATTACATGTGGGATGTGGTAGACTTCATACACCTGGATACACACCCGATACATTCCTAGGCGTATCATAGCAGTATCTGGTGACCTAATTGTACTAAACAATGGCATTGGTCACGAATTAGAGAAAAATACTGAACACTTGCACAATCTGTAAATTAATAGTGGAAAACCATATACTACCTCCGGTCCATATGTTCTCAACTTTGTCTAGATACGAATGCACCTAGTCTAAATGCTTAACTAGATACATACAAATCTAGACAAAGTTGAGAACATTAATATGGTCCGGAGGAAGTAACAATATTGTCCTCAAATAATTAAAGCAATACAACTTCAAGAAGATGAACAAAAGCAACAAGATTTAGGTTAGTTTTCTTTTTAACTGTAATCATTTTGGATGAAAGGCTGTTTGCATAACAGCGTGAGCATTCTATTCACGGCAACGGGTTAAAAAGTATATTACCATAGCGAGTCAAGCTGCACAGACCATACTCAGCTTGCACCACCCCCTCGGCTCCACCGTCTACCAAACTGAGCTCTACCTCAATGAACTGAGTTTTACAAGGTAAGATAGGTCTAAGCAACAGTGCCAGAGCCAGAGGGATTGGTAGAAGGAGCAGCAGTGCCGGCATCTGGATCGCCGGATCCGGCTGAAGAGACATTAGTCTCGGCGATGATTTCCTCGTCAACCTCTTCTTCGCCCTCCTCTTCGCTTTTGTCGCTGTCGTCGAGGGGGATACTCGGACCCTCGACAAAGGTGTCGATGTTGGCATAAGGAATGAAGGAGTAAGCCATCTCCTGGCATTGCTTGATGAGCTCCGGATCTGTCGTCCATTTGGAGCCAGCACGCATAGCCTTAAGAACTTCGAGATTGATGCCCTCATACCAGGAGAGTACGAAGGACAAGGCCAAATCAGCACCAACCCGGGCAGCAGATTCCCGCCATTCATTGATCCTATCATCGCTGGTCATTAGCCACTTCACCAATTCTGTGACGGATTTTGGAGGTTCAATTCCTGGCCAGAGAGCACCAAAGGTGTGAATGGCAGCATTAAGCACGTCAACTTTGATAATATTCAGTAGTTTGAGGCGAGCCGACAGAGAAGCCAAGTGGTCTCCCATCTCCCAGGCATCAGATATGGGGCCAAACTCGGCTCTCTTCAGTCGGGCCCTGCTGGCAGCGGTATCGGCAACAAGTTCGGAATGAGGGAAATTCTCTGAAGAAAAGCAGGGAGTATGTCGGATTCAGGCAAATGTCGGCATATAATTTATGTAAGCAGAAAATGAAGAACGAAAAGAACTTACTGGCCATCTCACTATTGATTCTGGTCAGCTCCGACAGCCAGACATGGGCCTTGCCCTTAAGCACATCCAATTCCTTCTGGGCCGAAGTGGCCTGTGCCTCGGCGTTGTCAAGCAAGTCCTTATATTTTTGGGCCTGGCCCTCCAAGCACTCCTTCTCCTCGGCAATGGTCTGAGCAGAAGAGGCAGTAACCTTCTCAATCTCGGCCTTGTACTCTTTCTTCATGTCTTCGAGTTGCGCCTTCAACCGAGACACCTCGTCTTGCTCTTTCTTGAGCTCGGCTTGGTGCTTCTCATCCCTCTCCTTCAATTGGCCCACCAGGTCCGACATGGATGTGCAGTCCTTGTGGCGGTCCTCAAGGGCCTTTTTCTCGGCTGCGCCGAGATACCAAGCTTAGTATATCTAAAATGGAGCAAGTGCAAAATAAAGCACAAAAGATGTCATACCCTGGATGTCGACGATCCGCTTCAGCAACTCATCGACTTGATCTTTTGTCCCAACTGTGTATGTCAGTAAAAGTTAAATATCGGCGAAAGAAGAAAACGAAAAATTCATATCAAGGCAGTCCAGACATAGTTGGTATGTCAGTAAAGGTTCATGTCGGCAAGAAGAAAATATACCTTTGCTTTGTAACTCGGCCTGCAGCAACTTGTGCTTATCAGAGAGTAGCTTATGCTCCAAAATGAGATTCTGGCAAGATGGAATGTTAGCAAAACAATTTTGAGAGTTTCAGGCTGGATAATCCTTACTCAACCCGAATCTCGGGGACTAGCGAAACAATTTAAGAGCTTCAGGCCGAGTAAACCTGAATCTCGGGGACTAACAAAACAATTTAAGAGCTTCAGGCTGAGTAATCCTTACTCAACCCGAATCTCGCTGAGTAGGGGGGAGTGTATATGTTTTGCAGAAATCTGAAAAGAATGGAAAATGTAATTACCGCGACACCCTTGGCAGCCTCGTCCACAGCGAGCTTCGCCTCGTACATTGCCTGGGCGACCATGCTTGGACCTGCCGGATGAGGGTTTTCAGAGCTCACCTCACTCATGTCGATAGCATTCCAATCCATGGCGTAATGTTCAAGTGAGCCCAGGCTTGTCCCGCTCAGAGTCCGGCACGAGACAAATCCATGACCAACCGGGGAGTTCTCGCTGCTGCGTCCCCCAACCACGTTGTTGCCCTGCCAGAGAGAGAGAGAGAGAGAGAGAGTTAGAGATGGAACGAGACAGGGTCAGCACAAATCCGGCCGGCCGGAGGCATCCATCCAAACCAGCGACCCTGATGAGGTGAGGTGCAACGAAAATTAACAAGCAGACATCCATCTATCTGTTGGAGTGTTCCTCTAATATAAGAGGAGAGATTTGGAAACCAAAATCAAATTGCATACTACATGCATTCATTCATGCACGCGTGTAACTGCTCCCTATGTGCGTACCTGCGCCGGCCGGGAGTGCTCGTCCCCGAGATCCACATTTGGGCGGTGCAACTTGCTCTTCTCCCCCGCATCTTCCTCCTCCCGCGAGAGCCAATGGCGTTTGTTGGCCGGCGGTGGCGGTGGCGGCGCGGTGGACGGATCTGAGGGGTGGCGCAGCGGGGAGGGGGTCAGAGCCTGCGCCTGCGGCCTCCGCCGGATCCTCATCGCCGGACAGGCGACGGCAGGGATGATTCGAGAGAGAGCGCTGGAGATTTGGGGAGGGTTGCAAATCGAAACGGGGTCTGGTCTAGCGTCTGGGGTGCTCACTCACCTCCATGCGCGTGCGCGCGTGCGTGCGCGGTACAAACTGGTGTTGTGTACCGAGTACGCCGTCTGCTGGGGGGGAACGGGACGCCTCCCGCGACCGCGAGGCAGGTCAGGCAGGCAGGTGGGATTTGTCTCGTACGTACAAAAGATGCCTACTATACGTATTTTGGTGATCAGGTCTTTCAGGTGACGCTAGATGAGACGCTGTGTACCTACTTTCAGACGTACGTATACTATACGTGCAAGCGTTGCCCATGCCTTTTTTTTTTGAACAGTAGCCCATGCCGTTGGGGACTGGCTATTGCTAACTTGGCGAGGAAACATACTCACGATAATGAAAAAGTGAACATATCAATATCATGGCATTTTTATTTATTTTTTAAAAAAAATTCCACCAATTCAATAATAATCATCGACAATAGTAAAAATAAATCCGAAAAATAATTAAATTACAAATAGGTAATTGGATCACCTAGCGACGAGGCCGAACGGTTGAACTCTTATCTTAAGTGAACCCACTTCTTTTTTTAGACTCTTTTTTGCAAGGACCGAGGCATCAAAATCTTTAGCAGATCTTTCTTCTGCTTGATCCTTAATCGGAAGGAAATAACATCATTGTAGGGTATTGTTAATTTTATCCATGGACAACAAGGGATTGAGAGGCACGATCAATAACTTCACATATACTCTCTCCGTTCAGAAATATAAGACATTTTAATTGAGTGAAATAAATGTATCTACACATTTTTTAGTGTATAGTTCATTCTGAAACTCTACGAACCTATACAATAAAAGTTGTCTAGATACATTTGGTTCACAAAGCTAAAACGTCTTGTATTTCCGAATGGAGGGAGTATGTGTTTGTTCCATTGCCAAAACTTATTCGACTCACTCATGCTCCACAATTTTTTTTGCCAATTTTCACCACACTTGAGATGGCCATTTATTGCCAAGCGCGCTTTTTTTCTCTTCTACACACAGGCATACCTAAGGTTATTATAGCAAAGTGAGTCATCAATCAAACATGTATAGAATAAATAAAATTCATAAATCGTGCATGGACATGAATGTCACCGATGGTTTTTACCTTATATTTTGGATTTTTTTCTCAAAACACTGGCCAAAGAAGTGGTGCAACGTAAAATATCTTACATTTTGCATTTTTTTTCTCAAAAAACTATAAACCTTATATCTGGGAACCGAGGAAGTATTTAGTAGTGTTTAATGAGTTCGAAAAAAAAAGTTGAGTGTTTAATGGGGAGTGACCGGAGCAGCCTGGGCAACCGCCAGGAATCGTCGAGGCCTAGCTCCGCCACAATTTGAAAAATATATTTCTTTAGAATGTATAATAAAAATAAGTTTTATAGAAGCATAAATTTTTAGTGTAAATTTTATTGGTTTGTTTAAACCGGACTGTTAATAAAAGTATTAATCTAATTGGTAGGATCAATCACCGGAAGAACCCTTTTTGCACAGGGCTATTCCGTGACCAGGAGCGGCTGGAGGGCCGACGTGCTGTGGGCGAGGAGGCGACTTTGCTGGCTGTAGCAGATGATAGCAGGGTAGAGAGAACGGGGATTAGGAAACTGAAATTTATTTGATTATTGCTTGATAGACTTCAATGTGGAACGGCTAATTATATAAAAGTCTGACTCAGAGAGAACGACTGATACTTTCATAATACAAACTTTTAGATCCTATACGTACTCAACTAGGACTCTCCTTATGTGACTTTTCCTTTAAAAGCATCTCTGCATCCGTCCATACCGTAAAACGCGTATGTGATAAATCACAACTCATCTTTGTGGTACGAAAAACATTGGCGCGGAACAGATATCGCATATACGTACCATAAAACAAAATATACCCACAAATATTTCATTGTCTTATACGTAGACACGCGGATCTGGATCATTCATGGCGTGTGCTCGCCCCTGGTTCGAGAATACATCCCGATTCACGCCGCCGCAGGCCGGAATCACGCCACCGTCAGCCGAAATTACGCCACCGTCGGCCAGAATCGCGCCGCCGGCTGGATTCGCCTGTCCCATCTTGCTGCGCGTGTTAGATTGATCTCCACGGTCGTCCCAACGGAAGACCGACTCGGTCTCGCACCCTAATCGGGGGCGCCCAACGTTACCGTCGTTGGTGGGCCCCCGTCGCGCAGCGCACATAAAAAGAGGTGGGGCCGGGGGGGCACGAACGCCAAGGTTCGTCGTGCCCACTCACCCCACCGAACACCCTAAACCCTAGAGCCTCCGATTGGGCTAGCGCTGTAGCGGCGGGAAGCACCACCACACCGCTGCCACTACTCCGTCGCCCCCATGTCGACCTCATCCTCGACAATAAAGACCGACGGTATGCTATCTCTCTTCTCCTAGTTGTTCTCATCTAGATCCCACTAGCGAATTCACCTTTTTCCTAAATACAAGCCTAGTACTCGCTAGATCTACACCTAGAGATCCCAACAAATGCTAACAACGCGTGCTCGCTGCTTGCTGCGCGCATACTAGCTAGATGCTAGCTGCCCGCTACTCACGCATGCTTGCTTGCTCTGCGCATGCTCGCCCGTCCCTGCTTGGCTAGCTAGCTGCTTGCTGCGCGCGTGCCTAGCTAGCTGCTTGTGACCTTTCGCAGCTCCGGTGACCGACTTCTGGCGGTGGCGGTGAGGGTGGGATGGTCGAGATCGACCTCTGGCCGACTTTGGTGGCGGCCACGAGCCACTATAGCTGAATATTTTCTCCTGCTAACCATCTGTTTTCGTCTATGGTAAATCGCATCGGGAGTCCTCCATACAGAAAATATGCAGCACGGAAACGTCCATTTGTGGTGAACCGCAATTTTTTCCGATGCGGTATGGTTTGTGGTATGTAAAAAAGACACTTTTTTCACGTCATACCGCAAACTAGCAGTCATTTTGCGAGACAGGGCCGGATGTGGTATCTGATAGAAATGCTCTAACAGCTTCACCTTGTGGTGGTAGGGGATACCCCACTACATAACATCTCTCCCTTCCTTGACAAGGAGCTCGTCCTCGAGCTGAAATTCTGGATAAATTTTGACAAAGTAAGTGAGGGGCTCCCAAGTGGCATCCATCTTTTTTTTTGGCATCCATCTCCGAAGACCTGGCCCACTAGACCAGCAAATGTTGAGCTCCTCGACGGACTCTAGAACTAAGCACCTTGATCGGAGAAGGAATACCGTGCCCATCTTTAATTGCTGCAAAGTAAGGTGCTTCTGCTGAAACCTCACCATGCAATTTCTTCGGTAGGTTCACATGAAAAGCATCGTGGAGGTGCAATCCTTCAGAAAGCTCAAGCTTGTAAGAGACATGACCAATAAGCTCTAGAATTTTATATGGGTTGTAAAATCTGAGAGCAAGCTTGCCTTGCTTGTGGCTAGGCAATGACATTGCTCGACGATGGTGAAGCCGCAACCATGCACATTCACCCACATCAAGGTGCAACTCGTAGTACCTTTTGCTGCATTGTTGGACCTGAAGGAGACGCTCTTAGAGCAGCTCTAATAGAACCCGTAAAAACATGAAATGTATAACGCGTTTATAGTCTCCTGTAAATGGCTTTTACAGTTCGAAAACGCGAAACGCACAGCTGTGCTTGTGAATTGGAAGTACAAATTTCAAAACATGTGAACGCGGGTGAAAGGGCAAAATGCCCTTATCCAGTATTTTGGTTAATCCTGACATCGGAGCTAGAGAGCGGACTAATGTTTCTACTAGTGTCCCTACAGGTGATAGCCCGTATTTGATGATGATAGGCGGTGTGTGACCCCCCATTTGTTTCTGAAGTGAAGAGTCGGTGTCTTCGTGGCATTTCTCTATTATTTCTATTTTGAGTCTAGTAGGAAGCACTGCACTATTAAGAGGGGTGATCTCGATGCGCTCTTTAGGAATGTTCTTCACCACATACACATCCTAATATTTTCAGCCACACACCCACTCGAGGAGAGACAGAAAGTCATTGTGGAAAATGAGCAAAAAAGAAGGTTTTTGCGAAACCGACGAGGGTTCCGATGCCGCTCGTGTGGTCGTCGGAATTTCCGGCCCACCGGAAATTCCTGGTGAATATCGGAATGGCGTACAGAACTGAGGTTCGGTTGGCCACTGGGATGTTCGGTCGTCGCCGGAACTTCCAGCGTGGAGTCCAGTTCACCGGAGCCGTCGCCGGTATTTCAGGCGCACCAACCGGCACCGCCGGACTTATTGCCGGTTCTATTGCTGGACCCTCGAAACGGCTCCTTTTCCACCTCGGACTATATATACCCCTTTCTTCTCCACTGAGAGGTTAGGCATTCTGGTTCATATCCATTCTTGAAGCTCTCTCTCTCTCTCTCCATTGTTGAAACACAATTTCTTAAGGATCTCCCATTCTACCCAACCAATTCCAAATCCCTTTGGTAGAAAGTAGGAGGAGGTCCCGATCTACGTTTCCACCAAGCCAAAGTTCATTCCCCCTTGATTTCATCGAGTTAGCTTGTTACTCTTGGGTTTGTGGGAAACCCTAGGCGGCTAGGGTCGCCCGGAGGCATTCAGCTTGTGATTTGTTCCATAGAAAGTTTGTGAGGGTTTGGAGACTACCTTAAAGTCTACCATGAGTAAGTGAGCTATTCCTTTGTGGGATAGGCTCGGAGAAGAAGGTGGGTCTTCGCGGCGTTGGGGAATCCTTCGTGGAACCTCACACCTCTCCAACGTGACGTAGCCCCCTTCCCAAATGTGGTGCACACGGGAATACGTCTTCGTCTCCGGGTGCTTTGGTTATTTCTTAACCAATCTCTTACTTGTGTTGTTTACTTCGTGATAGCCTTCAAGCTTAAAGTATCTTGTATCATCATCTAGGTTGCCCCACCTAGTTTGCATTTAGGCACCCTTATATTCCGCAAAGCCTAAAACTTGCAAAGGATTACAAATAATTTTATAAAAAATCTATTCACCCCTCTAGGTAAACCATCTTACACTTTCAGCGTGTAAATTGAACGGTGAACACGTGTTTAATCAAAGTTCCTGATTGTGATTCATACATATATTGACATAGATTAACAGTGAATCAAAAGCTGTGCGCGATTGGGGATTAATACTAGGGGGGTGCCGCTGCATCCTAGACCAAAAATGAACCCCTCGCCATGGGTTGCAGGGCGCAGTGGCGTTGTGGCGGCGAGGACCTCACTCGTTAGTGAGATCACCGAGCTTGACCTTCACAACGGCGGCCACACTGCTGCTGGTGCGCGCATCCTCCCTCTCCCTGGCCTCGCGCGCTTCGATGAGGGCGATGGCCCGCTCGATGTCGAGCTCCATGGCGACAGCGAGCTCGGACTCGTGCACCATGTGCTCCATGGCTATGTGCTCCTCGTTTTTGTCGTGGGCGTAGTCTGCCGCACCTACAACAGTCACCAGAGGAGGATATAGCGAGCTGAAGCCGTCGGAGGAGGGAGGGGAGGGAGGAGCTGGGCCGCGCAAGGATCCCTCCTCGGCATGTGGCGTGAGTACCTAGCGGCGAGCTGCTCACGACGACCATCATCCCTCGTTGCTAGCCACCACGCCGGTGCGTAGGCACGGAGAGACGTCGGCGGACACGTCATGGTTCACCCACTTGAGGGCGGCGCGCTTCTTCGCGCCCTCCGACCGGACAAACTTGGCGTGCGCGACATCAGCGACGTGGCGCGGAGGACGGTCGCCGCTGCCCCCTCCTTTGCATCTCCCTCCGCCTACCCCGCAGCTACCTCTAGACATGGCCTCGATCTCGCAAGGGTGTGGGCGCGATTGCTCGTCAGAGTTTGAGCTAGCAGCGGCGCTAGGGTTGTGAGGGGCAGAAAGAACAGGTTTGGACCCCTACTCACCGTCGACGCGGCTCTATTTGTACATGTCGACACGGGCGGTTAACGGGCCAGGCTGATTTACTAACTCCGTTTGACTCCGTTATAGAGGCTGATTTCACGTGGACCAATTTCGACGGTTTTACGAGCTTCGTTAGAGCTGCTCTTAGACTTCTTGGAGAAAAGCTTATCAATAGTGTATTCGTTGTTCTTGAGCACCGACATGACATGACAGTGCGACACTGACACGTTCCCTGCCGTCTGTCTGTCAGTGTCTCAGACAGCCTCGAACCAGGCTTTGTTCGGATTTCTGCCTCCTTTCTCGAGGCGATAACCTGTGGTGCCTCGATCCTGTGGTGCAATGGCCCATGGCGGTTGAAGACTCCGCCTTGTCGAAGCAGCCAGGACATGACCGGACAAGGATATTCAATCAAAACGTTCGATAACTGAACCTAATCAAGTAATTACCACAAATTTTGGGGTTACTAATCCGCAATGCAATTAATCACAGAGACCTAAGAGGAATTCACATCTATAGCCACCATGCGAAAGTTCTTCCTAATAAGATTAAACAAAAACCTCACGGTACGGTTCCATGGATCGATCTCAAATGTGCCGCGGCGCTGGCAGGCTCGGTGGCATCCGGCGCCACGGTGACGGTGACCAGGGCTATCGCGGCGGCGCTCTTCCTACTCCCGGCCGACTCGGTGCGGCCGAGCTTGGTCCCGCCGGTGCTACGCCCACCGCCTCCGCCACCACCGTTGGTGGCGCTCCGGGACTGGCGGCCCTTGCCAAGGTGATGCTCGCATAGGGAGTAGCCAACCAGCGTGGGCTGGCTGCAGCGCCATCCGCGCCCGTTGACGCGGCTGCACCGGGACCCCTCCAGCAGCACCGCCGCGCTGCGCCGCCTCTTGGGCCCGTCGCTCTTGATCCCTTCCTTCGCGTGCTGCACGGCCGCCGTCGGCGCTGGCATCGCCTGGATGACTCCGTTAACGAGACGTTCTTCCTCGGCGCTGATCACCGGCCATTGGTACTCGTCGCGATGCCCATTCTCTAGGCTGCATTGCAATAAAGAACATTTGATTATTTTATTGTCAGCACTTGGTTTCAGGTGATGATACCACTGGTACTAATATCCAAAAAGAAGAAAAAATGATCTACTGTCAGTATGCATGGCGAATTGGCAATTTTATGCATCACCGATTATGGCATTATCGAATTGCATACCCATGGAATCCTGAGGAAAAAAAAGGACGGTAAACTTGCTACAGTAGATATTAGATTCCAGGACGATTGCAGGAGTGCCTGTTTCCTTTAATTTCCCGTGATATGATCACCCTGAACGGATCCGTCAAAGTTGCAATTAAGAAGAATTCCAGTTCCAATTCCCAATTACTCCAGTAAGCACAGCATGTGGCGTGACGGAAGCTAGGTAGCGCCTAATTCTCGATGCTACTAATCATTCATGTAGAGTAGTACTATATTTTTATGCATGTGCAAGAAGACAGAATAGGTCGATGGTAGCATGCGAAGAGCACACATGGTCCATGCAGCTTGTCTCCCATCATAAACAGGGGTAGGGTGCGTTGCATTTCGATTGCACCCAGCGACAGACAAATGCAACAATGTGTGTATGGGGAGGATGAGAACATGGCAGACAGCCTGTAAGGCCATGATCGTCGTCGAGACCGCACGTTAGACAGAAAAAAAACCACGCAAACTGGATGCCCGAGTGCACACCGGAACAGTCTTCCGTTTTCTCGTCTAACGCTAGTGCAGTAGAGTGCTGTGATTGTGTGGTGTCTATCATGAATGGATTGGAGATTTCGGACGACTGATGAGAGTGTATCATAGGAGCACTAGTGTACACACTGCATCTTGTCTAACGAGTGACAACCAAGTCGGATGGTGGCAAGTAGTAGTATTAAATTGGTTGGACCGGTGCGTGTCATGCGTCGAGCTGGTACTGCGTCGCCCACCCACGGCATATAGAAACGGCAGCATCGCCAGCAGGCCCAGCGAATGGGAAAATAAAGAGGCCTTGGATGCTTTCCATGTCTATTTGATTTATGGGTTCACGAAGATGACAGACAGAAATATTCAAAAAAAAAAGATGACAGACAGAAGACGCTTTTCTTGTTTAGTTCATGTTCCGGTTTTAGTAGGTGGTCACAAGGGATCACGTACGTACCTCCCATGGCCGTCTTGTGCTCCCTGACGTTGTGCACCACCACCACCACGACCCGAGGCGTTCTGGCTGCTGCGTCCCCCCACCACGTTGTTGCCCTGCCAGAGAGAGAGATGGGGTCAGCATAGATCTCGCCGGAGGCATCCATCGGCCGAGACGGCGAAACCCACCCTGATGGGAGAGACAAGGTGCAACGGAAATTAACAAGCAGACACATCTATATCTATCTGTTGGACTATTCCTCTAATCTATAGGAGCAGAGATTTGCAAACGAAAACCAAAATTGCATCCGTGACGGCCCGTGCATACATACATATATACATGCATGGAGGACGCGTGTAACCGCTCGAATACACATGTGCGTACCTGCGAGGGCTCGTCCGCGAGATCCACATTTGGGCGGTGCAACTCTCTCTTCTCCTCCGCATGATCTGCCTCTTCCCCCGAGAGGCAATGGTGTTGGTTCGGCGGCGCGGTGGATGGATCTGAGGGGTGGTGCAGCAGCGGGGAGGGGATCAGAGCCTGCGCCTGCGGTCTCCGCCGGATCCTCATCGACGGCACGGCAGGGAGGGATAACCGAGAGATAGCAGTGGAGTGGAGGAGATTTGGGGAGGGTGCAAAATCCAAGGGGGGGGTTGCTCTCTCACTCACCTCGCCTCGTAGATCGATTGCATTTATTTATGGGAGAGGGGAGGAGGACTGGAGGACAAGCAGGCTAGTGCAGTGCAGCAGATCTCTCACCCGTTCATTAAAACCAATAAAACTTACAGAGTTCACAGGGGTACCAAAGCGACACCAAAAGGATTACAGTAACCCTCCAGTCTAGCAACTACCCAAAAACTACCACTCAAACGCTAAACTGGAAGTTAAACCGGACCCCGGGCCTAAATAAAGAGCACTATCCAAAGACCACGATCAAAGGAATACTAGTATATTACAGACCCTCTGAATTATCACAGTCGCAACACCACCTATCTGATCACCACATGAATCGAGCCAGATTGCTCAGGGTGTTCCTGAAATTGCTCCAGCGATGTTGTCCCTCCATAGGTTGAGGATGTGGTATTCTTCCAAGTGAAAATCCACCCAAAGTACACACACTTCAAGGCGCTGGGAGGGTCAGCGGGTTTCTCAGATTTTGCCTCATCCTGGTCATGAAGCAATCGATAAGCCCCCCTCCAAATCTTTGAAAGGGACCTTCCATTCCTTCAGATAGAGCAGAACCAGACGCCAAACCTGTTTCATATTAATCCAAGTTTTTCTATTAAAAACAATGCTATTTCTATTGTTCCACAGTGCCCAGAGGACGGCCGAGGTCACAACATTAAAATGTAAGCATCTCTTATTAGCAAGCCATTTAGAGGCTACAGATTCGTAGTCCACAACATGAAAGGAAAACACTTCAAAAACCTCCTCCCAAAGCTGCCTAGCTACAATGCATTCAAAAAGGAGGTGTTTGACTATTTCAATTTCCTTACAAAGCTCACATTCCAGTGGCTTTGGCATACCTCTAGCCCTCAGATTATCTCTAGTCATAATCTTATTCTGAGAAACCAGCCAAAGAAACACCTGAATTCTAGGTGGAATTTTTAGATTCCAAACAGCAGGGAGATAAATCGGCTTAATCCCTCTAAAATTCACTAAAGCATACATGGATTTGGAAGAATGAAACCCATTAGTTTCATATTGCCAGATTAGTTGATCCTCTTCATCAGAAAAAGCAACTGCTCTGGCAATATTCTGTAGGTCAAACCATTGAACCATCATATCATCAGAGAAGGTTCTCCTAAAATCACATTTTAGCTGGGATCCATCCCAGAGGTCAGCAATGGGTTTAGTTTGCTGATTAGAAACAATATACAAATCCCAAAATTGTGAGGCTAAAGGTGAGTTTCCAAACCAAATATCCTCCCAAAATCTGACTTTCCTACCATTCCCAACATGCCATCTATAACCAAACTTAGTGGCCCTAGTAGCCCACATCACACCTTTCCAGAAGGTAGAAGGATAGGTTTCCTGGCAACATAGGATATTTGGGGTTTTGTGTTATATTTAGCATCAATCACTTTCCTCCAAAGAGCTCCCTCCCTTTGAATATACCTCCTAACCTAAGACCCTATTAAGCACAGGTTCAGATCTTATAGGTTTGGTATTCCCATCCCTCCAAAATCTTTTTTCATGCATACTGAGGGCCAGTTGGCTAGGTGAATCTTATGGTTTCCTTCCTCATCATTCCAAAAGAAATTAGCTATTTGGGTATCAATCAGGCTCAGAGCCCACTTTGGAAACTTGAAAAAGGAAAGCAAATAAATAGGTATACTGGCTAAATAGGCTTGTATAAGTACTCTCTTTGCAGCAGAGGAGAGCAGCTTTCCCCTCCAACTAGCAATCCTTCTAATGATACTTTCTATCAAAGGTTGCAAATCTTCTCTTCTCAATTTACTATGATGAAGAGGGATCCCTAGGTACTTAACAGGAAAGTCACTAGCCACACATTGAAAAATCTCAATGAAAGGCTGGAGTTCCTCCTTTGACATGTTAATTGGGATCAATTCACTCTTATGATAATTGATCCTCATTCCTGAAAGTTGTTCAAAGCAGGTTAATATCCATTTAAGGTTAATTGCTACCCTTGATGGGTTCGTAGCATGGAAAACAAAAAATTTCTACCGCAAGAACGTACAAAACCTAAATCTAATCTAGATAAAAGCCAAGATCTAATCTATTAGACATGAGCAACGAGATAGATAGGAACTAACCCTCATAGATTCGAAAGCGTTAACGAGATTAGATCTCGTGGTTGATGTAGTCGATCACTTGCCGATCTCAAGATCGTGTGGACGATCCTTCCGGCGTCGCGTTCCAGCAGCGCTTCCGCAGTCGGTCAAGTGGACGATCCTTCCGGCGCCGCGAATCGGCACCGCTTCCGCAGTCGGTCATACGTGCGGAGTCGAATCAGACCTTCCTCTCCCCGTTCCAGCGAGCAGCGGAGGTAGTAGATCTTCTCCACGGAATCCCAGCAGCACGACGGCGTGGTGGTGGTGGTGGTGGAGTAGAGAATTCTCCAGGGCTTCGCCTATGCCTGTGCAGAAGATGGTGGAGGAGAGAGACGGCAGAGATTGGGTGTTATGGGAGCAAGGGAGGAGGGGGCGCCCCTGCCCCTCTATTTAAAGAAGGGAGGCACCTAGGGAGGGGGAGTCCTTGTAGGACTCCCCTCCCTTGTAGGCAGGCGGATTGGAGGTGGGGGGAGGAGTCCTCCTCCCCCACGACTCCGTATCTTGACCCACCAGGACTCCTTGATCCCTATCTTGATTTTCAAGCAAACTCCAAGATATCTTCTAGAACCTTCCGGAACATTCCGAAACCTTCTAGAATCCTCATACAAACACTCCGGAACATCTCCTAACTTAGAAAATGATCCCGTATATATGAATCTTATTCTCCGGACCATTCTGGATCTCCTCGTGATGTCCCGAATCCAATCCAAGACTCCGAACAACATTCGGTCTCCAACGCATATTCCATATCTACTTAAAACAACTTCGAACCTTAAGTGTGTCACCCTACGGTTCGTGAATATGCAGACATGATAGAGACACATCTCCTATCAATAACCATCAGCGGGACCTGGAGATCCATAATGGCTCCCACATACTCAACGATGACTTCGCGATCGATTGAACCATTTACATATGAAACCAATTCCCTTTGTCTCACGATACTATACTTATCCGAGGTTTGATCGTCGGTATCTCCATACCTAGTTCTACCTCGTTACTGATAAGTACTCTTTACTCGTTCCGTGATATGTCATCCCTTGTGACCCAGTCACATGCTTGCAAGCTAACTAGATGACATTCCACCGAGAGGGCCCAGAGCATATCTATCCGTCATATGGATGGACAAATCCCAATCTTGGTTCATGCGCTTCAACACATACTTTTAGAATACCCAATGACAACTTTATAACCACCCAGTTACGAAGCGGCGTTTGATGTCATCAAAGTATCCATCCAGTGATGGTGATTAACATAACCTCATGGTCGAAGGGTTAGGTTACTATGTATTTGAAAGCTTACAGCAATACGAACTTAATGACTTGATCTTATGCTACGCTTACTATGGGTGTGCGTCCATCACATCATTCTCCTAATGATATAACCTTGTTATTAATCACATCCTAATGTCCATGATCAGGAAACCATGATCATCAATTAATCAACAAGCTAGTTCAACAAGAGGCTTACTAGGGACTCTCTTATGTTTACAAAACACACAAGTATTAGTGTTTCCTAATAATACAATTATAGCATGTGATGTAAACATTCATCATAAACACAAAGATATAATAATAACCACTTTTATTATTGCCTCTTGGGCATATCTCCAACAGTCTCCCACTTGCACTAGAGTCAATAATCTAGATTACATGGTAATATACCGAACACCCATGGCGTTCTGGTGTTGTTCATGCTTTGCCTTAGGGAGAGGTTTAGTCAACGGATCTGCCACATTCAGATCAGTGTGTACTTTGCAAATCTTTATGTCACCATCTCGGACATACTCGCGAATAGCGTGGAAACGTAGCTTGATGTTCTTTAGCTTGCTATGTGACCTTGGCTCCTGTGCATTAGCTATGGCACCTGTGTTGTCACAGTAGATGGCCATCGGGTCCAACGCACTGGGAACCACATCAAGTTCAGTAATGAATTCCTTCATCCAAACGGCTTCTTGTGCAGCCTCCGAAGCAGCTATGTATTCCGATTCAGTTGAAGATTTCGCCACAACGCTTTGCTTCGCACTCCTCCAGCTCACTGCAGCACCATTCAAAATAAATACGTATCCCGACTGTGACTTCGAGTCATCCGGATCGGTGTTCCAACTAGCATCAGTGTAACCGTTTACAACAAGCTGTTCATCACCTCCATAAGAAAGAACCATATCCTTAGTCCTATTCAGGTACTTTAGGATATTCTTGACCGCTGTCCAGTGCTCCATTCCAGGATCACTTTGATATCTGCTAGTCAAACTAACAGCATGTGCTATATCCGGTCTTGTACACAGCATGGCATACATGATAGAACCTATGGCCGAGGCATAGGGAATATTATTCATTTTCTCTCTATCTTCTGCCGTAGCTGGACTTTGAGTTTTACTCAAGGTCTTACCTGACAACATGGGCACGAACCCTTTCTTGCTATCTTCCATTCTAAACTTCTTTAGAACTTTGTCCAAGTATGTACTTTGTGAAAGCGCTATTAGGCGTCTTGATCTATCTCTATAAATCTTGATGCCTAGAATATATGCCGCTTCGCCAAGATCCTGCATTGAAAAACTATTATTCAAATAGGTTTTGACGCAATTAAGAAGTTCTATATCATTCCCAATCAACGATATGTCATCTACATATAGTACTAGGAATGCTACAGAGCTCCCACTCACTTTCTTGTAAATACAAGCTTCTCCATAAGTTTGTATAAACCCAAATTTTTTGATTACTTTATCAAAACGTTGATTCCAACTCCGGGATGCTTGCTTCAGTCCATAAATGGAGCGCTGAAGCTTGCATACCTTGTCAGCGTCTTTAGGATCGACAAAACCCTTGGGTTGTACGATATACAACTCTTCCGCAATGTCACCATTAAGGAACGCCGTTTTGACATCCATCTGCCAAATCTCATAATCGAAATGTGCAGCAATTGCTAACAAAATCCTCACAGACTTTAGCTTCGCTACTGGTGAGAAAGTCTCATCATAGTCAACTCCTTGAATTTGTCGGAACCCTTTCGCGACAGGTCGAACTTTATAGACGGTAACATTACCATCAGCATCTGTTTTTCTCTTGAAAATCCATTTGTTCTCGACAGCCTTACGGCCATCCGGTAAGTCCACCAAAGTCCACACTTGGTTTTCGTACATGGATCTCATTTCGGATTTCATGGCTTCTAGCCATTTGTCGGAATTTGGGCTCACCATAGCTTCTTCATACGTCGCAGGGTCATCAGCGTTGTCCACCAACATGACGTTCAAGGCAGAGTCATACCAATCAGGAGTGGTACGAACCCTCGTTGACCTGCGAGGTTCAGTAGTAACTTCGTTTGAAGTTTCATGATCATTATCATTAGCTTCCTCTCCAATTGGTGCAGGCGGCAAAAAACATCTTCCGGTGCTGCGCTACTCTCAAATCCGAGAGAAGGTTCAATAACCTCATCGAGTTCTACTTTCCTTCCACTCACCTCCTTCGAGAGAAACTCCTTCTCAAGAAAGGATCCATTCTTTGCAACGAAAACTTTCCCTTCGGATCTATGATAGAAGGTATACCCAATTGTTTCTTTAGGGTATCCTATGAAGACGCATTTCTCCGCTTTGGGTTCTAGCTTATCAGGTTGTAACTTCTTTATATATGCTTCGCAACCCCAAACTTTAAGGAACGACAACTTAGGTTTCTTACCAAACCACAATTCGTACGGTGTCGTTTCAACGGATTTAGATGGTGCCCTATTTAAAGTGAATGCGGTTGTCTCTAATGCATAGCCCCAAAATGATAACGGTAAATCTGTAAGAGACATCATAGATTGAACCATATCTAAGAGAGTTCGATTACGACGTCCGGACACACCATTGCGCTGTGGTGTTCCCGGCGGTGTCAACTGTGAAAGTATTCCACATTTCTTTAAATGCATGCCAAACTCATAACTCAGATATTCACCTCCGCGGTCAGAACGCAGAAACTTAATATTCTTGTTACGATGATTTTCCACTTCACTCTGAAATTCCTTAAACTTCTCCAAAGTTTCGGACTTATGTTTCATAAAGTAGATATACCCATATCTACTTAAGTCATCCGTGAAAGTGAGAACATAACGATATCCACCACGCGATGCTACACTCATTGGTCCGCACACATCGGTATGTATTATTTCCAATAAGTCTGTAGCTCGCTCCATTGTACCAGAGAATGGAGTCTTAGTCATTTTTCCCATTAGACATGCTTCGCATCTTTCAAGTGATTCAAAATCAAGTGATTCAAGAAGTCCATCAGAATGGAGTTTCTTCATACGCTTCACTCCAATGTGACCAAGACGACAGTGCCACATGTATGTAGAATTATCATTCAATTTTATTCGTTTAGCATCTATGTTGTGAACATGTGTATCACTACTATCGAGATTCAGTAAGAATAAACCATTCATCTCAGGTGCATTACCATAAAAGATATTACTCATATAAATCGAACAACCTTTATTCTCGGACTTAAAAGAGTAACCGTCTCGCAATAAACAGGATCCAGATATAATGTTCATGCTTAACGCAGGCACCAAATAAAAATTATTCAAATTTAAAACTAATCCCGAAGGTAGATGTAGAGGGAGCGTGCCGACGGCGATCACATCAACCTTGGAGCCATTTCCAACGCGCATCGTCACCTCGTCTCTTGCCAGTCTTCGTTTATTCCGCAGCTCCTGTTTCGAGTTACAAATATGAGCAACCGAACCAGTATCAAATACCCAGGCACTACTACGATTACTAGTAAGATACACATCTATAACACATATATCAAATATACCGTTCTTCTTGATGTTGTCGTTCTTCAGATCCGCCAGGTACTTGGGGCAGTTACGCTTCTAGTGACCAACATCCTTGTAGTAGAAGCACTCAGTTTCAGGCTTAGGACCAGCCTTGGGCTTCTTAGTAGGTGCGGCAGCTTTCTTGCCGTCCTTCTTGAAGTTGCCCTTGTTCCTATGCTTGCCCTGTCTCTTGAAATTGGTGGTCTTATTGACCATCTACACTTGGTGCTCCTTCTTGATCTCCACTTCAGCAGTTTTCAGCATGGACGATAGTTCAGGCAACGTCTTGTTCATGCAGTGCATGTTGTAGTTCATCACAAAGTTCTTGTAACTTGGTGGCAGTGATTGAAGGAGACGGGAATCCCCAATTCATTAGGAATCGATATTCCCAACTCTTGGAGCTTCTTTGCGTACCGAGACATGGTGAGAACGTGCTCGCTAACGGAGCTTCCCTCTTCCATCTTACAGTTAAAGAACTTTTCGGAGGCCTCATAGCTCTCCATGGCCGCGCGAGTCTCAAAAATTAGCCTGAGCTCCTTAATGATCTCGAATGGGTCGTGGTGCTCAAAACGCTTCTGGAGCTCCGCTTCTAAACCGTACAGGATGGCAGACTGAACTGTGGAGTAATGATTTTTCCGAGTGGCGAAAACATTCTTTTTGTCATCGGTGGCATTATCTACAGGTGGGTCACCTAGCGGTGCTTCGAGCACATAGGTCAACTGACCAGCCCTGAGGACGATCTTCAGTCCACGGAACCAATCCGTGAAATTGCTTCCATTGTTCTTAAGCTTTTCTTTCTCTAGGAACGCATTGAAATTGATGGAGGGGGTCGCCATAATCTACAACAATTTGCAAGTAGTTTAGACTAAGTTTATGACAAATTGAGTTCAAATTTAATTCTTAAACTAACTAGGTGAACTCCCACTCAAAACAACATCCCTCACATTGTCTTAGTGATTACACGAACCAAGTCCACTACACCAAGTCCGATCTTCACGAGAGAAGATGTAGTTTCATCGGCGAACAATCTTCATGTTCATCATATCATTTATATGACTCATGTTCTACCTTTCGGTATGCCGTGTTCCGAGACCATGTCTGTACTTGCCAGGCTCGTCAAGATAACCTTAGTTTCCGCATGTGAAAATCTGGCTTGCACCCGTTGTATGCACACGTAGAATCTATCACATCCGATCATCACGAGATGCTTCGAAACGACGAGTCTTAGCAACGGTGCCAACTAAGGGTGAAAACTTTAT
Organism: Avena eriantha; assembly: GCA_910589775.1. Taxonomy (NCBI): domain Eukaryota; kingdom Viridiplantae; phylum Streptophyta; class Magnoliopsida; order Poales; family Poaceae; genus Avena; species Avena eriantha. Next base: position 399,311,458 of record OU342745.1, read on the forward strand.
TACTTGATATTTAGTGAGAGGGATCATCTTATAAAGCTACCGTCGCGATCTAAGCAATACAAGATGCATAAAGGATTAACATCACAAGCAATTCATAATTAGTGTGATATGATATGGCCTTTTCTTCTTACGCCTTTGATCTCCATCTCCAAAGAACGAACATGATCTCCATCATCACCAGCATTGCGTCAAGGTCAGTGGCGCCGCTTCATGGTTGTCCATCATCACTAGCAACTACTACAACTACTTGGAATAAAGTTATTACAGGATGAATAGACACGCATGTCTTAACAGAATTAAAGACAACCATTAGGCTCCTGCCGGTTGCCATATTACAACAAGGATCATTTCATACATAAAATACAATCATAATCACATGATGTCCATATCACATCACAAAACCCCTACAAAAACAAGTTAGACGCCTCTAATTTTCTTTGCATGTTTTACGTGGTTTGGGGCTTTCGCATAAGACCGATATTACCTACGAACAAGAACCACAACGTTGATACAAGTGTTATCAGATGCTCATTGTAAATTGAATATTAACTATGGTGGGAGAGACAGACACCCGCAAAGCCACTTGTGCAAAGCAAGTTGCACGTCAAGCGTGGAGCAAGTCTCATGTGCGATGACATGTAATGTTAGCCCGAGCCGCTTCATCCCACCATGCCGCAAGATGCAAAGTACACGCTAAGACACCGACAACAAAAGCATCAACGCCCACAAAAACATTGTGTTCTACTCGTGCAACAGATCTACGCATAGATACGGCTCTGATACCACTGATGGGTTCATAGCATGGAAAACAAAAAATTTCTACCGCAAGAACGAACAAGACCCAGATATAATCTAGATAAAAGCCAAGATCTAATCTATTAGACATGTGCAACGAGATAGATAGGAACTAACCCTCGTAGATCCGAAAGTGTTAACGAGATTAGATCTCGTGGTTGATGTACTCGATCACTTGCCGATCTCAAGATCGTGTGGACGGTCCTTCCGGCGTCGCGTTCCAGCAGCGCTTCCGCAGTCGGTCAAGTGGACGATCCTTCCGGCGCCGCGTTTCGGCAGCGCTTCCACAGTCGGTCACACGTGCGGAGTCGAAGCAGACCTTCCTCTCCTCATTCCAGCGAGCAGCGGAGGTAGTAGATCTTCTCCACGGAATCCCAGCAGCACGACGGCGTGGTGATGGTGGTGGAGTAGAGAATTCTACAGGGCTTCGCATATGCCTATGCAGAAGAAAGGAGGAGGAGAGAGGCGGCGGAGATTGGGAGTTATGGAGCGGAGGTGGAGGGGGCGCCCCTGCCCCTCTATTTAAAGGGGGTGAGGCGCCATGGGAGGGGGAGTCCTTGTAGGACTCCCCTCCCTCTAGGGCCGGCGGATTAGGGAGGGGGGGAGGAGTCCTCCTTCCCCACGACTCCTAGTCTTGACCCACCAGGACTCCTTGATCCCTTCCTTGGTTTTCAAGCAAACTCCAACAAACCTTCCAGAACCTTCCGGAACATTCCGAAACCTTCTAGAACCCTCATACAAATACTCCGGAACATTTCCTAACTCAGAAAATGATCCCCAATATATGAATCTTATTCTCCGGACCATTCCGGATCTCCTCGTGATGTCCCGAATCCAATCTGAGACTCCGAATAACATTCGGTCTCCAACGCATATTCCATATCTACTTAAAACAACTTCGAACCTTAAGTGTGTCACCCTACGGTTCGTGAATATGTAGACATGACAGAGACACATCTCCTATCAATAACCATGAGCGGGACCTGGAGATCCATAATGGCTCCCACATACTCAACGATGACTTCGCGATCGATTGAACCACTTACGAAACCAATTCCCTTTGTCACGCGATACTATACTTATCCGAGGTTTGATCGTCAGCATCTCCATACCTAGTTCTACCTCGTTACTGATAAGTACTATTTACTCGTTCCGTGATATGTCATCCCTTGTGACCCAGTCACATGCTTGCAAGCTAACTAGATGACATTCCACTGAGAGGGCCCAGAGCATATCTATCCGTCATATGGATGGACAAATCTCAATCTTGGTCCATGCGCTTCAACACATACTTTCAGAATACCCAATGACACCTTTATGACCACCCAGTTACGAAGCGGTGTTTGATGTCATCAAAGTACCCATCCGGTGATGGTGATTAACACAACCTCATGGTCGAAGGATTAGGTTACTATGCATTTAAAAGCTTACAGCAATATGAACTTAATGACTTGATCTTATGCTATGCTTACTATGGGTGTGTGTCCATCATATCATTCTCCCAATGACATAACCTTGTTATTAATCACATCCTAATGTCCATGATCAGGAAACCATGATCATCAATTAATCAACAAGCTAGTTCAACAAGAGGCTTACTAGGGACTCTCTTATGTTTACAAAACACACATGTATTAGTGTTTCCTAATAATACAATTATAGCATGGGATGTAAACATTCATCATAAACACAAAGATATAATAATAACCACTTTTATTATTGCCTCTTGGGCATATCTCCAACACTAGCAACACGATCTGGGCACCCACGGCCCTTGCCACGCCGCCCTTTGGGCCGACGGTCCTGCCTTCCTGGATTTGGGTAGCCGTGGGGTTGTGGTGGAGGTGGGTTTGGGGGCGGTATGGTTGTGGTGGGGGGTATATGGTGGCGGCTGCTGATAGGGTATAGGGGCATATGCATGTGGGGGATAATTAGGTGTAGGAGGGTGACTGTATGGAGCCGGGGCATAGGTGTTGTGTGGGATGGGTTGTGATGGTGGGGCGGCATGGTATGGGGATGGCGGGGCAGCAGGGTATGTTGGTGTAGGGAGAATTGGAGGCTGTGGTGGCGGGGTGTGGGGATAAACGGGACGGCGAGGGGCAGCATTGATGGAGGAAGTAAAAGTACCAGTGTTCTGACCCGTTGCAACGAGCATATTTTCATGAGATTCATAGGATAAAAGCTGAGAGCACATGTCGCCATGTAGTCTTTAAGCTCGTCATCATCGACCTTCTTTCCCGCAGCAGCAAGTTCAGAGGCAAAACCTTCCATCTTGGTGAGAAACTGAGATGCAGTCATATCAAGTTTTTTTGTATTTGTAAGAGCTCCACGGAGGGCAGAAACTCGAGACTTGGATTGAGTAGAGAAAAGCTCAAGAATAGCACCCCAGACATCCTTGGCGTGTACAAGGCCATAGACATGGGAGAGAAGATCATCACCAAGAGAATTTACCAGGAAGCTCACCACCGCTTGATCCTTAGTTACCCATACATCATATTCTGGATTGGGCACGGTGATCTTTTTCTGATTTGCATCTAACGCGTCCAGCGTCTGCGGCGGCGCAAGGGAGGTTCCATCCAGGAACTCAAGAGCTCGAGCACCGCGGAGGGACGGCATGAATTGAGTGTGCCATGAGAGGTAGTTGTCGCGGTTGAGCTTCGTCGCCGGTGGAGAGCCGATGATGGCCGACGGGTTTGTAGAGGTCGACATGATCTAGGGTTTTTGGGAGGGAAGGTATTGTGTGTCGTTGGGGAAGAAAAACCTAGGGAATTGGATGTATGGGTCTTGATCTATGGGGAGAGGCAGTCCTGGAGGTGTTTGGGAGTAGGACAAGGGCCGGCGGTGGTGGAGAAGAGAACCACGACGGCGGCGGCGGCTAGATGGGAAGATGAGAGGCTCGTGATACCATGTTGGAGTTCGTAGGATTGTGAGAACGATCGTTAGCTCTCCTGAGCCGATCGGTTACGTGTTATATGAGGGTGGAAAAGCCCCACACGTGGCAGTACAGAGAGGTATACGTATACGGGTGGAGTACTACTCCATACCGTATGTATATAGAAAACAAACTCTAACAAGCTCGACGGTTTGCCAATTTTTACCACACTTGAGATTGCAATTTTATTCCCCACGTGCGCACTCTTTTTCTCTTCTACACACAGACCTAAGCTTATTATAGCAAACTCAGTCATATCAATATATCAATCAAACATGTATATAATAGATATATAATTCATAAAACCATGCATGAACATGAATGCCAGAGATGGGTTCTACCTTATTTTATTTTTGAAAAAGATGGTGTCACTAGTACAAAACACAGAATTAGAGACACTGGCCAGAGTCGGTTCTCGCTGGGATAAAACTAACCGCCTCCGAATGCCACCCCCTCGGTCGTTTTTCCCGTAAAACCCGCCTCCGAAGGAACGACCGACTCTTGTAAACTTCTTTTCCGGCATTGCGTAGTTCGGCAGCAACTGTTTGCTTCGAGTTGTGTCGGCACCCTAGTTAGTTATGCTTAATTTTTATTTTATCGGGGTCCTTTCCGGAAACCCTCACCCAGCTGCATATGCATCCGGTATGAAAAAAACATTTTTTAAAAAGTTGAAAATTTTGAAAAATAAATATGATGATGTGTAGCTTTACATTTGAGGTGTACACGAAGTCATTGCACCGAAAACCGATATATTTTGTGTGATGTGTAAAAAACATAATTTTTTATGTCATGAAGCACATTATTTTAGCACCAAATTTTGTCTGCACAAGCCACCCAAAATATTCATTTTTCGTGGAACGACTTTGCGCTCACCTAAAACTTAAGGCTCTACGTGCACATATTTTTTTAATTTTTTTTGGCATTTCAAAATTTGAAAATATCAAATTCAAATAAAGGGTGCATATGCACCGAGGAGTAAAAAAACCACGTCCCGTCCTTTCTGGCTAGTTTCCTAGACACATGTCTTCTCTAGGGAGACAGGTGGTGTCTATAAGACAATTTGTAGACAATATTATAGACAACTTATATAGCAGTCTATCGGTAAGATATTTATTTTTAGCATAGCTATGTGTGAGTACAAATTACAGACACTACTCATACAATAATAAAATTATTGTCTGTAAGCTGTCTGTAAGATTTCTACAGACTGTCTAGAACTTTATAGATAGCTCACTCTCTCTTCTCCACGTAAGCAAAATCATTTATAACCTTGCGTTGCAGACAGTTGACTTAACACTATTGTACATGCCCTCAGCCCGTCAAGCACTTTCAGCATGTGTGTACTCTGCATGTCTGTGGCTCACATGATGCAGATACTGTAAAAATGGCAAGTCTTCTTCGCGTGTTCAGAAAAACAGTAAACATGGTAAAAGCTAAACGGTAACCACCAGCAGTAGTACAGTCAAAGCTGGAAACAATTACTGTCGAGTGAAACGAAAGCATTTTTACTGCAACGAATTTTGTGCTTCAAGCTCTCGTCGAGCACGGCTAGCCTGCACGGTAAACATATATGTTACCATTATGTTTGGACATGTGCTGTCACGGGCAGAGAAAGTCTTCCGAGTGGGAGCCTTTGGTAACAAAATTCTTTACTTTAGAGGTTAAATTTCTTCGGTTACAAACATTAATCATGATCCGTAAAATGCGCACGTTATCATTATCACCGACGTTTTTTTGTCTTCCTTTTTTTAGGGGGCGTTTCCACCTACTTACTTTTTTTAGACCCGTACTGAGCATCACCCAGAGGAGGATTCCCATCCAACATCCGGCTCCGGAGACGCAGATCAAAAACACGTGCGTCTGATTCGTAAAAGAAGACCAGCCTACTAGGTGAAGCCTCACGTTGAGCCTCCTCTCTGCCGCTGAAAAATATCCTTCCTCTACTCCTTCTACTCCGGCACAAAACCAGTGACATCTCAGCTCGTCCCACCACCACATCTTTCAGAGCTCCGGCAAGACCTTGTCGGCACGCATCATCGTCGACCACCGCTCGTCGTAGCACCGCCCTCCACCGTTTGTAGCATTCCGGCCCGTAGTTCGTAGTACCGTCGTCCAGGTCTGAAAGCAGCGCGGACTCCGGCAAGTAGCATTGACGTCGTCGCATCGTCATCACGGCCAATCCCTACACCGATGGTCCGGTCTACGCCCACGGCTGCCGTCGGTCTATCCCATCCTACGTCGACGGCAAACCTGGGCCGAAGGCTGGTTTGCTCGGCTGCCCGCCTCAGGGCCTACGCCGATGGCCTCGACAAATAGCCGTCGGCGTAGCGCTAGGCTGTCCGCGCCTTCGTCTCCCGTAGTGGCTTGTGTAACACCCCAAAATAAGCATATCTATCTTGTGGCTTTTGCACTGGTCCTAAGTCATTATATTTATGTACCCATGTTTCTTGTGTAAGATTTCTATTTTTTCAATACTTAAATGATATTGATACATTTTTTGAAGCAAGGGAAGGACGCGGAAGGGTCAAGTGCTGCATTAATCGGTGGGAAAGATTACATACAGGGCATCAGAAAAAAGCATGAAAGCACATAGGCTCTGGTCTTTTACATAAAGAACCTAAAAAGGAGAATTGCAATCGGGTCCTTCTCCACCGGGGACGATGATGCACTCGACGCCACGGTAGCCAGCACCCACGCCGGGGACGGAACTACTTGGCGAAGGCGTGACGGAGAGCGCCATGACGGAGTGGCATAGGCACCTCCGCATCGGCAAGGAAGCTTGGAGGTTGAAGCCGCGGCTTGTCCATAACAGTCACGCGGAGTGGTTACCTTGACCAAAAATAGCTGCGGCGCAAGCTCGCCGTCGCTTGGGAACTCCGCCAGTCGCAACAACAAATTCCTACCGGCGAGGGGGAAAGCCGGTCACTCCCTTCCCATCACTTAGACCACCTCACAGTGGCTGCAAAGGAGAGGAAGACAAGTAGAACAAACCTTCTCCTCCCTACGACCACAAGCCTTCAGCTACCGCAAGAAGAAGTAGTGGCCACCTAACTTCGCACTGCTGCCACAAGTCGGAGAAGGTAACCGAAGAAGATAGTAGCAGAAGGCAAGCGCCGCATGGATCTTATTACAAGGGCGAGTGATGGTCTTCTCGTCCGCTGCCTTCGGCTCTCCCCATGAGAGCACCACCGCAAGGAGAAGAGGGACCACATCGAGAGAGGGGAGATCCAAGCCCACCTGCTCAAAGTACCCGATGGAAGCCTTATTTGGAGGGATGCACGTGCTCGACTCGTTCCTCTGGACCACCGCTTGCCACCGACGAGGCACATCGGAGCGGGGGAGCCACGAGGCGTGGTGGATCTGGCCACCGGAGTCCACCAACCAACCCTCAGTCGCCACAAGGGACAAAACAACTACAACTAAAATACACAGGGGTGGGTCCCTCGCCTAGTCTCGACGCTGACCATCACCTGAGAAGAGGGGGGAGGGGTCGGACGGCCCCAAGGAGGAAGGAACCTTGGTGGAGAGATGGGGGAGGAGAGCGGTGCAAGGAAGAAGAGGGACGATTTTGTCTATATTGACACATTCAGAACCATTCTCCTATAAAAAAGAGAGAGAAACACCGAAAAATAGTTCACCCGAGAGCCAAACTATTTACTTCTTCAAAATTGCCGTAAAATGTCTATAGAATCGGGGTGAATTTTTAGCTTTGCGACAAGTAAATAACGAAGAACAAAAATAAAATCGCAGCAAGGGGGGCACAGATTTAACGTGGAAAACACTCTTCAACAAAGAGAGGGAAAAAACCACGGGCACCAGCCAGCAAATCTTCACTATAATGAGGAGTGTTTACACAACGCCGGGGATTTCACAGATGCAACTTATCCCAGTCGGCGGCTTACAAGAGGTATATATAGCGGTGGTAGCCTCCTTAATAGAATTTGGATCATACTTCAACAAACTCCACCTTGAGACAAATTCCTTCTTATAGCATCAGCAACAATCATCTCGCTGAACAAACAAAGAAAACACCTTCGACGCCAACAGCCACTTGGGCTAAGCAGTTATACCAACTAAGCTTGAGCATAGCTCAAACTTAGCAACATGAACAGGATTTGTCATCATATCAGCAGGATTATCATGAGTGCTTATCTTGCAAACTTTCAGTGTACCTTATGAAACAACATCACGAACATAATGGTACTTGATATCAATGTGCTTTGTTCTCTCATGGAACATCTGATCCTTAGTAAGGTAAATAGCACTTTAACTGTCACAGAACAGGTTAATGCAAGAATCATCCTCACAAAGCTCAGCATATAAACCTTTCAACCAAATATACTCTTTGCAAGCTTCATTAACAGCCATATATTCTGCTTCGGTTGTAGATATAACAACAACTGGTTGCAGTGTTGCCTTCCAACTCACGGCACATCCACCTACCGTGAACGCATAACCTGTGAGGCATCTTCTCTTATCCAAGTCGGCAGCAAAATCTGAATCCACATAGCTTGCGAGTCCCTCACCAGTCTTGCCAAACTTTAAGTAAGCATTGGATGTGCCACGGAGGTACCTGAAAATCCACTGAACAACTTTCCAATGTTCTTTACCAGGATTAGACATGTAATGACTCACCAAACTCATAGCATATCATAAATCAGGGCAAGAACAAACCATGGTATGTATCAAGGAACCAATAACACTAGAATAAAGAACTCGAGACATGTACTCAATATCCTCATCAGAACTAGGACATTGCAATGCTAACAATTTAAAGTGAGGAGCAACAGGAGTACTAACAGACTTTGCATCATGCATATTAAAACGTTGAAGGACTTTCTCAACGTAACTTTGCTGACTAAGAAACAACAACCTAGATTTTCTGTCCCGTTTAATTTTCATACCTAGGATTTTCTTAGCAGCACCAAGATCTTTCATCTCAAATTCACTACTTAGATGTGCCTTGAAAGTAGTGATTTCTTTCATGCTCTTGGCAGCAATTAACATATCATCAACATATAACAACAAGTAAATAGGTGATCCATTAACAAACTTTATGTAAACACAACTATCGAACTGAGACCTCTTAAAACCTTGTGAGATCATAAATGAATCAAACATTTTATACACTGTCTTGGAGATTGCTTCAAACCATAAAGCGACCTCTTCAATTTGCATACAAAATCCTCTTTTTCAGGAACTATGAACCCTTCAGGTTGGTCCATGTTAATCTCCTCCTCTAGTTCACCATGCAGAAAAGCAGTCTTTACATCTAGCTGCTCAAGCTCAAGATCATGCATAGCAACAATACCAAAGAAAGTACGAATAGAACTATGCTTCACAACCGAAGAGAAAACATCATTATAATCAATACCTGAAATCTTGCTGAAACCTTTTGCTACTAACCTTGCCTTAAACCTTGGAGGCTCATTAGGATACAAACCTTCCTTTCTCTTGTATATCCACTTACAACGGACGACCTTCTTATGTTTAGGCAAACGCACAACTTCCCATGTGCCATTCTTATCAAGCGATTGCATCTCTTCTTGCATAGCAGAAACCTACTTCTCACGGTCAACGGATGCAATAGCCTCATTGTATGTAGCAGGTTCAGTATGATGCTCCACCTGTTCAGCACAACTCAGAGCATAATAAGAAAGATTACACTCTTCAATTAAACGACGAGGTGGAACTATGTTACGCCTTGGTCTATCAGCAGCAATAGATTCCTGTGGCTGCTGCAAAACAGTAGATGAGTGCTGAACAACATCATCATCAATATTTTCCTCATGAGTATCATCAACGACATCATTATTATCAATAGTTTTCTGCAGATGCTCCACCTGCACACTAACTCCCTCTCTCCAATAGCAACATGAGAGGGATCTGATGGTAAGCTGTCATGATACATAACGGATTCATTGAAAACAACGTTCCTACTCAACAAAATCTTTTTAGTTCAGGATTTTATAGTTTATATGCCTTAACTCCTGAACCATAATCAAGGAATATGCACTTGATAGCTCTAGGCTCTAACTTTCCATTATCAACATGAGCATAAGCAGTACAACCAAAAACTCTCAACTGTGAATAATCAGCAGACGAACCTGACCATACCTCAATAGGAGTTTTCTTCTCAAGTGGAATAGAAGGCGACCTGTTAATAAGGTAGCACGCTGTGTTGGTTGCTTCAGCTCAGAAACGTCTATACATACCTGGATTGGATAACATACAACGAGCCCTCGAGATGATGGTTATGTTCATACGCTCAGCCATGCCATTCTGCTGGGAAGTGTAAGGGATAGTGTGGTGCCTGATTATACCATCATTACTGCAAAACTCCTCAAACTCATTAGAATAGAATTCCATACCATTGTCAGTACGTAGTACCTTTATCTTCTTTTCAGTTTGCTTTTCTATTATAACTTTCGACTTCTTAAAAACATCAAAAACATCAGATTTATGTTTTAGAAAATATGGCCACACTTTTTTTGAGTAGTCATCAATAATAGTAAGCATGTAATTAGCACCACCAATAGAAGTCTTACGGGAAGGTCCCCAAACATTAGCATGCACATAATCTAATATGTCTTTGGTGGTATGAACGGAAGCATTGAATTTAACTCTTTTATGCTTACCAAACACGCAGTGCTTATAGAACTCAAACTTACCCAAGTTGCAACCATCAATCAGCTCTCTCTTAACCAACTCTGCCGTGTCATGTTCGCTCATATGCTCAAGACGCATATACCATAGATTTGTTTTACCACAATCATCAGAATCATTAGAAGTAATAGCAGCAGCAATACCAGGCAAAGTGCTACCTCTAAGAATATATAACTTAGCAGAATTCATATCACATATCATGTGAATAAGAGAGCCTTTCGATACCTTTAACAATCTACGCCCTCCGACGTACTTGTATCCATCAACATCCATGGTACTCAGGGAGATCAAATTTCTGGCCATGTTTGGTATGTGCTTTACCTCAGTCAACGTACGTGTCACGCCATCATGTGTCCTGATCTTAACAGATCCAACTCCGACAATATAACATGGGTTGTCATTTCCCACACGTACAAAATCTCCAGTCTGCACAGACTCATACGAACTGAACCAATCTTTGTTATAGCAAATGTGAAACAAACATGTAGTATCAAGTATCCATTCATCATCAAGAGAAGCACAAGCAGCAAAAACGGCTAAACATGCACCGTCAGAACTATCACCAGAAACAACAGTAGCCTTACCAGTACCTTGATCCTTATCTTTCGGTTGGTAAATTCCGTTCCTTTTCTCCTTATTCTACAGCTTCCAACAATCATCAATAACATGATTAGATTTCTTACAATACCTGCAGTACTTGTCCTTTTCCTTGGATTTCGAACGACTTCTGCCGTCTTTGCTCTTATCTCGGTTGCCATGGTTGTTAAATCTCTCCTCGGTCCTGTCATGAACCTGCAGAGATTCAGCCTTGGAAGACGCTTCATTTGCATGCACCATAGTTTTCATCTTTTTCCTCTGTTTGAGGGCATCTTGTACTTCATCAAGGGTTATTTTATCACGGCTCAACAATATTGTATCACGAAAGTATGTATAAGAACTAGGCAGCGAGCATAAGAGTAATAGAGCTAGATCCTCATCATCATATTTTACTTCCATAAATTGCAAATCAAAAATAATCTCTCTGAAAAGAGATAAGTGATTCATTACCAATCCACCTTCCTGCAATCTATGCGAGAACAACTTCATCTTCACATGCATCTTACTGGTTAGATCCTTTGACATGCAGATCGATTCTAGTTTCCCCCAAAGAGCAGCAGCAGATTTTTCTGTCAAAACTTCCTGCAAAATATTATTGGACAGATAAAGTTGAATCATAGACAAAGCCTTACGGTCTTTCCGCTTCTCTTCGTCAGACCAGGTCTTAGCATCCTTTTTCCCGAATCCTTCCAGCGCTTCATCCAGATCTGAAGTTTGTGCGAGAATCGTCCGTATCTTCACCTGCCACAAGCAGAATCTTGTGGCGTAGGCCAGCTGCGGTAGAACGAACTTCAATGGCGACATGTCGCAAACCCTAGATTAAAACCTGGGACTCTGATACCACCTGTTAGCTTTGCGATAAGTAAATAACGAAGAACGAAAATAAAATCGCAGCAAGGGAGATACAGATTTTACGTGGAAAACCCTCTCCAACAAAGAGAGGGGAAAAAACACGGGCGCCAGGCAGCAAATCTTGACTATAACGAGGAGCGTTTACACAACATTGGGGATTTCACAGATGCAACTTATTTCAACCGACGGCTTATAAGAGATATATATAGCAGTGGTAACCTAGGTCATCAACGATCCGTACCATGGAAACTGAGTTAGCCTCCTTAATAAAATTTGGATCATACTTCAATATGAATGAACAGTGAACGGGGCACTACCACATCCTTTTTTCCCTGTTGGATCAGTACCCACGATCTGATGCATACAACTTACTACTCGTTCCATTTCTACTGTTTCTTTTCCTTTTCCTCGAATCAAAAGAATATAAGATGTTAGCTATGCGACGAGTTTCACTAGAGTGACTCCACCAGACCACATGCATGTTGGGGTCTGCTAGCTCACGTGCAAGCATCATTTTTTCCCCCGAATTATTTCTCTTTCTTTTCGCCTAGCTCTCGTATATGCGTATTGGTATATGTCTGTATCTCGCTAATCTGACAGCTACAGTACGGATCCTATGCTGATGGCCTGCTTCGATTACATGGCCTCGTCAGGTAAAAGCTTATCAATAGTGTATTCATTGTACTTAAGCACCGACGTGACATGGCAGTGCAACACTGACACGTTCCCTGCCTGCCAGTCTGACTGTCTCCGGCAGATTCGTGTCCACTAGGCTTTCTTGACCGAGCCGAAAATCTGTGGTGCCTCGATCTGGTGGTGCAATGGCCAACGGCGGCAGATGACTCTGTGTTGTCGAAGCGGCCAGCATAATTTTTTTTCCAATCAAAACGTTCGATAAACTGAACCTAATAATCAAGTAGTACCACAAATTTTGTGGTCACTAGTCCGACAATGCTATTAGTCACAGAAGAGACGCAAGAGGAATCCACAACAGCTAGTCACCACGCGAACTGCTCCCATCTCACTGTACAGTTCCATCCATCGACCTGATATCGATGTGCCGCAGCGTGGGCAACTCGTTGGCGTCCGGCACGACGGCGACCACGGCCATCCCGACGGCGTTCTTCCTGCCCTCGGTGCGGCCGAGCTTGGTCCCGCCGGTGGCGCTTCGCCCACCGCCGCTGCCACCACCGTTGGAGGTGCTCCGGGACTGGCGGCCCTTGCCGAGGTGGTGCTCGCAGAGGGAGTACCCGACCAGCGTGGGCTGGCTGCAGCGCCACCCGCGCCCGTTGACGCGGCTGCACCGGGACCCCTCGAGCAGCACCGCGGGGCCGCGCCGCCTCTTGGGCCCGTCGCTCTTGATCATTTCCTTCCCGTGCACGGGCGCAGTTGGCGACGTCACTGGCATGACTCCGTTGACGAGACGTTCTTCTCCGGCTCTGATCAGCGACCAGTCGCGATGCCCATTCTCTAGGCTGCAGTGCAATAAAGAACATTGTTTAATTATTTTATCGACACCTGGCTTCAGCTGCTGATACTACTGGTACTAATATAAAAAAATGATCTACAGTCAGTATGGCGAATTGGCCATTTTATGCATCACCAACTATGGCATGGTCGAATTGCATACCAAGGCACCCCATGGAAATAATGGGACGCTAGTACTATCTTGTACTATGCATGTGCAAGAAGGCAGAGTAGCTCGATCGGCACACATGGTCCATGCACCGGTGCATGTCTCCCATAGCCAGGGGAAGGGTGCGTTGCATTTCGTTGCACCCAGCGACAGAATGCAACGATGTGGGTATGGGAGGATGAAAACAAGACAGACAGACAGACAGACAGGCTGTAAGGCTATATGTGATCGTGGTCAAGATCGCACGATTCGATAGGAGAAGAAGAAAAAACTCAAATTTGGATGCCCGAGTGCACACCGGAACAGTCTTCCATTTTCTCGCCTCATGCTACGGCAGTAGAGTAGTGTGATTTGTGCCTACCATGGATGGGTTGGAGATTTCGGAGGACTGATGAGAGGGTCTTGTGTGACGAGTGACAACCAAGGGGACGGGTGGTGGCAGTGGCAGGTAGCACGTACTCCATTAAATTGGTTGGACCGGTGCGTGTCATGCGTGGAGCTGGCACTGAGGCATATAGAAACGGCAGCAGGACCGGGTCGAACGGGTCAGGAAAGAGGCCTTGGATGCTTTCCATTTATATCTGATTTAGTATGTCGTTACCACGACTATTACGATCGATCGATCACTAGCACCAACGAGACGCTTTCGTGTTCTAGTTATAGTCACGTACCTCCCGTGGCCGTCTGCTGCTGCTGCACCACCACCACCACCAGCCGGGGCGATCTCGCTGCCGCTGCGTCCCCCCACCACGTTGTTGCCCTGCCAGAGAGAGAGAGAGATGGGGTCAGCATAGATCTCGCCGGAGGCATCCATCCATCCGAATCCGAGACGGCGACGCCCTCCCTGACGAGATGAATTAACAAGCAGACATCTGTATCTACTCCATGTTCGACTGTTCCTCTAATCTACTAATATACTAGTATAGGAGCAGAGATTTGCAGACCAAAATTGCATCGACGGCATTGCATACAACATTAATGCACGCGTGTAACCGCTCGAACGGGCGTACCTGCGGCGGCTGCGAGGGCTCGTCCCCGAGATCCACATTCGCGCGGTGCAACTCCCCCAACTTGCTCTTCTCCTCCTCCTCCCGGGAGAGCAGCCAATGGTGTTGGTTGGCCGGCGGTGGCGGCGCGGTGGACGGATCTGAGGGGTGGCGCAGCGGGGAGGGGATCAGAGCCTGCGCCTGCGGCCGCCGCCGGATCCTCATCGCCGGACAGGCGACGGCAGGGAGGGATCGAGAGGAGATTTGGGGAGGGTGCAAATCGAAGGGGGGGTAGTGTCTGGTCTGGGGTGTTCTCTCACTCGCCTCGCCTCGCCTCATGGATCGATTGCATTTATTTATGGGAGAGGGGAAGAGGACTGGAGGACAAGTAGGTTAGTGCAGTGCAGCAAATTGGTGCAACACATATCTACAGATCGGAGTGAGGGAGGCGGGCGGGTGCGGAGCGGAAGGCGTGATCTGAGGTGAGGTGGGGTGGGGCTGCTTTGTTGCCCTCGCTCTCGTCTCTCCCTCTCGCATGCGCTGCGTTGCGATGTGACCCAATACGCCATGTGCGTGCGTGCGCGGTACAGCGGGTGCTGTGTACTCCATCCAAAGGGAGTAGTACAAAAGATGCAGTTTGTATCCGTAGCTTGCAGGATCCTCCTCCTCCTCCTCCTCCTCCTCCTCGGCACTAGCTGGAGCCTCGGGCCTCGGGGGTGATCAGGTGACTATGCGTTGTCACAACTCGCAAGAGTGTGTACGAAGTTGCCCAGGTAGCCCATGCCGTTGGGGACTGGCTACATGCTAACTTGGCGAGGAAACATACCCACAATAATCAGAACTTCGGAAGAGTGACGATATCGACATCGTGGCATATTTGATTCGAAGGAAATAACAACACTGCGGGGTATTGTTAATTTGTTGTTATCCACGGACAATGACGGATTGGGAGGCACGACCAATATCTTTACATATATGTATTTGTTCCCATTAACACAGTTCATTCGCCAGCTCCGCAACAGCGGAGATTCGCCAGCTCTTCGGCGCGTTCGACTTCACCGTCCACACGCCGGCCACTCGCCTAGCTTTCGAGTCCGTGGGCGACGAAATCAGCCTGGCGATCGGGAGCTTCCGCTTCCAAGTTGGTCAGATAGGCACGCTTCGCATGCCTGACCAACCGACGGTGCCGTCGATTGCCCCAGCATCATGGTTCTCTTCATCGATCGGCACCCTCAGTAAGCTCAATACCCCGACAACAGTCGAGAACACGGTCAGCGACAGCAGTCGCGAATCCGATCTGAGAGATTTGGCAACTGAAGATGAAGCCTACGGCTCCGGATCTGAGAGTTGCGGGAGCAGCAGCTTCCCCAATCACTTCATGTGCGCCGTCATCAATGCGGGCGACACCTCCGCCAATCGCGACAACACGGGCAATCGTGGCAATGAAACCGACCCGCCGAACGGCGGCAACGGTGGCAATCGCACCCCCGTCAACAATGGAGGGGCAGTCGAGCTCCCAACCATAACAAACGAGCAAACCGGCGTCGTGATCAAGCTCAACGAGCAGGAGTGGGCTCGCTGCCGCGAGGCCTTACGAGGCAACCCTCTACCCTTCGGATCTCCGCAAGAACTGCTAATGGGCTACCATTGGCTCTTGAAGGAAGAATTCAAGTGCCAAGTATAAACAATCGCGGAACTCGAGGCGCGCAAAAAGGCGGCAGACGAGTCGACCCTTCGACGTGTTGGGCTCTCCTCCCACAGAGGATCCTCCTCGAAGGGCAACGAGTACCTCGCAAACAAGAGGCGATCTCGGATGGCCCACCTCACCGAGCAAGAGCGCATAGAAGCTACAAAGGTCCTCGACTTCAGCTCTATGACAGTCCACACACGGGGCAACGTGGTCCCCAAGACGTCGTAGGCCGCGGTGACAGCATCCACCATGTACCTCCTCAACAACCAGCCGCCAGCTGGAGATCCCCAAGCCGCCATGCACCGATCTACGATCGCGGGATTGGGACTAATCGAGGCTGCCCTCGACAAGGAACCAAGACCGGAGCCGAAAAAGGGCAAAGCGCTACTCCTCACCTTCATCCAACGACGACAGTCACGACCTGTCTCGGCGCCGCCGCTCACGGCGACACGACCACGACTATGATGCGCGCGACGACCTCACGCATCGCAAGATTGACAAATCAAGGGCGCGAAGTGCTCGGTCGACTGACTCGGAAGAGGAAGATGTGGAGCTCTGTGGCGCCAGATGCTTTAGCAGGTCCATCAGGCAAAAGCGAATGCCCAAGGGGTTTAAATTCCCGTCGGAGAACCCGAAGTTTGACTGCCTACATGACCCGAAGATCTGGCTGGAGTACCACATCTCCTACGTCAGGCTCCATGGCGGCAGTCGAAGCACGACCATGCAATGTCTACAGTTACAGCTGCAAGGCGCCGCTCGAGCATGGCTCAACAACCTCCCACGCGGATCCATTCGCAGTCGGGACGAGCTAGTTTACAACTTCGTGCACAACTTCAAGGGCACATACAAGCGGCCTGCATCAATCGAAGAGCTGAGATGCTGCCAGCAAAGATTAGGCAAATCGCTATGCTCCTACATCCAAAGGTGGTCCATCATCAAGAACTCCGCAGAGAACATCTCGGAGGATCGCGCGATTGACGCATTCAACGGCGGCGTCCGCCGCCTAGAACTCAGGGAGGAGCTGGGACGCTCAAAGCCCAAGACCATCGACCACCTAATAGAAATCGCGAATCGATGGGCTGATGGAGAAGATTCAGTGAAGAATCGCGTTCACTCCGACGAGGAGGCAGAACTCGAGCGCAGACGCGATCACCGAGGTAAACGCCGCATGCGCATCTATGATGACCGCGACGACGTCAGCATGGTCGCAGCTGGCTACGCCGACAGAAGCGACGATAACCGCAACAGCGGATACCGCGACTCCGGGAAAACCACGCAAGTGTGGAAACGCCACAATCGTGATGAGGCACCCGCGACATCCATTGAAGACAAACTGTCCGGGCCATGTACGTGATACATTGTAAATGTATCTATAATTTTTGATGTTCCATGCTTGGTTTTATCTACTTTCTTATGTTTTGTTCCAACTTAGGAGTACTTTTCATATGATTTCTTGGACTAACCTATTAACAATATGCCACAGTGTCAGTTGCCTGTTTTCTGCTGTTTTTGGTTCCAGGAAAGTCAGAAAATCAATATTCTCGGAATTGGACGGGACAAAAGCCAAAGTTCCTATTTTACCGGAAGACTCACGGAGCCATAATATGAGACGGAGGAGGGCCAGGGCCTGGCCACACCCCCCCAGGCGCGGGTCACCCCAGGCCGCACCAGGGCATGGTGTGGTGGTCCCTGGCACCCCCTCAGTCTCCCCTCTCGCCTATAAGAGCCTCCTGATACCAAAACCCTAGATCGTCAATCAGAAATCCACGAAAAGTTCCGCTGCGCTGCCGCCACCGAAGGGGAGATTCGGCGGACAGAAAGTCTCTGTTCCGGCACCCTGCCGGGATGGGGAAGTGCCCCCGGAGCCATCTCCATCGCTCTCTACCGCCATCTCCATCACCATTGCTGATTCCCATGATGAGGAGGGAGTAGTTCTCTCTCGAGGCTAAGGGTTCTACCGGTAGCTATGTGTTCATCTCTCTCTCTCTCTATGTGTGATCATATTGTGATCATGAGCTTGTAATCTATAGATATACCTTGCTGCTCAAGTGCTTTAATAGATCTCTGCTCTCCCCATGTGTGTGAAAGTGACAGCGTGCTCACCATGGTGGCACTTAGGCTAGAGATTACAAATACTTATTATGAGTTATATTTGGAGTTGGATGTCTTTATGAAATTGTGGTGTTTGTTGGACTCATCTAGTACTCAAGGTGACAGTGTGGGGTTTTCTAGATGGGAAAGACTTACTTTGAGGAGTGCTGTTATAGCCCTACCATCGATTAGAGTGTCTAACCGGAGAGTAGTATCATAAAGAAGAATATATTTATATGAGAGTGTTCACTAGTGAAAGTATGATCCCTAGGCCTTGTTTCTAAGCATTGATACACCATTTGCTACTAGATTTATTACATGTTTGCTTACTTCCATCTCTATTTCAGTCTGCCATTAGTCTTTTCCACGCCATCAAGCTATTTTCTAGCACCATTATTTTATATCCATACCACTTGTATTTCACTATCTCTTCACCGAACTAGTGCACCTATACACCTGACAAGTGTATTGGGTGTGTTGGGGACACAAGAGACTTCTTGTATCTTGATTGCAGGGTTGCTTGAGAGGGAATACCTTTGACCACATCCTCCTTGAGTTCGATAAACCTTGGGGTGATCCACTTAAGGGCAAACTTGCTGCTGTTCTACAAACCTCTGCACTTGGAGGCCCAACAACTGTCTACAAGAATAGAAGTGCGTAGACATCAAGCTATTTTCTGGCGCCGTTGCCGGGGAGGTAAGGTAAAAGGTATTCACACCGGAGGATTAAAGAAGAAGAACCTCCCACTGCAAACGCCTATTTTTTGGCGCCGTTGCCGGGGAGGTAAGGTAAAAGGTACTCACATCCTCTAGTGTGAGTGCTCAAAGTTATTTCCTTTAGATTCTGCAATTTTGTCTTTTTGTTTCTTGTTTTCACTAGTTAGGCTTAATGGAAAACAACAACAAAATTAGAGAGCTTTATAGTATTTATCTTGAGTTAGGACATGAAGTGTTTGAAGAGAAAATTAAAAAACCTATGGAACTTTATGTGCATGCTAATAGAAATGTTATTAGTATGAGTTCTTTGAACACCATTATTGCTAATGCTATGGAAAAATCTAAGCTTGGGGTAGCTTGTTTTTATGAAGATGATCTTTTTAGTCCCCCAAGCATGGAGGAGAAAATTTACTTTGATGACACCAAACCTCCAATATATGATGATTACAATGATGAATATCATATTTTCGGTCCTCCTACTATTGAGGAGAAAATTAATTATGATTACAATATGCCTCCTATATTTGATGATTATGGTGATGAGAATAATAATGATAGCTATTTTGTTGATTTTGCTCCCACTACAATTAATAAGAATGACTATGTTCATGTGGAGAGTATTAATTCTTTTATGCATATGGCTCATGATAAGAATGTTTTATGTGATAGTTATATTGTTAATTTTATTCATGATGCTACTGAAAGTTATTATGAGAGAGGGAAGCATGGTTTTATGTATCTCAACAATATTAAGTTTCCCCTCTTTATGTTGAAAATTTTGAAGTTGCACTTGTTTTGCTTTCAGATACTTGTTGCTTTGTGCTTTCATGACTTGGTTGTTTACAAGATTCCTATGCATAGGAAGTGGATTAGACTTAAATGTGCTTTGAATTTGCTTCTTGATGCTCTCTTTTACTTCAATTCATATTTCTTATGTGAGCATCTTCTCAAACTATCTTGCCTAACTTAAAGGCGTTAAAGAAAAATACTTATTGGGAGATAACCCAAAAGTTTTAGATGAGTCTTGGAAGTTATTACCTCTGTAATAACCTCTCCTTATCCTTTTTATTTGCTTTTTGTGCCAAGAGTAACCTCTAATGAGAGAGAAGTAATGATTGGAAAAGTTGCTGTCCCGAAACAGATTTCTGTACTTCACTGTAAAAATTCGTGTAAAATCTCTGAATGTCGTTTTGAGGCGTGAAATTTTTTGCTTATGCCCCAGGTTGTTATCTAACTTTTGTTAGTTCAACACTTTTTGATTTGAGCAACAGAAGGTCTTCGAAAAAATTCGTCTTTACCTGCTGGTCTGTTTTGATAGATTTCTGCCATTATTTACATTTGCTTCTTGTTGGTTCCTTTTTGAGTTATTTTGGGGAATTGAGATTTTTGAGGGAAGTGCTGCAGTAGCTTGTGTTTTAATGGAAGTTTTATTAGTGTTGGAACTGAACCTAAAGACCTATTATCTTGAGTGCATTAATGTTGCTAATAAAGATTGTGTGAAGTTTTGTATGAAGGAAAAAATTTCAGGTGTATGGAAGGAATGAGTAATGAGATGAGGAATGGACTAAAGCTCAAGATAGGGGATGCCACGCATGTCACCCCAATAAATATCCAAGAAGTACAAGCGTCAAAGCTTGGGGATGCCCAAGGCATCCCCTTCTTCATCAATAAAAATCCTAGGTTTCTTTCAAACGCTTCATTTTTATAGTTTCATGCAAAGTTGTGTTGTTCTTGGAGCGTCTTCTGTGTCGTTTTCGTTTTAGTTTTTAGTTTGCTTGGTTTTCTTAGTTTTCTGAATAAATTTGTTGGACCCCCTCTTTCATACATTGGTTTGCAAATAGTTTGGTTTGGTTTGGAAAAGAGTAGGAAAGTTCATACTTATGTGGTAAAAAGAGCTCGTTTTTGACTGTGGCCTATGCTTTGTCATGCCATGCTTGATATTGTTTTGGCTTTATGCTTAGTATTCCTTTCTGTAGCATGACTTGTTATAAACAATTGAGATTGCTTAATGTGCCTTGGATGAATCATGCATTGTTTTAGCATATTAAAGCATAATATAGTGGTATTCTCCTTTGATGCTTTATTTGGGTTGACTTGGCGCATGCTCACACCATGCTATGACTATCTCAAGTCACCATAGCCTTTATGATCCTTTAGTTTTCCACTTATTGTATCACTTTATGCTTTGATCAATGATGTTTTGTCGCTCTGCATGATAATGGCCATTATTGCTCTCTTAGTTTGTCGCTCCCAGTCTTTTGCTAGCCTCCACAACAAAGTATGAGTTCCACTCATGCATCCAACTCCCTAAACAAAGTTATTCCAAAGAGTCCACCATACCTACCTACTAGCTTATGCTATTCCAAGTATATTCATGTTTTTGTTTACCTTCCACTTGTTATGAGAAAACTAGTGATTAAAGCTCTCACGAACTTGATGGCACACTTTACTTTTTGCCTCTAATAAACTTGAACCATTGGGTCCTTCTTTGTTGCGTATATGCTTGCGCTTTATAAGTTGAAATTAGCAGAACCATATTCCATGGGGAACGCTTTCAACATTGCACTTGTACTTTGTACCCCGTTGATATTATGTTCTTTTGCTTACGGATCCCAGCGGTGTGAAATAAAAGTGGAACTTATAAGATCATGGAGTTTGTATGTGTGTTAGAGAAACGCCTGGGCCGCTAGCCTAAGCCATGCCTAATCATGGTGGAAACTTGCAGCATCACCATAATGAGCACTCTATGAAGCATCCTCAATAAAAACCTATGCAAATAGCAAATAAAAAGATCGCTGAGATGCTCATTGTCTGCTTGCCTTGTCATTTTGATTATGAGAAAGCTCCCGTATCATGTGCAAGGGGTACCCCGTAGGCGGTTCTTAAAGATATACATATACTTACAATGACAAGAGCTTACTCGTGACTGAAGTTGAGTAGCATGAGGATCGGTCTTTGTAAGTAAGGGGCATGAGATTTCAGTTTATAACTTGTCAAGCATATCCTCTTAGTTCTGTCACTTTAACCTTAATCACCTTAAAGATGCTTATAATAGGGGCAATGAGAGCTGAAAGCTATAAGTACCATAATTTTTGGAAGCTCATTATGAGACTTGAATCCCTACTTCCTTTTAGAAAGGCCTTTCTTCCACTTATATATTGAGTCTCCACCTTCTATCTTTATGCACCTACTTTGAGAGCATAGTGGCCATTCTTAGTTCTATGTGCATTGTCCCAAGACTAGTTGATTGATGCATAACTTGTTATTGCTTGTTTTAAACTATTGTATCTAGTCACTCTTATGAACTTTGAAGGTGTCCTATGCATTTATATTTGCTACTCTATTGAGGGACAAGCTGAATACTATTATGCTATGTTTTCTTTATGTGAAACAAACAAACGTCTTGCAAAGCATTGTTATTCATGAATCTTTTGTTTGTGCCTTTTCATGTTGCATCATAGTTGCTTTGCTTATTGCTAGAACTTTGTCTTTCATGTTATGATTGAAGTACTATGATCCCAGCTTTGAATGTTTTACAAATACTTTGATCAAGTCTTTGATGGTGCATGTCACCTCAAAAATTATTCTTTATTTTTATCACTTACCTATTCGAGGACGAGCAGGAGTTAAGCTTGGGGATGTTCATACATTGTAAATGTATCTATAATTTTTGATGTTCCATGCTTGGTTTTATCTACTTTCTTATGTTTTGTTCCAACTTTGGAGTACTTTTCATATGATTTCTTGGACTAACCTATTAACAAGATGCCACAGTGCTAGTTGCCTGTTTTCTGCTATTTTTGGTTCCAGGAAAGTCAGAAAATCAATATTCTCGGAATTGGACGGGACAAAAGCCAAAGTTCCTATTTTACCGGAAGACTCTCGGAGCCAGAATACGAGACGGAGGAGGGCCAGGGACTGGCCACCCCCAGGCGCGGGTCACCCCAGGCCGCGCCAGGGCATGGTGTGGTGGCCCCTGGCACCCCCTCGGTCTCCCCTCTCGCCTATAAGAGCCTCCCGATACCAAAACCCTAGATCGTCAATCAGAAATCCACGAAAAGTTCCGCTGCGCCGCCGCCATCGAAGGGGAGGTTCGGGGATAGAAAGTCTCTGTTCTGGCATCCTGCCGGGACGGGGAAGTGCCCCCGGAGCCATCTCCATCGCTCTCCACCGCCATCTCCATCACCATTGCTGATTCCCATGATGAGGAGGGAGTAGTTCTCTCTCGAGGCTAAGGGTTCTACCGGTAGCTATGTGTTCATCTCTCTCTCTCTATGCATGATCATATTGTGATCATGAGCTTGTAATCTATAGATCTACCTTGCTACTTAAGTGCTTTAATAGATCTCTGCTCTCCCCATGTGTGTGAAAGTGACAGCGTGCTCACCATGATGGCACATAGGCTAGAGATTACAAATACTTATTATGAGTTATATTTGGAGTTGGATGTCTTTATGAAATTGTGGTGTTTGTTGGACTCATCTAGTACTCAAGGTGACAGTGTGGGGTTTTCTAGATGGGAAAGACTTACTTTGAGGAGTGCTGTTATAGCCCTACCATCGATTAGAGTGTCCAACCGGAGAGTAGTTAAGAGTAGTATCATAAAGAAGAATATATTTATATGAGAGAGTGTTCACTAGTGAAAGTATGATCCCTAGGCCTTGTTTCTAAGCATTGATACACCATTTGCTACTAGATTTGTTACATGTTTGCTTACTTCCATCTCTATTTCGGTCTACCGTTAGTCTTTTCCACGCCATCAAGCTATTTTCTAGCACCATTATTTTATATCCATACCACTTGTATTTCAGTATCTCTTCGCCGAACTAGTGCACCTATACACCTGACAAGTGTATTGGGTGTGTTGGGGACACAAGAGACTTCTTGTATCTTGATTGCAGGGTTGCTTGAGAGGGAATACCTTTGACCACTTCCTCCCTGTGTTCGATAAACCTTGGGTGATCCACTTAAGGGAAACTTGCTGCTGTTCTACAAACCTCTGCACTTGGAGGCCCAACAACTGTCTACAAGAATAGAAGTGCGTAGACATCAGTACGGTGCACTTCTACATCGACACACATGATAGAAATAAGAAGTCCAGCCACCTCCTCAAGGACTGCCGCGAGTTCCTCAAGCTACACGAGGGATTGGTTCAGATGAATCGCAACGCATTCGAAAGAGGCTACGGAGCCGCTCCAGGCGCCGTGGCACATGGCGCTCCGCCACCACCACCTGGACTACCCCCAAACGCAGCTGCGCCGGACCAGCACCAGGGAGGCGAACCATACCCACGAGCCATGGGTACCATGATGATCCAAAAAGGACGCCCCTCTAATCGGGTGCAGAAGGCCATCACTCGCCAAGTCAACTTGGACACAAACTCGCCACCATCTACCACTGAGTACCTCAGCGGAAGCGAGTCTTGCATCACCTTCGACAAATGCGATCATCTGCCTCAGGTACCTCGTCCAGGCCATTGTCCCCTCGTACTCGAGGCGCAAATCGGAGGTTTTGACATGAGCCGCGTCTTCATGGACGGCGGAAGCGGTATCAACCTTATATTCGCGAGTACCTTGCGAGCAATGAGGATCCCTCTGACTTGCCTAGAAGCCTCGGACACAACATTCCACGGCATCGTCCCAGGAAAAGGCGTATATCCCCTAGGCAAAATCAACCTCGACGTCATCTTCGGCACGCCGAATAATTTTTGACGCCAGCGCATCGACTTTGAGGTCGTCGACTGGCCCTTACAGTACCACTGCATCCTTGGGTGCATCGCGTTTGCTAGGTTCATGGCAGTGCCACATTACGCCTACCTGCAGATGAAAATGCCAGGTTCCAATGGTGTCATCACAGTCAACGAAAGCTTCGAGAGATCTGACAGTTGCGACAGGGAATTCCACAGAATCTCCCAGTCCTTCGGCATGCATGAAGAACTCGCGAGACTAAAGAACTCGACAGACAATAGTCTACCTCCCCTAAGCAGGCCAAGCTCACCTGACTTGTGCTTCGACTCATCGGTGCACACAAAGAAAGTCCAGGTCCACCCATCGGACCCCGCCAAAATGGCCCTCATCGCCAACAACTTGAGTCCCGCATAGGAACTCGCGCTCGTCGAATTCCTCCGTGAGCACTGGGAAATCTTTGCCTGGTGCCCAGCGGACATGCCAGGAGTCCCCAGGGAATTCATCGAGTATGCACTCAATGTTAACCCAGATGCAAGGCCAGTCAAGCAAACAATCTGGCGATTATCTGAGCCAAGAGCAAAGGCAGTCGGAATGGAGATCAACAGACTCTTCGATGCCAAATTCATACGCGAGATCAAGGAAAGCACTTGGCTCGCCAACACGGTGCTAGTACCAAAAAGGACACAGATATCCTACGGATGTGCATGGACTTCGCCTCTTTAAATAAGCACTGTCCAAAGGATCACTTTTCACTACCGCGAATCAACCAGATCATCGACTCCACCGCGGGATGTGAGCGCATCTGCTTCCTCGACGCATACTCAGGCTATAATCAGATTTGAATGAAGCAGGAAGATCAAGAAAAAATAGCGTTTACAACGCCCTTGGGTGTGTTCTGCTACAACACGATGCTTTTCGGGCAAAAAACCGCAGGAGCTACCTACCAGCGGTGCATGCAGGCTTGCCTCAAGGATCAACTTGGCCGCAACATCCAAGTCTATGTCGACGACATAGTATTCAAGACCAAGGATGAAGCCTCCCTAATCGACAATTTACGTGAAACCTTCACCAACCTCGACCGCTACCGGATCAAGCTCAATCCGAACAAATGCGCCTTTGGCGTACCATCTGGGCAACTACTCGGGTATCTCATCTCCGCGAGAGGAATCGAGGCAAACCCGAAGAAAAAAAAGCCATACTGGCCATGGAGAAGCCGAAAAACATAAGGGGCGTCCAGCAGCTGGCTGGGCGAATCGCGGCCCTCAGTCGATTCATCAGTCGGATGGGAGAAAAGGCACTGCCCTTCTACCAACTCCTCCGCAAAGATGAAAAGTTCAAGTGGACCAATAAAGCGCAAGAAGCATTCAAAGACCTCAAGCGCCCGCTATCCACTTCGCCAGTATTGGTGACCCCACGAGAAAGGGCATTGAACGAGCCGAGGAAAACAAGGTCCACGGGGTACATCGCCCAGTCTACTACCTCAGCGAGGTCCTCACGCCAATAAAACAGCGGTACCCGCACTACTAGAAACTGGCGTACGACGTCTTCATGACCGCCCGGCGACTGCGCCATTACTTCTAGGAACACCCAATCGTTGTGGTCAATGACGCCCCGCTGGGGCATATCCTCAATAACCCCGATGCCACGGGACAAGTTGCGCTTTGGGGAATCGAATTGTCTCCACGAGACATCACATACGAAAAGCGCGACGCAATCAAATCGCAAGTTCTCCTTTACTTCCTCGTGCACTAGATGGAGAACCAGCTCCCCGAAAAACCAGATATGTCCTACCTCTGGACAATGCACTTCGATGGGTCCAAGCGGAAAGATGGAGCAGGTGCAGGCGTCATACTAACATCGCCTCAAGGAGACAAGCTGAAATATATCCTGCGAATGCAATTCACCGCCTCCAACAATGAAGCTGAATACGAGGCCCTGCTACACGGGATGAGGATGGCAAAATCCTGCGGCGCCAAGAGGCTCATTATATATGGCGACTCCAAGTTGGTCGTCAACCAAACAATGCATGAGTGCGACGCACTGAACGACAACATGATCGCGTACCGCGACCTCTATGACACACTCGAAGGGGACTTCGACGGTTGCGAGCTGTGACACGTAGGTCGCGAAAGCAATGAAGAGGCGGACGCACTCGCCAACATAGGCTCTACCTACGCCCCATACCACCTAGGCTATTTCTCGAGCGCATCTACGAACGCTCCATCAAGCCAAAGGCTGCAGAGAAGAAAACAAGCGCAGCAACGGACTCGGGGGCTACACCACCCAATGAGCCAATGACACTCGATGACTTGGAGCTGGACACAGGACTCGAGGGACCAATGAGCGTCATGATGATTGAGCAATCCTGGACTCAACCGTACATCACTTACCTCCTCAGCAAGAGGCTACCGGACGATCCGACTGATGCACGGCACATCGCGCGGCGATCCAAGGCATTTGCTGTTATCAATGGCGAACTGTATAAATGCAGCATCACAGGAGTACTCCAACGATGCGTCTCCACGGCCGATGGAAGAGCTGTTCTCCTCGACATCCATTAGGCGAACTGTATAAACGCAGCATTGATGAGTTAAACCCTTGTCACCCATGGTCTAGATTCCCGTAGGTTCGAATTTTTGCCAGTATTCGCAAGGGACGGAGCTAGAACTATTCATGGATATACGATGAATTCACCTAATTTTTTTTCATTTTGTTCAGTATATAAGCTCCTATATATGGTACATATACTAGTACAAATGCCCGTGCGTTGCAACGGGTCCTCAAATTTTATTTCTCAATACACATATGTAATTCAGTAACTGACAAGGCGGCGAGCAACCACCTTTGCCGTAGAAAACGAGGAAGGCAGAGAGCGGGGCATCGGGTGGCCGGCGGCGTCGCGAAGGGAACGCGGAAGAGCGGAGAGAGCGAGGAAGATGGAGCGTGTCGGGAGGGACTGCAGAAACTTTATATTATCTTTGCATTGTTTCTAATAGCACGGGGTTATGTCTTTGAGAAGGGACAATATCTATTGTAGGCAAGCGAATCAAAATAGAGCCATTTTTCTATCTCATACACCTTACCTTTCCTGAACTTGTGTTTACGAAAAGCGAAACTCCCTAACACTTTAGTGTAACGCATACGAGCCAACATGGAGTTAAATGTGTAAGGACTAAGCATTATCTAGGATAGTAAGTACATCATTTTGGAAAATATTCTAATTCTACTACTCTTAGATCAAGCTGACGTCAATTTTGTTTTTACGAAAAAAGGCGAGCACATCTTGTTCCTCTCCTCTCTTATCCCAAATGTGCTCGCTTTCGGCAAAACTCTCGGGTGCCTTGCTCCTTGCCCTAGCTCACAAGCGTCGCTTCCATCTCCCTTCTCTGCCCCTCTCTATGTAGTGCATCTGCTTCCCGCTCCATCTGCCCAACGGCTAGAGGCGCTCTACCTCAGAGCTCTGGTGCACATCGGGGACGAGGAGCAGGGGAACTCGAGGTTGCGCCAATGCTCGGGTTCGTGGCTGCCTCTCTCTTCTTCGACCCTCGCACCAAAAATGGAGGTCATCGCCGCCCTTCTCCTCGTCATGGGGTAGTTGGCCTCTTCCTCTCCCCACCAGCACCGCCGGCCGAGCTCGATTCCAATGCAGTTTGATCCGGCCGGGAGGCATGCAGAAGAGCTCATCGGGCGCTGTTTGGGCCTACCGCATAGCTGCCCCGTTTGTACCTGGTGATGATGCCTTCGCTAATGGGTCACCGCCGACCTCCCTCGACGCCTCCCCCGCCTCATCGATCCACACTGGTGCTAGAGCCTTACCCGCCTCTGACGATTCCTTCCTCGTGCCTTCTCCCTAGCTACCCAAATACCGACTTCGATAACTTTATGAACTCAAACTTAGATAACTTTATGAACTCAAATAGTGTTTACAAAGTTAAAAAAGGTGAACAAAAAGGAAAATTAGAGATAATCACACACGTATATTAAATGACAAATCAGCATTAAGTATGCACGTGTTAATGCACAACTTGAACCTGAAAATATAACACCCAATAAGAGCCTTATAGCAGATTCCGTTATTACAGACAATTCTGGTCTTGAAATGTTGTGATCTACACTCCATTTTCTGCGTCAAAGCCACTATCTGGATCAGATGCATTCGACTTTTTAGTTTAGTAAAGAGACTTCATGCTACGCTTGATGCATGTTCGGATTTCATCCAGCCTGGTCGCTTTAGGATAAGCAAAACCCATTCCGATTGAAACTTTTAGTCAGAGAAAAACGTACTTGCCCCAGGTCATGCTTAAAAAAAGATAATTCACATTTATAAGTTGGAAAGATAATTTACGTTTATAGGTTGGCTAAAAAATACTGGACGATAAATTAAATAGAAAAAGAACATTTGTGCTCAAGTACCGTGCAGGTGTGAAGATGAAATTGTAACAAAAATTCACGCAGCTTCTGACACATAAGAACAATTTTTTTACTCGTACACATGGTTAAAGATTGTACACATGGAACTTATTGGACGACTTTAGATTGTGACCAGGGTATTTACTGAATAATTGCCGCTAAAGATTTTAGACGTGGAATTTATCTATAGATCATTTAAATATTGTAGCTTGTTCTTAATCTTTAGGCTGGATGAAGGAGTAAATACCTACTATGACCTCATGTAGTATGATCTGTTACTCTATATAACTATGTTATCATCACATCAGCTTTTCGTTATGTACAGTTCAATCACACAGAAACATACCAGCCCACGGAGAGCAATGGCGGCGGTGAACCTCACGTCCCCTGACGTGGAGAATCGGGGCAACAACACTAAAATCCTTGGCATGGAGGTGCAGAGGCGCTGGATTGTGCATCCCATGCTGAATTCCTCTCAGCAAATCATGTTTTCCTTATGTATTAAGAAACTGAGATAGTGCGCAGGTCTTATTCAGGACAACAAATAACAATTCTAAGTAGGCATGGTAAGAAGGTCAAATAACAATCCTAATCAGGTCTTGTGAAGAACAAAAGATAGCAATATTTAATTTGATCCAGTCCTACTTGCAGATGTGATATCTACTACGACAGAACAATAATTTATCAGATGACTTCTTTTTTTAGAAGTACCGGACGTATTTTTAGAGTGATAGATTTACACTGTACCACAAATACAAAGATCTAGGAGTCAATAAGGAATATCACTCCTAGTTGGCACACATGATTCTCAATAAAAAAATTGTTGGATGGACCTGTAGCATACTCGTTAGTATTCCTCCCTAAAATCATAATCATGAGTGGGTGTAAGAAAATGCTTGTCCGTATCTACCATAAAATTATGTGTCAACAACTATAAATGCATATAACAGTAGGGGCCTGAACAGCGGTAGGTATATATCAGTTGTGGATATACAAAATGGTGTCATGATATTGGAAAAGAAATGCAGAATCACCGTTATATGGTTTTGTCGTACCTTTCTTGCCACTTCAGAAAGTAAACATCAACTCTAGAATCATCACCAAGGGCAGGCACACCTCGGTAGCATTCCTTATGATTATATTCATGGTATTCTTGTTCAATGTAGAGAAAAGGTAGGCAGTATAAAAGAGAAAAACAAAGTAATATCAAGCTTTGGTCATGCATAAGGATGGTTGCAAATATTAGAAGCATATTCAAATGGTTTAATTAAGTACCCTTCACAAATAAACTTAGAGCAGTAGTTGCAAATTTTCTTTGAGATGTGTTGGATGATGGGTTCGTAGCATGGAAAACAAAAAATTTCTACCGCAAGAACGAACAAAAACCCAGATCTAATCTAGATAAAAGCCAAGATCTAATCTATTAGACATGTGCAACGAGATAGATCTGTACTAACCCTTGTAGACACGAAAGGGTTACGAGATTAGATCTCGTGGTTGATGTAGTCGATCACTTGCCGATCTCAAGATCGAGTGGACGATCCTTCCGGCGCCGCGTTCCGGCAGCGCTTCCGCAGTCGGTCACACGTGCGGAGTCGAAGCAGACGTTCCTCTCCTCGTTCCAGCGAGCAGCGGAGGTAGTAGATCTCTCCACGGAATCCCAGCAGCACGACGGCGTGGTGATGGTGGTGGAGTGGAGAATTCTGCAGGGCTTCGCCTAAGCCTGAGTAGAAGGAAGGAGGAGGAGGGAGGCGGCTTGGGGCAAGAGTGGAGGATCAAAGGGGGGTGGCGCCTCCACCCCTCTATATATAGAGGGAGGGGTGCGGCCTAGGGTTCCCACCCCTTAGGGCCGGCGCACCAAGGAGGTGGGGGGGAGGAGTCCTCCCTCCCAAGTCTCCTCTTTAAATTTCCCTTATCTTATCTTGGTTTTCAAATAAACTCCAAAATATCTTCTAGAACCTTCCGGAACATTCTGAAACCTTCTAGAATCCCCATACAAACACTCCGGAACATTTCCTAACTCAGAAAAAGATCCCCATTATATGAATCTTACTCCCCGGACAATTCCGGAGCTCCTCGTGATGTCCCGAATCCAATCCGAGACTCCGAACAACATTCGGTCTCCAACGCACATTCCATATCTACTTAAAACAACTTCGAACCTTAAGTGTGTCACCCTACGGTTCGTGAATATGTAGACATGACGGAGACACCTCTCCGATCAATAACCATCAGCGGGATCTGGAGATCCATAACGGCTCCCACATACTCAACGATGACTTCGTGATCGATTGAACCACTAACATACGAAACCAATTCGCTTTGTCTCGCGATACTCTACTTATCCGAGGTTTGATCATCGGTATCTCCATACCTAGTTCTACCTCATTACTGACAAGTACTCTTTACTCATTCCGTGATATGTCATCCCTTGTGACCTAGTCACATGCTTGCAAGCTAACTAGATGACATTCCACCGAGAGGGCCCAGAGCATATCTATCCGTCGTATGGACGGAAAAATCCCAATCTTGGTCCATGCGCTTCAACACATACTTTCAGAATACCCAACGACACCTTTATGACCACCCAGTTACGAAGCGGTGTTTGATGTCATCAAAGTACCCATCCGGTGATGGTGATTAACACAACCTCATGGTCGAAGGATTATGTCACTATGCATTTAAAAGCTTATAGCAATACGAACTTAATGACTTGATCTTATGCTACGCTTACTATGGGTGTGTGTCCATCACATCATTCTCCTAATGATACAACCTTGTTATTAATGACATCCAATGTCCATGACTAGGAAACCATGATCATCTATTAATCAACAAGCTAGTTCAACAAGAGGCTTACTAGGGACTCTTACATGTTTACAAAACACACAAGTATTAGTGTTTCCTAATAATACAATTATAGCATCGGATGTAAACATTAATCATAAACACAAAGCTATAATAATAACCGCTTTTATTATTGCCTCTTGGGCATATCTCCAACAGTCTCCCACTTGCACTAGAGTCAATAATCTAGATTACATGGTAATATACCTAACACCCATGGCGTTCTGGTGTTGGTCATGCTTTGCCCTAGGGAGAGGTTTAGTCAATGGATCTGCCACATTCAGATCAGTGTGTACTTTGCAAATCTTTATGTCACCATCTTGGACATACTCGCGAATAGCATGGAAACGCAGCTTGATGTGCTTTAGCTTGCTATGTGACCTTGGCTCCTGTGCATTAGCTATGGCACCTGTGTTGTCACAGTAGATGGCCATCGGGTCCAACGCACTGGGAACCACGCCAAGTTCAGTAATGAACTCCTTCATCCATATGGCTTCTTGTGCAGCCTCCGAAGCAGCTATGTATTCCGATTCAGTTGAAGATTTCGCCACAACGCTTTGCTTTGCACTCCTCCAGCTCACTGCAGCACCATTCAAAATAAATACGTATCCCGACTGTGACTTTGAGTCATCCGGATCGGTGTTCCAACTAGCATCGGTGTAACCGTTTACAACAAGCTGTTCATCACCTCCATAAGAAAGAACCATATCCTTAGTCCTCTTTAGGTACTTTAGGATATTCTTGACCGCTGTCTAGTGCTCCATTCCAGGATCACTTTGATATCTGCTAGTCAAACTAACAACATGTGCTATATCCGGTCTTGTACACAGCATGTCATACATGATAGAACCTATGGCCGAGGCATAGGGAATATTATTCATCTTCTCTCTATCTTCTGCCGTAGCTGGACTTTGAGTCTTACTCAAGGTCTTACCTGATAGCATGGGCACGAACCCTTTCTTGCTCTCTTCCATTCTAAACTTCTTTAGAACTTTGTCTAAGTATGTACTTTGTGAAAGCGCTATTAGGCGTCTTGATCTATCTCTATAAATCTTGATGCCTAGAATATATGCCGCTTCGCCAAGATCCTTCATTGAAAAACTATTATTCAAATAGGCTTTGACACTTTTAAGAAGTTCTATATCATTTCCAATCAACAATATGTCATCTACATATAGTACTAGGAATGCTACAGAGCTCCCACTCACTTTCTTGTAAATACAAGCTTCTACATAAGTTTGTATAAATCCAAAGTTTTTGATTACTTTATCAAAACGTTGATTCCAACTCCGGGATGCTTGCTTCAGTCCATAAATGGAGCGCTGAAGTTTGCATACCTTGTCAGCATCTTTAGGATCGAAAAAACCCTTGGGTTGTACCATATATAACTCTTCCTCAATGTCACCATTAAGGAACGCCGTTTTGACATCCATCTGCCAAATCTCATAATCGAAATGTGCAGCAATTGCTAACAAAATCCTCACAGACTTTAGCTTCACTACTGGTGAGAATGTCTTATCGTAGTCAACTCCTTGAATTTGTCGGAACCCTTTCGCGACAAGTCGAGCTTTATAGACGGTAACATTACCATCAGCATCTGTTTTTCTCTTGAAAATCCATTTGTTCTCGACAGCCTTACGGCCATCCGGTAAGTCAGCCAAAGTCCACACTTGGTTTTCGTACATGGATCCCATTTCGGATTTCATGGCTTCTAGCCATTTGTCGGAATCTGGGCTCACCATAGCTTCTTCATACGTCGCAGGGTCATCAGCGTTGTCCACCAACATGACATTCAAGGTAGAGTCATACCAATCAGGAGTGGTACGAACCCTCGTTGACCTGCGATGTTCAGCAGTAACTTCGTTCGAAGTTTCATGATCACCATCATTAGCTTCCTCTCCAATTAGTGCAGGTGGCACAAAAACATCTTCCGGTGCTGCGCTACTCTCAAATCCGAGAGAAGGTTCAATAACCTCATCGAGTTCTACTTTCCTTCCAGTCACTTCCTTCGAGAGAAACTCCTTCTCAAGAAAGGATCCATTCTTGGCAACAAAAACTTTGCCTTCGGATCTATGATAGAAGGTATACCCAATTGTTTCTTTAGGGTATCCTATGAAGACGCATTTCTCCGCTTTGGGTTCAAGCTTTTCAGGTTGTAACTTCTTTACATATGCTTCGTAACCCCAGACTTTAAGGAACGACAACTTAGGTTTCTTACCAAACCACAATTCGTACGGTGTCGTTTCAACGGATTTAGATGGTGCCCTATTTAAAGTGAATGCGGCTGTCTCTAATGCATAGCCCCAAAACGATAGCGGTAAATCTGTAAGAGACATCATAGACCGAACCATATCTAAGAGAGTTCGATTACGACGTTCGGACACACCATTACGTTGTGGTGTTCCCGGCGGTGTCAATTGCGAAAGTATTCCACATTTCTTTAAATGCATGTCAAACTCGTAACTTAGATATTCACCTTCGCGGTCAGAACGCAGAAACTTAATCTTCTTGTTACGATGATTTTCCACTTCCCTTTGAAATTCCTTAAACTTCTCGAAAGTTTCGGATTTATGTTTCATAAAGTAGACATACCCATATCTACTTAAGTTATCCGTGAAAGTGAGAACATAACGATATCCACCACGCAATGCTACACTCATTGGACCGCACACATCGGTATGTATTATTTCCAATAAGTCTGTAGCTCGCTCCATTGTACCAGAGAATGGAGTCTTAGTCATTTTTCCCATTAGACATGCTTCGCATCTTTCAAGTGATTCAAAATCAAGTGATTCAAGAAGTCCATCAGAATGGAGTTTCTTCATATGCTTCACTCCAATGTGACCAAGACGACAGTGCCACATGTATGTAGAATTATCATTCAATTTTGTTCGTTTAGCATCTATGTTGTGAACATGTGTATCACTACTATCGAGATTCAGTAAGAATAAACCATTCATCTCAGGTGCATTACCATAAAAGATATTACTCATATAAATTGAACAACCTTTATTCTCAGACTTAAAAGAGTAACCGTCTCGCAATAAACAAGATCCAGATATAATGTTCATGCTTAACGCAGGCACCAAATAACAATTATTCAAATTTAAAACTAATCCCGAAGGTAGATGTAGAGGGAGCGTGCCGACGGCGATCACATCAACCTTGGAGCCATTTCCAACGCGCATCATCACCTCGTCTCTCGCCAGTCTTCGCTTATTCCGCAGCTCCTATTTCGAGTTACAAATATGAGCAACCGAACCAGTATCAAATACCCAGGCACTACTACGATTACTAGTAAGATACACATCAATAACATATATATCAAATATACCTTTCTTCTTGATGTTGCCATTCTTCAAATCCGCCAGGTACTTGGGGCAGTTACGCTTCCAATGAGCAGCACCCTTACAGTAGAAGCACTCAGTTTCAGGCTTAGGACCAGCCTTGGGCTTCTTAGCAGGTGCGGCAGCTTTCTTGCCGTCCTTCTTGAAGTTGCGCTTGTTCTTAGGATGGCCCTGTCTCTTGAAATTGGTGGTCTTATTGACCATCAACACTTGGTGCTCCTTCTTGATCTCCACTTCAACAGTTTTCACCATGGACGATAGTTCAGGCAACGTCTTGTTCATGAAGTGCATATTGTAGTTCATCACAAAGTTCTTATAACTCGGTGGCAGTGATTGGAGGAGACGGTGAATCCCTAACTCATTAGGAATCGATATCCCCAACTCTTGGAGCTTGTTTGCGTACCCAGACATGGTGAGCACGTGCTCGCTAACGGAGCTTCCCTCTTCCATCTTACAGTTAAAGAACTTTTCGGAGGCCTCATAGCTCTCCATGGCCGCGCGAGTCTCAAAAATTAGCCTGAGCTCCTTAATGATCTCGAACGGGTCATGGTGCTCAAAACGCTTTTGGAGCTCCGCTTCTAAACCATACAGGATGGCACACTGAACTGTGGAGTAATGATTTTTCCGAGTGGCGTAAACATTCTTTACGTCATCGGTGGCATCTTCTGCAGGTGGGTCACCTAGCGGTGCTTCGAGCACATAGGTCAACTGACCAACCCTGAGGACGTTCTTCAGTCCACGGAACCAGTCCGTGAAATTGCTTCCATTGTTTTTAAGCTTTTCTTTCTCTAGGAACGCATTGAAATTGATGGAGGGGGTCGCCATAATCTACAACAAATTTTGCAAGTAGTTTAGACTAAGTTTATGATAAATTGAGTTCAAATTTAATTCTTAAATTAACTAGGTGAACTCCCACTCAAAACAACATCCCTCACATTGTCTTAGTGATTACACGAACCAAGTCCACTACACCAAGTCCGATCTTCACGAGAGAAGATGTAGTTTCATCGGCGAACAATCTTCATGTTCATCATATCATTTATATGACTCATGCTCTACCTTTCGGTATTCCGTGTTCCGAGACCATGTCTGTACATGCTAGGCTCGTCAAGATAACCTTAGTTTCCGCATGTGCAAATCTGGCTTGCACCCGTTGTATGCACACGTAGAATCTATCACACCCGATCATCACGAGATGCTTCGAAACGACGAGTCTTAGCAACGGTGCCAACTAAGGGTGAACACTTTATTACTTGATATTTAGTGAGAGGGATCATCTTATAGTGCTACCGTCGTGATCTAAGCAATACAAGATGCATAAAGGATTAACATCACAGGCAATCCATAATTAGTGTGATATGATATGGCCCTTTCTTCTTGTGCTTTTGATCTCAATCTCCAAGGCACGGACATGATCTCCATCATCACCAGCATTGCGTCAAGGTCAGTGGCGCTGCTTCATGGTTGTCCATCATCACTAGCAATTATTACAACTACTTGAAATAAAGCTATTACAAGATGAATAGACACGCAGGTCTTAACAGAATTAAAGACAACCATTAGGCTCCTGCCGGTTGCCATATTACAATAAGGATCATTGCATGCATCAAATATAATCACAATCATATGATGGCCATATCACATCACAAAACCCCTGCAAAAACAAGTTAGACGCCTCTAATTTTCTCTGCATGTTTTACGTGGTTTGGGGCTTTCGAATAAGAACGGATCTTACCTATGAAACTGAACCACAACGTTGATACAAGTGCTATCAAAATTTGCAAAGTGTAAATTGGATCTATACTATGGTGGGAGAGACAGACACCCGCAAAGCCACTTGTGCAAAGCAAGTTACACGTCAAGCGTGGAGAAAGTCTCATGTGCGATGACATGTAAGGTTAACCCGAGCCGCTTCATCCCACCATGCCGCAAGATGCAAAGTACACAAAGCAAAAGACGGCACGAGCACCAACGCCCACAAAACCATTGTGTTCTACTCGTGCAACAGATCTACGCATAGACACGGCTCTGTTACCACTGATGGGTTCGTAGCATGGAAAACAAAAAAATTCTACCGCAAGAACGAACAAAAACCCAGATCTAATCTAGATAAAAGCCAAGATCTAATCTATTAGACATGTGCAACGAGATAGATCTGTACTAACCCTTGTAGGCACGAAAGCATTACGAGATTAGATCTCGTGGTTGATGTAGTCGATCACTTGCCGATCTCAAGATCGAGTGGACGATCCTTCCGGCGCCGCGTTCCGGCAGCGCTTCCGCAGTCGGTCACACGTGCGGAGTCGAAGCAGACGTTCCTCTCCTCGTTCCAGCGAGCAGCGGAGGTAGTAGATCTCTCCACGGAATCCCAGCAGCACGACGGCGTGGTGATGGTGGTGGAGTGGAGAATTCTGCAGGGCTTCGCCTAAGCCTGAGTAGAAGGAAGGAGGAGGAGGGAGGCGGCTTGGGGCAAGAGTGGAGGATCAAAGGGGGGTGGCGCCTCCACCCCTCTATATATAGAGGGAGGGGTGCGGCCTAGGGTTCCCACCCCTTAGGGCCGGCGCACCAAGGAGGTGGGGGGAGGAGTCCTCCCCCGCCAAGTCTCCTCTTTAAATTTCCCTTATCTTATCTTATCTTGGTTTTCAAATAAACTCCAAAATATCTTCTAGAACCTTCCGGAACATTCCGAAACCTTCTAGAATCCCCATACAAACACTCCGGAACATTTCCTAACTCCGAAAAAGATCCCCATTATATGAATCTTACTCCCCGAACAATTCCGGAGCTCCTCGTGATGTCCCGAATCCAATCCGAGACTCCGAACAACATTCGGTCTCCAAAGCACATTCCATATCTACTTAAAACAACTTCGAACCTTAAGTGTGTCACCCTACGGTTCGTGAATATGTAGACATGACGGAGACACCTCTCCGATCAATAACCATCAGCGGGATCTGGAGATCCATAACGGCTCCCACATACTCAACGATGACTTCGTGATCGATTGAACCACTAACATATGAAACCAATTCCCTTTGTCTCGCGATACTCTACTTATCCGAGGTTTGATCATCGGTATCTCCATACCTAGTTCTACCTCGTTACTGACAAGTACTCTTTACTCGTTCCGTGATATGTCATTCCTTGTGACCTAGTCACATGCTTGCAAGCTAACTAGATGACATTCCACCGAGAGGGCCCAGAGCATATCTATCCGTCGTATGGATGGACAAATCCCAATCTTGGTCCATGCGCTTCAACACATACTTTCAGAATACCCAACGACACCTTTATGACCACCCAGTTACGAAGCGGTGTTTGATGTCATCAAAGTACCCATCCGGTGATGGTGATTAACACAAGCTCATGGTCGAAGGATTAGGTCACTATGCATTTAAAAGCTTATAGTAATACGAACTTAATGACTTGATCTTATGCTACGCTTACTATGGGTGTGTGTCCATCACATCATTCTCCTAATGATACAACCTTGTTATTAATGACATCCAATGTCCATGACTAGGAAACCATGATCATCTATTAATCAACAAGCTAGTTCAACAAGTT
Organism: Avena eriantha; assembly: GCA_910589775.1. Classification (NCBI taxonomy): domain Eukaryota; kingdom Viridiplantae; phylum Streptophyta; class Magnoliopsida; order Poales; family Poaceae; genus Avena; species Avena eriantha. Next base: position 399,350,277 of record OU342745.1, read on the forward strand.
GCTTACTAGGGACTCTTACATGTTTACAAAACACACAAGTATTAGTGTTTCCTAATAATACAATTATAGCATGGGATGTAAACATTCATCATAAACACAAAGATATAATAATAACCGCTTTTATTATTGCCTCTTGGGCATATCTCCAACATTGGAGAAGTGCGAGCTCATGGACCTGAAATAGCAGTATTCCTTCACACCTGTACTTGGATGTGGTCATTCTCCTACGGAACCTGTCCCTCGACGAGCTCCTCGATGGCCCGATCAGTTGGCCCGATCACTGATGCGTTACCAAACACGCCGCTATTATTGAGGGAGAGATATATACCGGAAGTGCTGCTCGCTCCATTCACACTACTTGGAGTCGCGGATCCTATCCTAGCAGCGCTGCCGCTGACACTTGTCCGCGGGTTCCTCACCGGAGTGGATTGTCACATGTGGTTGGTCTTGTTCGATGCACATCTCGGCCTCATCTCAGCCTTCCAACACCAAAATTGCTTCATGGATACAAATCATCCGAGTCACAATAAATAGTACATTTTTTATGTGCCCCAAGTCTGAATAATTGAGCAGAAAGTAGAAACTTCTCTTTATCCGCTGGCAAACTAGTACAAAAACTATTATCTTCAAATCTAACATCCATATAGGCATTCAGGAAAAGAGTACACATTTTATATGTGTCCACTTTTCATCCGAGTCACAATAGATAGTACATTTTTTGATGTGCCCCAAGTCTGAATATTTGAGCAGAAAGTAAAAACTTCTCTTTATCTGCTGCCAAACCAGTACAAAAACTATTATCTTCAAATCTAACACCCATATAGGCATTCAGGAAAAGAGTACACATTTTTTATTATGTGTCCACTTCAAGTGACGACTCAACTTGAAATTACTCGAAACCAATGATGCTAGCATATGTACTGACCAAATTATCTAGGCTTCGACTTGTTGGCTGAATTTGAGAGAGCAGTAGAGCACAATATATAGGGACCAACCAATATTAAATCCTGATGAATGTGACAAAGAAAACTGAAACATTAAAACTGGGGAGGGAGACAATGAATAAGGGGATTATCATCTTGCATCTTCAAGACTTGCACAAATGTCCTGGTCAACCCAACAAGAGCAAAATATAGCGCTCATTTCACCATTATGCACATCAAAATTCGCACAATTAGATCATAAACTGGTACTTAGTGATGTCCATCTCGCCGCTACCCCTGGCCAGCTACACATGTGAAAGGAATGATGCAATTAACAAACAGCTAAAACTTGTGTAATGATTCAGAAAGAAATGACTTAGTCGACATGTTGTGATGTTCCTATGCTAGCCCTCCCCTCCCTTTGAGTTTTATCATGGAAAACACTTCGCTATACTAAACCAACATAACAAAGAAATCCTTATAAATAGCACCAGTGCCATAGCTCATTATGATTACCTGAAGTAATAAATTAGTATGCGTCTTTCCTTCATATAAGAATAGATCCACTTTAGCACCATGTTGTTGTAAAGCGTCAAGGAAAACTTCACTGCATTTTTGGATTGAGTCAGTTCGTACCAATATACAGAATACATGTAAAATCTCATAAGGGAGCACACTTATGAAATAAATTGATGCAATTGATGGTAGAGGCAATTGATGGTAGAGACAACTCAGACAAGCTGCACAATATTGCAGCCTGGTAACCAATGGCAACTCAACGGATAGGCAGCACCGTAAACTACGAACCCCCTCACCAGCATGGATCAGCTAAGTTCTACTCTAGCCAACAATATAATCGACACCATCTGAATCCTCTCCCCTGACTGCACGCTAACCTTTGGCATGCATGTTCAGCTCCCGTAGATTCAATTTACCTAAAATCCGATAACCCAACACAAAATGTCTCTCCCACATACTGGTGCAGGGCCGCGTGCCTTCACCATAAAGGTGAAGCACCTCCGATATGCAGCCACAGATGCTTCAACCACGCCGCCACGCTCCTAGAACTTATGAACCACTCATCCTCGTCACTTCGGTGCTATTTTTACCTAAGGTAGAAGCTCCATGTAACTGATAGTTCCATCTTGTATCCCTTTCAGTTTTTTTCGTCGTCGCTTGTGTTATATTTGAAACAAATTAAAGCAATTTTTGCTTGACACTTCCACCCTAATATATAATTTAGTAATATCGATTAAAACTGCATTTATTGAAAATCCTTGTAAATGTTTGGGTAAGATAACGCACTGAAGTTTTCTCTTACATACAATTATGTCTTACATACAGTCTAGTAAATTCTGGAAATGAGGTATTTGCAATTGTGGAAAAACTTATTTGAACAAGGCAAATTAGATACTTGCCAGCGGTACTACCTCCGATATGTTATAAATAGGCATACTTCTATCTTAAGTGATTTAATGTAACAAAATCCCATGATGTTGAGTGTAATTGCATTGAGTACTTAAATTGCTATCTACTCTCATCAATCAGTTCTCAAGGGCTTCAATTAAGACAGAGAAAACAATGACAAATTAACTACCTTCACTAGACGCTAATCCACAATGTATGCATAGCAGCAGCTCTTAAAGTATATAAGTAAAATATTACTAAAATAAGACAATTCTCACATCTAGAAAACATTAGGGACCTTCCAATAAATAGACAAAGAGCAGGCATTCGCCCATCAATATTAACACTTTTGCAGTGTATTATCCATGAACTGGGACTCAGCATTCCAATAAATAGACAAAGAGCAGGCATTCGCCCATCAATATTAACACTTTTGCAGTGTATTATCCATGAACTGGGACTCAGCAAGCTCAATTCAGACCGCAAAGGTAACATAGGGAAATCCAAGTTGACTTGGTAGCACAAAATAGGGCATCGTTTTCCTACCAGGGTGATGGCAATGGCTGAATGGCATACCTGGCCGCCATGGTAAACCGGCCTTTCGGGAGATGAATCCGGAGGTCCACCCTCATATCTAAACGTGATCCGGGAATAGGTGCAGCACTAGCGTCGATCTGTCAGGCTGGCCTGACTGCTGTGACCATGAGAACTTGAGGAAACGATGGAGACCTCGGCCAAGAAGACGGCAAGAGCATGCGGGAAGGACAACATTAGATGTGAATTAGTCTCGCATAAGAATGACTGAAGCAAGAGGAAAATAATAACCTGGATAGCTAAGTGAGGACACGATTACCGTGGCACGATTTCAACGGCGGTCGTTGCAGAGGAGGGCGTACATGGATGAGAAAATCAAAATGGTCCAAGCCTCGGCCATCGCGTGGAACCCTTGATCTGGGTGGATTAATTTTTGTTGGTAGGGAAACAGGGACGGGGCGGGGGTTCGGGCAACGGTAGGTCCTTGCATCGAACGGAGGATTGTCAACACCCACCATGGCTGTCGGCGACGGTGAGAAGGGAGGCTGGAGAGGGGTCCGGCGGCCACTGTGTCTCAGGGTCAACAGCTAGCGCCAAGGCCTCACGGCAAGCTAGCATTTCCAGAATTGCAGGATCAGCAATACCATGGCCGAAGCACCCATATAAATGCCATGCCAATTTCGAAAAACTGCCGACACAGATCCTTTATTGCCCAATTTAGATACTCCAGCATCAACGTTGATTTTTAGCATACCAGGCGGTGGAGCTACCCAGGGACTATGGCCCTTGCATGCAGGACCATTAGCCGAGCTTGACGATGGACTGGAGATGTCTCTCAGCTCCTGTACATAGGACTGGATGAACATATGCGTCGATAGAGGGCTCTGAAAGATATCCTCGTGGATGGCCTTCCTCCGGGCAGTCCAAATCGCCCATAAAATGATGGACAGGCGTGTGAACTCATCATGTGATAATGACTCCATCATTTCAAATAACCATTGCTTTTCTCTTGGTTCCCTGTTTGATGAAATATGTTCAACTAGTGAACCATCCTCAAGAGCCCACACGCTCATCGCCATGTTATATTCCACTAGGGAATTCCTCCATGAGTCAATTGCACCACAAAGAGAGCATCTAGTGGTATTTGACATATTCCTGTGCTCGAGAACATCATAGGTTGGAAGTGATTGTTGGGGAAGTCTCCAAAGGAAGACCCTGACTTTGGATGGGACTGCAACCTTCCATAACGTTGACCATCCTTTCTCCTCATACCTACCTATAGAGGAACCTGCATTACCATCAAAATAGTTTTCTCTGCTGATATTAGTATTGATGATCATGCGGTAAACTGACCTCATAGTGAACATGCCCTTGTTATCTTGACTCCAGGACCAGAAGTCAGATTGCCTTCGAGTATAGATGGGTATGCTCTGGATTGTTGAGGCGTCCATCGGGAGGAAATGTTCTTAAACAAGATCCACTTTCCAAGAAGCCGAAGTGTGGTGAATAAGCTCAAAGACCATTTGAGGCGGATTGTTCTTGATAGCAACAATCTGCCTCATCATGCAATCACAGGGTAGCCAGTTGTCGTCCAAACTTTTGTCGTCCTTCCATCACCTATACAACGGATCAAGCCCTGGCGCAAAATCTCCCTTCCATCTAGAATTGAGCGCCATATTTGAGAAGGGTGGGGGCCTAACTCAACTTCGAGGATGGAAGAATTCGGGTACTATACCGCCTTTAGGATCGTTGCACTCAGCGTGTTGAGCTCCTGCAAAAGCCTGCAAGATTGTCTAGCAAGCAAACAAAGATTAAATAGCTCTAGGTCCCTGAATCCTAGCCCGCCCAATTTCTTAGGGCGTGTCATAACATCCCATGACACCTAGCATGGCCTCCTTTTCCCATTCTTGGATCCCCACCAAAATTGCCTGATCATTGAATTGATATGTTCACAGAGGTCTCGAGGTAGTCTGATGCAGGCCATTGAATAAATTAGGATGGCTTGTGCAACTGACTTGATCAACACCTCCTTGCCTCCCGAAGATAAAATATTCTCTAGTCATCCCTTGACTTTGCTCCAGACACGATCTTTCAAGTATTTAAAAGTGCCATACCGTGAGTTTCCCACATCAGTTGACATTCCTAGGTACCGGTCTGATAGAGCCTCTCTGGTAACATGTAGTATACCCCTGACTGCCTCTCTCACACTTTGTGGACATCCTTTGGTAAAAAGATTGAAGACTTCTCCCTATTTATCCTTTTCCCAGAGACCTCACAATAAACACCAAGAAGATTTGACAACTCCTCTGCTCCGTCTCTTCTCTCCTTGAAGAACAGCAAGGCTATCATCCGCAAATAACAGGTGGTTTATCAGCGGAGCCGATCGAGCCACCTTGATACCACCAAGATGCGATGACTGATCAGGAACTTTTAAAAGGCACGAAAGGATCTCTGCTGCTAACAAGAAAAGGTAGGGTGAGATAGGACCACCTTGCCTGATTCCTCTCGTAGGTTTGAAACCCTCCAACTTTTCACCATTGAACAAAACTGAGAACGAAAAGGATCTGACCATCCCCATAACCACCTCGATCCATTGTGGAGTAAAACCTAGCTTAACCATCATCGCCTCCAGATAATTCCACTCCACCCGATCATAGGTGTTCATCCTATCAAGCTTGAGAGTGCAAAAGCTGTTGTTTTTTGACCCGTTATTTTTCATAAAGTGTAAACACTCATAAGCAGAGATTATATTATCAGTGATTAATCTTCCACAAACAAAGGCCAACTGCTCCTTTGAGATAATGTCGGGAAGAATTAGCTTCAGACGATTAGCAATAACTTTTGAAGCAAATTTATAGAGGACGTTGCACAAACTAATAGGTCTGAATTGTGACGGCAAGTTAGGACTTTTAACCTTGGGTATTAGAACCAAGACGGTATCATTTATGATCTCTGCTGATTCTGAGCCTTAGACGATGCTCAATACCGCCTTCGTAATATCCTCCCCACACACATACCAATGCATTTGGAAGAAGTGCGCTGGAAAACCATTAGGGCCCGGGGCTTTAGTTGGAAACATTTGAAAGAGCGCATGTTTTACCTATTCTGGCTTATAGGGTGCCATGAGGCTCTCGCTCATAACATCGCTAACTTTCCTTGGGACATGCTTCAATACTTGGTCCATACCTAGCACCCTCAGAAGTATATAAGTTTTGATAAAACGCAGTTGACATAGAGGCCATCTCCAACTTGTCGTTGGTTTGCTACCCGTCCGCCCGTACTAGGGTTTTGATCATGTTCTTTCTTTTACTCATACTCGTGCGCTGGTGGAAAAATTTAGAGTTATTGTCACCTTCTGATACATTGCAAACGTATCTATAATTTTTGATGTTCCATGCTTGGTTTTATCTACTTTCTTGTGTTTTCTCCACACTTTGGAGTACTTTTCATATGATTTCTTGGACTAACCTATTAACAAGAGCCACAGTGCTAGCTGCTTGTTTTCTGTTGTTTTTGGTTCCAGGAAAGTCAAAAAATGAATATTCTCGGAATTGGACGGGAAAAAAGCCAAAGTTGCTATTTTCCGGAAGACATCTAGAGCCAGAATCCGAGACGAAGAGGGATCGGGGCCTGGCCACACCACCTGGCTGCGTGGCCAGGCCTGGCCCATGCCAGGGGGTGGTCTGGCCGACCCCAGCACCCCCTCGGCCTCTCCTTTGGCCTATAAGATGCCTCTGATACCAAAACCCTAAGTACCCGATCAAAAATCCATGAAAGAGTCTGTAGCCACCATTATCTCCATCCCTAGATCGGGAGGAATCTGAAGCTCTTCCCGGCACCCTGCCGGAGAGGGGAATTCACCCTGGAGGCCTTCTTCATCACCATGCAACCCTCCAGTGTGATGCGTGAGTAGTTCATCTCTAGACTACGGGTCCATGTAGTAGGTACATGGATGGTTCTCCTCCTTTGTGCTATCATGTCTAGATCTTGTGAGCTCCGTTCATGATCAAGATCATCTATTTGTAATTCTGCATGTTGTGTTTGTGGGGATCCAATGGATATTGAGATGCTATTTCAGATTGATTATTGATTCTATCATGTCTTTGTTATTTGTGATCTTGCATGCTTTCCGTTGTTAGTAGCTATCTTGGACAAGTAGATGCTAGCAACTCCAAGAGTTAGTATGTATGCTCGATAGTGGGTTCATGCCTTTGGTAATCTGGGGAAGTGACAGAAATCTCTAAGGTACTAGATGTGTTGTTGCTACTAGGGAGAAAACAACAAACCTTTGTTCATTGAATAATCGTATTATTTACATTACACACAATTTGTAAAGCAATAATCTGTTGCTTGCAACTTAATACTAGAGGGGGTTCGGATGATAACCTGAAGGTGGATCATTAGTCATAGATGCAGTTGGATGGCGGTCTATGTATAATGTTGTAATGCCCAATCAAGTCTCAGAGGAGTCAAGATGATTAGTATATGCTTGTATGCTTTCTCGATGTTGGTCAATTGCCCCGCTCTAATTTGTTCAGCCAACATGTTATCTATCTTAAGGAGAGCCACCTCTAGTGAACTATGGACCCCGGTCCTTTCTTTTACATACAATCTACAAATTGTTTACTGCTTTGTGTTTACTTTCTACAAACTATTACTTCCTTCCATTCGATACGTTTAATCCTCTGTTTTCAGAAAAACCGGTGAGATTGACAACCTCATCGCAAGTTGGGGACAGAGTTCTGTAGTTGTGTTCTGCAGGTCTCCACGTTGCTACTAGCACCGGTAGTGCGCCCTGACAAGGCTCAGCTAGCAACACCTTTGGGGTGTTTCCTTGCTCCTACTGGTTCGATAACCTCCCTCTTGGGGTTCCCCAACGAGCTCATCATTCACGAGCCATCAAAGTATTTTTTTGGCGCCGTTGCCGGGGAGTCAAGGACATCTTCACAAGGGGAGTCCCTCATAACCAATCTCTTTACTTTGTTATTTTTGTTTTGCTTAGTTTACTTTTGCTTTGTTTGCTTGTTTCTTTATCCAAAACACACAAAAATTAGTTTTACTAGTTTGCTTTGTTTATCAAAAACACACAAAAATGACTACTCTTGAAAACACTAAGTTGTGTGACTTCACTAGCACCAACAACGATGATTTTATGAGCACACCTATTGCTCACCCTATGCCTGAAGCAACTTTCTTTGAGATAAAACCTGCTTTACTCAATCTTGTTATGAGAGAACAATTTTCTAGTATTGATAATGAAGATGCTGTTGCCCATCTAAATAACTTTGTTGAACTTGGTGAGATGCAAAAGCATAGGCATATAGATGGTGATATTATTAAGCTTAAATTGTTTCCTTTCTCATTGAGAGGAAAAGCTAGAGAATGGTTGAATTCCTTAACTAGGAATAGTATCCATTCTTGGACTAAATGCAAAGATGCTTTCATTGGAAAATACTATCCTCCTGCTAAGATTATATCTATGAGAAGTGAAATAATGAAGTTTAAACAATCTTATAATGAACATGTTGCTCAAGCTTGGGAAAGAATGAAATCTTTGGTAAAGAATTGTCCCACTCATGGACTGACTGCTTGGATGATCATCCAAACTTTTTATACAGGATTGAACTATTCTTCAAGGAACCTATTGGATTCTGCTGCTGGAGGTACCTTTATGAACATTACTTTCGGTGCTGCAACAAAGCTTCTGGATAATATGATGGTTAACTATTCTGAATGGCATACTGAAAGAGCTCCACAAGGTAAGAAGGTAAATTCTGTTGAAGAAACCTCCTCCTTGAGTGATAAGATTGATATTATTATGTCTATGCTTGTGAATGGGAAAGCCCATATTGATCCAAATAATGTTGCTTTAGCCTCTTTGGTTGCTCAAGAAGAGCAAGTTGATGTGAACTTTAAGAAACAACAATTTTGGCAACAATGCTTATGGTAATAACAATTATAGGCCTTACCCTCCTAGTAATACTTATGGTTATAATGGAAAACCTAGATTACCTAGTGAAGGAAGAATTTTAGAAGTTGAAAGAGCCACTAAAAATTTCATGCAAATGCAATATGAGCAAAATCAACTATTCACTAAGACTATGGAGGAACAATCTACCATTTTGAAGAACATTACCCATCAACTTGAGAGGTTAAATAGGGAAATTCCTAGTTTACAATTGAAACTTTCTAATGTTGAAAGGAATATATCATCTTTGTCTGAAGCTCAATCTTCATTGATTAATAAAATGGCTGCTAAACCTGAAACTAATGATAATCCCTTTGCAGCTACTAATGCCATACAAGTAAGAATTGATGAAAATATTAGACTATTAGCTGAATTACATGCTAAGTGGGAAAGAGAAGATGAAATTGCTAGAAACATTAGTGTTTCTACTATCACCACCACTAGTATTGAGGCTAGTAATAGTTCTACTACTTTAGATGATAATTTTTATTTTGATCTTGATGGTTGCAATATCTCTGAAGTTATTAAGTTCCTACAAAAGCTTGCTAAAAGTCCTAATGCTAGTGCTATGAACATGGCCTTTACAAAACACATTACTGATGCTCTCATAAAGATTAAAGAATAAAAGATGAAACATAAAGCTTCTATTCCTATAAAACAAGAAGATGGTTGGGAACCCATCATTAATATGAAAGTGAATGACTTTGATTTCAAAGCTTTATGTGATCTTGATAGTAGTGTTTCTATTATGCCTAGAAGGATTTATGATATGCTTGATTTGCCTCCACTTGAAGATTGTTATTTGAATGTCCCACTTGATGATAATGCTAAAAAGAAACTCATGGGGAGTATTAATGATGTTCTTATTATGGTTAAAAATGCCTATGTCCCCATTGATTTCTATTTTTTGGATGTTGAATGCAATGCTTCTTGTCCTATTACTTTGGGAAGACCTTTTCTTAGAACTGTTGGTGCCATTATTGATATGCAAGAAGGCACCATTAAATATCAACACCCACTCAAGAAAGGTATAGAACACTTCCCTAAGAAGAGAGAGAAGATTTAATTTGCCTCTCCTATGAAAACAAAATTTGGTTTTAATGCTTCTTCATTTTGAGAACACTTGATTCATTTTCTTGCTTCTTATGCCTAACTTAAAAGCGTTAAAGAAAAGTACTTATTGGGAGATAACCCAAAAGTTTTAGATGAGCCTTGGAAGTTATTACTTCAATAATAACCGTTTCTTATCCTTTTTATTTGCTTTTTGTGGCAAGAGTAACCTCTAATGAGAGAGAAGTAATGATTGGGAAAGTTGTTGTCCCGAAACAGATTTCTGTGCTTCACCATAAAAATTCGTGTAAAATCTCTGTATGTCCTTTTAAGGCGTGAATTTTTGTGCTTCTGACCCAGGCTGTTTTCTAACTTTAGTTAGTTCAACACTTTTAGATTTTAGCAACAGAAGGTCTTTGAAAAAATTCGTCTTTACCTGCTGGTCTGTTTTGATAGATTTCTGCCATTTTCTGCATTTGCTTCTTGTTGGTTCCTTTCTGAGTTCTTTTGGGGAATTGAGCTTTTTGAGGGAATTACTACAGTAGCTAGTGTTTTAATGGAAGTTTATTGGTGTTAGAACTGAACCTAAAGACCTATTATCTTGAGTGCACTAATGTTGCTAATAAAGATTGTGTGAAGTTTTGTATGAAGGAAAAATTTCAGGTGTATGGAAGGAATGAGTAATGAGATGAAGGATGGACTAAAGCTCAAGCTTGGGAATACCACACGTGTCACTCCAAGAAATATCCAAGAAGTACAAGCGTAAATCTTGGCGATACCCAAGGCATCCCCTTCTTGATCAATAAAAATCCCAGGTTTCTTCCAAACGCTTCATTTTTATTGTTTCACTAGATCATGATGGCGCGCGTTGCCGCGCCTGTCTATTTGTGCAATAGAATATGAGTAGTACAATCGGGCAAATGAAAGTTAATTTACATATTAGCAATAGTTCAGAGAGGATCTCAATTATTGGCCTGTTTAAATAGGACCTTAATTGGCTTGGAGCTAAGTAGTACAGTGTCAAGAAGGACAGGCCCAAGAACAAATTATAACGGAATGCTTGAAGCAAAAGCACAAATGCAACTGACTATCTAAATCAGAATATCAATATAAAGTGCAAAACTCAGCCTACCTATGCCCAGAGTCAAAATGGTTTATCCCAAGTAATGTGGCTGTATAGTCTCATGGTCAGAATTTGCATCGTGCAAATAATTTTGATGCAGTGATATAACGATTGAAAAATATAGAAGTGCAACTTCTTATTTTGAATTCTGCAGTAGATATGTCCACTTGATCGACCCCTTGACTAAACCTGAGAGGAAGCGTAGAAAAAAAGGACATGTGCACGCTGCTGAAGCGGTTCCCTCGCGAGAGGATGTCTGTATAGTTTATTTTTTCTACCATCGTTGGACTGCTAGTTTACGCGAAGCTAGCTGGGCTTTAGCGGAGTGTTTCTGGCCCAAATCACCGGAGCACGTGGATTTGTTTTCCAGAGAAGCTGCCCTCAGGATATCCGGCCTAGGTAGCACGAGGGAAAGGAAATCAATGGCTATCAGCGATCAAAGACATCCCATCGGACGTTCGAAAATATGAGGGTGCGAGAGAGGTCCTAGATGGTCTAGTTATAATATCCTTAATACACAGTTGTGTTGTTCTTGGAGCGTCTTCTTTTTCGTTTTTGTTTTGGTTTTTCGTTTGCTTGGTTTGCTGAATAAATTTGTTGGACCTCCTCTTTCATACATTGGTTTTCAAATAGTTTGGTTCGGTTTGGAAAAGAGTAGGAAAGCTCATGCTTAAGTGGTAAAGAGAGCTTGTTTTTGACTGTGGCCTATGCTTTGTCATGCCATGCTTGATAATTTTTTGGCTTTATGCTTAGTATTCTTTGTTGTAGCATGACTTGTTATAAACAATTGAGATTGCTTAATGTGCCTTGGATGAATCATGCGTTGTTTTAGCATATTACAGCATAGTATAGTGGTATTCTCCTTTGATACTTTATTTGGGTTGACTTGTCACATGCTCACACCATGTTATGACTATCTCAAGTCACCATAGCCTTTATGATATTTTAGTTTTCAACTTGTAGTATCACTTTATGCTTTGATCAATGATGTTTTATCGCTCTACATGATTATCGCCATTATTGCTCTCTTAGTTTGTCGCTCCCAGTCTTTTGCTAGCTTCCACAACCAAGTATGAGTTCCACTCATGCATCCAACTCCCTAAACCAAGTTATTCCAAAGAGTCCACCATACCTACCTACTAGCATATGCTATTCCAAGTATATTCATGCTTTTGCTTACCTTCCAAATTAAACTAGTGATTAAAGCTCTCATGAACTTGATAGCACACTTTACTTTTCTTGCCCTTAATAAACTTGAACCATTGTGTCGTCTATGTTGTATATGCTTGCACTTATTTGTTGGGAATTAGCAGAACCATGCTGTCATGGGGAACTCTTTCAACATTGCACGGGTACTTTGTACCTAGTTGATATCATGCTCTTTTGTCTATGGATGTCGCCGCTGTGAAATGAAAGAGGAGGTTGTAAGTCCATGGAGTTATGTATATGTGTTAGAGAAACGCCTGGGCCGCTGGTCGAATCCATGCTGACATGGTGGAAACCTGCAGCGTAACCATAATGAGCTGTCTATGAAGCATTATTCTTATTAAAAAAGAGTCCTATATTGAGAAAAAGAGAAAAACAGAAAAAAATGAGATTATGAAAAGAGTAAAGAGAGAAAAAAGCACCATATTCCCATGGTAAATAAGAAGATTGATGAGATGCTCGTTGTCTGCTTGCCTTGTCATTTTGATATGGGGATTCTTCCGTATCATCGGGCAAGGGGAACCCCGTTGGCGGTTCTCTATGATACACATGTACTTACAATGACAAAAACTTACCGGTGACTAAACTTGAGTAGCATGAGGAGCGGCCCTCGTATTCAAGGGACATGAGATTTCTAACTTATACTTCGTCAAGCATGTACACCATACTTTGTTCACTTTAACCTTAATCACTTCAAGATGCTTATGATAGGGGCAATGAGAGCTGAAAGCTATTAAGTACCATAATTTTTGGAAGCTCTTTATGAAACTTGAATCTCTACTTCCTTGTATGAATGCCTTTCTTCCACCATTATATTGAGTCTCCACCTTCTACCTTTATGCACCTACTTTGAGAGAATAGTGGCCATTCTTAGTTCTATGTGCATTGTCCCAAGACTAGTTGATTGATGCATAACTTGATATTGCTTGTTTTAAACTGTTTGTATCTAGTCACTCTTATGATCTTTGAAGGTGTCCTATGCACTTATATTTTCTACTCTATGAGGGCCAAGTTGAATATTACTATGCTATGTTTTATTTATGTGAAACAAACAAACGCCTTTCAAAGCATTGTTATTCATGAATCTTTTGTTTGTGCCTTTTCATGTTGCATCATAGTTTCTTTGTCTTATTGCTAGAACTTTGTCTTTCATGTTATGATTGAAGTACTATTATCCCAACTTTGAATGTTTTACAAATACTTTGATCAAGTTTATGATGGTGCATGTCACCTCAAAAATTATTCTTTCTTTTTATCGCTTACCTACTCGAGGACGAGCAGGAGTTAAGCTTGGGGATGTTGATACATTGCAAATGTATCTATAATTTTTTATGTTCCATGCTTGGTTTTATCTACTTTCTTATGTTTTGTCCACACTTTGGAGTACTTTTCATATGATTTCTTGGACTAACCTATTAACAAGAGCCATAGTGCCAGCTGCCTGTTTTCTGCTGTTTTTGGTTCCAAGAAAGTCGGAAAATGAATATTCTCGAAATTGGACGGGACAAAAGCCAAAGTCGCTATTTTTCCGGAAGACATCTGGAGCCAGAATATGAGACAGAGAGGGGCTAGGGCCTGGCCACGGCCATGCCTGGGGGTGGTCTGGCCGACCCCAGCACCCCCTCGGCCTCTCCTTCTGCCTATAAGATGCCTCTGATACCAAAACCCTAAGTACCCGATAAAAAATCCACGAAAGAGTCTATAGCCGCCGTCATCTCCATCGCTAGATCGGGAGGGATCTTAAGCTCTTCCCGGCACCCTGCCGGAGAGGGGAATTCACCCTGGAGGCCTTCTTCATCACCATGCAACCCTCCAGTGTGATGCGTGAGTAGTTCATCTCTAGACTACGGGTCCATGTAGTAGGTACATGGATGGTTCTCCTCCTTTGTGCTATCATGTCTAGATCTTGTGAGCTCCATTCATGATCAAGATCATCTATTTGTAATTCTGCATGTTGTGTTTGCAGGGATCCGATGGATATTGAGATGCTATTTCAGATTGATTATTGATTCTATCATGTCTTTGTTATTTGTGATCTTGCATGCTTTCCGTTGTTAGTAGCTATCTTGGCCAAGTAGATGCTAGCAACTCCAAGAGTTAGTATTTATGCTCGATAGTGGGTTCATGTTGGGTCTGCAGCATAGAAAACAAAAAATTTCCTACGATGAGAACTAAACGCCAAGATCTATCTACTAGATACAGAGCAACGGGTGGACATACATCCATTGAGAACTTACCCTCAAAGACAACGAGTTTTGTTAACGAGTAGGAACTCGTGGTTGATGTAGTCATACACTTGCCGATATCAAGATCGTGTGGAAGTCCGAGCACCGCAAATCAACGGCGCATACGTCCTCGCACACACGTTCAAGCCACCAGACAACCTCCACCTCCTCGCTCCAGCGATGCAGCGGAAGCAACAACTCCTTCCAGACGAAATGCCACCGGGAACATGTATCTCGCTAATACGAGACCATGGGGAAATAATTCTAAAGGGGGAGAGAGATCCTTCACGAGGAGTGATGCGCTCGACTTTCGACGTAGAGCTCGTTGGAAACCCCAAGAGGAAGGTATGATGAGCACAGCAGTAAGTTTTCCCTTAGTTATGAAACCAAGGTTTAATCGAACCAGTAGGAGCAAGGAAACACCCCAAAGGTGTTACTAGCTGAGCTTTGGCAGGGCGCACTACCCATGCTAGTAGCAACGTGGAGACCTGCACAACACAACCACAGAACTTTGTCCCCAACTTGCGATGAGGTTGTCAATCTCACCGTGTTTTGCGGAAAACAAAGGATTAAACGTATCGAATGGAAAGAAGTGAAAGTTTGTAGAAAGTAAACACAAAGCAGTAAAAGATTGTAGATTGTATGTAAATGACAAAGGACCGGGATAAATAGTTCACTAGAGGTGGCTCTCCTTAGATAGATAACATGTTGGGTGAACAAATTACAGCGGGGCAATTGACAAACACCGAGAAAGCAATACATGCATATACCAATCATCTTGACTCCTCTGAGACTTGATTGGGCATTACAACATAATACATAGACCGCCATACAACTGCATCTATGACTAATAATCCACCTTCAGGTTATCATCCGAACCCCTCCAGTATTAAGTTGCAAGCAACAGATTATTGCTTTACGAACTGCGGGTAAAGTAAACAATACGATTGTTCTATGAACAAAGGATTGTTGTTTTCTCCCTAGTAGCAACAACACATCTAGTACCTTAGAGATTTCTGTCACTTCCCCAGATTACCAGAGGCATGAACCCACTATCGAGCATAAATACTAACTCTTGGAGTTGCAAGCAACTACTTGGCCAAGATAGCTACTAACAACGGAAAGCATGCAAGATCTCAAATAACAAATACATGATAGATGCAATAATCAATCTGAAATAGCATCTCAATATCCATCGGATCCCCGCAAACACAACATGCAGAATTACAAATAGATGATCTTGATCATGAACGGAGCTCACAAGATCTAGACATGATAGCACAAAGGAGGAGAACCAGCCATCTAGCTACTACATGGTCCCGTAGTCGAGAGATGAACTACTCACGCATCACACCGGTGGCTTGCATGGTGATGAAGAAGGCCTCCAGGGTGAATTCCCCTCACCGGCAGGGTGCCGGGAAGAGCTTTAGATCCCTCCCGATCTAGAGATGGAGATGACGGCGGCTATAGACTCTTTCGTGGATTTTTGATCGGGTACTTAGGGTTTTGGTATCGGAGGCATCTTATAGGCCGAAGGAGAGGCCGAGGGGGTGCTGGGGTCGGCCAGACCACCCCCTGGCGTGGGCTAGGCCTGGCCACACAGCCAGGTGGTGTGGCCAGGCCTCGGCCCCTCTCCGTCTCGTATTCTGACACTTGATCACTTCCGGAAAAATAGGCACTTTGGCTTTTGTCCCGTCCAATTCTGAGAATATTCATTTTCTGACTTTCCTGGAACCAAAAACAGCAGAAAACAGGCAGCTGGCACTGTGGCTCTTGTTAATAGGTTAGTCCAAGAAATCATAATAAAAGTACCCCAAAATTGGAACAAAACACAAGAAAGTGGATAAAACCAAGCATGGAACATAAAAAATTATAGATACATTTGCAATGTATCAAGAACCCTTAGCCTCGAGAGAGAACTACTCCTTCCTCATCATGGGAATCAGCAATGGTGATGGATACCTTTAATCCTCCGGTGTGAATACCTTTTACCTTTCCTCCCCGGCAACGGCGCCCGAAAATACTTGTTGGCGTGTGGTTGACGCGGGAGCTTCTTCTTGTTCTTCAGTCCCCGGCAACGGCGCCAGAAAATAGCTTGATGTCTACGCACTTCTATTCTTGTAGACAGTTGTTGGGCCTCCAAGTGCAGAGGTTTGTAGAACAGCAGCAAGTTTTCCCTTAAGTGGATCACCCAAGGTTTATCGAACTCGGAGAGGAAGTGGTCAAAGGTATCCCCTCTCAAACAACCCTGCAATCAAGATACAAGAAGTCTCTTGTGTCCCCAACACACCAAATACACTTGTCAGGTGTATAGGTGCACTAGTTCGGCGAAGAGATAGTGAAATACAAGTAGTATGGATATAAGACAACAGTGATAGAAAATAACTTGATGGCGTGGAAGAGACTAAAGGAAAACTGAAATAAAGATGGAAGCAAGCAAACATGTAACAGATCTAGTAGCAAATGGTGTTTCAATGCTTAGAAACAAGGCCTAGGGATCATACTTTCACTAGTGAACACTCTCATATAAATATCTTCTCTTTATGATACTACTCTTAACTACTCTCCGGTTGGACACTCTAATCAACGGTAGGGCTATAACAGCACACCTCAAAGTAAGCCTTTCCCATCTAGAAAACCCCACACTGTCACCTTGAGTACAAGATGAGTGCAACAAAAACCACCATTTCATAGAAACATCCAACTCCAAATATAACTCATAACAAGTATTTGTAATCTCTAGCCTAAGTGCCACCATGGTGAGCATGCTGTCACTTTCACATACATGGGGAGAGCAGAGATCTATTAAAGCACTTGAGTAGCAAGGTAGATCTACTTGATTACAAAGCTCATGATCACAATATGATCATGCATAGAGAGAGACGAACACATAGCTACCGATAGAACCCTTAGCCTTGAGGAAGAACTACTCCCTCCTCATCATGGGAATCAGCAACTATGATGGAGATGGTGGTGGAGATCGATGGAGATGGCTCCGGGGGCACTTCCCTGTCCCGGGAGGGTGCCGGAACAGAGACTTTCTATCCCCCGAATCTCCCCTTCGGTGGCGCCTGCGCTGCGGAACTTTTCGTGGTTGGAGGCTTGACTATCTAGGGTTTATGCATCGGGAGGCTTCTTATAGGCGACGAGGCAAGGTCGGTGGGCGGCCAGGGGGCCCACACCACCTGGTGGCGCGGCCAGGGCTAGCCCGTGCCACCACATGGTGTGGCCGCCCTGTGGCCCCTCTCCGTCTCGTCTTCTGGCTCCGTGAGTCTTCTAGTAAAATATCAACTTTTGGCTTTTGTCCGGTCCAATTCCGAGAATATTGATTTTCTGACTTTCCTGGAACCAAAAACAGCAGAAAACAGGCAACTGGCACTGTGGCATCTTGTTAATAGGTTAGTCCAGGGAAGTGTATAAAAAGTACTCCAAAGTTGGAACAAAACATAAGAAAGTAGATAAACCAAGCATGGAACATCAAAAATTATAGATACGTTTGCAGCATATCATTGATCATGGTTTGCCCTAGGGAGAACTTTAGTCAACGGATCTGCTACATTTAGGTCCGTATGTACTTTACAAATCTTTATATCTCCATCCTTGACATGCTCGCGGATGGAGTGAAACCAGCGCTTAATATGCTTGGAATTCTTGTGAGACCTCGGTTCCTTGGCGTTGGCTATGGCTCCATTGTTGTCACAATAGATCACCATTGGGTCTAATGCACTAGGATCCACACCTAGTTCCATTATGAACTCCTTCATCCAAACCGCTTCCTGCGCCGCTTCTGAAGCAGCAACATATTCCGCCTCCGTTGTTGATCCAGCCACCACAGGTTATTTGGAACTCCTCCAACTAACAGCTGCTCCATTCAAGAGAAATATGTATCCAGATTGAGACTTAGAGTCATCCGGATCGGTGTCAAAGCTAGCATCGACATAACACTTAGCGACTAGCTCTTCTTCACCTCCGTATACAAGAAACATATCCCTAGTTCTTCTCAAGTACTTAAGGATATTCTTGACCGCTATCCAGTGTTCCGAAACTGGATCAGATTGGTACCTACTAGTCAAACTAATAGCATGTGCCACATCCGGTCTTGTACATAGCATGGCATACATTATAGAGCCTATGGCCGAGGCATAGGGGATCTTATCCATTATCTCTCTTTCTTCCGCCATAGCCGTACTTTGAGTCTTGCTCAATGTCTTGCCTTGCAACATAGGTAAGAACCCTTCTTACTTTCGTCCATATTAAACTTCTTTAATATCTTATCAAGGTATGTACTCTGCGATATCCCAATTAGACATCTTGATCTATCTCTATAGATTTTAATGCCTAATATATATGAAGCTTCACCAAGGTCTTTCATCGAAAATTTGCTGTTTAGATAACTTTTAACACTATTTAAAAGATCTATATCATTTCCAATCAATAATATGTCATCCACATATAATATCATAAATGCCACATTGCTCCCACTCACTTTCTTGTAAATACAAGCCTCTCCATAAGTTTGGACAAATCCAAACTCTTTGATCACCTCATCAAAGCGGAAATTCCAACTCCGGGATGCTTGCTTCAGTCCATAGATGGATTGCTGAAGTTTGCATACCTTACCAACATCCTTAGGATCGACAAAACCCTTAGGTTGTATCATATACAACTCTTCTTCAATATTAGCATTGAGGAACGCAGTTTTGACATCCATCTACCATATTTCATTATCGAAATATGCAGCAATTGCTAACATAATCCTAACCGACTTTAGCATCGCTACGGGAGAGAATGTCTCATCGTAGTCAACTCCTTGAATTTGTTGAAACCCCTTTGCGACAAGTCGAGCCTTATAGATGGTCACATTACCATCAGCGTCAGTTTTTCTTTTGAAAATCCATTTATACTCAACGGCCTTTCGATCGTGAGGTAAGTCTACCAAGGTCCAAACCTGGTTTTCGTACATGGATTCCATCTCAGATTTCATGGCTTCTAGCCATTTGTTGGAATCCGGGCTCATCATCGCTTCTTCATACGTCGCAACGTCATCCATTTCATCAACCATGAAATTCACAACAGGATTGCCGTACAGTTCAGGAGCTGCACGTGTCCTACTTGACCTGCGAGGTTTGGTAGTGTGCTCTTTCGGAGTTTTATGATCAATATCATTAGCTCTCTCTTCATTAGGTGAAGTCAACTCCGAAACAATTTCCGGTTCTGCGCTACTCGCCATTTCATGAAGAGAAGGTTCAATAATCTTTTCGAGTTTTACCTTCCGACTACTCACACCTTTCGCGAGAAGCTCCTTCTCAAGAAAGGATCCATTCTTGGTAACAAAAACCTTGCCCTCGGATCTGTGATAGAAGGTATACCCAATCGTTTCCTTAGGGTATCCTATGAAGACGCATTTTTCCGCTTTGGGTTCGAGTTTATCCGGCTGAAGTTTCTTCACATAAACATCGCATCCCCAAACTTTAAGAAATGACAACTTAGGTTTGTTTCCAAACCATAATTCATACGGTGTCAATTCAACGGATTTAGATGGTGCCCGATTTAAAGTGAATGCAGCGGTTTCCAGTGCATAACCCCAAAATGACAGTGGCAAGTCAATCAGAGACATCATAGATCGAACCATATCCAATAAGTACGATTACGACGTTCTGACACACCATTACATTGTGGTGTTCTGGCTGGCATGAGTTGTGAAACTATTCCACACTCTTTCATATGTGTGCTAAACTCGTAACTAAGATACTCTCCTCCATGGCCGGACCGTAGAAATTTGATCTTTCTGTTACGATGATTTTCCACTTCATTCTGAAATTCTTTGAACTTTTCAAAGGTTTCAGACTTGTGTTTCATTAAATAGATATACCCGTATCTACTCAAATCATCCGTGAAAGTAACAAAATAACGATATCCACCTCGCGTCGACACACTCATTGGTCCACACACATCAGTATGAATGATTTCCAATAAATCTGTCGCCCATTCCATTGAACCGGAAAACGGCATTCTAGTCATCTTGCCCATAAGGCATGGCTCACATGTATCAAATGATTCAAAATCAAGTGATTCCAAAAGTCCATCAGAATGGAGTTTCTTCATGCGTTTAACGCCAATAAGACCTAGACGGTAGTGCCACATATATGCAGATATATCATTATCAAGTTTAATCCTTTTAGCATCAACATTATGAATATGCGTAATACTACTATCGAGATCCAATAAAAATAAACCATTCAACACAGGTGCATGATCATAAAAGATATCATTCTGATAAATCGACTAACCATTGTTTTCAGATTTAAAGGAATAACCACTTTGCATTAAACACGATACGGATACAATGTTCACGCTCAGTGTAGGCACCAAATAACAATTATTCAGATTTATAACTAATCCCGATGGCATATGGAGAGGTAGTGTCCCGACGTCGATCACATCAACTCTTGATCCATTGCCGACTCGTATCATGACCTCGTCCCTTGCTAGTTGTCGCTTGTTCCGCAGCCCCTGAACCAAGTTACATATATTAGCAACCGATCCCGTATCAAATACCCAGGTGCTACTGCGAGTACTAGTCAAGTACACATCAATAACATGTATATCACATATACCTTTGTTTGCCTTGCCGGCCTTCTTGTCCGCCAAATACTTGGGACAGTTGCGCTTCCAATGGCCAGTCCCCTTGCAATAGTAACACTCAGTGTCAGACTTAGGGCCAGCTCGGGGTTTCTTTTCAGGTGTGCCAACAGATTTGCCACCCTTCTTTCCCTTGTGCTTGCCTTTCTTGTCCTTCTTGAAACCGGTGGTCTTATTGATCATCAACACTTGATGTTCTTTCCTAATCTCCACTTCTGCAGTCTTAAGCATTGACAGAAGCTCGGGAAGAGACTTCTTCATGCCCTGCATATTATAGTTCATCACGAAGCTCTTGTAGCTAGGTGGCAGAGATTGGAGAACACGATGTATGCCTAAGTCAATGGGAATCGTTATTCCCAAGGACACAAGCTTATCGCCGTACCCAGACATTTTGAGTACGTGCTCACTAACGGAGCTGTTCTCCTCCATCATGTAGCTAAAGAACTTTTCAGAAGCATTATAACTCTCTACGGTAGCATGGGTATCGAAAATCATTTTCAATTCTCCCATGGTATCAAAGGCATTGCCATTTTCGAAACGCTTTCGAAGTTCTGGCTCTAGCCCATACAGTATGCCGCAATGAACTAAGTTGTGGTCCTCCTGACGAGTTATATGGACGTTCTTTTCCTCGTCAGGGGCATCAGGAGCTGGTGGGGGGCCTAGTGGTGCCTCTAGCACATATTGCTTTTGTGCACCAGTGAGGAGAATTCTCAAATTCATAGCCCAGTTGGTGAAGTTTCTACCATTCGCAGCAAGTTTCTCTTTCTCCGTGAACACATTAAAATTAAAAGCAGGTGGTGCCATCTACAACAGAATTTGTAAAGTTTATTTAGACTAAGTTTATGATAGAGTGGGTTCAACTAATCCAAATTACTAATGAACTCCCACTCAAAAACGATATCCCTCGTGCCTTTTTGGTGATTACATGAACCAAATCGACTACACCAAGTCCGATCATCACGTGAGTCGGTGTAGCTTCAAAGGCGAGCATCTATATGGGCACCATATCAACTATATGACTCATGCTTAACCTTTTGGTCCGTGTTCCGAGGCCATGTCTGTACATGCTAGGCTCGCCAAGTAAGAACCTTAGTATTCACGTGTGTAAAACTGTCTTACACCCATTCTTATGAAAGCGTAGAGTTGAGTACACCCGATCATCACGTGATGTCTCGAAACACGATCCACATAACAGTGCATACTTGAGGAAGAACACATTTTATCTTGATATTTAAATGAGGGATCATCTTACAATGCTACAAAAAGCGCCAAACTAGCAGTATAAGATGCTAACATCTAATGTGTAAAGTGAGATGATATGGTCCATGCATTTGATCTCAATCATTTGCATCGTGGTATGATCTCTATCATTCCTTTGTGTGTAAGGCCAAGGTCTATGGAACTTACACGTTGAGTGTGTTGTAAGAGTATCTATCATACATCTACTTACAACAATACCATATCAAGTCACTAGCCTAGCAACGATCTAAACTAGACGCCTCTAATTTATCAATTGCAAGTTTTACGTGGCTTAGGGCTTTCGGAGATAGAACCGGTCTTACCTACGAACATGAACCACAACGAGGATAACCAAGTTATTAGCAACTCGTTGTAAATCAGATATTGACTATAGTAGGAGAGACAGACACCCTCCAACCACTTATGCAAAACAAGTTGCATGTCAGTCGTGGAACCGGTCTCATGTACGATGACATGTAAGGTTGGTCCGGGCCGCTTCATCCCACTATGCCACCAATATCCAAAATACATAGAAGATGCAATAACATGATCATCATCGCCCACATATAAACATATGTGTACTACCCGTGCAAACCACCTACGCATAGATCAGGCTCTGATACAACTGCTGGGTCCGCAGCATAGAAAACAAAAAATTCCTACGATGAGAACTAAACGCGAAGATCTATCTACTAGATACAGAGCAACGGGTGGACATACATCCATCGAGAACTTACCCAAGACAACGAGTTTTGTTAACGAGTAGGAACTCGTGGTTGATGTAGTCGTACACTTGCCGATCTCAAGATCGTGTGGAAGTCCGAGCGCCGACAATCAGCAGCGCATCCGTCCTCGCACACACGTTCAAGCCACCGGATAACCTCCACCTCCTCGCTCCAGCGATGCAGCGGAAGCAGCAACTCCTTCCAGACGAAATGCCACCGGGAACATGTATCTCGCTAACCTGAGACCATGGGGAAATAATTCTAGAGGGGGAGAGAGATCCTTCACGAGGAGGTGTAGGAAGAAGGAGGAAGAGGGGGGCCTTTTATAGGAGGAGGGGGGTACCCCCTCCATGGCCGGCGCCTCATGGAGGTGACCTCTCACCTCCTCCATTCATTTGGTGGTAACTCCCTCCACATTAAAATGCCTCTTCATATTCTCTTTTAAAGTCTCCACTTTAAATGCATTAAAATTCTCTAAGTTTAATGCTCTCTCATTTAATAAAACTCTTTTATTAAATTTATTCAGAATTTTGTTAATTACTTTAATTAACAAATATTCACATAAAATCCCTTGCAACATTTCAATATCACATGCAGAACGACTTTCTGCAATTTCACCAGAAACAATTCCGGTTTCTATCGAAACAATCCCTGCGCTTTGCAATTCTTTCGTTTGAAACATATGTGCTCCAAAATGGTGTCCGGTAACTCTTAAGTGTGTCACCCTACAGTTCGCGAATAATGCAGACATGATTGAGACTCCTCTCAGATCAATAATCAGAAGCGGGACCTGGAGATCCATACTGACTCCTGCATATTCAACGATGACTTCTGTGATCATGAGAACCTTTAACACTAGTAACTTAATCCCTTTGTCTCATGATATAATACATGTCCAAGATTCGATCATCGGTATCCAAATACCTAGTTTGATCTTGTTACCGACATGCACTCTTTTCTCGTTCTCGTGATATAACATTCTAGTGATCACATCACTTGCTTGCAAGCTATCTTAATGTGATATCACCGAGAGGGCCCAGAGTATATCTATCCGTCATCGGGATTGACAAATTCCACTCTTGATCCATGAGCCTCAACATAACACCTTCGTTGCACTGAACCCATCTTTATAGTCACCCTGTTACGGTGTGACGTTTGATGTTATCAAGATACTCTTCCGGTGTTAGCAATTAATATGATCTCATGGTCTAAGGATAAAGATTACTTCGTATGATGTTATAGCAATATAAACATAATGACTTGATCGTAATGCTATACTTCGGATGAATGTTCATCACATCATTTCACAAATGTTGTGACCTTGTTATTAACAACATCAAGTGTCCATGATCAGGAAACCTTGATCATCTTGTTAATCAACAAGCTAGTCTATAAGAGAGGCATAACTAGGAACCCTTTTTGTTTATTAAACACACATGTATTGGCGTTTCCGATCAATACAATCATAGCATGCAAAATAAACATCTATCATATGTGAGGAATACATAATAACAACTTTATTATTGCCTCTCAGGGCATATTTCCTTCAGTTCATGCATCTGGTAATATGGGGAAGTGACAGAAATCTCTAAGGTACTAGATGTGCTGTTGCTACTAGGGAGAAAACAACAATCCTTTGTTCATAGAACAATCATATTGTTTACATTACACGCAATTCGTAAAGCAATAATCTGTTGCTTGCAACTTAATACTAGAGGGGGTTCAGATGATAACTTAAAGGTGGATTATTAGTCATACATGCAGTTTGATGGCGGTCTATGTATAATGTTGTAATGCCCAATCAAGTCTGAAAGAAGTCAAGATGATTAGTATATGCTTGTATGCTTTCTCAATGTTTGTCAATTGCCCCGCTGTAATTTATTCACCCAGCATGTTATTTATCTTAAGGAGAGCCACCTCTAGTGAACTATGGACCCCGGTCCTTTCTTTTACATACAATCTACAAATTGTTTACTGCTTTGTGTTTACTTTCTGCAAACTATTACTTCCTTACATTCGATACATTTAATCCTTTGTTTTTATTAAAACCGGTGAGATTGACAACCTCATCACAAGTTGGGGACAAAGTTCTGTGGTTATGTTGTGCAGGTCTCCACGTTGCTACTAGCACCGGTAGTGCGCCCTGCCAAGGCTCAGCTAGCAACACATTTGGGGTGTTTCCTTGCTCCTACTGGTTCGATAACCTTGGTTTCATAACTGAGCAAAACTTACTTCTGTGCTCATCACACCTTCCTCTTGGGGTTCCCCAACGAGCTCATCATTCACGAGCCA
This sequence comes from Avena eriantha, assembly GCA_910589775.1. Classification (NCBI taxonomy): domain Eukaryota; kingdom Viridiplantae; phylum Streptophyta; class Magnoliopsida; order Poales; family Poaceae; genus Avena; species Avena eriantha. Next base: position 399,375,611 of record OU342745.1, read on the forward strand.
TCAGCTTCCTTCAGCCATTCAATACGTGACCTCTGGCACCACATGAGCTCCTCCTTGTGGTAGAGTTCAACAAGGCGGTCATTTATTCTTATTTCCTTGTGAGTAGGACCCACATGATCTGGGACACTTCTTAGCTGCTCGAGTTCCTGCTTAAGCATCTTGATATCCTTACGCATGCTACTGAACGTCTCAACTCCCCATCTCCGAAGACCCTTAGCAAACCCCTATAGCTTATTTTGAGCAATAGACAAATGCATGTCATTACTATTACTCGTCCAGCCCAACGTCACCATTTGCTTCAAATCAGGGTGATGTTGCCACATCGTCTCGTAGCGAAAAGCCTTCGCTTTATGTGCAATGCAGATCCAACGATATCATCCTCAAGGCGCAGCGTAAGTGTGTTGTGGTCTGATGTTGATGTCTCGAGGTGGTTTACACATGCCAAAGGGAATTGAGCCGCCCACTCCGAAGAGCCCAAAGCCCTGTCTAGCCTCACTCTGGTGAATGATCTTCCCGAGACCTTCTTCTCCCACGTCCAAAAGTGCCTGTGGTAGCCAAGATCAATAAGCCGCAAACGTCCACCGCATCACAGAATCCTTGAATGTGAGAGTGGCTCCGCAACCCCATACCAACATGTTCATCTGATTGCAGGACTTCGTTGAAGTCACCGACACATAGCCATGGAAGAGATCTATCACAGGGAGGAGTCTCTCATTTTCCCCTATATAAGAAGGTGCCTATGTGAGGGAAAAGACAAACAATAAGATATATTTCCTAAGGCGGCTTCCTTAGGGAATCTCTCTCGGTGGCACTCATGTGTGTGTTCCAAGAAGAATTATGCGCGTGGGAGATGACGTTTCTTCCGCTTGCCGTCACGCTGATGGATCCCTGGTTCCAGAAGGTTCTTCCGCAATCCCGGCTGGATCAACGAGTACGGGAGTTGTCATTAAGCACTGGACGTGTGCGAAACCACGGAGGTACTGCCAATTGTGGTACCTGGATTGTCATGCGAGGAGCAACAGGACCTTGAGGTCGGCTATGAGTATGATTACATCATCCACGTTCCCATAAACGTTAAACGCTTTTGGTCTACAAGGATATGTCACCGAAACTTCTTTGTTACAGGATTACTCCTAGATAGATCTTGGAATATGGTGTTGCGGTACTTAAGGAAATTATTGTTTTCTGCTGCAAACCCCTTCAGATATGTCAATCGGGGTATATACAGGAAGTGGATTCGCCTTGCGTATCCATGATGGCGAGTAGGCTCAATTGCCCAACTATTGCATGGCCCATGGCGGGTGGTCATGAAGGCACACATCGATTGGAACCACAAGGCCTGGAAGTGTAGTTAGACCCAGTCGGATTAGGTTAAACCCACTGAATCATTAACTAATCCGGTGTTGATCGATGTAAACCCTAGCGAGGTGACTCTATATAAACCTCCCCAGGGTAACCTCTATGCATATATGTTCTGATACACCCCTTAGAAGCGACTCGCCGCCTAGCAGTCGAGCTCGCCACCATTATAATATCTCCAAGATGAATACACAAAGAAGGAAGTAGGCTCTTTACCCTAGAAGGGGTTGAACCTAGGTAACTACCTATGTCCCTGTAATCTCGATCTGCGGATGGCTTCCTCTCCCTTGCTCCATTCATCTCAATCGCTACCCGATAGCGACTATCGTGGTCATTCCCATGACAGTAGGTAACAAATTCCCACCGTCTCCAATATCTCCCTGTTCTGCCCCTGTCTACAACATTTTCTTCAGTTATAATTGCAAGACGTGCTCTGATTTATCCTTCAGTTATAATTCATGTTGTTTACCTTGAATTCAGAACCAAAAGTGACAGTCTTTTATGTTGAACTCGGAATCAAAACTTCAGAAGTGTTCTGATCAGACTAATCAGTTCATTCACGGTAAGAAATAAGTGCTTCACTAGTTCACTTGTAATTTCTATTTTCTGTTTCTCCAATTTAGATTCTATTTAGTTAGTTAAAAATCATTATGGATCTGAATAATGAAGAACAAGAAAAAGTGAGAAAAGTGTTGGTCGACGTCAACACCAATATTTATTGAGATTGAAAGCCAAACTCAAGATGAAAATGTGAGCAATCCTCCTTCTCATGAATTGCAGTTGGCACTACTGCAAACACATACTAATGATAGCAACGAACCCCATAATGATGTTAACGATGTTAATTATCAAGATGCTATAAGAAGGAAAGAGGACTTCGATCATATTCTATGATGTTAATGATCAAGGTGCTATAAGAAGGAGATATATTGCATTGGGGCCATGTCAACCAAGGCAACATGATTTTCCAATAAGAGATATTGGAGGTAATCATCGCTTTACATCTCATTGGTTTGACAAATACAAATGGCTTGAATATATTGTTTATCTAGATGCTTTTTTTTGCTTTGTTTGTTACTTGCTATTGATATGCTCGATCTCACTTAAGTAAGAATTGTTCAATTTGTGAGAAGATAGTTGATGGAATCATTTTCTTGAAAAGGTCAATGCTTTTTGTTTGAAGCGTAAGGTCAAAAGTCCCTGACATGGATGCACGTTATGAGCCAATTCATAGATCTAAAAAGTTCTTCAAAAATATCAATAATATCCACCGCTTCTATGTTGATATATTTTTGGTTATTCTTGATAGGCAATATCAAGAGCGTGAAAATAGGTTTGATGATGTAAAGACCGAGTTACTTATTTGCATATCATCATTCAATCATGCTGCTTATGATCAAGACAAGTTGATCAAGCTTGCTAGTTCAATCCTAAGGATTTTTCAAAGCTGGAGTTAGCAAAGCTTCCTTATCAGTTTCGGTGTGTTTGTCGGTACTATGAACAATTTATAGTTCAGTTCTTGCTATTTTTCTTGACTTCGAATACCCAATGTGAAAATCATGTCTCCGCCAGTGACTGGAGTTACCCCATCACAGCAATGCTGCAGCTCGGAGATCTGCTAGCTCATCCGGATCTCCTCTACATGCTACCATCCAGAAGCATCTAACCGAAGCATCCTTTTTACCCGAATTATTTCTTTCTTTTCGCCTACCTCTCGTGTATATGCGTATTAGTATGTTTGTATCTGTACACATGCGCTAATCGGGTGGATACACGTACGGATCCTATGCTCATGGGTGGCCTCGTCAGGTAAAGCTTACCAATAGTGTATTCGTTGTACTTGAGCACCGACATGGCATGACAGTGCGACGCTGACACGTTCCCTGCCCCTGTCTGTCTGACTGTCCCGGACAGCCTTGTGCCGTGTCCAGTCCCACCAGGCTACGCCTCCGCTTTCTCGAGGCGATCATCTGGGGTGCCTCCGTCCGGTAGTGCAAAGGGCAATGGCTGCGTTGTCGACGCACCACGCGAATTTCTCACTACTAGGATTAATAAAAAATCTCATTGTACAGTTCCATCGACCGACCTGAGATCGATATGGCGCAGGGTCGGCGGCTCGCTGGCGTCCGGCACCGCGGTGACGGTGACCACGGCCATCGCGGCTGTGGCGGCCGAGCTTGGTCCCACTAGCGCTACGCCCGCCGCCATTCGCGCTGGCGGCGCTCCGGGACTGGCGGCCCTTGCCGAGGTGGTGCTCGCAGAGGGAGTAGCCGACCAGCGTGGGCTGGCTGCAGCGCCACCCGCGCCCGTTCACACGGCTGCACCGGGACCCTTCCAGCAGCACCGCCAGGCCGCGCCGCCTCTTGGGCCCGTCCTTCCCGTGCACGGCCGCCGTTGGCGACGCCACAGGCATGACTCCGTCTGCGAGACGTTCTTCTCCGGCACTGATCACCGGCCAGTCGTGCTCATCGCGATGCCCATTCTCTAGGCTGCAGTGCAATAAAGAACATTTGATTATTTTATCAACGTCTGGCTTTTAGCTGGTACAAATATCCAAAAAGAAAAATGATCTACTGTCAATATTGAGAACAGGCCATTCTATGCATTACCAGTAACTATGCCATGAATCCCATGATAGAATTGCATACCCAAGTCACCCCGGGGGAAAAAAAGGAAGCGGAACTTGCTACAGAGTAGATTCTACGTGAACGGATCCATCAAAGTTGCAATTAATAAGAATTCCGGTTCCAACTCCCAATTACTCCGGTAAGTACAGCATGTGGTGCGACGCAAGGTAGCTAGCGCCAAATTGTCGATGCTACTAATCATGCGAATATATTTGGTATGCATGTGCAGGAAGACAGAATAGGTCGATGGTAGCATGCGAAGAGCACACATGGTCCATGCAGCTTGTCTCCCATAAACAGGGGTAGGGTGCGTTGCATTTCGTTGCACCTAGTGACAGATGCAACAATGGTGGGTATGGGAAAGATGAGAACAACGCAGAGACAGGCTGTAAGGCCATGATCGTCGTCGAGATCGAACATTCTCCAGAAAAAAAAAACGGATGCCCGAGTAAACAGTGGAACAACCTCCCGTTTTGCTCGTCTAACGCTAGTGCAGTAGAGTAGTGTGATCGTGCCTAGTATCATGGATGGATCGGAGATTTGAAGGAGACGGATGGATGGATCGTCGCTACTCCTCGCTACGCTAGTGTACTACTCAAACTGACGAGGAGGGGCTTGTGGGACGAGTGACAACCAAGGAGGCGGGTGGTGGTGGCAAGTACAGTAGTATTAAATTGGTTGGACCGGTGCGTGTCATGCTTCGGGCTGGCATTGTGTCGCCCAGCCACGGCATATACTAGAAACGGCCGGCAGCAGCGCCAGCGAACGGGAAAGAGGCCTTGGATGCTTTCCATTTCTACTTGATTTTTATCAGTTCGGGTTCCGGTTTTAGTTGGCCATCTCAACGGGATCGCGTACCTCCCGTGGCCGTCTGCTGCTGCCCCGGCCTGACGTTGGGCACCACCACCACCACCACGGCCCGGGGTGCTCTCGCTGCCGCCGCGTCCCCCCACCACGTTGTTGCCCTGCCACAGAGATAGAGATGGAACGAGATGGGGTCAGCATAGATCTGGCCGGCCGGAAGCATCCATCCGAGACGGCGACACCCACCGTGATGAGATGAGGTGCAACGAAAATTGACAAGCTGACATCTACTCCAACATGCGTGCGTACCTGCGGCGGCCGGGAGGGCTCGTCCCAGAGATCCACATTTGGGCGGTGTAACTCCCCCAACTTCCTCGCCTCCACCTCCTCCTCCTTTCCCGGGAGCCAATGGTGTTGGTTGGCGGGCGGTGGCGGCGCGGTGGACGGATCTGAGGGGTGGTGCAGTTGGGAGGGGGGCAGAGCCTGCGCCTGCGGCCTCCGCCGGATCCTCATCGCCGGAGGGATCGAAAGAGCAGTGGAGATTTGGGGAGGGTGAAAATAGAAGGGGGGTGGTCTGGTCTGGGGTGCTCTCTCACTCACCTCGCCTCATGAATCGATTGCATTTATTTATGGGAGAGGAGAGGGGAGGGGGGGACTGGAGGACAAGTAGGCTAGTGCAGTGCAGTGCAGCAGATTGGTGCAACAGATGCAGATCGATGGGATGGGGTGCAGATCGGAGTGAGGGAGGCGGGCGGGGGCGGAGCGGAAGGCGTGATCTCTGAGGTGGGGTGAGGCTGCTTTGTTTGTTGCCCTCGCGCTCGCTCTCTCGCATGCGATGCGATGTGACCCAATACGCCATGTGCGTGCGCGCGGTACAACCGGTGTAGTGTACTCCAGCCACAAGGGAACGGGACGCCTCCCGAGGCAGGTGAGATCTACTTATCTCCTAGTACGTACAAAAGATGCAGTTTGTACCCGTAGCTTGCAGGATTCCCCTCTCCTCCTCCTCCTAGGCACTAGCTACAGCCTCTGGCCTCGGCGGTGATCAGGTGACTACGCGTTGTCACAGCTCACAACTGTGTACGTAGTTGCCCACGTATTCTATACGTGCAAGCGTAGCCCATGCCGTTGGGGACTGGCTAATGCTAAACTTGGGGACGAAATAGACTCACAAGTCACAATAATAATAAAAGAAAATGAAGATATCGACAACATGGCATGTTTATTTGATTGGAATGAAAAACAGCATTGCAGCCTATTGTTAACTTGTTATCCACCAACAATGAGGGATTGAGAGGCACGATCAATATCCTTTAGATATATGTGTTTGTTCCACTGTCACAGCTTACTAGCCTCGCTCATGGTCCACAGGCATGTAGGCTCGAATTTTGCCAATTTTCACCACACTTATTCACGATGGCCATTTTATTCGCCACACACCTCTCTTTTTCTTCTACACACAGATATACCTAAGGTTATTATAGAAACTCAGTCATCAATCAAACATGTATACTATATAGATATTGTCGACGATGAGTTCTACCTTCTTTTAATTCGAAATAGTTGGTATCACTCTAGAAAGCTGAGAATAGTGACTGGAGTCGGTTCTCGCTAGGAAAAACGAACCGCCTCCGAATGCCACCCCTCGACCGGTTTCTCATAAAACTTGGCTCCAAAAGAACGACCGCCTCTAGTAAACATTTTTTCGAGCCAGGCGGAAAAAGTTGACGCATCCACTAGGCTGGAAAAAAAACCGTCTCCCAAAAACGGAACATTAGAGATGGTCAAAATAAAAGTCCGCCTACGATAACCCGTGAGCCAGGCCAAAACAACGGCCACCTCAGGAGCTCTATTTTTGGAGTCGGCCCGATATGGCGCCCAACTGAGGATTCGCCGAGCAGGCCTACATATGGTATCCTTCGACGCTAGGTGGCATATCTATGTGAACAAATATCTTAGCCTGATGCGCCATTTGAAAAGTCCCAAAGTCGCCAAAAGGTACATTCTTCTCCAGTTGTCTTGTGGTGCAAAAGAGAGTGTCGAGCCTCCAGAAAGGAGGGGATGGCCAAACATTGTGCAAGTGGGTGCTAGCTAGCGATCGCTCACAACTTATGTTGCGTTGTTTTTTCACGATCTTCGTCCGTTTAGGGCATCCTGTCCTACTGTCACACCTCTGACACGGCCCAATTGGCGGTGGAAAACTCCTTGGGGTCAAGAGTGCTAGATCAAGCAACATCCCAAGGAAAGCGAGACATAAAATTCATGATCTCATATTGAAATAAATATGCAATTATTTTAAGGTATGCCATCATGCCACGGGTCATATTTGCTAAGGTAAAAAAACACAATGATGTAAATTGGGTCCGAGCCGAGTCGGTGCCAAGCACATGGGTAACATCATGCCATAAGAACAGCTTGTACATTTCCTTTTCTCACTCGGCTATAACATGCTTGCATAGAAAAATCTTTATCTAGCACCCAAAATACGCCCCGTCGTCAACCGCTCGAGACAAAAAGTTATTAGGGAGGCAAGGCTTACCCCTAGGTGAACGCCGCAAGGCCGCTAGAAGAGGTGAGGCATCCATGTTTCTCTCCCATGGTGTTCGCAAAGGCAGGGTCGCTGTTTCATTAGGTGATGTCATCACTTCCTCGCCATGGCAACTACCTCCATGGAGGCATCAAGAAGCTGGTGGCCTCATTTTATCGCCAACTATTCGCAATGTGAGATGTATCGTTCTGCTAGGGCAAGATGGTGGTCATACACGTGCATTGTTCTTTCCCGACCTTGTCGGCGACGAAAGAGTTAGGTCTAGGCCAGATGTACTGCGACTAATGTGCCACAACGGAAATTGCCCTTGCTGCCGCAGCAAGCTTGTTCATTGGCTCTAAAATCCATTTTGGCGAGGGTGCCGCTCTGGATCTTGCATTGTTGGAGGTCATACTTCCCTTCCGGAGCTGCGGAGTTTGGCAACAACTCTTAGCTTCGATCGTGTGCCAGCATCCTAGGTAGTTATGCTTAATTTTCCTTTTATTGGGGTCCTTTCTACATTGTTTTCTAGACACGTGTCTTCTCTGGGCTTGTCAAACATTTTGGGCATGTGTGTACGCTGTATGTTTGTGTCTCAAATGATGCGTGGTCACTTGTTAGTGTAAAAAAAAAGGAGAAGTCTTCTTCGTGTGTACAGAAAAATATTAAACATGGTAAAAACTAAACGGTAACCACCAGCAATAATACAGTCAAAACTGGAAACAATTACTGTCGAGTGAAAGGAAAGCATTAGTATTACTGCAACGATTTTTTACTGTCGAGTGAAATTAAGGAAAGCATGTTCATTGGATCTCATCGAATTATGTCTGGACATGGGCTGTCACGGGCAGAGAAAGTCTTTGGAGTGGGAGTCTTTAGTAACAAAATTCTTCAGGTGAAATTTCTTCGGTTACAAACATTAATTATGATCCGTAAAATGCGGACGTTATCACCGACAATTTTTTAGGGGGGCGTTACCAGTTTACCACTGTACTGTATTTTTATTTTCGAGAATGACTGGACTGTATTTAGGGGAGTTATATCAGTTACTAGCACTTTTTTTTTTTGGAGAACAAGTTACTACTCGTCAAAACGGTGACAGTCCTTCCCGGCCATCTCGACAATTGTCCCTAGTAGGACAGGCCTGCCGTTGGGCCCGTTAACGTTTTTTTGTTTCCAGAATCTGATCTTCTGTTCAGGTCTGAACTACGAGGACTGCATCTTGTTTACCATAAGACACGACGAAAGACTGAAACAAATTGTACTCCCTAGTTAATTCTTCTTTTTGCGGGAAGTGAAATAGACTCCATGAAGAGAAATTCATACTTCTTATAAAGCAAAATTCCTGTAGCTACCATTAATGTTAGTCTATCCGTACATACAAGCCATCCACATCATTATATACTTCATTAGGCAGTCAAATGTCTATGTCATTCCTCTAATATCTATTAATAATACTCTCTCCGTTCAGAAATAAGTGACTTGTTTTTTTCTAGAATTCGAATCTAAACAAATCTACTTATTTTCGGATGCAGGAAGTATTATTTACATGCAAACTCACGACTGCTATGCCCGCGATAATAGTGATTCGTACTCTTGGTTCGCTAGTTTTATCGATAAGGCCGTTCGGTTACTGCTGACTGTAATACTGGTGTGGTTGCTCTTACCAATGTTGATTGATAACTCTAATTGTTGCGCACGTGCATGTAGCCTGTCAATGCGGTTTTAAGTTAAAATTATGGGAGTACCCTCATTTGTATTTACAGGATATGGTTGGTATTTATACGTTGCAAATGTATCTATAATTTTGATGTTCCATACTTGTTTTATATCTACTTTCTTATGTTTTGTCCATACTTTGGAGTATTTTTACATATTTTCTAAAACTAACCTATTAATAAGATACAACGGTGCCAGTTGCTTTTTTTTCTGTTTTTGGTTTCAGAAAATCCAGAAAATGAATATTCTCGGAATTGGATGGGACAAAAGCCAAAGTTAATATTTCATCGAGAGGAACACGGAGCCAGAAGACGAGACGGAGAGGGGCCAGGGGATGGCCAAACCATGTGGTGGCGCGGGTCCCCCTGGCCGCGCCACCAGGTGGTGTGGGCCCCTGGTCCACCCTCTGACATCGCCATTTTGCCTACAAGAAGTCTCCGATACGGAAACCCTAAAGAGTCGAGCATACAGCCACGAAAAGTTCCGCAGCACCGCTGCCACCGAAAGGGAGATTCGAGGGACAGAAAGTCTCTGTTCTGACACCCTGCCGGGACGGGGAAGTGCCCCCGGAGCCATCTCCATCGATCTCCACCACCATCTCCATCATAGTTGCTGATTCCCATGATGAGGAGGGAGTAGTTCTTCCTCAAGGCTAAGGGTTCTATCGGTAGCTATGTATTCATCTCTCTCTATGCATAATCATATTGTGATCATGAGCTTTGTAATCAAGTAGATCTACCTTGCTACTCAAGTGCTTTAATAGATCTCTGCTCTCCCCATGTGTGTGAAAGTGACAGCGTGCACACCATGGTGGCACTTAGGCTAGAGATTACAATTACTTGTTATGAGTTATATGTTGAGTTGGATGTTTTTATGAAATTTTGGTGTTTGTTGGAACCATCTAGAGCTCAAGGTGACAGTGTGGGGTTATCTCGATGGGGAAAACGGACTTTAAGGAGTGCTGTTATAGCCCTACCATGGATTAGAGTGTCCAACCGGAGAGTAGTTTAGAGTAGTATCATGAAGAGAAGATATTTATATGAGAGTGTTCACTAGTGAAAGTAGATCCCTAGGCCTTGTTTCTAAGCATTGAAACACCGTTTGCAACTAGATCTGTTACATGTTTGCTTTCTTCCATATTTATTTCAGTTTGCGTTTAGTCTCTTCCACGCCACTAAGCTATTTTCTGGCACCGTTATCTTATATCCATACCACTTGTATTTCACTATCTCTTCGCCGAACTAGTGCACCTATACACCTGACAAGTGTATTGGGTGTGTTGGGGACACAAAAAGCTTCTTGTATCTTGATTGCATGGTTGCTTGAGAGGGATACCTTTGACCACTTCCTCCCTGAGTTCGATAAACCTTGGGTAATCCACTTAAGGAAAAACTTGCTGCTGTTGTACACACCTCTGCACTTGGAGGCCCAACAACTGTTTACAAGAATAGAAGTGCGTAGACATCAAGCTATTTTCTAGCGCCGTTGCCGGGGAGGTAAGGTAAAAAGTACTCATGTCCTCTGGCTACTAAGCTATCTTCTAGCACTATTGCTGGTGTGTGAGTGCTCGAAGTTATTTCCTTTAGATTCTGCAATTATATCTTTTTGTTTATTGTTTTTATTTTCACTAGTTAGACTTAATGTAAAACAACAACAAAATTAGAGAGCTTTTTAGTATTTTTCCTAAGTTAGAACATGAATGGTCGGAAAAGAAAATTAAAAAATACATGGAACTTTCTTTGCATGCTAATAGCAATGTTATTAGTATGAATCTTTTGAACACCTTTGTTACTAATGCTATGGAAACGTCTAAGCTTGGGGAAATTACTTTTTATGAAAATGATCTTTTTAGTTACCTAGCTTTAAAGAAGAAAATTTGCTGTGATGATACTTTATCTTCCATATGTGGTCATTCTAATGATACTTGTGATATTTTAAATCCACATACTGAAAGCATCCTTTTTAAAATACCTATAAAAATTGTTGAACATGTTATGAATAACTATTATTTTGGAGATGGAACTGTCCATCATGGTGATCATTTACTCTTTATACACGAATTATGCGAGTTGTTCAAGTGTGCAGGTATTTCAATGAACCAAGTTAAGAGGAAGCTATTCCCTTTTTCACTTAAGGGCAAAGCAAGAGAGTGGTATGAGCTACTAGATGATCCTCATCATTTGGAGTGGAAAGAACTTGAATCTCTCTTTCACTCTAAATTTTATCCTGCTCATGAAATTCATAAAGATAGGAATTACATTTATAATTTTCATCCACGTGATGGAGAAAGTATTTCCCAAGCATGGGGGAATTGAAGTCACTAATGCTCAAATGTCCCATTCATGAGCTCCCCGGTAATATTTTTATTAATAATTTCTATGCAAGGCTTTCACGACATTATAAGGACTATCTAAATACTTATTTAGAGAGATCCTTCACAAGTAAGGAGGTCAAAGCTAAGTGAGATCTTCTTAAAACAATTCAAAGCAATACCGAAGATTGGGATAACAACAAAGGTAAAGAACTAGGTATAAACTATGAGTATGATTGCATTAAGTCTTTCGCTGAAAATGCTGATTTTCAAGAGCTTAGTGCTAAATATGGGCTTGATCCTCAAATTCTTATTGATTGTTTTAGAGCTTTTTCTTCTCGTATTAATGCTCCTAAAGAAAAATGGGACATGTATCATGAGCCTTTGAAAGACACTTGCATGGAAAATAAAATTGTTATTAATGATAGCAATAAACATGCTCAAACCTCTAAAAGTACTATTTCTTATAAGCATGTTAATTTTTGTGGAATACATAGACCTTGCGAGAAGAATCAAATTGAAGAAGAATATTGTATCACCCACAGGAATGAAAAAACTAGAATGTGGTATAGGGCTCTAAATGATCTTGGTAAAAAGTTTGTGCCCTCTATCCTTTTATTTGTGAACTTTGCTTTGAAGTGGGTCATTTCAATTTTCAATGCTCAGGCCATAATAATAGCCCTTCTAATCCAATGAGTACTACAAGTTTGAATTGTGATTACATGATCACTCCTAATCAGCATAATGAACTTACATTATTTTTGGGGTGTGAAGAATTATCAAGAAAATGAGTGCTTTTGATATGAATAGCGTCCCGCATGGTTGTCATCTTTATTGTGTTGATAATTGTCACACAAATACTTACATATAAAATATTATAAAATATGAGATTTTACCAAAATATGACAGGACTAATATGTGTTTTTGATCTTATTAATGAAAAGGAGGAATCCTCCAAAGTTTCTTCTATTGTCTCTAACCATAAACGAGGGTATATAGAGAAGCTTCCTTTCAAGCCTCTCCCTCCTAAAGAGAATAAGAAAAAGAAGAAAAGGAGGATTAAAAGGAGAGAGGAAACAGTATCCCCTAAGCATGTTGCTCCTATTATAGTTTTTGATGAGTCTGAACTCGATGATGTTCCTATACCTGTTACCTATAGTAGTGATCATGATTAGGAAAATCAATTTTTTTTATATTGAAAATCTTTTCGGTACCAATTCTGAAAATGATGATATTAATAATTGTTGTACTATTAGGGTTATCCGTGTTCCTTCCAATGATGATATGTTTACAAATGAACACACTTTGAAAGATAATTATTCTATTGCTTATGATGATACTACACCTCCAATATATAATGATTACAATAATGAATATGATATTTTCAGTCCACCTACTATTGAGGAGAAAATTAATTATGATTACAATATGCCTCCTATATTTGATGATTATGGTGATGAGAATAATAATGATAGCTATTTTGTTAAATTTGCTCCCACTATAGTTAATAAGAATGACTATGTTTATGTGGGGAGTATTAATTCTTTTATGCATGTGGCTCATGATAAGAATGTCTTATGTGATAGTTATATTGTTAATTTTATTCATGATGCTACTGAAAGTTATTATGAGAAAGGGAAACATGGTTTTATGTATCTAAACAATATTAAGTTTTCCCTCTTTATGTTGAAATTTTTGAAGTTGTACTTGTTTTGCTTTACTATGCTTATTGCTTTGTGATTTCATGACTTGTTTATTTACAAGATTCCTATGCATAGGAAGTAGGTTAGACTTAAATGTTCTTTGAATTTGCTTGATGCTCTCTTTTACTTCAATTCATATTTCTTATGTGAGCATCTTCTCAGACTATCATACCTAACTTAAAGGCGTTAAAGAAAAGTACTTCTTGGGAGATAACCTAATAGTTTTTTGAGTTTTGAAAGTTATTATGTCTGTAATAACTTCTCCTTATCCTTTTTATTTTTATTTTTGTGCCAAGAATAACCTCTAATGAGAGAGAGAAGTAAGACTTGGTAAAGTTGCTGTCCCGAAACAGATTTTGTGCTTCGCTGCAAAAATTCGTGAAAAATCCCTGTATGTCGGATTGAGCTGTAATTTTCTAAATAAATCCCCGAGGTTGTTAGAAACTTTTATTAGTTTAACACTTTTCAATTTGAGCAACAGAAGGTTTTCGAAAAAATCGGTTTTCACCTGCTGCTCTGTTTTGACAGATTTCTGCCATTATTTGCATTTGCCTATTTATCGATTTCTTTTCGGGTTCTTTTTGGTGAATTGAGCCTTTTAAGGTAATTGCTACAGTAGCTTGTGTTTTTAATGAAAGTTTTGCTGTTTTAAATCTAAACCCCAAAGGTTTATTATCTTTTGAATGCACTAATGTTGCTAATGAAGATTGTGTGAAGTTTTGTATGAAGGAAATTTTCAGGTGTAGGGAAAGAATGATGTAATGACATGAAGAATGGACAAAAGCTCAAGCTTAGGGATGCCACCTATGTCACCCCAAGAAATATTCAAGAAGTACAAGCGTCAAAGCTTGGGGATGCCCAAGGCATCCCCTTCTTGATCAATAAAAATCTCAGGTTTCTTCCAAACACTTTATTTTTATTGTTTCATGCACAGTTGTGTTGTTCTTGGAGCGTCTTAGTTTTTGTTTTTGGTTTTCATTTGCTTGGTTTGCTTAGTTTGCTTAAATAAATTGGTTGGACCCCCTCATTCATACATTAGTTTTCAAATAAGATTGGTTTGGATTGGAAAAAAGTAGGAAAAGTTTATGCTTAAGTGGTAAAAAGGAGCTTGTTTTTGACTGTGGCCTATGCTTTGTCATGTCATGCTTGATATTGTTTTTGCTTTATGCTGAGTGATTTTTATTGTAGCATGACATGTTACAAATAATTGAGATTGCTTAATGTGCCTTAAAAGAATCATGCGTTGTTTTAGCATATTAAAGCATAGTATTGTGGTATTCTCTTTTGATGATTTATTTGGGTTGACTTGGCGCATGCTCACACCATGTTAAGACTATACCAAGTCACCATAGCCTCTATGATCTTTTAGTTTTCGAATTGTAATATCACTTTATGCTTTAATTAATGATGTTTTGTCGCTTTGCATGATTATGGCCATTATTGATCTCTTAGTTGGTCGGTCTTTTGCTAGCCTCCATACCAAGTATGAGTTCCACTCATGCATCCAACTCCAAATAAAACCAAGTTATTCCAAAGAGTCCACCATACCTACCTATTAGCATTTGCTATTCCAAGTATATTCATATTTTTATCTACCTTCCGAATTAAACTTGTTAGGTGAAAATTAGTGATTAAAGCTCTCACGAACTTGATGGCACACTTTACTTTTCTTACCCCTAATAAACTTTAACCATTGTGTCATCTATATTGTATATGCTTACACTTATACGTTGGGAGTTAGCAGAACCATGCTGTCATGGGGAACGCTTTCAATATTGCACTTGTACATTGTACCCAGTTGATATCATGCTCTTTTGCCTATGGATGTCATCGGTGTGAAATGAAAGAGGAGCTTGTAAGTCCATGGAGTTATGTATGTGTGTTAGAGAAACGCCTGGGCCGCTGGTCTAATCCATGCCTAATCATGGTGGAAACCTGTAGCGTAACCATAATGAGAAATTTATGAAACATTCTTCTTATAAAAAAAGAGATAGAGATTGAGAAAAAAGAAAAAAAATGAGAAAATAGGAAAGCTAATAAGTACCATAATTTTTGGAAGCTATTTATGAGACTTGAATCCCTGCTTCCTTCTATGAAGGCTTTCTTTTACTTTTATGTTGAGTCTCCATCTTCTACCTTTATGCACCAATTAAGAGAGCATAGTTGTCATTCTTAGTTCTATGTGCATTGTCCCAAAACTTATTGATTGATTTATAATGTTGATATTGCTTGTTCTTAAACTATTTGTATCTAGTCACCCTTATGAACTTTGAAGGTGTCCTATGCATTTATGTTTTGCTACACTATGAGAGACAAGCTGAATACCATTCTCATTATGTTTTCTATAGGTGAAACAAACAAACGTCTTTCAAAGCATTGTTATTCATAAATCTTTTGTTTGTACATTTTTATGTTACAACATAGTTGCTATGTCTTATTGTTAGAACTATATCTTTCATGCTATGTTAAAGTACTATGATCCCAGCTATCAAGATTATGATGGTGCATGTCACCTTAAAAATTATTCTTTCTTTTTATCACTTACCTACTCGAGGACGAGCAGGAGTAAGCTTGGGGATGTTGATACGTTGCAAACGTATCTATAATTTTTGATGTCCCATGCTTGTTTTATATCTACTTTCTTATATTTTTTCCACACTTTGGAGTATTTTTACACATTTTTTGGAACTAACCTATTAACAAGATGCCACTTGCCTATTTTCTCCTGTTTTTGGTTCCAGAAAATCCAAAAAATAAATATTCTCGGAATTGGACGGGATAAAAGCCAAAGTCAATATTTCACCGAGGGGAACACGGAGCCAAAAGACGAGACAGAGAGGGGCCAGGGGATGGCCACACCATGTGGTGGCGCAGGTCCCCTGGTCGCGGCACCAGGTGGTGTGGGCCCCTGGTCCACCCTCTGACATCGCCCTTTCCCCTATAAGAAGCCTCCGATGCAGAAACCCTAAAGAGTCGAGCATACAGCCATGAAAAGTTCTGCAGCGCCGTCGCCATCGAAGGGGAGATTCGGGGTACAGAAAGTCTCTGTTCCGGCACCCTGCTGGGATGGGGAAGTACCCTCGGAGCCATCTCCATCGATCTCCACCACCATCTCCATCACCGTTGCTGATTCCCATGATGAGGAGGGAGTAGTTCTTCCTCGAGGCTAAGGGTTCTACCGGTAGCTATGTGTTCATCTCTCTCTTTATGCATGATCATATTGTGATCATGAGCTTTGTAATCAAGTAGATCTACCTTGCTACTCAAGTGCTTTAATAGATCTCTGCTCTCCCCATGTGTGTGAAAGTGACAGCGTGCACACCATGGTGGCACTTAGGCTAGAGATTACAATTGTTTGTTATGAGTTATATTTGGAGTTGGATGTTTCTATGAAATTGTGGTGTTTGTTGGAACCATCTAGAGCTCAAGGTGACAGTGTGGGGTTATCTAGATGGGGAAAGCGGACTTTGAAGAGTGCTGTTATAGCCCTACCATGGATTAGAGTATCCAACCAGAGAGTAGTTCAGAGTAGTATCATGAAGAGAAGATATTTATATGAGAGTGTTCACTAGTGAAATTATGATCCCTAGGTCTTGTTTCTAAGCATTGAAACACCGTTTGCAACTAGATTTGTTACATTTTTGCTTGCTTCCATCTTTATTCAGTTTGCCTTTAGTCTCTTCCACGCCATCAAGCTATTTTCTGGCACCGTTGTCTTATATCCATACCACTTGTATTTCACTATCTCTTCACCGAACTAGTGCACCTATACACTTGACAAGTGTATTGGGTGTGTTGGGGACACAAGAGACTTCTTGTATCTTGATTGCAGGGTTGCTTGAGAGGGATACCTTTGACCATTTCCTCCCTGAGCCTGAGTTCGATAAACCTTGGGTAATCCACTTAAGGGAAAACTTGCTGCTGTTCTATAAACCTCTGCACTTGGAGGTCCAACAACTGTCTACAAGAATAGAAGTGCGTAAACATCAGGTATATGTCAGTTTTTGACTGTCTTCATGAAAGTACTAAGATGGTGTCTTGTAAGAAGAAAGGGTTTGAAGACCTTAGAGATATGCTACTCCCTCTGGCCTAAAATACTTGTCACGACTCAGTTTAAATTTTATTTTACAAAAAAGTACTCCACAATTCAAAATGTTCCATCCTAGCTCAATCTTCCTCCGTCCTCCTAGCTATTGATCCAGCTAGCCCTCCTTGGTGCACCTGCGCACAATGGAGCCAGCTAGCCATCGATCCCAGCAAAGGAGACCTCCTCACCGGCTCACCTTGCGATCGATCTAAATGATCCCAGTGAAGGAGCCAGCTCACACTCGATCCCAACAGCACCCCTCACCAGCCCAGTTGTGCTGCGCCACCCATCCTATGCGCCTCCCAGCCGCCTCGCCCACCTCTCCTGCAAGTACCATCGCCCCTCCCAATGGCCCCGCCCGACCACCTCCCCTATGAGCACCGGCATGCCTAGCAGCAACACTAACTGTATTCCCTGGAAGGACAATGGGGAGCTTGTCCGTGGGGGTCAACTCTGCTCCAAACTGTTGGCACCGGCGCGCGTGGCACCGCCGCGGACAATTCAGTGAGGTCTACACCCGTCATTCCTGGCCTGAGCTCCTACGGACTGTTAGAAATAATGGACCAATACTTTGCGCACATGCTAGATTTCATATGTTCCCTAAATCTCAAAGTCCATGTGTGTGGAAGCCCACGTGTGTTTTGGGCCAAGTTGGTGGCAGCTCACATGTGTGTTTGGCAAGAGGAATGGGAGCTAAAGTTTAGTTCCCACATAGAAAGTTGGAGGAGAGTTGCACCACCTTATAAGGTAGAGTGTCTCACCACTTTGTAAGTGAGTGAGAAGAGAAGTGCAACATGCGCGCTCCTCCTCCGATGATGCTCGCACACCCGCATGTCACGACACGCGTCGCGGGTTGCGGGAACCTTCCCGAGCTTTATTTTTGCTGCTTGGGAAGACTGGTGCGATTTTGATATACGATTTGGGTCGCCCCTGGATCGTGGGCTATGTGTAACCGATCCGAACGTGCACGACGTGGGATTGATCCACGTCGTGTCTTGTGCGGGTTTTCCCGAGTTGCTCTATATACACGTATGTGCGGCTTCCACCAGGAACACACTAAAAACTAATCTAGGGTTTTGCCTCCTCTCTGCTTGCGCCGCCACCGTAGTCTACTCCATCTCGCGCACCGGCACGCACCAGTGGACAGGAGAGCAGGTATCCGGAACCACTCGTCTTTGTGATCCTGTACGTGAGAGGGTGAATACGGTTTTTGGAAGCGCTCCACGTGACTGCTCAAGTTCGTCATCACGACGTGTCTTCCTGGGCGTCAATAGCATCCGCGAGCACGGCGTCTGCTACGTCGTCTTTTTCGACATGCTACAACAACCTATGCACCAATAGCGACTTCATCTGCAACCGATCAGTACATATATTGTGATCCGATCTGTGGCTATTTAATGGTTGTTCGTGCGTATGTAGTGCTGCTGTTCATGTTGATTAATACATCTTGTATGTTAGAGTTTAACGTGTTCGTAGCTGGTGTAGTCATGATTTATATATTGAAATTAATTATAGAAATTATTCCTAATAATCCAACAACCCAAAAACCTTATTATAGGAAATTCATGAGTTAAACATGGGATACTTGGTCGATACAATAAAGCCGAATAAGTTTACCGGTGTTCATTTTAAGAGGTGGCAGTATAATACCATGATATGGCTACAAACCCTAAAAGTCTTCGGGGCTAGTGAGGGTTTACTTGAAGGAACTATATCTGACGAGGTTCAGAACAAGTTCAAGGAAACAAATATTGTCTTTGCGGGATGCGCTCTGAGTGTTTTTGATAATAAACTGTTTGATGTGTACATGCACATCAAATATGGAAAAGAGCTTTGGGAGGCACTGAACGCTAAGTTCGATGTAGCAGATGCTAGTAGTGAGTTGTACATCATGGAGAACTTTCATGATTATAGGATGGTTAACAACTGTTCTATAGTCAAACAAGCGCATGAGATACAATGCTACAGCAAGAAGCTCGAATTCCTTAAGTGTGTCTTACGCGACAAGTTTGTGGTTGGTTGCATTATTCCAAAGTTGCATTTTTCATGGAGGAGCTTCGCCACAACTCTCAAACACAAGAGACAAGAGATATCGGTTGAAAACCCGATAGAGTCTCTTGATGTTGAGGAGAAGGCTTGGGCTAAGGACATTGCTGAGAAAGGAGGTGAGGGTCAGTTTAGTGCCAATATGGTGTAGAAGAAAACCTTCGGCAAGAACAAAGGGAATAACAAGCCCTCATTCAACAAGCCTGCAAAAACTACAACCTTTATGAAAAAGAAGAAACCGGAAAAGGATGAGCTAGGTTGCTATACCTGTGGAGAGCTTGACCACTTTTCTAAGGACTGCCCAGAACATGCAGACCGCAGAGGGAAAAATAGGAAGACTGTCAACATCGTGACCGCTAGCAACACTGATGGAAATGGTAATTTATTTACTATTCTTTCAGTATTTCAATCACCATGTTAGTGGATTGATATGGGTGCTAATGTTCATGTGTGTGCTGACATCTCTATATTCACTTCTTATCAGGTCCCGCAGGATATATCCGTCCTAACGGGAATTGGATCACATGCTTATGTTCATGGTGTTGGCACGGTGGATCTGAAGTTCACTTTTGGAAAGATCGTGCAGCTAAGGAACGTGCCACATGTACCTACTATGAACAATAATCTCGTTAGTAACTCCCTTCTATGCAGAGATGTGTTTAAGGTTGTTTTAGAGTCTAATAAAGTTGTTGTTTCGAAACATGGACAATTTATTGGTAAAGATTATGAGTTCGGAGGCTTGTTCCTTTTTCACTTTCAGAGTTTTGTAATAAATCCGTGAATCATATTTGTGGCGGTGTTAATGATGATACTAGTGTTTGGCATTCTCATTTATATCACATTAATTTTTGTTTGATGTCTTGAATCTCTAGTATGAGTTTAATTCCGAATTTCACTATTGCCAAAGGTTCTAAGTGCCATAGTTGTGTGCAATCAAAGCAACCTCAAAAGCCTCATAAGGCAGCCGAGGAGAGAAACTTGGCACCTCTAAAACTCATACATTCTGATCTGTGCGAGATGAATGATATGTTGACAAAACGTGGAAAGAGATATTTCATGACACTTTGGTCTTAATCTTACATGCAACTACCCAAGACGAACACCCTTTGGTCTTAAACGCCAGATTGTCTATCAAGACAAATGAGATGCAAAGTGCACATGATAAACAAAGTTACTCCACTCCTCGCTTCGTAGGAATCCTCTGTTGACAGCTATCCCACCATGAATTGAGTAACTCATTCGGCGGAGGCGCTATGTGTTGGAACCCAATCCATCTAAGAGAGTAGAACCAAACCTCTCTCGACAAGGAGCAGCTGACAAGGAGATGATTGATATTCTCTTGGTCTTGGTTACACAACGGGCACTTATTGATTTTTATTAAAACACCTACTTGTGGATTTATGTGGGAATTTACTCACAGCCCTAGCAGTGAATGGTTGGAGTTTACGGGCAGAGATTCTGCAAGGAGCGGCACGATGCCATGGTCCCCTCACGCAGATGAACCATGAGATGATTCAGATGGTTCTGTGATGGGCGTCGAGACATCCAAATTCTGGACGCATCTTATGTCGGCATGCAGCCATGTGCAGTGCAGTCTAGCACACATGCGTTCAGAACTCGTTTAGCATGCTAACTCGAGCACAAGGCCAAAACAAGGAGATTCCGTAAATAAACCTGATGTGTCAATATCCAAATTGAAAATCGTTAAACGGCGTACCAAAAGGTTGCCCCAAATAAACATGAGAAAGGACCATGGTCGTGCAATCAAAGGGTTGAGGTGGGCAACACCAGAGGACAAGGAGAGATGTAAAGCGGGATCTCGCAAATGTCCCATTATTTAGAGTATATTTGAAATTTTCTAAATCTAATTTTGGAGATGTGGGACAGTGGAGATCGCACTTGGCCGCTTAAACAACATGAGGAACTATAACAAAAATCCAAGTATTTGGAGTTATGGAGATCTGGCAGCACATAGCCGGCCTATAGGCCAGGTCATCGGGGCAACCGCCCTTTGCCCGGAGAGTACGAGGGACCCTAAATAGTCAAAATGTTTTCATAATCATTTTATAATTACATATTATGTCTAAGAAATAATGAAATGCCTAAAGCAAGGTTTATTTGGTTTGTAGGAGGAAAGCCTAACCATAAAGCGTGTATCACATAGAGACCTGTTGTAATGGAAGCTACGATATTTTTAGTTTTAATATTGTGCAGGACCTTTTATTTGAGAAACATATATGAGGCTTTTTTTTAGAACAACAGATATGAGAAGTTGTGTACACCAGATGATAGCAAACATGATCTTAACAAAAAACATGATAACAAACACATTTTGATAAACCTAACAGACCAACTCGTATGTATCATGTAAGTTCTAGAATCCACAATATTTTTTTATGGCCACTGGTGGTTAATTTAAATGTTTATATTTCAATATCAAAGTCATTGTCAGATTATTATTGAACACAATATAACTTGTGAGACACACTTTACCATGAAAAAGGTACAAAGTTAAGATAAATGTTCAATTTATGCTCTAGAACTTTCTGTAAATTTGTTCATGTAATGATACACTAGAAACCACTATTAAAATATTTGTTAGGTTATACTCAACATGTATGTCTGTTAATATGTTGAACATAATTAAATCTTAATGCAACTGCAAAAGAAAAGAGGCATACGATTTTTTCAATTTTAGCCTATGTGTATATAGTAAAAAACTAACACAGTTTTTGTTAAAAAGTATATTTATATTCAACACAAGGTATGTGTATTTTTAATATACATTACAATACAAAAGTGTCACAGTTGATATTAGTAAAAGTTTACATTTATTTAAATCTTCTAGTTGTATATTATAACAATGCACTTATTAGGAACATAATAATAACAAATGAGTTATTAAGAAGTATAAAAGTTTAGTGTAAATTAAATACGTTTAACATGGCATGTCCCGGATCCAAAATTTGTTTGAACCGGCCGAGGAAATGAAGTTGTTAACCTAGTTGGTAGGATCAATCACTCTTATATCGTTTACATGCAAAATGTTAACTGTTTGGGTTGTTTCAGCAAAGTTAACTCCATTTAGGAGGCCTCCTAGCTGGACACGAGTTTGACACGACAAACTTGGCTTCTTCCAGTATATAAATACTTTTGTTTGTAACACAACAAAAACTGGGAGAAAAACGAAAAGCAAAAACATACATGAGACATGTAGATGACAATCAATAATTCTGGTTTGTTCATGTTGTACTTTTTTTCCTATTGCCAAGCTCACGGGTGAGTCACCGGCAGAAAGATTATATTCTAGCACGACCGACCCAGGGTTTTCACATATGGGAATCCATCCAGCTGCTTGGAAGTCATATTTGCACAACAAGCATCGATCTGACCCTTTGAAACCTACATTTGGTAACAGAGCCGTAACGATCTAGGAGCTCTTGATGTGAGGAAGATGATGGGCGACACTAGTGATGTCGAGTCCTTCAATAACTCGAAGTTCCGAGAGCGGTGGCTCCAAGTCGAACAAGAACAGTGACAAGTTGAAGAAGAAGGTCGTGAATAAAACAACAAGCTGGTCAAGTGGGGCCAACGTAATGGCGCATCGCAATATCCATGCGCAGTACCCAATGCGGATCGACACCAACTACGGTGTTTGGGTGGTGAAGATTAAGATCATCCTCTGAATGCTCCAAGTGTGTCAGGAATCACCAACGACAAGGTCAATGATGAGTGAAAGAAAGTTGACATGGTCGTCATAGCCAGTTTGTGCTAGACCTTGGCGAAGTTCGAGACGGCAAGAAAGGCATGGGACACACCTAAGGAGATGAGGATCGGAGAAGATCGTCTCACGAAAGCTCTAGCACAAGTGCTGAAGCGCCAACTTCATAATTTGCAGACAAAGGAAACAAAATTGGTGAATGACTACGCCATGCGTCTCACCACTTTGGTTGGAGAGATCCGCGCACCTGGTCGCTGGCGAGAGAGGGAGAGCAGTGGGGTGCCAACGGAACATTGTGAAGTGGATTGGGCACAGTGTGGGGATGGAAAGAGACCCCACCATGGAGCATAAAAAATGACCAAGTGCGGTAGATAGGAGGCTGACCGGTAGGCCCATGGAGCCATGGAGGACACACGATGAACATATGCATACGTGGATGTTGGCACCCCACTCTGTTCGCGAATAGAACAACAAATATTGAACCCTGTATCGCATTTTGAGCCAAAATTGAGGCGAAAATAGGTCGAAGCAGATACAAACGCAGACATGGGTCCATTTGTGGTTCCATGTTGGGACGTCCAAATGCGTCCTCGATGTTGGAGTTGGCCTAAGGGCAACAAATTCTTGAACTCGTTTACACGGCACTTTCCCAGATTTTGTTATACAATGAATGATAGATGTAAATACGTCGTCTCAAACAGCCACGCCGTGTCAGGTTGGAAAATACAAGAGAAAAAAAGACAGGCATCGCAGATATGAAATTACTAAATAGCACGAGCTTGAGTAAACTTGGTAAAGTGAAATGAAATTATACGGAGCACTCCATCATCACTTACTCTCTCCGTTTAGAAATATAAAACGTTTTAACTTTGTGAATCGAATGTATCTAGACTATTTTTTGTGTATAGATTAGAAGTGAACCTATACACGAGAAAACATCTAGATACATTCGTTTCACAAAGCTAAAATGCCTTATTTTTTGAACTAATCAGTAGCATCAGTTTGGTATCATGTGTTGTGTATTGTGCACGTTTTCAAAGGGTAGACGGCCTGGGAAATTCTAGAATGGTGTGTGAGGTACCATGTAGATTTGCCCCGATTCATAAGCCGGAGCTTCATGTTCAATTGTTCATGTATCCGACCCACACCTGGCGTGCTGATCTGCAACTTGTAATCCTCTCGCAGGAAAATCCAGGAAGGCAAACGAAACAGGTCAACTAATAGTCGGAGTTTACAGGGCAGACTTGAACCAACAGTTGGAGTTTACAGGGCAGACTTAGCACAGCAGGGGAACGGTGGCATGGCCTTTAACATGTAGGTGGGCCATGAGATAATTCAGATGGCCATCACCAAAACAAGTTATCCAAGCACGGCCAAAACAAAGAGATTCAGAAAAATAAACATGCTCTGGCAACACCGAAATAGACACACAAATAGTGAAAAAGTGTACCAAAAAATGTGCGATTCCGTTGAACGTGTGAATGTCAGGGAGAGACTACCACAATCCACAAGTGTCACTGGTACGGTCTATTTAAAGAGAAACTACTACTTCTGCGGTAGTACTAATCAGGCAGATGCCATTCAACAAGGTTAATGAGCAGATTGCCTGAAAAAACAAGGTGGAACGACCAGCAATCAAAGGGTCCAGGTAGAGGACAGTAACCTGCTTTCTGAAAGGTTTCCAATCAAACCCGTAACCACATTCTACCAATTTCATCTGCAAATGTCCCCTTGAAAAGACAAAGCCAGCCAGCGACGGTTTTCAGTTCAGAGTGACAGCAGAAACCTGATATTCCAGACAACCCAGCAAGAGTACTAATTTTGCATGTTAAATTTAAAATGCAGCGTTCTCAGTACCCAGCCCAGAGATATCTGACAAGAGTTGTACCTACTCATGATGAAAACAGAACATGACCAACGATTAAGCAACAGTATATAGATCCCAGAGAAATCTCACCAGAGTGCTACAGCATATTCAGGCTTGACATGTAGCCCTATTGATGGTACCATTCATGTGAGGAGGAACAACTTTATCAAGAGTTTCCAAAGGACTATCAAGTCAAGATGCACAGCAACAAGCACAAGACATTTAGATCTAATTCAAATGTTGTGATGTCCATACATCGACTTGTCTTACAGTATTCAGTATATCAACTAAAAAATAATACGTACTAAAAGAATGCTTTAATACAATAACACCCTTATGCTGAACAGTTATCAGTCAGGAGACAGAGAGACAAGCATTCATGGAAAACAAAGAGCTATTCTGATGACGTATACACTATTCTTTGTTTCTGACTTTTGCTAGCTGGACATGAATTTTACATCGTAAAGTCCTACGATCCTATACAGATTTTCTGTTGCTATCTCTGAGTCAGAGATCTGACAAACTGTCTATACTCTATGCAAGGCTTCCAAGATCCTTGACCCCTATCACTCTTGCCAACTATATAATGCCTTTTTGACCGCTTCGGCATTATCCTAGACAAATTGCCATTCCACAACAAACAACACCTCATGTACAGGAAGAAGCAATTTGACACTTGCCTTTATTGGTGTAACATCTGATGCTGCTTGACTAGAATCTGTGCGTAGAGGACCTCGTTCCACGAATCCGGCACTCCAGGAAGGCACCAGTGGCTGCAGTCCTGGTATCGCTCAGGCGACTTCCGCTCCTCCTCACTCAGCTTCTGCTTGCGAAACACTGAAGGGTGCCCCTCCTTCCTGTAGTCAGTCATCCTTGTGATGTTCAGGTAGGCAACGTGTGTTTTCATCCCGTGGAGCACCTCCTCCAGGATGCTCATCTTCTGTGGGTATGGAATGAGGTATTGCTCGTTTGTTATAGGCTCAGTTTCCTTGTCGCAGCTACCACCTGAATTCCATTGACCCCCACTGCACAGAAGAAATATATACAGAGACATTTCCTAACATCAGTTACTTTGGTGCTTTTAGGTCATGGCAAACTGAATTTTTTCATGAGTTGATAATAATGATGGACGAACCTGAAATGAGAGGCCGAGTAGCCTCTGAAAAAGACAGTCGTTTTCTTGGGATTTATGTTAGAATCAACCCACTTAGCCCAGGTGTTTAGAGCTCTCCGATAGGCATCATGCACATTCAACTCACGGTATACTTGATCGCCTTCTTGATAGTAATCTTTCCTGTAGAACATTTGACATGGGAACAGTAAGAGACTTGAAATGCAGAACACATGACCCATGCATATCTTTACTGAATCAGACTCTGCCAATAAAAGCTTACCCTAGAGAGGTTTTCTCATGAGTCCACCAGTGCCCAGTATTGAAGACAATGATATCTGCATTCTTGTACCTTGAGGATGAAAGATCTATTTTGTCAAGCCTAAGAGTTTCCTTATTCTTTCCGTGTCTGACAGGCACCTCCCATTCTTGAACAAGGAAAGGGGAGCGGAAGAACTCCACAGTGCAGTTGTAATCCTAGACAACATGAATTTAGCACATAAGATTTCATTCTAAATTGATCAAACAAGCACATATTGCAAAATATATCCTGCTGCATTTTTGGGAAAAGGAAACAAAAGAATGGCATATGAAAAACATAGCATATCTACCTGAAATAAGAAAGAGTATGAGCCCTCAGCACGGAATTTGTGGTTCCCGGATACCTCAAACACCTTCTTCTTATCCTTGATGGAATTCCTCAAGATACAAACTAGTGATTCCCACATGTTCCGGTTGAGTGAGTCACCAACAAAAACGAGCCTCTTTCCCCTCAGCCTCTCCAACATATCAGTTGCATTCAACCTAACATAAGCATCAGCATCATGCCATCACATAACTGAATTTGTCACGCAGAAAGAACAGACTGAATTCACACAAACTGCATGGGTGTTCAAGTAAGAGAAAACTGTTTATTTGCCATCTACAATCGCTCGGTTGCAGAAGTGCCATCAAATAAACACACTTAGCTCATATGCCAACACACAAACACAAATTCTTTGACTTTGCCATGACGGTGAACTAACAACCGAAGGATGTGAACTCTGTGGATAAAAGGTCAGTTCTGCCCTCAGTGGCATATAAGCAAATGTTTGTACAGCAACCTGCCTCTATTACACGTGGCAATGACAACATTGTACCAATGGGCTCATGGTATGGTACTGACTTCAAAAATACTAAAGAGGCGCACACTACAGGCTGGACCTTAATGATGGCCAACAACCAGCGCCATTAGCTCTTGGCCAACTGCAACTTGTTGGATCAGCAGTTCAGAACCAGACGATGAACCAACACCCTCACTACGTACACAGTTACTAAAGTCCCATGGAATACCATAATGCTGCAGGAAATGGATACCTTGGGTTTGGCTTTCTATGAACAATGGACCAGGATTCAGGAAAAATAAAGTATGCAAGTGGAACGGCAATTCTTGGAGCAAGGCTGTCTCATGTCTGGTGTGGATTTGGATCCATCCACTACAGCATGCATCTTGATATGGTTCACATGTGCAGACGCGAGCAAGAATAGAGCAATTGACATTATGCAATCAAAATACTCCTAGAATGGAACAATTTTATTGAAAAGAAGACAGCGACTTCATCTTTCTTCTGTCCTAGGCTCATGGCTCCTCTGTTTGTTCTTAATCCCTCCCATGTGCAGACGCGAGCAAGAATAGAGCAATTGACATTATGCAATCAAAATACCCTAGAATGGAACAATTTTATTGAAAAGAAGACAGCAACTTCATATTTCTTCTGTCGTAGGCTCCCCTCCCCCCCCCCCCCCCCCCCCCCCCACCCCCCAACACACACACAGACACGCGCGCGCGCATACCAATCTTATCAACTACAATTATTAGCTTACAATTTTGAATCCTATCCCTTCACTGGTTTCCACCATTATTTGCCAACTAAACAGCTTAAGATCAACACTCGCAGGGTTGCAGTATACAGACAACTTCATGCCTCCAATAATTACCTCGGAAAGGAAATAAACACTTGGTGTCGGTGGTGCTCTGGCTGGGGTGCTCACGGACGACGGCGACAAGGCCGCAGCCTTTCCTTCGTCGCCGCCGCGGGGGAAATTGATCGCCGCGCCGTCCTCTCCAGGGTTAGGGTTTGGGCCGCAGGAGGGGCGGGTGGGGGAGAAACCGGAGGGGATCGGGGGAGGTCTTCGAAGGCGAAGAAGGATCGGACAGGAGGGGCGCCGGCGCCAGACGGGCCACCGGCGACGGGGGCACCGTCATTCGCGCGCGGCGGTGCAGGGGCGAGGACAGAGTGCGTGCGGGCGCGGTGCGGAACTGCGTGGTAAGGGTAGTTTTGGAAATTACCGAAAAGTACTCATGTCAAAGGGGTTTACGGGCAGTCCATTAACGGGAGACTGACGGAGATGGAACATGACACGTTTGTTCCATGGCAGCAAATCGATCGATGATGGCAAACAAGCAAGTAAATCAAGCAAGCAGACATGGCTCACCTCGGGATGCTGCATCCGCTGGGCTGCCACCGGAGTCTCTGGTAGGCCTTATCGGGGCGGCCGTTGAGGAAGCAGTTGAAGGACTCGTCGACGTGAGGGCAGGATCCCTCCGGGTAGAGAGGGTACGAGTCATCCCGGACCCAGTTCCCGTAGAACATGTCACACCTACCCATGGCCTCGATCCAGTGCACCTTCTTCTGGCCACCGCCGGTTTTCGGAGGCCGCACATTCCCCATCACCGGCGCGGCGCTGCTGTTGCTGGCCTGCGCTGCGTGGCCTTTCACCAGACCGGCACTCCCGTCAGAAGCGCGAGTTGCTTCCTTCTGAATATTCCCCGTACTGTTGCTTCCACCTGAAACAGCAGCAGCAGCAGCTCTGTTTGCACTCTGCTTCTTGCCTGGATCCCCTCTTCTCGGAGGCGCGTCACCACCGCCCTGCTTCACCTCTGAAGCTGCACTCCCAGTCTGATTGATGGATGGAACAGCTGTGTTGATGGAAAGAACAGCTGCTCCGTTCCCTGTTGGGGCTTCCGCTGAACTTGCATTCGCCTCGGAGCCATTGACGATCCGAATCGGCGCACCTCCCTGCGCCATGGTGCCGTTCTGGGCCGAACCGCCGATCGTGTCCCCAGCCCCGGCCTTCGCGTCAGCGCCGGCGATCCCTGTGGAATTACTGCTCGCTGCACCGGCAATCCCTGTGAAATTACTGCTCGCACCACCGCCGCCTACCACGCGAACATCGGGCGGCGCGTTGCTCTGCACCGCGGATGTAGTATCGCTAGCGGAGGCGGAGATGTCGCTGCCAACTCCTCCCGAATCGCTGCCGCCTGGTAGCTCGCCGGGCCGACCCGCACTGGACCCGTTGGTCCCCGCTTCCGCGACGCTCGCCACGAAGTCTCCACCGCTCCGCCTCGGCCCGACGCCGCCGGGGATCACCGGGGAGGAGGAGTTGGCGGGGAACAGGGAGGAGAAGAAGCCCGAGACCTGCGCGCGGTAGGGCGACGCGGAGGCGAGGAATCCGTCGAACCACGCGGCGGAGGGCGACGACGGGGAGGGGGCGGGGAGCGAGGGCGCGAAGGCGAGGAAGGCCGCAAACAGCGCGAAGGCGAGCGCGACGCCGTAGAGGCAGAGCCTGGCCCGCCGCGCGCCGGCGCCGAGCCCTCCGCCGCCGCCGCTGACGCCGAGGTGGTCGGCCACGGCCGCCGCCAGGCCGCCGTGCCCCCTCCACGCGGCGCCCTTCATATCCGATCGCGCCCGCCCGCCCGCACTGCCGCGGCGGGAGCGGGAGGCGGTTTTGGAGGTTTTAGGGAGGAAGCGGGCGAGCGGTGGGTTGTTGCGGGTGATCCCCGCTGCGGCGGGGTTGTTTTGTAGGGAGGGAGAGGGAGGGTGGAGGAGGTAGTGGCGGCGACGGCGAGCGCGTGGTGGCGTGGGTGCGGGTTGGGGGCGAAACCAACTGACTTGGGCGATCTTTCTGCGAGGGGCTTTTGAATCTCTGGCGATTTGGGGGTTCTGTGTGGGCCCCACCCCCCTGCCTCCACCTCCACGGCGCCACGGCACCAGAATCGCTGGGGAGTTTAGGATTGGTGATGCGCTGTCAACGCAAGTCAAATCTGTTGGGTCTCTTGGCACGAAAATTTGGCCGCCGCTTTGCGTCGTTTGATCGTGCTAACTATCGGCCGGAAAGTGTATTGTGTTTTTGGTTTTTGTTTTTGCGAAACTAATGTGTTTTTTGGTTTGGTTCTCTGCCTTCCACAGTAATAAATAAAAAAAATCCCCTGAGAAAAAGGATGACCATGTGATGAAAGAATAACAAGAAACTAATGTGACCCACGGAGCAAATTAAACGATGACGTGAAGAAAAAAATGAGTTTATTCCACATTGGTTCTTTTTTTTTGCACAGATATTCCACATTTGTTCTTAATAATCATGAAACGGGGGGACTCAAAATATTCAAGAAATGTAAACCAGTGGTGTCGACAAGATGACACTTAGGATATGAGTGCTCGATTAGCAGCAGAGGCAGAGACAAAAAAAAAATACATATTTACATTTGTATTTTAAAAAACAATTTTCGCTATTTTCTGCTTGATAAAACGGACTTTCTTGTCACGTACGAACTCAGATTTGGATATTTAAACAGTCAAATGAATGCTTTGAAAAATGCTCACAACTTATATGTTTTAATTCTTTTACTTTGACGCCATTTTCCTGTAGCCTTTCGGCGATCTCTAAAAACCGATCCTCAGGGGACACATTTTGGAAAGTCCGGATTTCACCGCACCCTACTTCAGATTAGTCAAGTATCCATTCAATTACTATACATCAAAGTGTAAATAGAAAACTTGTGAACTCTTAAAACTATTAATACCTTAGTCCCAAGAAATATAATAAAAGGTGTTAAATATCATAAATAGTAACATAACGAACTTCAAAATACATGGATATGTTCTTATGAGTGTGCTACATCAAGCGAGGGATATTCAAATGTCTATATATTGGTTAAATTAAGAGAGATTTTTAAAAAGAAGCTACAACTTTATCATTGTATGGGACTTCTCGACGGTATTAAGCCTTCATTACGGTAGGTCCATAAGTTCTAATTATATATTAAATAAGTTTCTATTTCCTTCCATTTGTAGTTTTACTTTGTGTTGTGAGATCAGATCTTGATTGGCATCAGGGAGGGGGCATCTGCCCCCATCCCCCATAGTTTAGTTATGTTTTAGGCCATTTCAAATTGTAAAATTTATATAGTTTTAATTGGAATAAATAGAGGAAGTAATGTATAAAAAATATAGGATAATAATAAAATAATTTTATGGACAAAATATTGATGGTTATGCATGATGATGCAATAAATAAAAACAAGCAATTTCTAAAATAGGTGTAATTTGGGGGCTTATAACTCGACACCACTAAACAAGGAATCTTGCTCCGAGATATAAGCAAAGACACAGGGGAAATTTATTTAAAAATCTACAAACTATGTCATTATATAGGTGGGGCAAAGAATTTGTAAGTTTTTTTTGCATGGATATGGTCCGAAGGACCTGGAGTTTCATTCCAGCCGTGGGTGTACAAACACAGAAAGGCCCAGAGCGAAAAGGAAAATTACAACGAGGCCATGTGATTTTATATAGCACACCCTGAAAAGGATCGCAGAAACGCGATCAGATCCATGGAACCCGTCGACGATGGACAGCCTCACGGTGGCACCACCCCTGGTCGCACCGGGGATAAAACCACTTGGACGAACAAGAGCACTGAAGGGCTCGCCGAGGCTAACAAAGATCCTCCGGAGGAGGAAGAAAAGTATCAAGCAGGAAAAACTGCTGAGCACGGCGTGGCCAGGCTTCTGGCCTAAATAGCGGCAGCGGCACAACGCCTCCGCTTGGAGAACGCCGTAGGGAGCAAAAACTCCAAACGCTCCCAGAGCATTCGAGCAACACCAGCAGCACCAAGCACACCATCCTTCTCATCCTCGCTGCCACGGCTGGCCAGGAGAAGGACATGCACAAACATGCTACCATGGCCCCGAGGGCAGTGCAAGATGAGGGAGCTGGCAGCAGCACGCCAGCACCCAACTCCGTCGTCTTCTCTCCCTCGCCAACGCGGCCGACCAAGAGAAAAACGAACAGGGAAGGAGGCCACGCTGACCACTGCCTGGCGCTGCGCGCACACGCTAGAGCAGACTCGCCCCCGCCGCTACCACCTCCGCACTCCATCAAGCACCCCATCTCCTTCCCCTCGCCTCCATGGCTGTCCATAAGGGGATGAAGAAGTGAAAAAATAGCAGTGAAGAAGAGGAAGCAGTCGCCAACCATCGATTTATTTAGAGGAGCGGTGCTCCAACCTGCCCATTGATGCCCAGACCAGAAGAGCAACGAGGCAACAAGAAGAAACCCTAGAAATTGCCAGATTTGGCCGCCAGGATCTAGGAATCCGCTCCAACTACTAGGCACAGAGCCCACTACCGGCATATTGCCGCTACAACTAGACCTAGCTCTACTCTATACAAGCCGGCGGCCTCTCCCCTCCCTACTCCAGACGGCAACATCGCCGGAGGAGAAGAGGAGAGGCCTCGGGAAGGAGGAGGAAGAAAGGGCTTGCAGGTATTGTAGCGACACGAGAGAGAGGGAGGAGAGGAAAGTCTCCTGGCAAAGAATTTCTAAGTTGGAGCCTAGCGCTGGGTAAATAGGTTCGGCTAACATAAGAAAAACAGTCTAGCTCGAGACCGGTGTCATAAGGAGACACAAAAATCTCCATGCAGATTGTATAAATCTTTTCTCGAGGACTGGATCGAGGTTATTGAGCGAGATAAAAAAAACGTCACCAGTTCTCAAGAAAACTGAATACCCGCATAGTGAAACCTCTTGATCAAAATAATCTGATAATAAGGGAAACATGACAATAAATTTTTATTTATTAAATATTTTGCTTCAGTTATTTATCATTTATTATTTCGATCCAATGCACGGGCACTTTTGCTAGTTATATATTAAATAAGTTTCTATTACCTTCTATTTGTAGTTTTACTGTCTGTTGTGAGATCAGATCTTGATTGGCATCAGGGAGGGGTCCCCATAGTTAATCAATGATATATGTATAAGATTTCATCCTACCAAACTTTTGAACCATCCTTCACCACTCTGTTGCATATGTGTACTATTAGTTTTGTATATACTAACAGATTTGCAATTTTGCTTTCTTGAGGAAGTTGGGCGATGCTCGTGTTGAGGATATGTATAATGGTATAATCATAGCATAAACATAACCTGGCTAACCCGGGTGGCCCATAGTGGGTAGGAGAGCCTATGGCCTGCTAGGTGGTCTAGTTAGGGGATTCCATAAGGGAAGGCCAAGCTAGATCCTTGGAGTACACAACACGTAGAATTATCTGAATAGGTATAGAACTCTATAACCTATCCGGTGAGAACTACTCTCTGTAACCTTAAGTTCTGGCGTCTTTATAAACCGGACATACGGGAGTCTTCAGGGAAAAATAACCAATAGATAATCTCTATAACCTGGCTTATTGCCGATATAGTAATTGACAGCATGAGTAGGATATTGCCACCGTCGTGAGATCTGAATCCGGGTAACTCTTGTTACACGCCCAACTCGGATGCTCGACGCCTTCCACCCTGATGATTCCAAAATTGAAGCATATTTACCTTTTATTTTTGCATAAATAGAATAGGGATTTTTTTATTTCACTGCGTTTGCACGCACATTTTTATCCTTGTTTAAAAAGGATCCCAAATTACTAAGTCTCTTATAAACATATCAATTGGAACTGTCATATTATGATATAATATGGTATTTTAAATTGATAAAAGTCATTTTATTAATTTACCTTCGCACCTGAGAGAATACCAAACATGAGGAAAGCATCTGCCGCGATAACAACCAGTGGTACGGGCGCCGCCGTACCACGTAGCATTGCATCCGCCTCGTCAAATACTTTCTCCTGTCGAAGACTGTGCAGGGATCCGACATTCACAGCAACCAGAAACCATGAAAAAACGCACTAGAAAGGGATGTGAAGGAGGTACTTAGAGAAAGGCAAATCACTGCTGCTTCACGGATCAGTGGAGGACATCGCATCATCCCCTTCATCATCAACCGTTGCATCTCCATCACCATTACTATCCCCATCTCTCATCTATTAGATCTTGTTGTAATTCCAGTTTCAATTGTAGTTTGCACTAGATTTATCCCCATACTTTTATCCATCCATTTGATTATGATGATGTCGTTGATTGCTTCCATGTGTGAGTAATTTTCCCTCGTTCTTGGGGAGATGGAGAAACCCTAGCACTATTATGAAGTTGCAATAAAGATGATCTATTCTTATATCCATATGACTGGCCAGTCTATGATAGATTTATGATTTTTGTTTGATCACTCTTTTTATATGGTATGTTAGTCGGCCACATATCATTTTCCTTCGATAATAAAGTGAGGAAGAATTTTTTTGACGTGTTTGAAAGTGTGCCCGGAGAGCTTCGTGACAATTGGCGCCGGCTAGCAACCTACATGGTCAAAGGAGGATAAAGAGAGACTCCCTAAGCTAATTACGATATCCACAGGAAGATCCTTAATTGCGGTGGTTTATATGGGTGACTGCTCTCAGACATCGCATTGGTTATTTAGAGGTGACCTTATTCTTGGCTCAACAAAGTGGCTTCCTACGAGCCTTGTAGTGAACATATTATTATAGAGCTCTCTTCACACATATCATGACACAAGAAGTATGTTATCTTAATTAATAATAATAATATTATGCTAGTGGTGTATCCTACATCTCCAAGAACGTTTTAGCTCTATTGAGTTCAACCATGTTTTCACACAACCTTGTTACGTGCTTTCTTTTACTTGTTTTGATTATTTTTTTGTACTCAACCAAAAACCTTTCAAACATCCTTTACTTGAGATCAAAGGCAGCTTATAAGTATCCTTTGGTGGAAAGATAAAGACCTTAAAAAATAAAGTGACGAGGGGCATAAAGACCTTAACCAAATAGCTCTATGTGGGTACAATACTCTTATTTCAAAACTAGCTACAATTGATATGTACACTTGCAGCCATCACACCCCGACTATCTAAACTCACTATTAGGACACCCTATGGTGTACTCGTCGATATTACTGCAACAGTTGGCACCCACCATGGGGGCATGAAACGCTTGGAGCGCGTATCCAGGATGGATCCGCCTTCACGGGCATTGGAAACACCATCGCCATCGATCGCTTTCTCTATGCTAGAAATATTCTGATCGTCCCCAATGATAACCTCTGGACTCAGGCTAGGGATATTGTCACCCGCCATCACATCGTCCCCTTCGGCCGAATCCACATCTTCATCGGCTACGTCGGCCCTAGAGCTCTTCTCCAGGTTCTCGCCTTTACCCCAAAACCCACTGGGACCGCCTTCAGGCTGGAGGCGATAGTGGAAGACTGATCGAAGCAGGATCTCTCTCAAGAGTTTTCCGCTTTAGATCTCAAAAAATCAAGGCCCACCCAAACCACCCTAGGGCAGGAGATAACGGTGGAAGACCGAAACCAATCCGTCTAGGTCTCCCAGCTATTAGAGAAGCAGAGGTATCACTTCGTTGGCTATATTAGCATTGTGGATTTGGCTCGGTGTGTCCAGAATCCGAATGGAACCCTAGACACCTTCCTCGCTAGGTGGCTTGAGAAGAAGGGCTCATGCCCGGGAATCATGGATGAGATTGTCATTTAGTGCTTCATTAACGGACTAGCTCGGGGCTCGCTGCTAAAGCACAAGATTTTACATTCGATGGACAAGCATCACCATGACCTCAATGATATGATCGAGATCGCTAGCCGGTACGGCAGCGCGATCGATGACGATCATGCATACTACATCCACTCAGCTCTCCGGGAAGCCAAAGAGTCACTTCATTGGTTATGTGGAGACAGATCCAAGCTCTACCTCCAAGGAGGGACGAGGATATTATCAATCCATCATGGAGGCACTCAACTCCGATATCGGTGACTTCGATTGCCAATTAGGCAATTCAGAGGAGTACGATGTTATGATAAAGGAATATGAGGCTAAAATCGCTCGGGAGCATATCATATACCAACCTCCAACGGTCTAACACATCTACATGACGAACCCAGACAAGATGGACAACGACCAAGTCATTACTAGAGCCAGAGCTACGGGACCAGCAACAGATCAAGCACCGAAGGCTGCGGCCCCAGGTAATGAGACTGCTGTCACAAACGACATAGGCAAGGCCATGCCACCTCCAACAACGATCTGAACAGTGGATCAACAACCCTAGGAGCTTCAATCCGGTGCTGGCAAAACTAATCAACATATGGAGGATCTTCCCCCACCTCCGCCATCATCCTCAAAGGCAGGCAATCCATTCATAATGCCGGCAGACAAGATGATTTTTGGTGATACCCTTATAGAGCCGATTACGCTAGATCATATCAAGAACGTCACGGAGCTTGATGAGAAGTGTAAAATTATTGTGGAGGAAGCCAAATACGTCTTGGAAGGCAAGAAAACGGCTCAGAGGACATGGCAAGGATGAAAAAAATTCTCAAACAAACCGAGAAGCTGGAGTTTGAGTACAAGCGCATGCTTACTCGCATGACGAAGAAACAACCTCAACACGGAAAATTATATGGGTGCGTGGAAGGTTCTGGACTTCGCCTCGGCCAAAAAGCCGAAATAATATATGTCGGTAGTATGTACTCACTCATTTTGAAATTACATGCGCCTTAGTTCCTTAGTTTTGTGCAAAGTCAGATTTTATAAAGTTTAACCAAGTATATAGAATAAATTATGAACATCTACAATATCGAATCAATATTTTAACACCATCATGACATATACATTCATTTTATATGGTAGATGTTGATAGTTTTCTCATAAGTATTACTTTGTCTGACATTACAAACTTTTAATTTGACCCGACCTAAAACGTAGGTTTGTTTGGAAAGGAGTGAGCACATTAGTGTGGTCTGGTTGGAGCCGAGCCCACCCGGATTCGAGTCTCATCTGACAAACGGGTCATCATCTGTAGAGGTAATTCGCCGGAGAGTCTCACCTCTCTAATACAGCGGCCGGATAGCCAAGGGAGAGATGTTTCCCGTTGGTTAACCTTTTTTTTAGCTACTCTTTGCTTTAATGATAAATTTTATTTACACCTGCATTTAACGGTTGCAATTATTTGCGGCAATCTTAGGCTAGTCATAGTGGGAGTAATTTGGGTAGTAATATAGTCCTACATGTATTGCCAACTAAGCATTTAGATGACGTGGTATGCAATTAAATGATAAGAGAAAGCTTTGTGGTAACTAGCTATGTTACTATAACATCACACATTTCAAGACAAAATGAGTCTACATTGTAATAAATGAGCTTTGCATGATACCACAACTATGTTATTTTCCACTATGGAGGTAGTAACTTAGACTAGTAATGTATGCATGTTACTACTCTAAGTTACTCCCCACTATGACCAGCCTTAGAACGGTATTCCAAAATTCCTTTTACGTGCTGATGATGCACGTGTGATGTCGGTGTATCCCGGGCCACTGTGGTGACGACATTGGAGTTTCACGGGAACACTGTTTTTTCCATAAGGACCCTGCCATTAAAAGAAACATGCATACGAC
Source organism: Avena eriantha (assembly GCA_910589775.1). Classification (NCBI taxonomy): domain Eukaryota; kingdom Viridiplantae; phylum Streptophyta; class Magnoliopsida; order Poales; family Poaceae; genus Avena; species Avena eriantha. The sequence goes on from OU342745.1 coordinate 399,413,132, forward strand.
AATACAAAGCGTCATAAGAAAAATGAAAATTACAGCGAGATCCTCAAGATGCCCGCCGCTGCCGCACCTCTCTGAGCCAGCCTAATGTTGTTGGTTGCAGAGGGGAAGTCGTCAAACGGATCTAGAAGACCACATCCGTCCCGGAGACGAAGAGGAAGAAGTAGCCATCGATGAAGCTCCTTGACGATCCGTAGATCCCTACGGCCAGAAGAAGTCCCCTCGATAGACACACCAATTGCCAAGATCCGAAAAGAAACAACAGATCCGGTGACACTAACCCTCGTAGGTCTTTTGTTGACTCCGAATCGGACGCCCACGAGGTAGGAAGAGGCCGGAGAGAACTTATTCCAATATGTCATCATCATCACATCCACCTCGCCGATGCAAGAAAAAACATATCTAAAAAAGCAAACGATGAAGAGAACGGTCCCCACTTCTCTATGCGCCGGTGTGGCCACCCGACGGAGGGGAGGATGGGGACCGGAAAGGCCGGATCTTGGGGTCGCCAGCAGGACTCTCGCGTGGCGAAGAAAATGATTTCACGGGCACACCGTTGCCCGACTAAACGGAACGTGAGAGCACGTCATTAAGAGCATGTATAATGGGAATGGGAGGTGCTTAGTGGAGTGCTTACAAAAATAAACCAACCATTTTGCTAAGCATTGATGCTTATTTGTATAGAAGAGGTGCTTAGTTAGGCATCTACCTAGTATAAATAAGCACTGGTGCTTAACGAAAAACCGGTTTATTTTTCTAAGCACTGCCCTAAGCACCTTGCATTATACATGCTCTAAGGCGATCGATTATTATTTTATTTTTTTGAAACAAATGCGATCGATTATTTTAATCATCCACAATGCGCGATCAGCAGGCTACAAATCTCAGACCATCTTAATCATCCACAACCCTGTCGCGCACAGTAAAATCATAGCCACACCACGCTAGCATTAGCATCGATCGTTGACTTGCTCTATCGTAGTAGCAGACAAAACAGAACAGAGCAGACAGGAAAAAGGAGATCATGATCGATCTGTGCAACACAGACTGTGCTTATAAGTAGTAAAAAATGGAGAGTAGGCGTAGCTCCACTTGCCTCCTCCGCATGCGGAAGTGGTTCTCTGACTTCCGTTTGGCAGGGGCACACTCATCAGATTTCCCAGAGCATGGGCACACTGCGCCTGCCGCCGATCGATCTGAGCAGTTTGCCTTTCTGGCGGCGAAGCACTTGCCGTACGTGCTGGCACTACTGCCACGCAGGCGTTTCCTAGTCCTAGTTATAAAGCGTGATGACAACGATATATAAGTATTAGTATTATCCTGGACGTCCATCTGGAGCCAGAGAAGCGCAGCGCAGGGGACGATCCGATGATATGTCACGTCGGTTTCATGTGTCAATCCGAGGCTGGTAGATCGAACCATGCTAACCCGTTGGATAGGCCGGAAGACCCACGGAACTGCGCAGGAGACGCGTGAGCGCGAGCCGTCACTCAGCAGCCACGTTGGACGCCGTACGCGCCAAGCAACCTATCGAGCGACGCCACCAGCTAGCAAAATATCGCGCTGAAGCGCTAACGCGCGATGAGCACCGATCTGTCGTGATGAAGCACTACCGCGTGACGCCCCCAGCGGCACCTATCCCTTCCCTCCTGACGATTTCAAAACGAGTCTTCTTGGTACTATAACCTAGGCAACTTCTTCTTCTCCAAGCTAGACGCAATTCCCTCCCAGCTCAAAAGAGAGATCTGGTAGGAATTGCGAGCCTCAGCTGCCGCAAGATGTCTCCCTAGCGAAGACTCCACCACATCAACGCCGCCGCCCCATATCGCAACTTCAGATCCATCCCCAAATCCTTCCTGAAACTAGATCCCTGACCTCCCAATACAACCCACATAATCCCCCCACCCCCTCCCAAACCTCCACCAATTTCACACAAGAGTAGCATACAAAGGACTGGACCAGAAAAGTTGTATCAGATCGCAGGATATTGAAGCTTTCAACAGCAAAAAAGAAGGTAATCCTACTCACAGAAAAAGTGCCAGGGTTATAAGATTTAAATTGACATGTTAATTGTACTTAAAAATTCAAGTAATTTCGTGGAAACCAGTATCCATACCAATCTCCCACCCCAAACCCCTATTGCCATGTTTAAAAGTACAAATTTGTCATGCTAATCAAGAAGAAAACCAAAATTAAGAGAGGTATGGTAATTATTAAGGTTCAGCAATGCAAGATTAATGACTAGAAACATGAAAATGCCGTGAGAAAAATGCAATGTGCTTAATATAAAAGGCATTGTGTAGCAACTGGAAACAAATGCCATGTGACCGCGGTTTTTAGGATATAAATGTCATGCCAGGTTAATATAAATTTCATGAGGCCAATATTGAATTGGCCATGCCAAGGTAACAATGATAATGCCAAGTAGAAGAAGTTGCATTTCCCATTTTTTGATGGCATTTTAAGAAAGAAATGCAGTCTGGGAAACAAATGCCATGAACACTACTATGAAAATGCCATGCCTTGTTAATATAAAAATGCAATCAAGCCTGTAGGAATTGGCCATGGCAAGTTAACTATGAAAAATGCCATGAGTATAAGCTGCATTTGACATTCTGGATGTTTTTAGAAAAAGGAATGCAATCTAGGTGAAAAATGCCATGACGAGTAATAAGTAAATTACATGCCAAGTTAGTATAATATGCCATGGAGAATAATTTAAAAATGACATGGTCAGCCAACTGAGAATGCCTTGTATTTTAAACAATATGAAATGACATGAATTTTCAGAAGTAAAAAACCTGAAAAATGCTAGTTAAACTAATGTTTAGTAGCTATAAAGGGTGTAGTGAAAATGCCAAAGGAGTGTAACATCATATAATGCTAATAAAATTTGTAAAAGTTGGAGGCAGTGAACCAATATGTACAAAAATAAACATCCATGCACTTAGTCTTTACATCAGTGATGACACAGAAACATAAATTTTTATATGACAACCTAGCACGCATAGAACTACTGTTTTGATACATCTCGAAAGACTAAAAAACAGAGAACGATAGAACAAAAGCGTATCTGGAGAATTGTAGGGGTGACGACGGTTCATATGCATATGCACAGACAAGATTTGATTCGCATTTGAACAAAGGAAAATGATATCAATCAACCAAACCATCCCCATACATTGTGCATCAGACCTGGATAAAACATTTATGTTGTTGGGAATATTGGTTGCGTAATGCGATGTATATCGAAAATCTTTAATGCTACAAGAACACCAACTAAGCATGATCAAAAAGATTATTTTATTTAAAATGCCGGCATGATGGCATATAATTTGACAGGCCTTATTAATCATTATAAAAACAATACACATAAACTGCCATGGTGGTTATGAATAAAACACCAGCACAAGAAACATAAATGCCATGTGAATTTCTTGTAAAAGTTCTAGAATACAGAAAAATCAAAACAAAAATTACAGAAAAGTGGCATTGCATACACAGTTACAAAGCACAGAGGGATTTACCTCATCAAGACCCCGAAAAATCCATGTACTTGGCCTGCAGAACCTTGATGTTATCCTCAATGAAGGTCTTTGCATCGGTGTTCTTGTTGAACGGCGTGGAGTTGATCAACTTGTAAGCCCAGACCTTGCGCGCCAGTTAGGGCTGGCATTCCACGACCAAGCCAGCGAACAAAGTACTCCAGAATATGGAACTCATAGTCATCGCTGCATAAAAAGTGAAAAAAATTCATAATTAAATATTGCCATGTCGTAAACACATGGAAATGTAGAAAAATGCCAAGAAACAAAAAATAGGAAATTTAAATTACCCATTGTTCTGCCTGGGCACCTCTAGGTAAATGGTTCCGTACTCAGAAATTTGAATCCTTGATTCTCCATAGTAATGATTTCAGGCCCCTTTAATATGGTTGATAACTAAGGATGCATGTGCACGAAACCCCTCGTCATCACCGTCGCGGAGAGAATCTAGCACCTCAAACCTCTTGCACTTTGTGTTGAGAGAAATAGCAAACCAGTGCTTTGGAGCGTCCTTGCCTTCTCCCAACTTCTGGTTAATATGCACCATAATCTAGACATAAAAATGGAAGTAGTAGGTCAGTTAAAACACCGTATAACAGAAAAATGCCATGGTAACACAATACAAAAAACTGAAGACTCACAAGTTGTTTGCTAGATAGCTTGTAATCATTAGTGGTACGGAAAGCTCTCCTCAATATAGAATGACCATAATCACCTTCAACGAGCTTAATACCAACCTCGAAATCCAGTGTAATTTTATCTTCATGAGGATGGTATTCGTTAAGGTACTCGATGGCTAACGAAAGCAAATTTGACCCAAGATGACCACCCGATTTGACCTAAGAATCTAGGGTTCCAAGTTCAATGAAACCATGGCTCCTCGTCCTTATTATGTGATTTCTGTCAAAACATGAACTATCAACAAAAAACGGAACATAATACCTCAGGAAAATAAATAACGGGTATACCCTCGTTGGATGATCATAAAAAATGCCAGTAATAAAAAAGTTTTGAGTAAAAATGGCGAGCATGGTTGTTTAGTATAACAAGCAAAACCAAAAAAAAATTCAGGCATGAATGATATAAAATGCCTAATCTAGTTAACATAAAATTCCAGTGAGCGTAATAGTTAATAGAGTATGCCATTGAACAAAAAATGCCAGTGAGCATAATATTTAATAGAGGACCAAAAAACAAGTGCCATGCATGGGTTAAAGAAAATGCTATGCATGGGTTAAAGAAAATGCCATTACTTGGTAAAATAAAAATCCATGTAAAATTTAGATGTTAAATAATAAAGAATGCAAATATTGTTGCTACTTTAAAAATCAGGTACCATAAAATTAAAAGAACATAAAAAAGATGTACGACACAAAAGGCTACATATGAAAAAAATGTTATGGATGGGTTACAAAAACAACCAGGATCACAAGGGAAATAATGCCATGGATAGATAGTAAAAAACTTAAATTTCAAATAAGATAGTATAAGAAAAATTTCACGGATGGAAAACGTTTACTGCGTAATGACTGCGTAATGACGGGTAAAGAGACAATGGAATAGAGAAGTTCGTACTATTTGATCTTCTTCACATGATTGCCATGTTCCCTAGCAGATCCATATCTTTTCAGCAAGTTGTAAAACTAATCTTCCTGCTTGGAGGCCGTAGTAATACACTGGGGGCCATACTTCTGGACCTTTGGCTTAACTACCCTAGCAGGGCGAACATTGGCTGCGGGTGTTTTACTTTTTACACCAAACTTTGGACTTGAAACAGCTATAGTTATATCAGCTGGTGTAACTCCTTGAGATTCTACAGTATTGACAACAGATAAAAGAATTATTAGGTATAGCAGAAGTAGACATAGAAATTTAATGAAGCAACAACCAAACATGAAGAAAAGTTGCCACCATATATATTATAAACACCAGCCCAAGTACAATAGAGCTACCATGCAAAAAAAGTTATGATACAAAAAGCAACCAAAAAATGAATTAAAATTTAAAAAGAAAACATGAGGTGGACACCTAAGATATCAGGATTTTATCATTGTCAACAACATTCAACTTTTCATCACCTATACTTATGGAGGCGCTTGGGTCCTCTTGCAACTCTGAATCAAAAGGAAAAATGGAAAAGCCACCAAGGGTTAACAAAAAATGCCAGCCAGGATGAACAAAAATTGCCAAACTAGAATCGTGATATCTAACAAGAACATTACATGTCAAAAGGAAAAAAAGATGCATACCTGAATCTAACAGAATAGATTCGGCATTCACAATGACATCTCCAGGGACATGCAAAGCAATGGAAACCTCAGGCACTTGATCAGCCGGACGGTTTGACTCCAATGGGGCCACCAAATCATTAGCAGGTAGAGACGTAGGTGTCATGCCAAGACTAAAACTCGGAGGGGAAAAGTTCAACGGATGCTTCTCAATTAGCTCCCACCTTATTTTCATCATGGTGACAGGGGATTGTGGTAACGGTCCACCGGGAGATTTTCCATATGATGGTGCACCGTCTTTCGAACCAGGACTAAAAATATCCGACAAGCGCAATCCAGCCGAGCAATCTGCTAACTGTTTGCCCATTGATCTAGTAACAGGTGAAGAACTTGGTGGCACTACAGGTGAAACACCATCAACATTGCCGACAGTGGCGGTTAGCGGTGCAGTAACTGGTGCTTCAAAGCTAGATGGTTTGGCATTAGAATGCTTGGGACAGTCAGCATCAACATGGGAAGTACTAGACGTCTCTTTGACTATGGAGCTAACACAGTTTGTTCACAAGCGTTGTTGCACGACCTTTGCCAAGCTTAAGAGAAACCTTGGTTCTTATAGCATCTTTGCTAGATGCAGCTGGACCAGGACACGTTGCATTCTCGATATTTGCAGATACATCAGCATATGGAACATCAACACCAGTAGGTCCATGATCAGCAACAGTGGCATCACCGGGAGCGGATAGAAGGTCAGATGAGGGGACAGCTGTAGGATCAGAGCCAGTATCTGCAGCATCAGTGAAAGTAGGAGCAAGATCAGCGACAGTATCACCACCAACTAAGGACGCCGGGTCAGAGAATGAGCCAGCAACGAGCACAACAGGATCAGATTTTTTCAACATGACAAGACCCTCTACAACATCAGGGGTTGTTTCTTTCGCAACACCAGCATCACTTGATGGAGGAACGTCGACGGTTGATGGGACAGCCTTGTCATATCCAATAGGAGGGACAGTCGCTGAAACAACCGGGACGGGATTGACACCATCCCTACACCTGACTACGCCCCCTTCTTCTCGAGCCCCCTTCTTTCACGCTTGTACTGCTTAACAACAATGGCAGGGTTGGAAGGATCTCTGAGAAAAAGAAGTCACAACAAACAACAACTGAATGAAAAATGCCATCACAAAATAGCATAAAATTCCAAACAAAAGAAAGAAGGAAGCTGGTACGCACTTAACGCGCTGCCTCTTGTGTGCAGCTGGAGGGGGATCCATGAAATCGTCATCTGAATCATCAGGACCAAGACGCTTGTTAAACCGAGGAGAGCAACGAGAAGCTGTCGCACCTTTAGGGTCCAACGCTTTCCTAGGAGAGCGACTACAACAAACAAACACGGGGTAAAAAATTATATTACAATAATGAAACACATATAACGAACAGATTGAAAATAACTTCACAATGCTAAATATGATAATCAAAAACAGTGTTCTACAATGAAAAATGCCAAGAAAGAGCACCACAAAATGCCATGCATGGATAACAGAGATATCCTTGTAAGAAACAAATAAAATTGTAAATTTGCATACTAGGATGAACAATGCCATGAATTTTTTTTCATAAAATGCCATGCATACAAAACTAAAAGAGCCATGAAGTAATACATAGAAGGAGAAATTAGTATATTAAAAGAAAAGAAAAATGCCATATAAGAACAGAATAACAAGCAATGAAATGAAACACACAATTAAATTAAGATAAAAAACCATGCGGTAAACAAACTAAAAAAGATATCAAAGCTAGCAGCGCAACACAAAAAAAGGATAATGTACGTCTTCTTTGTCTGCGGTGGTACTGGAATAGGCTCGATTGTTTGAGCTTGTTCTGCTGGCGCATTCCCACGTGGATACCTTCGCACCTTCGCACCTTCGCATGAGTGTCTGCGTTCTTTACTGACTTTTTAATTTCTGCAGGTTTAGGCTTCGTGCTCTTTCTCGAAGGCATCTTAGCAGCGGTGCAGGGTGGGCTACAAAAAAAATAGTAGCAATATGAGAGAACTTGGAAAAAAAGATAATGATGATGCACATAAAACTGAAATTAGATGCATGAGCCATATTAATAAAACAGTGCAGGTTTAATCAAAGCAACTAAGAAAAAAGGAAAATGACATGCATAAATAGCTAAAAATGACAAGGCTAAATATGAGAACTTGCTAGACAAAAATTATATAGCATACCTGCTACCATCATCATCGGGTTTGGATCCCGCTGGTGCAGTCTTAATATTCAGCTCGTCGGTGACAATACTTTTGATACATTGCTCTTCACTCCCTGTCTAACAACGTTCGGCTTCTTACGAGGCACAAGTTCGTACTAATCAGCATCTACATCGTCATCTTCGATTTCATTGTCTTCGTTCGCAGCAGCATTTTCGTGGCCCGAATCAGAAGTATTGTCACCTTCATTCTCAGAAACATCCCACGGGGTCCCTTCATCTTCAAAGACATCATTCATCTCTTCGATCCGGACGCCTTGGTCGGGGTCACGCCCCATGTACCTCCCACGTGTAAGATGGGAACGGGTTGGAGCTCCATTAGTGAAACGGAATAACTGCTGCGACGGAGTTTCGCTGTCGGTTGCAGTCATTCCAGTCAATGACGGCACAAAGGCGCCAAGGAGAAAGGTCATTCTAGAAAGAAACCAGCCCAACACCTGCTCAACATTAGCACGGATCTACAAAAAACCCAAGCAGAAAAAAAATGAAAACCAAGTGTGAGCACTAAAGATATACATAGATATGACGCAAAACACCAGAAAATAATGGTTAAAAAAATCTAGGATAATACTACGTATAGCAGGATCGCAGGAAGACGGGAAATTCACATCCATCCACTTGTTGAACTCTTCAATACCACCAAAATAACTATAGTTCACTGCACACTCACTTACTAGCTGCAAAAAAAAGAATATAACATCTTAAAAAGCCATTATAACATGAGCAACCAAGCATACCAGACAGTAATAATACACAACCAGAACAATGGATAGGAAAGATACAAAAACAAAAAATGCCAGTCTAAACAATATAAAAGTGCCATACATAATTAGCATAAAATGCCACACATATAAGAATTAATCTATGGGTGAAAGGAAAATCATAAAGTTGCTAGTATATCAAGTCTAAAAATGCCGTGTGAATGTAATTAAACATGCACAAAGCAATGAACAACTCATACCTCAAGTCTGCCATATTCTTTACCATCTTTACCATCCTCCTTCAAGTCAGCTGCCAAAACCGTGTCAATCATCGAATTTGTCCAAGCTTCACAAGCAAACTTTTCCCGTGGGATTTCTAAATTAAAACTATCAAGGCACACATGGTCAAGGTAACTTAGCGCAAAAAAAGAATGAAAAGATGTCAGTAGTATAAATGCATTACCAAGATCAAAAACAAATCGATAAAGGGGCATATGAAAAAATTGCACTTACAAAAGCACATGAATACAAAAGGTTAACGAGGAAAATGCATGCATACCATGAGATGCAAATGGTTGCCCTTGTTGTACTTCCTACACACAAGTGCATCATGCAACTTGCAGCAACTAGCTTGCAAAAGTTCATGTTACGGGCTTCTTTACACCTAGCCTGCAATAACAGCATAAAAATGCCATGGATGTTACTCACAAAATGCCAGGCACAACTAAAGTAAAAAATGGACAAAAATAAGCAAAATGAAAGAAATGGGAATACCATGATAGGTTAAACCCTGTTGCTAGCTCTGTATGACGTCGTCGGGGCTAAGACAGCACATACAAGGTACATGAGGTAAATCATCTTAAACCGAGGCCCATGGGTCTTCATATTAGAGAGCATTTCCCAAAGATCTTGAACCTTGGGTTGGTGACCATTATGATCAGGAAACAGCCAAACAAATAATTTTGACTGAATTTTCTGGTCAATGCCATAAGGAACTGGGATGTCTCCTTTAGGTACTCCCAATGTGGAAAACACCAAACCCTCATCTAGCTTTATCCTACCACGTCCCGAGATAACCAAAGTTCGAGTACCAGGATCATATCGATGGCCAAGCCAAAGGCACAAGTTATTGTCCAGATTAGGACATGTGATGTGGTTCATGGATCTGAACCCCATCTTTTCAATTTCTCCAATCTGCTCTGGAGTGAACTTGTCGTACAGAAGAACCAGCGAAGCCGGGGATGCCCGATTCCGCTACTTATCCTGAAAAACAGTGAAGTATGGCAAAAATTATGGTTTGCAAGTTATAAAACTAGGCAAAACAGAAAATGCAGTACAAATACATTAACATAAAGGCTTAACATTAAAATAATGCAATGGTTTACAAACCAAAAATGCCACATGATGAACTGTATGATGTAAGAGAATCAGATGTGGTGACAAACATGAAAATGCCACATTATGCAGACATAAAATGCCATATATTGTACATATAAAATACATGAACCAAATCAATAGATCATTATGAATGAGATTACAAGAGGTGATGGATGCATCAACATTTCATAGTGACAAAAAGGGGTTACATGTACAAAAAATAACACAAAAAAGTATGCCACACAAATTACACGATATATAATAGATAAACGGTACAACGAAGGAGAAAGTTGCCAGTACCATTTATTAAAAAATGCCATAGCAGGTACACATAAAAAACATATGACATAAACAAGATGGAAAAGGGGATACATGTATGAAAATAGCACAAGATTGTATGCCACTCACATTCTATGATACAAACAGATAGAAACCCTAGATCATAAGAGATAGATGCCAGTACAATTAAACAAAAAATGACATATGTGGAACACATAAAAACAGAGGGCATAAACAATATGGAAAGGACATAGATCATCACCCCTTTCTCATCATCGAGTGATCCATCTTCTGCTTTGCGCTTCCTCGGAGGCATTGTTCACAACCTACACATTTTCACAAAATGAGAGAGAAACGTTAATTTGAGCATTTCAATAGACATAGGGAAATGCAAACCATATTATGATAAATCAACCATGAAATGCTGATTGCTATAGACATGACAATCTAGTAATCATCTATGGAGGTACAGGAAAAAATAACAACAAGCATAACAGAAAATGCCATACACAATTAACTGAAAAAGACAATGACAAGAAATGCCAATAAAAAACTAGAATAAGGACCAATCTCATACCTACAATGCTTGGGACAGGACAAACAACCATCCAAGAGTATAGCCTTGATTTTACTATATGATTTCATGACAACACATACACAAAAAAACTTCTCAGTAAAGCCTTTAGAAAAAATGGTAACATAGAGGATGAACTAGAGGACATCCTCTATGCCACAAAGCATGAATTCAGAACATCTAACTACAAAAACGCCTCGCCAACTGAAATGGAATCCTACGACTACCACGTGAAAATCAAATCGAAACCCTACCGATGAATCTGAATACACAACCGCCTCGCCGTTTGAAAATGGGATCCTAAAACTAGCACGGGGAAATTATAGAGAACAAGGACGAGGAGGGCGCGCGCGTGTGGATACTACGAGGCGGAATGCATTACCGCGAAAACTTAGCACAAACGCGCGAAATCTAGCCATGAAAACACAACACAGAGCATGAATTGCATCGGGCTAACGCCAGATGAACAAATTACTCTGCCATTTCGAGGGATTTCGCTGATTTCTTTGCTGATTCCGTACAGAACGACGACCACGAGGGAACAAAATGCGCCGAATGAGATGGGGGGAAGTCCATGTACCTCAACCCTGACGAGCGGCGAGCTTCGGCATGAGGAAATGGCGGCCAGAATCACGCCGGCGACCGCTGGAACCGCATGGGATAGGGAGACGACAAACTCGGCGGAGAGGAAGCGGGAGGGAGTGGGAGGGGAAACTGTTTGGACACATTGAAGAACCGTCGCGCTCAGGTGATAATGCGCGACCAGCCGGCCACATCGCGCGCGGCCACGTCGGATCCTACGTGGTAGGAGCGGGCACGGTTGCACAACGATCCAGCGCGGTTAGATGCGGAATCGGACGGCCAGGAGCACGTTGCGCCGCGAGACAAGTTTCCTTCACGATTCACTCTTTAGATTTTAGGATAAAATAACAAAATGGTGCAGGTTTTGATCGGAATCTGGAATCATCTGTGCAGTTCTCAGGTGGGTGGTTAATTGCCCAATTAGGGATATTAAAACCGAGTCAAAAAGGAGGTCTCTCATGAACTGGGCAGTTTTGGCCGTCCGATCGCGCCCCCACGTCAGTCTGGCCATTGGATGATCCTCAGCTCCCACGTGGGCCCCGAATTATCCCTTATGGACGCTTCTCTGGACATCAAAAAGTCTTTCTGTGCTTAATTAGGCTAGAATTAGGGATATTAAAACCGAGTCAAAAAGAAGGCCTCCCAGAACTGGGCAGTTTTGGCCGTCCTCCCACGAACTGGGCAGTTTTGGCCATCCGATCGCGCCCCCACGTCATTCTGGCCGTTGGATGATCCTCGGCTCCCACGTGGGCCGAATTATCCCTTAGGGACGCTTCTCTGGAATCAAAAAGTCTTTCTGTGCTTAATTAGGCTAGAATTAGGGACATTAAAATCGAGTAAAAAAAGAGGCCTCCCACGAACTGTGCAGTTTTGGCCGTCCGATCGCGCCCCACGTCATTCTGGCTGTTGGATGATCATCAACTCCCACGTGGGCCGAATTATCCCTTAGGGACGCTTCTCTGGACATCAAAAAGTCTTTCTGTGCTTAATTAGGCTAGAATGTCTATCTATTTTCGGCCCGCTCTACTCCTCCTTTTGACAACCGGGTCTCCTCGTACGGAAGCACCGGATTTTTTTTGAAGAGGACACATGCGACAGTAGACTCTAATGGAAAACGGGTCTCCTTGCTCATCCGGAACCACCAGATTTTTTTTGAAGAGGACACACGATGCGGTGGCAGACTCCAATGTAAATTCGACCACCCAGACAAGACGCACACCTCCCGATCGATTGGACCGCATGCCGAAATCTAGAGCGGGCATGCAGCAGACTCCAATCGAGATTCGACCGACCGAGACCAGATGCACACCTCTCGATCCGTTTGAACGCAAGCCAGAATCTGGAGCGGCCATCGATCTCTCCTGCGGATGCGGTACAGATCCTGCCCTCGCCTCCCTATTTATGGCGATACGATGCGCCGGTCTAGGAAGTTTTGGCCGTACGATTGCGCCCCCACGTCATTCTGGCCGTTGGATGATCCTTAGCTCCCACGTGGGCCGAATTATCCCTTAGGTACGCTTCTCTGGACATCAAAAAGTCTTTCTGTGCTTAATTGGGCTGGAATGTCTATCTATTTCGGCCCGCTCTACTCCACCTTTCGACAACCGGGTCTCCTCGTACGGAACCACCAGATTTTTTTGAAGAGGACACATGCGACAGTAGACTCCAATTGAAAATGGGTCTCCTTGCTCATCCGGAACCACTAGATTTTTTTTGAAAAGGACACACGATGCGGTGGCAGACTCCAATGTAAATTCGACCACCCAGACAAGACGCACACCTCTCGATCGATTGGATCGCAGGCCGAAATCTAGAGCGGGCATGCAGCAGACTCCAATCGAGATTCGACCGACCGAGACCAGATGCACACCTCTCGATCCGTTTGAACGCAAGCCAGAATCTGGAGCGGCCATCGATCTCTTCTGCGGATGCGGTATAGATCCTGCCCTCGCCTCCCCATTCATGGTGATCTGATGCGCCGATCTTAATTGATCTTTATGACCGTGTTATTTTTTTAGTTCTTACAAATCCCTAATGGCAGCCATGTTGCACAAATTAATGGCGGCAAATGATTATGGTACGTTACTATACTGTCACTACACTGCCTACATGTCCTATAAAATCTATTGCCTCAGTTTCTGCCCGTGCTACTCCCACTCAATAGCAGATTCCAGGTCTAATGGTGGTATGATAGGTTGATTCTATTTCCAAATGAAATACCCATCTTCTTCAGATAACAATTGTCATATTTTCTAAATCAGAAATATATTTCTCTGTCCAGGTCTAATGGTGGTCTGATAGGTCTAATGGTGGACTGATAGGTTGATTCTATTTCTGTTTGTTCTAGCTCAGCTGCTTACATTCTATTGCTTCCTGGTGATTGGTCGAATTTTCATCTGGTTGGTTTTGTTGGACTCGGTATTACCAATGGTTGTTGGACAGGTGAGTTCCTCAATTACATCACTAATTTCACTTAATAGTATATGCCTTATTATTATAAATGGTTGCCATTGCTATACTTATATCCATGTCACTTGCACCATTGTAAATTGCCTGAGGTCGATCGCGGTGACAGGGCGGGAAATCTGCTCCGAACTCTGCGCCACTGCTGTTTGTTTCCATAGGGCTCGGATTTGGCCCGTTTGAGTTGATTTCTGCACCGTTTTGGCTGATTTCTTCAGCATTAGACTGGTGTGCTTCTTTTGCAACTCAAAGGTACTGATTCTAAAATTATGACAGTATATATAAATTACTTCTTATTTTTGTGTGTCAGTGAAATAGTTAATGAAGGCATATCCAGAACAATATCTTCGTTTCCATTTGGACGCCATCTAACTTTTTGGAAATCTTGGCATGTCTCTTTGATTCTATGATGTAGTTAAGGATGTATTTTACAGTATTACACATGCGTCAATTCCTTTCCCACTATAATGATTCATGATTTTTGTATTCAGTTTTTTCCCATCTTAGAAGTCATCATTCGTGGAAAAAACAATCAGAATAGAAGAACAGTATTAAGGATTACAAAAAATAATGATTCCAAAAATAATTTGAACAATATAGAACATTCACATATCACACCTATTCTCTCTTTGTTGACTCTCCATGCTATCCTTCTAATAAACCACTAATAAACCTATGAAGAATTTTAGTTTAAAATGCAAATGAATTTCACCATATAGGGGTACATGCAAGTTGCTCTTATAAGAGCATACATTATGAAATATAGTCCAAAACATGACTTGATACTTTGGAACATGTTATCGAATATATTTTCATCAATTCATAACAATCTATTCTCCTAATGAACGGGCGCGGCAACGCGCGCCCACATGATCTAGTACTACGTATTATGGGAGGACAAGCCTATGATTAGAAAAGTATTCAGAGGCGGGTGAAGGCGAGCCTGCTGCCTAACACACAGAGCACGTACGGTTGGTCGTGGAACAGAAAGGCGAGGCAGATATTGATACAGGGTTAGGTGTAGTGTAGTTCACCGCCTCGGCTTGAAGCTAGGCTCGACGTTTAGGATTTGCTCGTGTCAGTGCAAACACACACACATGCATACATCCATGCATGCAGCTCTCCCGCTGTCGCGATCACGTAGTAGTTTCTCTGCCCCTTCTGACTAACATGCTGTGTCTGCCAGCATTTAGGCCACATGCCAAAAAGGTTCCAGTACACACGCATATGTAAACCAGTTGGCCGGCCGCAGCTCGGTTGAGAGCAGCCAACACACGATCGAAGCTCTAGGCCGGCCTATGCTGGCATGCACTCGATTTTCTCCGAGATCTCGAACCGAAGCCGTGCTTTAAAAAGTGGAGACCGATCGATCGACGGACCAGGTGGCGCAGTACGTGCCACACCGTACGTTAAGTGTCTCGCTTCTCGCTAGCGCAGGTGCTGAAATGATGATCCTGTCAACAACAAAAAAAGGTGCTGAAATGATCATCAGAGCCAAGTGCATTTTTCTGCCAAAGTTCAGTCTTCCAGATCAGACGAAACACGAAAGTTGCGCGGATCGGAAAGACCCGATCGATCCATGGAGTGCGAGTCAAGCAAGGAAGCAACGGCGTGTGGTATGCTTGTAAGTTGTACTAGCTTTGCTGGTGTCGGTTACGGTGTGGGGCCGCGAAAGGGAGACAAGGTTCTTGGCCGGTAAAGCCCTATATGCAGGCAGGCAGCATATGGAGCTAGTACTACCAGCTAGTACATGTACAATGGCATAGGCTGGTACAGAAGGTGTACAGGGCTAGTAGAAGCTAGCTAGGCCGGCAGCACCGGCGCCGGACACATGCATGTTAACGGCGGTTCAAAAGTACGTAGCGGCTGACCGCGCCGACGTTGCCACAGAACCACCATGGGGTGATGATGGGACCAGTGGTCTTCCCAACGGCCTGTCTCCTTTGATAGCGCAGGTTGCCTCTTGTTAGTTGTAACTTGTAACCTCCCTTGTTTTCATGTTAGGCTTCGACTTGATGATTTTCATTTTCTTTGTCCTTTTTTTTTCTTCTTCCCTTTTGACATTCTTCCTAGCGGTGCCTCAAAATTGGTTAGAGGAGAAGATATAGAATAGTGACTCTTATAATTTGCCCCGCTCTTCCAAATTTGCTCGGGCGCGAGGTGGATGCCTATGATTTTTCTCCCACCTGCTACGCCCGTCCGCCACCGCCGAAGCAACCTCGAGCTGCCGCACGTTCTGCATGAGGCGCTTCTCCTGGAGCTCCTAGGGCATGACGTCCGGATACGAAGAGCCTTCCCGGATTGGCGCCGGTATTGGCGAGCCACGTGTGGACGCCGTCGTCGTCAGATCCGTCGGAGGGCGCGACTAGCCGGTCGCGGAGCCAGACATGACCAACACCGGCAGCCGCCGCTCCGTACCCTCTCCCAGGAGCGGCTTGTACATGCGCACACCAAGGCCGCGACGTGCGTCGTACACTGCGTCCCTCCACTCAACGCGCCCGTCATTGTGGTCCTCCATGGTGTGTGGCGGCGAGGTCGCAGAGTGGACGGTGGTCCCGTAGCCGAGCAGCTGCAGCACGCCGCAAGTCCTCCACGACGTGTGCCCGCGGTGCCTCCACGTCATCCACCGGCGACCTCATCAATCGCAGCTGGGTGTCGATCGACCGGGAAAAGTTTTGGAGTAGAGACGTACGGTTTTGCAATGTGTTTAATGAAATGTCTAGCCAAAGATTCAACTATAGGAATTCAGATTCAGGGGATCGATTCCAGCGGCCGAAGTTTAGAGGAGCAATTTTTTCTCATCGATGAACAGTGCACCGTTTTCTCCTCTAACATTTAGGGATACGGTTAGAGATGCTCTTGCGCCGGCAGTTCATACTTTTTTTATGTGTTTTTAGGAACTGTGATTCAACTAGATGATTGATCTCAAAATATAGTTACGTCGTTTACAAGAGCATTCAAATTGAAACTAGGGGCTCATTGACCTAAACACACGTTTAAAAAAAATGCATTCCTAACTAGTTCATGTGCTACGGCGCTACCTCATGGGCAACTGAAACTCTACCAAAACCAGTCCATAATACTCATTGCATCATAAATAGATGCCGCCAATGTTGAAGAAAAACCCCTCACATCATCGCCTCCACCACGTGACTACAATCAGTTTGAACTATGAATTGAAGCTAATGCAACCAATCTGTTGTGCAAGCGTAAGGCCTTCTCCGATAGTGTGAGTATTCCACAGGAGCATCAAGTCCATAATTCAAAACCTTGTTTCACGCAGCCAAGTAGGTACCATGATCATATCGGATTATTGCACCTGTAGGACAAGACCGCGAGTTAACATCAAAATGATTACTTTCATTTTTTTTTGTTATGTTTGTCAAAGAGGGGGAGAGGGCTCTTATACACTGCTCGGGGGGGGAGTGATTCGCGCGGAAACGTTTTCTTCATGGGTCGCTCCGTATGTAGCCCAACAAAAGGTATGATTTTTTTTTGTTATTCTTATAATAATAAGAAGTTTAAATTTTGAAAGAAGATTTAGATTATGTTCAAATTTTAAAACATTCATAAGAATGTTCATATTTAAAAAATGTTATTTTTTTGAAAATTATTCAGATTAAAAAAATATCTAATTTTGAATATCTTCATATTTCAGAAAAATAAGGAACATAAAAAAGAAATCAGGCAAAACCCTAGGAAAAACAAGGAAAAAACCATGAAAAACCGCCATTTCCCGGAACCTACATCGACTATCTATATCTATTTCTATTTGTTACACTCAAAGGGGAGCGACATGCGCAGATGCCCGCAATGAGCGGTATATAGGGATTTTCGAACAGATTTTTTTGTTTCGTGAATTTTCCGAACATAGGGTAGTTTCGTTCGAACTTTTTTTTTTACTTGGTTGTCCATTGTACTTTTTTTTTAAGCAGAGATGTCCATTGTACTATGATCGGGACTTGCCAGGCCCACGTTCGCGGTTCCATTTGGGCCGGACAAGACAATTCGACCTCCAAAGTCGCTGCGCAGATCTGGAGATATTTCTGACGATCCAGTAGGCCCCAGAAGCCGACGCTTTTGTCTCGAATTTCGGATAAGCCTCCACCACTTTCGCCTCCGCGCCTCGCCATTCACAGCACATCTCTGATCTCTCCTCTCCTCCTCACCTCGCAATCTTCGATTTTCCCACGCGTAGACTGCAGCGCCACCCGCTCGAATCCCCTCCCAGCCGCATCCATCTCCGAGTTCTGCACTCCAGCGCGGCATTCGGGAGCGATGGCGCTGCTCGCGCCGGGCCCACGCGTGCTCTGCCGGGACCTCTGCGCCGCCGCGCCACGGGAGGCGGCGGCGGCCCCGTCCTCGGCCGCGGCCTGCTCGACCGTCAGTGTGGCGCGTTCAGCCCTGGGGGTTGGGCTTTGGAGAGGCGGAGGCGGTCGCGGGTCTAGTAGGAGAAGAGGAGGAGGGGTGAGGGCGGAGGCGGCCTATTTCTGGGACGCGTCGGAGCCGGTGGAGATGGACGAGATCGACAGCATGGACAAGCTCGACGCCGCGCTCGCCTACTCCGTCGACAACAACCAGCCCATCATCATCGACTGGTACGATACGATATGACCGCACTCTGCTTATACCTACCTCTACCAATGCAGAGCAGCTTCCTGTACTTGCGTGCTCTGTTATATCGGGAAACTGCGTTGCTACTCTGCACATTTTTTATCAGCACGGTGCTCACACGCTGAGGTTTCACTGTGTTGTTCTCGCCAGGATGGCCAGCTGGTGCCGCAAATGCATTTACCTGAAGCCGAAGCTGGAGAAGATCGCAGGAGAGTTCCCAGGGTTTGTCCGAATCCCTCGAAACGATTTTGTACTGTATTTGGGATCGGCACGGTTTCATAATCTCTTGGTATCGAAGCTGAGACGTGGAAATGTTTCTTGATCCGAATGAAACAGAGCCATTGTGTTCCTTTGTTTGCAGGGTCAGGTTCTACTTTGTGGATGTCAATAAGGTTCCATCGGCCGTGGTAAAAAGAGGGAACATAAGTGTAAGTCGTCGTCGAATTCGAGCTTGTGCTTACTTTTACTTCCTTTTCTTACCTGATGAAGGGAGATCAGGCATGCCTTTGTATTAATGTAGTACTGATTTCTGCCTTTCTTCCCCCGTTTGGTTGCCCTCCTGCCTTCAGAAAATGCCCACCATTCAGGTACCATCGAATATAATCTCTTCTCTAGAAAAGATTAATTTTGCTACTGTATTATCTAAGGAAATTACGAATGTCTTTTCATGCCAATGTCTTTTACTCATTTCTAGTTATGGAAAGATGGGGAATGGAAGGAGCAAGTGATAGGAGGCGACAAAGCGTGGCTCGTGATGGACCATGTCAGAGAAATGATCCAGAAGTACAAGTGACTGGTTACACACTACCGCTATACTGTAAATAGAGATTTTGAGAAGATCTCTCTCTTCGGACATTGTAACCGCCTGAGCAATAATGCGGCATTTCAGCTCCTCGATACTACAAGCAGAGCTGGCTGATACTCCTGTTGGTCCGGTTACAGAAGTTTCAGTTGGATAGTTGCAGTACTTCAGTTTTGCAATGCACTGGTTACAAAGTTGAAGTTTGTGAAATGGAACAGCAATTCAAGGATCAAGAAATCACAGGTAAAAGAGAACAAATCCTGGAGAGCTAAACTGGGCACGGTGACAACTAAGAAGACGAATTGTAAAGAATCAAATACTAACTCATCCTCCCAGTTCAGATCAGCGAGCATATATACAAGAGCATGGTAATCAAATTGACATGAGTTCAAAAATATACTACCAATTCCCAAAGCACAAACCACAGTAGCAAGCTAGCAGGAAACCCATTACATACATTTCAGAACGACGAAGCTATCAATACAATACATATGGTTGTCAGAACTATTTTTTAGCATCCGCGCTCCAAGGCGCATATTCAGTCCTCGCGGTTACCCCAGCGGTGCGACGACCATGATCTCGAGAGGTAGGACGGCGAAGGTGGCGATGACGACTCGTCGTTGGTGCCGACGGGGACGTCGGAGAGCGGTGCGAGGACGCGGCGGACGCTCATGGACCGCATCGGGCGGAAGCTGAGGGACCTGAGGATCTTGTCCCTGGAGAAGACGTCGGAGGAGTCTCTGAGGATGAGGTACACCAGCCCCTGCACCAGCAGGAACACGGCCACCTTGCGCAGCACGTCCCGGAGCTCCGGCGAGATGATGAATGCCTCCTCCATGGCCACAAGCTTGTTTGCGTATGAGGAGCTTATATTTGGTGGTGGCCTCTACCTACTCTGTCGCTCTTTATATAGAGCTCCGTGTGTTAGGCCTGTGGATCGATTGTTAGCATGTGTGATCGCCGATTTAGTTTTCTCTCTGGTCGTGTACGCGAGCGGTGGAGTGCTAGCTGTGGGTTCCGGCTCCGATTGGCCGCGTTGCTTTGCCAGGAAGGTGGCGCGGCTCGTCGAACAAGTACCGAGTCTTCACGCTTTCGTTTTGCTAGTTTGGGATCTTGAACTCTTGATGTGGTGTCGCTGCGTGAACACGTCACGGTGTTGGATCGGTGTGACTTGGCAGGACGTATGTCGTGCCCGAAGGCTGCTAAGAGGATTTGGACGGGTTAGGTTTTTTCCTTTTGAAGACAGTGAAATTTAAAGCAGGGTGACACACCGGGTGACGTGGAGTTAATCCCCATTACTCAGCCAGATAACAACGTCTCTCATCTCATCATCTGGAAGCAGTGTCACCTCTTACTTCCTCCAAAACTGGGCGTGGCCAAGCAGTGGATTCATTCGTTGACCACGTTTCTTCGAAGAACATGTAGGTTGACCCTGTACCTAATCTTTGCCGCAGGTCCAAGACCCAATGGTCAATGCCTCAATGGTTGCCCAAACATTGAGCTTGTACGCGCTCGGAATACCTTTTTCAATTGCTCCGTGGCAAGACAAGCTTGCGTATTGTTTTCTTTCTAAATTTTGACTGCGTCTCAGCAATTTTTCACAGCATGTTGGCCGATTCCCAGATGCCGCACCAGCCGGTCTTGAGAACCTTCGTGGATTCAACACGGTCTCCATGTGCAATCACGATTTTTCTTGGATTATTGTTCTATGATATGACGGGACCGTTGTACGGTGGCAAGAAGAGCACGTACGGCCTCGTTTGTTTGCCTGCACAAGCAAAGCACCGCCGGCACCGACTCTCCTGCCAAAATGAGGCCAGCTCAAAGCAGAGGTAGGCACCTTTCCCGGATTCACCACTCCATGTGCAACATGTTGTTGTTTTTTCTTTCGGTTGTACGGTGGCGCACAGGCTCGTTTTCTTGCGCGCACAACCAAAACACCGCCAGCACCGACTAGCCGCGCCCGCCCAAATGAGGCCAGCTCAATTGCTCAAAGCTAGCGCACAACATCAGTTAAGATAGGTCTGGGGCTACCAGGGGTTTATGTCCAGATTTTGTTCCTGCTGGAGTAGTTTGTTTACAATATGCTAATGATACTTTGCTATTCCTAGAGAATGATGAGAGGGTAGCTGTGAATCTTAAATGGATCCTCACCTGTTTTGACCAAATTTCTGGTATGAGAATTAACTATGCTAAGAGTGAACTCATACCTATTAATATCACTGAAGCTGATTGTCAACCTTTTGTGAACATTTTCCAATGTCTCTTAGGTAGTTTTCCAGTTAAATATTTAAGCATCCCTGTGTATTTTGATAAACTAAGGAGACAGGACTTACAACCTTTGATTGAAAGAATCCTCCATAGAATTACAGGATGAAGAGGGAACTTCATTTCTTATGCTGCTAAAAGGGTGCTTATTCAAGCTTGCCTCTCCAGCATTTCCATTTACTTATTTTTTTTCAAGTTTTCGAAATGATCTCTAAATTTTTTAGATTCCCATCTAGCAAATTTCTTTTGGAATGATGAAAAAGGGAACCATAAACTCCATCTTGCTAACTAGGCTTCTATTTGTATGAGAAAGGAGGTTGGAGGTATGAGCATCCCTAACCTCAAAGATCTGAATCTGTGCCTTCTTGGCTCTTGGGTTAAGAGGTACATTGATGGGGAGGGGACCCTTTGGAGGAAAGTGATAGATGCTAAATATCACACTAAATCCTCAAATATCCTTTGTTGTAGAGATATACACCCCTCCACCTTCTTGAAAGGTGTAATGTGGGCCTCTAGAGCTGTCTTTACGGTACAAATGGAAAGTGGGTAATGGTCAACAAATTAGGTTCTGGGAGGACATTTGGTTTGGTAATTCTCCCCTAGCCACTCAATTTTGGGATATCTATCTAATTTCCAACCAACAAACTAAGACCATAGCTGATTTGTGGGATGGCTCTCAACTTAGATGTGATTTTAGGAGAATTTTTTCTGATGAAATGATGGCACAGTGGTTTGACCTTAGGAACATTGCTGCCACCATTTCCCTGGAAGATTCTGAGGTCCAACTGATTTAGCAATATGAGTCCTCTGGAGTTTACTCCTCAAAATCCATGTATGCTATGATTAATTTTAGAGGAGTCACTCCAATTTATTTACCTGCAGTTTGGTCTCTGAGAATTCCTCCTAGGCAATGGAGCAGCCGGGCAAACCCACAATCAGATCACCAAGAGAAGAGAAACCGTAATAAAGAATCAAATAATCCATCCTCCTAGTTCAACTTAAGGAAACATATCTACACAAGACCAACCTATAGTAGTCTAATTACATGACCTCGAGTTCGTAATCTTCAGGTACATACACCATTCTCAACTCTGAAACCACAATAGGAACAAACAGATTACGTACTGCTCAGAACGACCAAACTGTACCCATCTGGTCAGAACTCAGAAGTAACGAGCACCCGCTGCAAGGCAGGCGCCTCTCTCAGTCCTCGCGTGTACCCCAGCGGCGCGACGACCACGATCTGGAGAAGTAGGACGGCGAAGGCGGCGCCGAGGAAACGTCGTCGGTGCCGACGGGGACGTCGGAGAGCGGCGCGAGGAGGCGGCGCACGCTCATGGACCGCATCGGGCGGAAGCTGAGGGACCTGAGGATCTTGTCCTTGGAGAAGACGTCGGAGGAGTCTCTGAGGATGAGGTACACCAGCCCCTGCACGAGCAGGAACACGGCCACCTTGGCCAGCACGTCGCGGAGCTCCGGCGAGATCATGAGGGCCTCCTCCATGGCCACCGGCGGCGAGAGAACGAGTTTTTGTAGGCGCGGTCGAACGAGATTTTGTAGGCGCGCGTAGAGATGATGTTGCTCTTTGTGTGTGTGCCGATGGTTGTTCCTCCTCGCCAACTCTTTCGCTCTTTATATAGAGCTGGCTGCGTACGTGTGTTTGGCCTGTGGATCGATCGTTAGCATGTGCGGCTGCGAGCTGTGATTGATTTGATTGATTAGCTTTTTCTCTCGGTCGTCGTCGTGTACGCAAGCGGTGGAGTGCTGCGGGTTCAGGCGCTGATTGGCCGCGTTGCTTTGCCAGGAAGGTGGTTGTGCGGCTTGTAGAACAAGTAGTACCGAGTCTTGACGCTTTCGTTTTGCTAGTTTGGGATCTTGAATTCTCGATGTGGTGTCGCTGTGGCAACACGTCAAGGCGTTGGGTCGGTCCGACTTGGCAGGACGTGTGTCGTGTCTGACGGCTGCTAAGAGGATTTGGACGGCCGGGGTTAGGTAACTAAGACAGTGAAAGCTGCAGCAGGGGTGACAGTGGAGAATTGTGATTCTTCATTTCTCCAGCCAGATAAAGACTCGTACTCCGTCTCGCCTACGCTTCTCCAGGCAATATCACCACCATCCTGGTAGAAGCAGCAAGCAGTAGTTTCCAATACAAATATTAAGTATGACTACGAATTAACTTCATTGAAAGCGTTTCTTGATCCGTAGGGATTAAGTATGACGACTGCGAATTAACCTCGTTGAAAACGTTTCTTGATCTGGGTGCGAGGCGTGCCCGGTTAATCTTCCTTGGAAGGAAAAGCTAGCTAGCAGCTGGTGAGTTGACCCTGCCGCCCCGCGCGCCTAAGAATAAGGACAATAGTATAGCCAGCAGCTAGCTATAAACCAAGTGTCATATCATCTATAGCCAACTTAAACCTAGCATGTATAATAATAAACTATAAAAATATAATACTTTAGCACTACATGGCCCACCTTTCACTCTCTCAAAGTGTCTAGGTGCACGTGCTAGAGCTGGCTCTTGCATAAGGCTAGCCCTAGTGGAAGTATCATAAGAAGTATCATGCATGCCACCTTGGCAAAAATCTGATGTGGCACCATAATTAATGAAGAGAAAGGTGTTAGTAGTATCATAATATGATACCGTATCATAGCATGTGAAATTAGGTACTTTAATGACCAATACATCTCATACACACAATTGCATTGAGATTGTAGAAAAAATTAAATACAATGTTACTATGATACTACTAGATGATACTAACCACTAGAGAGGTAGTATCATACACTAGTATCATATGCATGATACTAGTAATATGATACTCCCACTATGACCAGCCTAAGAGCACACTCTTCTTCTCTCTTCTCTTCTCTCTCTTCCAACTAGGCAAGAAAATAGTATTTTAATCCTTATAGCCAGCTGACTAGAATTTATTGTACTTGCTCTAATCCTCGCCCGCAGATCGGAGACCCGATTGACGGTGAAACGCGCGTGATATACCGTTCGGTCCGTACCAAGAGAAGACGCATCTGCGTAGTATTTTTTTTATTTCTAGAGTTTCGATGATTGCACCGGCCGATCTATGCATCTCAGCAAGTTGACAACAGGCTCGCATCGCCGATTCCCATAGTTCTTGCTGCTCCAGAGCATAGTTTTAAAAACCGGACCGGTTCAGTGGTTTAACCGAAAAAAAATCTGAACCGATGCCCTCGGGTTTTTTAAGAGAGACCGGTCTAAATAGCAAAAAATCAGGAAAAAGTAAGAAGTTACAAGAGAAATCAAACTCAAGACCTTATCCTAGATAGAAATATGACCACATAAGACCCAATACCACTTGAAAACACCATGTTTTGTGATTAGATATTGAAATATATTCTTAATATAAATTTTATTGTCATTTTGTTTAGATTTTTTCTTAAATTTTAATTAAAATGATAGGTTTTTTATCGCCATCAAACCGAATGAACCACTGGTCCGACTAGTAAAAACCTAAATCGATAGGCTCACCGGTTTGATCACCGGTTTGGTTTTTTAAACTATGCTCCAGAGAACCTTCCTGGATTCAGCACTCCACGTGCATGCATGCATGCCATCGTGGTTTGGTTGAAAAATATCCCAAAATCTAATTATTGCCTGCGCACTCTCGTGTCTTACAGGGTGCTCCCTTCTCGCGCGCGTCGGATTACAATCGAACGGCGTGGACTAAGCGGCACTATCGTCCAAAAAAACTGACAGAGCTCGTCATCTCTATCTCTTCTTCAACTGTTCTAATTTCTGCAGTCGAAGCTCGCCTCCGTTCCCCTTTCCTCCTCTCTTACCTCACATGGCTATCGATCTCTACCAGTAAATCGACATCCTCAACGGTGAGCTGTCTGGCGGGAAGCCGAGGGGACGGGTTGTCCTCCTTGGTGGAGCACCGTCGACCGCGGGGATGAGCGGATCGAAGGTTCCAAGGGCGGGCGTCCATGGTGATAGGAGCTGACGGAGGATAATCAGTGGCGGGGCCCCGTGAATCGACGCACGCGAGAAGGGAGCGGGCTCGGTGAGTTGGTGTACGTGAATCGGTGGCACGACATCGCGAATCGACGCGTCCGAGGCGGGTGTGGCCGTGCTCGGAGGTGTAGGGAAGGCAACATCGGAGGCGTAGGGAAGGCAACATCGGAGGCGTAGGGAATGCAACATCGGAGGCGTGGTGCTGCGTCCAGATGGCGGCGTACTTCTGAAGTTTTTTCAGCTGGTTAGTCATTCAACCTTGTTCATTTCCTCCGCCATTGTTGCTTCTAGTAGTCGCGTCTGCGGGGCTGGCGTTTTTGCTCAAAACGAAATTGATTCGCCCCGAATTAAAATCGAGCGAACGTCACGTCGCGCGGGCCATCAAAAGTTCTCATCACATCAGATATTCCCCATCTGGTGAAGACTCCCAACTCTTGCTCTAACTCTAGATCTAGGAAGAGCGCCAGCTTCGCCTGCTTCATCGGCATCCTTGGCTGCTCGATTTGTCGAGCTAGTTCCGTGCCTAATTCTTCCCGCTTATCCTCTTCCACGTCCGCACACCCTCCTCCCTCTTATCCTCTTCCACGTCCGCACATCCTCCTCCCTAGCCTCAAGCAGAGCAGACCAGCGAGGCAGGTGTCCGACGCCACACAGTGTCTACTCAACCGAGGAGGGGGGCGGCGCGTGGTCCTCGGGTTGGTGCGGTAGCAGCGGCGGCTGTGCCGTCTGCGGTGGAGAGGCTATTAGAGAAGAAGAAGTGTTGTACATACATGACCAACCGGGCGTGCAATGCAACTTTATGGAGTGCCGTTATATCTCCAGTTTCTTATCTTAAAAGCCAACGAACTTCAGCTTCACATGAGGCATGCGTTTGTCGTTAGATGGAGATTTTGTGTTATGTTCTGTTCATAAGCTGAAGTGCTCCCATTTTACTGATTTACACAGTGTTTCGATTGAAAATAGAGAGATCAATGGTGATTGTGGTTCGATTCTTGCTCGTACACAAACTGAAGTGTTGTCGTTTGATTTTGCAGTTTCTTACGTAAATCCACACCGGCATCGCGGTAATTTTCTTCGAATGTTAGTTAACATGGTCTTGGTTGCCATTGGCAAACTCTCATCTTTTATCCCAAGTGGAGGCGTGGAACTCTTTGTTGTTTCGTGCCTTTTTTGGCTCCACAAATGTAGTTGATGAAGATGGGAAAGATTTCTAGATCCGCTTCATACTGGGGATGCAAGTTCGTTTGTTATTGCTCCGGAAGAAACATCTACTACTCTATAACTGTTCTGCTCCTTGCATGTAACTTTTTATGACTCAATGTAATTTTCCTTTTTTTATGGAACTTCTCGATTATTTCGTTCCCTGGATGTAACTTTTTTCGACTCAACGGTTCCCTGGATGTAACTTTTTTCGACTCGATGTAATATTTTCTCCTTTTTATGGAATTCCTCAAAAAAAATGTTTCTTTTTGTTCTCTGGATGTAACTTTTTTTTGATTTAATGGTTCCCTTAAGGTAACTTTTTTTTGACTTGATTATCTGTTTGAAACTTTCGAAATCAATTATCTTCCCTAGATGTAACTCATGTGATTCAATGCAAGATTCCGTCTCTTATGAAACTTCTAAAAAAATTATACTTCTAGATGTGACTTTGTCTTGATTTTTACATCTAGAACAATAGAAGGATGTAACTCTAGTAACCTATCCTTTCTTTTGGATGTAACTGTTATAACTGGATGTAAGTTTTATCTCTAAACTTGCATCAAGAATGATGGAAGGCTCAATCTGTAACGCTAGCATGTTTCTATCTTTCAAACTGTTAGTTTGGAAAAGAAAGAGGATATAGATGCATTTACACGTACTTCCATCATCTAAAAATAGATGTCGCAGATTTGTCTAAATTTGGATGTACTTAGTAGTTCCCTCTGATCCAAATTAATTGACTCGAATTTGTCTAGATTCGAATGTATCTAGACATATTTTAGAGCTAGATACATCCGAATCTAAAATTAATTTGGATCGGAGGAAGTATATAGCTACATGTAAATGTAGATAAATTCACGACATCTATTTTTAAGGCGGAGAGTACTTTTTCTCGTGGTTTGGCGATTTCATGACTCGGCCGGTGTACATTGCAAGCAAACTCTGGGGATGGAGGGACAGTAAATCGTGGGGACAAAAACTTTCTATTTTCAGAACACCAGGGACTGGACGCTTTGCTTCTTTCCGTTTTGAGGAGGGGCACTGCTGAAGGCAATACCGTGCCCGCGCACTGTGTAGCCAGACCCCAAAAATATACTACAGTACTGATCTGGAAAAAAGAGTGATGTACAGTGGAAGAGCACGACCCCGTTTTCTTGCCCGCGAAAGCAAAGCACCGCCGGCACCGACTGGCCTGCCAAGATAAGGACATCTCCGATTAGTGTGGCGGCAGCGCCAGCTAGCTAACGTGGTCTTTCATGACGCGGTTTGCAAGCCAAACAAATAACCCTTCCGATTCTCCGAACCTGCTGGATGAAATCTCGTCACAGCAGCAAGCAAACGAGCCCGATTCGTTACTACGAGTGAAGTTCTTTTTTTTTAATCCGGAGCACCAGTGCTCTTGCTACTTTAAAAGATCAAAAAAATCTTATTTGTGAGTTCCAAAAAAATAAAAAATATCCAGATGTAGCAAATGGGTTTTCTCACAAGCATGCAAAATATCAATTTCAAATAATTTGGTATTGTGAGCTACACAAAAAATAAAAAATAAAGTCAATATGCGCATGCATTTTTCAAATCCTCAAACTTTATAAAATTGTGTCATATTTATGTATCCCACAATATAAAGAATTTCAGGTTACGATTCGGCATGCTTGTGGAATACTGCATTGACTACGTCCAGAATTATTTTCAAATCTTTTTAAAACTTGTAAATATAATTTTTTGAATTTGAAGGGAGCACTGAAGCTCGGTAGTCAAAGACACTTTCCACTGTACTACGGAGTTTTGCCTCCAAAGTTAGAGGAAAATTACCAACGGTTGTCATCCGCAAGTGAAAATAACGGTTCCTGGTTCTTCTATTTATTCAATCGGATAGAAAACGATAGGTGTTATGCAGATCGAATCTGGTTTGAAAACAATTGCGTAAATCTTTGTTCCCTAGATCTCTCTCTTAAGCAGCTGGCGCCCTCCTCCTTCTCCTCCCCCCCTCCATGATAGTCACCAAGGACGACATGCCCTAATACAATAGTTCGATGTCATATCAAGCATTGCATTCCTCTTACGTCGCCATCACACAGCCATGGAGGCTGAGACGCCCAAGTTCGACAGGGGGAGTGGCTCCAGCGATGGCCTGCCGCCTGGAGAAGTGGAGAGGAGATCCCAATTTGCCACTGGTTGTCGGTACCCATCGGGTCCCCGAAACCCGACCGGGTCGCGAGTCTGGTGACAAATTAGACCCGACGACGGGTTCAGGCGCGGGTCGGGAGGGCAGGGAGGAAGGGGTGGGGGACGGGTATGGGGGGCAGGAAAACTCGTCCCAGAACCCGGTGGGTGCCATCCAGAGGCCCAACCACACAGGAGTATCCGGCCTTGCTCTCACGGACTCACGAAGCTAGCGGTGACATCCCCTATTACCCTTGATCGGAAAGCGCCCGGAAACTCCAACGCCCACAATACCGAACATGAGTCTCCACAAGAACGACAACAGAGTCTCTGATATGACCATAGTCTCCGCCCTGATGACACCTGAGTCTTCGGCCTAAGTGTATCCAGAACGCCTCACACTACAAAATTACCCCCATGTGCGCACTTTTTCCGGTGGCATAAGCCAAAAGAACCTGCAAAGGTAATTTACCCGGTGGACGAGGGTTCACAGTGGCTATCAAGGGCTACACAAATATTTACTCCATGGTATTACCGATACCAGCACAAAATTGTGGTAGGTAAGTGCAGCGCAATTAATTGTCGTGGTTGAATGGGTGCATGCATATTAACCGGCGTCGTGAATTATACGTGACCTGCACAGTGGGTTAGTCTAGGATGGCAGGTTAACCCGGTCACATTAACCGCTTAGACCCATGACGGAACGCAAGCGTTGGAGGGACAGTTATAAGTATCTCGTCCGTACTCTTCAACGTATTCCCACTCCCCACTTATCTTCATCCTTTCTTTGCACGAAAGTTTCGGCAGGGGGCGAATCCGACGAGAGCTAGGTGGCGCACTACAGAGATCGACTGCGAGATGGACATAAGTGTTTTTTTCTTCTGATTTTTCATTTTGATTTAGGCGGATAATAGGGTTTCTTGATCGAGATTGATCTGAGTTTTCACATTTGGGGGAAGATCCCATTTCTTCACATTTCATCACCCTCCCACAGCTTCTGCCTCGATTACCACCTGATGCTACTAATGACGACCCATAACAAAACGGCGTCGACATGGATACACAATTTTTGTGGGGGTGCATCCTTCCACTACATCGTAGAGTTATCCATGACCCTAGACAGAGCAGTGACACCGGTCGCAGGTTACTTGGATGCGGTCAGGAGAATCCTATCTGGAGTGCCATTGTATGGGATGGTCTGGCACACAAATCTTAGTACCGCGCGTTGCGTTGTCTCTGGAATTGAGTTAAACATAAGAAAGTGCCATGCCAGCAACGGAAGTCACTCCACTATGAGGAAATCAATAATAGAGCTCAAGAAGAGTCTGACCAATTTCTCCTCAAGCAGAACACAGAATGCCAGCAGATCTCCTTCGAGATGGTGGACGTTATTAGTAGAATGAGTTAGTTAGTTCACTATGATGTGGATGAACTGTCGGATGATGATGTAAACTTCGTCACCTCTGCGGAATCTATTGAGGAGGATTAGTGGATAATGACTAGTAATTCACGTGTTATTATTTAGTTTGAACGTGTATTGTATAATTATTATCTAAGTACTTTATTGCATTTATTTTTATTTTTTGAGAATTATTGTCTACCTTGTTTTTTAGAATAGTTTTCCGACTTATTAACCTGTCTACAAACCTCTTTAATGCGTTAGAGCGACCAAGTTCACCAAGATTTAGATCTCAATCTTATCCGAAAGAAATCGTTCAGCTCTACATCTCACTTTCACTCTCTATCTCTAGATCTTAGTTTTACCCTCCACCTCTCTACATAACAGCCACCGCGATGACGCACACCTCTCCAGCGTCCTCGACCACGGCTGCACGAACCTCTCCGGCGCCCTCGACCATAGTTGTTCGGACCTCCGGCGTCCTCGACCGCGGCTGCGCGCACCTCTCTGGCGTCCTCCCTGGTACCTAGTTCTTGTCTGCAATTTGTTCTTACAAATTCGTTTATTTAATAGCCATGGTTAAATCTCGTTGACCTAAATGGTATATATATGTTAGGAATTTCTATTGTAAGAGTATAATGTAATTTTATAGGACTTTGTAGATTAGTTAAATCTTGTTTTGATAAGAAACATTTGGGTCGATGAGTCTTCTAGCTTTATTTTGGATAAACTCGTATATGATGTGACCATTGTTTGAAATTAATAAAGGTCCACGGCTGAATGGAATTCTACTGTTTCCCTAAAAAAAAGGTTGTACTGTACTTGGAGGCAGGACAGCTGCTAGTGCATCTTTCATTTTTCGAGACATATTAGTCCCAACCATCTGCGGCCTGGTCCGGTGCTGCTCCTACATGCAGAACTGGTAGGTGTATACCGGCCCGACCGCATTGCTTTTGGGCCAGACCCATGTGACAGCTCTGGCTTTCTGGCTGGTTTTCAGCTCATTTTCTCATTTTTTGTTTGTTTTCAGTCTAGTTTTTGGTGTTCCAAAAATGTCCGACCATATTTTAAAAAAAAATCTGAAACTTCATAAACCAGAACATTTATAATATGGACATTTCCAAATTTCATTTTTCTAGTATAAACATTTTAAAACTTGAACATTTTTGTAAAATGAACACTTTTGAATAAAAAGGAAAATTAAAAGAAAGAAAACAGTAAAGTAAAAAAAAACAGAAAAATTCAGAGGAGCTTACCAAACCGGGTCAGCCCACACCGTGCGCATGAGGGTGTGCAGCGCGCCGACATGGTCGGCATATAGGATTTTCTGTCCTAGTCACCGTTTAGAGCAACTATCAAAAACCGTAAAATCAATCAACCCGCTTATTTTTGCAGTAAACCGCATATCCCCTCCCGAACCTGCATATACAGGGTACACGCGGCTATTTATCCAATTCCATGCGCCCCGCCACACCGTCGTCTCCATGTGCCTTATGCGACTTCCGCTGATCAGTTCCGAGGTCTCGCACCCCACATCCGTGAGTGCCAGCGACGGGTGTGGCTACGCACGTTCCGCCTCCTTGATTCCCAGAGGAGGCGCGCCACTTCGAGCAAAGGTAGGATGTCGGGTACGAGAAGCCGCAAGACTTCCCCCTCAACTTCTTTAGACCGGAGGATGACAATTTGATCAACAAGTTGCTGGATGATTTTGACATGTAAATCCGATCCCTTTTGTAGTTCTAGTTAGGGTTTGAATTTCACCAATACCTTCCTGATTTTGGATTTTAGTGTTGTAGTTTGAGTCTCTATGTTAATTTAGAGCTCGATGCGAGGCCGGCCATCAACATTAGCTGGGAAGAACATGAGGAGATGGAGATGCACAGATTGATGTTTGTGGGTACCTGCTTGAGGTGCTCTTCGTCTCAGTTTTATGCAATTGATTGAGGGTTGCTTCCTATATTACACGTCAACAATGGTGGACATAATCACATAAAACACCTACTATCTCCGTTAAACAAACCGTGTATAATTTTTTCCTAATAGGTTTGACTAGATTTATACTCCCTCGGGCCAGAAATAAGTGACTTGGATTTGTCTAGATTCGTATGTATGTAGAGTTGTAGACATGTTTTAGTGTATAGATACATTCAAATTTAGACAAAATCAAGTCACTTATTTCTGGGTGGAGCGAGTATTACATTTGCAAGTCTTAACAGACATGATGTTGATTTTGTATTATAGATGTTGACAATTTTTCTAAAAGTTTAGTCAAACTCTAAGTTGTTGGACTTTGTGAAAAAATTATACGCCTTAGAAATTTGCTTTTTAGTTCCCTAAAAAAAAGAAATTTGCTTTTTAGTTTTGCTCCAATCCGATACCCTCCTCTACCATATTCTTCCGATGTTCCTGTTGCTGCAACATTGACCGAGATGAGATTGCGGACAAGCGATAGACAAGAACAAGGTCTCAACACAAATGATTTGAAATTTGCTTTTTTTTAGTTTTTAACTTTTTAGTGCTGTCGTCGTCGTCCTCCACTAATGGCTTAAAAGACATCGGCGTCGCTTTCGTTTTCGCAATGTCGAATATACTATCTGTGCGTGCAAGCTACTAATGGATCGATCGATGGTAGTTGGTACCTGCCGGAGTACGTGCCGGTCAACGCCGTCTCGCAACCCAGCTCGGCCCAACTACAAACAGGGGACGGCCGGTCCTGGCTAGTTCTTGTGTGTAACTCCCATAGATCGCCTGCCCGGCCGCAACACGCAATGCAGTCGCGCCGGCGGCACGCCACGGCCGTCCTCTCCGTCACGTCGCTTCTCTTCTTCGTCTGCATCCCGGGCGGTCTGATCGCGTTTCCTCCCGGCGCCATGCGCGCGCGCGATCTGCTCGTGCCGCAGCGCTGGCTGCCACTCGGTCTTCGCGCCGTCCGTGGAAGTGCAGCCATCAGCATTGCCAGCGTCAGCTCCGGCCACCAGGAACACCACCACTTCCTGCCTCCGGACACGGAGGCCGTGCTGCTTCCGGAGTGGGAGGTTCTCGTCTTGCTCCGACGACCAGACGCCACCAGCGCACCGATCCCCGGGAACGCCATGTGCGTGTTTCGCGGCGGGGCGTCGTCCCCGGCGCGCGCGCTCGGTTCGTTGCCAGAGGCCGGACGCCAGGCTTACACCTGCATCATGCCCGAGCCAGCGCGGAGTCAACGCCACGTCACGCCGCTCGTGGCCTTCGACGCCTCCACGGTCATCACCGACGGCGATGGCGCCTCCGGCCGCTCGCGAGAAATGCTGAAGTGGAGCGACCGCATCGTGTACGAGTCCGTCGTGATCGACGGCGGGGACGTGCTCGTCTTCGCCAAGGGCGTCAACACAAGGAAAATAGTCAACCGCGCGGCCGCGGACATCCGGTGCCTTTACTACTTGGGAGGCGACGCTAGGAACGCCGTGGCCTCGCTGCCGGCCACCACGTCGTCTCAGCAGGTCTTCCGGTGCCCGCCTCCACCGGCGTCGACTCCGGTAGAGCTTGCAGCCCGGGACCGAGAGCTCCGCGTTACCCTTGTCGTAGCCGGTGAGGAGCCCATCGCCTCGCTGGCCACCTATGATCCGACACATCATCACGGCTCGTCGGCAACGATGTCGTCGCTCGCGTCTGGACCAATGCCGCCGGAGAAGAAGCTGATTTGCGCCTGCACCATGATACGCGACGGGGCCAAGTTCCTGCGAGAGTGGGTGGTCTACCACGCGGCTGTGGGCGTGGACCGGTTCTACATCTACGACAACGGGAGCCAAGATGACCTGGCGGACCAGGTGCACCAACTCACCTCAGCCGGGTTTGAAATCTTCACCAAGACATGGCCTTGGCCCAAAACTCTAGAGGCCGCATTATCACACAGGGCCGCGCTGCATCAAGATTCGTGCGAGTGGATGGCGTTCATCGATGTCGACGAGTTCATCTTCTCCCGACAATGGACTCGCTCGGAGGAACCACACAAATCCATGCTTCGGTTAGTAGTGTCGGTTGATCAAGATGTTGGGCAAGTGAATATGCGGTGTGTCGATTTCGGACCCTCGGGCCAAACCACACACCCAAAGGAGGGGATCACCCAAGGCTACACATGCCGGAGAAAGACCATGAAGCGGCACAAGTCACTGGTCCGGCTCAATTCCGTGGACCAGTCGTTGACTAACTCTATCCATCACTTTATGCTTAAACCCGGGTTCCGAGACAAGCGGAACACTCGTGTTCGAGTGAACCACTACAAGTACCAGGCTTGGGAAGAGTTTAAGGTGAAATTTTGTCGTCGGGCATCGACATACACGGTTGATTGGACTGAGAAGGCGAATCTTCACTCCAACGACCGGGCACCAGGTCTAGGGTTTGAGGCGGTCGAACCGACCGATTGGCCGCACAAGTTCTGTGAGATGAATGACACTCTGCTCCAGGATGTGTCTCAGAGATGGTTTGGTGTTGGATTCAGAAATAAGCTGTCTCGGCAGGGAATAATCGGTACTACTACAGGCTCATAATAATGAAACATGATAAAGAGATATTACTCTCTTTCCTTTTTTCATCAGAAGAGACAATGAGCTATGTCGTGTACAAAACAGTCTGGTGCAGTAATGCTCCAATTGCCCGATCCAGGTAGACAATAACAGTAGTCATTGCGCTATCAACTAGACTTCTTATGTACCAAATGTTCATTTCGAATAGACGTCAAGTGTTTCAGTGCTCTCTCTTCTGCCGCTGTCACCAGTACAGTTGCTGTGCATCTGGGCCACTATTCACCCCACATCCGGCTCTTCACCGTGGCCTGAGAGTGTTCTTCGGGGCACTGATCCACGGGGTGCCTGCGACGGCAAACCTCCATAGTGCCGTGACATGCTCGGGCGATGCATACTCGATGCCAACACGGGGGCCAACCAAAATGTTTTCTGGTTCTTGCCCATCCAATAATTCCAGTCCACCTGAGAAAGAAAACAAGTTGGCGAATAAAAATAAGCGTTGAGAGCATCTCGCAGTTTCAGTCAATACAGGAGATCCATCAAATCATACCAGGTACATATAGCGGGTGATTCGACCAGTCAGTGGAAAGCCCCAGAGCTTGGCCGACCTGAATAAGAGGGCAACAACACTAATGACATGGTGCTGTGGGAACAAACATAATTCAGAAAATAAAAGCGTTGCTGTCTGAGAGAGGTGTAGACCTTTCCTGGTCCTGTAAGTAGGATCGGTTTCTCGGTTTGTTGGCCCCGACGCTGCTGAATAATGTCCAGCCCTACAGTAATTTCAAGACAAACTGGCGGCAGTCAGCTCAAACTAGATGTTAGGAAGGGGCGCTGATAGGGACCAAATGCTCTTTTTACATATCATGGATTGACTGGCTACGAAAAAGATACCATTTTCGGGTGCAAACATGTAATTCCATTTGTAGAACTGGCATTTGGTTTATGGTGTTCTTCTCCAGTTGTCTAATGATAGAACTTCTTTTTCTTCTTTTCTCAAGGTAGGGGCAACAGAGGATGAAGTTACAACAGAATTAGGAAACACACGAGGAAAGATGTCAACATCTCCTATCTTCCTTTTCTTCATGTAACTGTGCCTAGTAAACTACCATCTTTTGGCAGCGAGGCGACAAAAGTGAACCTAAACATACTATATATAACCATCAAATACTCATACTAACTCAGCTTAGTAAGTTTGTCAAATAAGAAGTGTAATTCAGAAATGCCAAAGCAAGAAGCCACAGGCCTGGAGGCAACTCCAGCATGGCGCTACCATTCATATAAAGCAACAAATTGTCTGGGCACCTCACAGAATTTCCAGTCAAGGTCAAACCAAATCACCCCAAATCCTTATCCATTTCACATGTTATCACTACACATGTGCACGTACAAAACTAACTGCCAGGTAAATATCTATGTGCAACTAGCGAGAAACGCGTACCGCTAACGGGAGCACATGACCGGATCAAAACAGCAGCTCCGACACCCTCTTTGTCGGCAACAACATTGAGCATCATGTGGAGTCCATAGCATAGATACACATACGCGTGCCCGCCTGGTCCAAACTATGCCCCGACGACGGCCAAATATCAAAGTTCAGAATACTCCACAATCAACATTGGCAAGCTTGACGACAACACAAGGAAGCACCGGCCTTACCATGGGAGCAGTTCTCGCCGTGGTGCCGAACCGGCCATGGCACGCGGAATCGTTTGGCCTGTAAGCCTCCACCTGAATGAACCCAATATAAACATTAAATCCAAGTATCCAACACTGGCAGCACGGCTTTATACTTTGCGAAGCTCAGGAAGAATGAACGCAGGTAATGCTACCACACTAGATTCCATACCAAGATGCCACAGTTCAATCAAAATGTCAGGCAACAAAAAAGTTATCCCATTGCTGTTGCAACAGTGTATAATTTGGATCAACCGTGATGCGGCATTTGATTTATCATATTCGTATTTTTCATGCTGATTTTGATGAGAGGCGTTTGAGTACAAGCACCTCGGTGATGCGGAGGACGACTTGGTCGCGGCGCAGGAGCTTGCCGAGGAGGCGTGGGGCGAGGTCGAGCGCGTCGACCTCGAAGAACTCGCGAGGCAGCGGGAGACCCACAGGCCACTGCGAGGGCGCATTCGGCGAGGCAGGGAGCGACGGCGTGGCCCTGGCGGCGACGGACGCCCGCGTAGCCTCGGCCTCTCCGGCGGCGAAGTCACCAGCGAGGCGGCGGTGGCTACTGCGTGGCTGCTTCTTCTTCCTGGGGGAGGACCGCTTGAAGCGCAGGGGCGTGGCGGCTCCTGGGGTGGTCATCAGTGATGAGGGCTCTCCGACAACCGGCGGCCGGCGGCGAGTGGCGGCGTGGGGGTTTGAGTTGACTTGGAAAGGGAAGGTTGGGGCTGGACGGCTAGGATGGAACGGTGGGGTTCTCATCAATGTCAACTGTGAAGCGGCCCAGCTCACCGCCTCCCGGCTTGAGATGGTCACTAAACAAAGAGAAGATTCGAGTCTCTCTCTTTTTCAGTCTGTAAAAGAAATTCTTTCTCATTTTTACAAATTTATACTCGTGTATTTTATAAGTACATTACATTTCATAATGGTAATCATTGGTTTGTTGCACGACAAACCAAATTGTCAACTCTCACTACAAAATGTCAAGCGGCCACACTGAACTTCTTTATACTCAGTGCACAGAATCTTGTGGTTGGTATGCTCGCCTTTCCTACCGAAGACGTCACACATAGATTTAGCCACATCTTAGATTGTCTGGTACTCCATCACATCACTCCTCCGAGGACTTTGAGAATTAAACCCCATGAAATCAATGAACGGATAGATGGATCCATCATTATACCTTCTTCCGATGGTAGTAGGATAGCGACACCGAAGTATTGACAAAGGAAAAGGGAACACAACCATTAATTCGTTCACACACAAACATGATGGTAAGCTTCATCGTTTTTGTTTTGCGAAATTCTACCGATCTATTAATAATGATCAACATATGTACAAAGAGTTCTAAATGTATTAAAAATTACAAATAGTCATTGGCTTCATGACTTGTTAATGTTACTTTGAGCCTTAGTGCAAGGTACATTTCCCATACACGAAATTTAAAATGACTCTAAATCATGAGAAGAGCAAGAGCATTTACCTGCGGAGGATGATGGTGTGTGATCCCCATGTCCCCGCCACCGCATTATAGAAAAGACCAAGGTCACAAGCCGTTATTAGACGTGAAAATAGCCCTTAAATTATGCAAAATGCAAGTTTGCCACCGAACATATAAGGTATAAAATGGGGAGTGGTTAGATTAAAAGTGAGATAGACATCAAGCCAAGTTATATGTGAAAAACGGACAGCCCGGATTTTTGTTTTCAGGAAATCTACTTTAGAAGAAGGCAAAAAGAGAACATAGCCACCAATTTTGTCACAAACGACATGATGGAATGGCCCTAAACCCAGGACAGGAGCAACCTGAAGCGAAGATTTTGTCCAAAGCATTTTCATCTCAAGATAAAATGCGAATCTGTTCTATGGAACTGGAAGCATGTCCACAATCGTTACTAGAATTATTTTTTCGCGGAAGGTGTTACTACAACACAAAGGCTGATGATTTTTTAAAAATGGTTACGAAATCGTAGCCGTCCATCAGGAAGAACCCATCGTTTATGTCTAAACAGGGAACATTTTCGAAGCTCCTCCCCTGATTAAACTGGACTACAAAAAACAACCTCGGAAATATCCAAAACCAGCTGAAAAGTCCAAGGGGAAGGCGCTCACTCGCTCTCGCTCACACGCACAAACCCAAAACCGGACCAGCCGACCGGCCGTACCCGACAGGGCCGACACCGATGGACGCCGACGACCGGAGAGCCCCGCTGCTGGGCAACGGCAACGGCACCGGCCGTGTTGCGCGGGCGCCCTCGCTCCGGCGCCGCGACTCGGCGCGGTCGCTTCGGAGCAGCTTCCTGTCGCGGCTGCCCGACAAGATGCGCCCCGAGCTGGACCCGGAGCGCGCCGCCGACGTCGACGTCGCCCGCGTCAAGGACCTCTCCCAAGGTAACCTCCGCCACCGACGCCCGTGCCTGCCCAGTTTCAGCCCTTAATCAATGGTGCAGCGCCGCAAACTAATTTCGCTCCCCTTGCCGCGAGCAGGTGAGAGGGACTACTACAAGAAGCAGCTGGCCACGCTGAAGACCTTCGAGGAGGTGGAGGCCCTGTGCATGCCCGGCGAGTTCGACTCCGATGACGACCCCGGCACCGCCGGCGCCGCCGAGGACCACGAGGAGAAGGAGAGCGAGTTCGCCATGAAGATATCCAACTACGCCAATGTCGTCCTCCTGGCCTTCAAGGTGTTTGATTGATTGATTTATTTTATAGCGGGCATGATTTACATGGTACTGTTGTGCGACGGAGCAAGTATAGTCGACTGCTCTGATTCGCTTGGCTTCATGGGTTGCAGGTTTATGCGACAATCAGGACTGGTTCCATAGCGATTGCGGCGTCCACGCTCGACTCGCTGCTCGATCTGATGGCCGGCGGCATCCTCTGGTTCACGCATATCTCCATGAAGAAGGTGAACATTTACAAGTACCCCATCGGGAAACTGCGTGTCCAGCCAGTCGGGATCATCGTCTTCGCCGCTATCATGGCCACTCTAGGTGTGATGTGAACCCCATATCTTTGAATCGATTCATGAATGTTGCTTTTTTTGTCACCTGGAATGTGAGTAGTTGAAGTGAATTTTGATCCTCTTCTGTTGCCAAGGTTTCCAAGTCCTGATCCAAGCTATCGAGCAGCTGGTGGAGAACAACCCCGGCGACAAGATGACGACGGAGCAGCTGATATGGTTGTACTCGATCATGCTCTCAGCAACTGCTGTCAAGCTTGCTCTCTGGTTTTACTGCAGGAGCTCAGGGAACAGCATTGTCCGGGCATACGCAAAGGTATATATGTCTGGGAGCAAAATGATTAGGGATTTGCCATTTCAGCATCCAATTGTCACCTTATTGAGTTACTGCGAAATTGGTTCCTTAAAAAAGGAATGAAAGACTTTGTTGTTCTAAAATCTGGTTGTGCTTGTACCATTTCACATCCAGGACCACTATTTCGATGTGATAACCAACGTCGTTGGGCTGGTGTCTGCTGTTCTGGGAGACAAGTTCTTCTGGTGGATTGACCCCGCGGGGGCCGTGCTTCTCGCGGTCTATACCATAACAAACTGGTCCGGAACAGTAATCGAACATGCAGGTTACTTCACAGATCCTCTGAATTTTCATCAGTACTTATCTTCAGAAAGTTAATTTGAGATTGAAGTAGCTGACAAGAGAAAGCAAACTAGCATATGAGGATGCTGTGCGACAGATGATCGGCAGGCTACGATAGGCGTCTGAAGCTCTGAAATTGTTGGTGCAGTTACGCTGGTGGGGCAGAGCGCTCCTCCGGAGATGCTGCAGATGCTGACCTACCTCGCCATGAAGCACGACGCCCGCGTGCAGCGGGTCGACACGGTCCGGGCTTACAGCTTCGGGGCTCTCTACTTCGTCGAGGTCAGTTAACAACGACGCTGAATATGCATATCCGAACTTCAGAGTTTGTGTGCTTTTTGCGTCTTATGGTACATATTCTGCTCCTGATTTGGCACCAGGTTGACATCGAGCTCTCGGAGGATATGCGGTTGAGGGAGGCTCACGCCATCGGGGAGTCGCTGCAGGAGAGGATCGAGAAGCTGCCGGAAGTCGAGCGGGCGTTTGTCCACGTGGATTTCGAGAGCACCCACAAGCCGGAGCACACAGTCCGGAGCAGGCTGCCTGCAACTGAGCCCTGATAGTACCTCCAACTCCAACATATGTATGCTCTTGTACAGCAAAAAAATGTATTGGTAAAGTTATACATGGTGTTTTACGGTTTTCTCTTGTTGACACCGAAACGCGACCCTATGGAAGGTGGATTTCTTCGGTGGAATAATACGGGGTGCGCCATTTTTGTGCAGTTTGACGCATATATACTCCTAAAGCATTCGGGTATGGACTACGGGCTGTCTTATAACAGGATAATAATACTACTTTGTACATGACTCGCCATTTGGAGAAAGGTGGATTTAAATCCTCATATAGTCGTATCCCTGTCACCCATTGTTTTTCCCCTTCTGAATGATTGTGTTTTATTGCTTTGCAACAACTAAACCCTAAACATTTGTAGATCAAAAAAGAGTTCTGGGCGTCTTGGCATCTTAAGATGACGCGACAGTTCTCCGCTCCCTGATGACTTGGTCGAGTTGTGAGTGCCTCCTTACTACTACAAATAGTACGTTTCTACTGTTGTGCAACCAACACAGCCGTGTGGGATGTGGATGTCTCAGAGAGTCTTCAGTAGAATTACAGAGGATGTCCCATTTGTGGGAAGCAGAAGTCTATTCCGTCAGTTAATACTATACCTTCTTTTCCTTCTGAAAGCTTGATAGACTATTTACTTGCGGAATAGCAATACAGTGCTTCGCCACTTGTATTGGAAGTTGATGTTGAATATTTGTTCCCGCCATCTACAATCTGGTCCCCAAAAAGTGCCCCCAGAGCCGCGCGCACCCCGCTGCTGAAGCAATGCACACCTATGCCTGGTTCGCGACATCCATGGCGCACCTCACATCGTATACCCGATGTGATACCTCTACCTTTCCCAAAAGAGGAAGGAGAGGTAATAATTTCAGCCTAGTTCAGCGATTCCTCACTTGTCAGATGGTGGTTGGTTGGGGCTAAAACGTGTCTTCATTTAACTACTTCTTGGATGTTTTGTGTGTTGAGTTAGTGGAGCCTCAGTTTTGAGAGTAGTGTAGACAGTTCGGGTTACTGCAGACATAGTACCGGTTTTGGTAGGCAAACAACGTCTGATTGAGCTGAAATCTTGCCAGTCTGTTTGTAACCTGTGTGTCTGCTCTTTTACCACATTTTGGTGCAGTTTGGCTCAGTTCGTTTGAGAGGGCTGACCTGATTACCAAAGTGATAGAAACTTTGATACACATGTTTTGGTGTTACCTGCTCTCTCATGGTTGTTGTTGTTGCCTGTTGGCAATGTGGCGCAGAGTGATGTAAATCTCTAGAGGTTCGAGAGAGAGCTTTGTACGCAAGTATCTCATATAGTAATAACTTGTGTGGAGCGTTTAGTCCACAATCATGTTTTTTTTTACCCATCAAGTTATGGATGTTTTTCTATGTAAATCTGGGTGTCGCTATGCGTGGGGTTGTGTTATTTCCATTGCGTATATGCCGGTTCAAGCTAGTGGATGAGTTCACTAAGGACATACAAGGAGATATTCCTTGGAGTATGTTTTTTGCTCATGATGTTGTACTGGTGGATGAGAGTAGGGAGGGTGTCAATGGGAAACTGGAGTTGTGGAGGCAAC
Source organism: Avena eriantha (assembly GCA_910589775.1). Classification (NCBI taxonomy): domain Eukaryota; kingdom Viridiplantae; phylum Streptophyta; class Magnoliopsida; order Poales; family Poaceae; genus Avena; species Avena eriantha. The sequence continues at coordinate 399,455,493 of OU342745.1, forward strand.
CTTGGAATCCAAAGGGTTTAGACTTAGTAGGACAAAGACTGAGTATATGTGGTCCGACTTTAGTGGCGTTAGATGCGAGGACGAATGGGTTAGTCTAGGAGGGAAAGTGGTGCCTAAGAGGGACACTTGTAGATACTTGGGACCAATGTTGCAAAGCAATGGTGGTATCAATGAGGATGTTAGCCACAGGATAATGGTGGGTGCATGAAGTGGGTGCATGAAGTGGCGGCAAGCGTCCGGAATTCTATGTGACAAGAAGGTCCCACAAAAGCTAAAAGGTAAGTTCTATAGGACAACAATCAGACATGCCATGCTTCATGGCACAGAATGTTGGCCCACTAAAAGGCAACACATCCAACAAATGAGTGTCGTCGAGATGGGTATGCTAAGGTGGATGTGTGGCCACACAAGAAAAAACCGGATTAGGAATGAAGTGATACGCGACAGGGTAGGGGTGGTGCCAATTGAAGAGAAGCTTGTCCAACACAGATTAAGGTGGTCTGGGCATATCCAACGAAGCCACCAGAAGCACTGGTTAGCAATAGGATTCTAAGGGGTTTGGATAATGCAAAGAGGGATAGAGGGCGACCAAAGTTGACATGGGAGGAGGCAGTTAAAAGGGATATGAAGGGCTAGAATGTCCCTAGAGATTTGGTTTTTGATACGGCTGCAAGGAAATCAGCAATCCATGTGCCTGAACCTTGATTTACTTCTTTTATTCCTTTTTACTTGCTTTTCACTAGTTTTCGTTTGACTTGCACTTCTCACTATTTTCCGTTTGACTTGCACCTTTCTCTAGTTTCTGTTTGGGTTTCATATCTAACCTACCCCAACTTGATTGGGACAAAAGACTTGATTGTTGTATATGCCGGTTCAAGCTAACCTCGGAGTCCCACGGATCAGATCAGTCTTGTTCATCCCCCAAAATAGTTCATAGACTAACCCATCGAAAGTGAGTAAAAGTTGGTCAAACTGTTTTATTTCATTTTTGAACCCTGTTGCAATTGCATCCACTTATAAAGAATGAGTTATTACTTTTTAGGTGATCTACGATGGGAATTAGCCACCATGAACCATTTTCAGTTAAAATATAGAACAATATACAACGCAAAGACTACAAATCGTAGCACATGACACATACACTTAGGAAGAATAAAATGATGCCCTTAGGCACTGCCAGTCATCTGCACTGACCCCAATGCAAAGGCTAAAAATTAGTGTGTGGCTTGTTATATCCATGTTTCAATTTTACTAGGTGGGACACAATAACATTCTTATGAGAGGAGCAATCTAGGTAACAAAAAATACCTCACAGACCTGAACCAATTGCTATGGTCACTCTTGACTAGCTACGCGTTGTACATGATCTAGAGTAGATCATGTACACAACCAAGATTGATCGATCATTAATTGCACATTGAGATACCTGACTCTATGTCCTTATCCTATCGAGGTTTGCATTAATGACTATTGAAAAGGAAAGAAAAACATTCAAGATGTACAATACCAGTCTAAAAAGATACTTAATGCAACGGTCAGATAGCAAAGGAAAGAAATGATAGTACAAAAAAGTCTGTGCAGACAACAAAATATCAGAATTTTAGTCAGGACATAATTAATTAGAAATTTCAATAAAGTATATCCTACCAATTCCGTATCCAGATAAGCCTTCCCAATAAATTGGGCATTTATGCAGTTCCAATTTTTGGAGAGGGTTGTACATACGGAGTTAATATGCACCAATTAATGGTGACCAAAGTTAATATGCACCAAAGTTAACGTTCAGAAGATAAACACGTTGGTAAAATAGAATTGACATGTGAGAATTACAAGTATATGTAAGCCTCGTGTGGGAGTGCTCATCCAAACATTCCATCGGATGAACAAAGTATATCTCCAGTTATCGTACAACAACCAGCTTGCCAACATACAGTCCACCATCTTCGTACAATCTACTGTTGTCTCCATGGAGGAAGCCATAGTTTTGATTGTTGGCGCAGGGCCGGCAGGCCTTGCGACAGCGGCATGCCTTAGCCAATTCTCTATCCCCTATACCATCCTTGAGCGTGAGGATTGCAGTGTGCCGCTATGGCGCAAACACACATATGATCGTTTGAAACTACATCTTTCTAAGGATTTTTGTAAGTTGCCACACATGTCTTACTCAGTAGATACCCCAACATACATACCGAAAGACACTTTCATCAAGTACTTGGATGACTACATTGAGTATTTCAGTATTCAACCAAGGTATCTCACTGTTGTTGAGTCATCCACATATGACATCGATGGGAAATGTTGGCATATTGTGGCACATGACATAGCGAACTGCAAAATAGTCAATTACATGGCTAAGTTTCTTGTTGTGGCAAGTGGTGAGAATAGTGCAGAGAATATTCCAATGTTACCTGGACTTGAAAACTTTCCGGGTGTGGCCATACACTCGTCAAGTTATAAGTCAGGCATCAGCTACTCTGGGAAGAACGTATTGGTCGTCGGATCTGGCAACTCTGGGATGGAGATTGCGTACGACCTTGCGTCTCATGGCGCTAATACTACTATCGTTATACGAAGTCCGGTATGTATACTGTATGTGACCTTCCCTATAGTTTTCAATAATTTCCCACTCTATCTAGCATGTTGCTAAAGATGTGTAACCCTTGTCTTGGCTGTAGATTCATGTAATGACAAAGGAATTAATTCGATTAGGGATGACACTAGCTCGTCATCTTCCAGTGAAGATGATAGATGGTATCGTTGTAATGATGGCAAATTTCAAATTTGGGGACCTATCTAGGCATGGAATCACGAGACCAACAAAGGGTCCATTTGCCCTCAAGTTGGAAACTGGCCGTTCTGCGGTGATAGATGTTGGAACCATTGATTTAATCAAGAAAGGCAACATTAAGGTCAGCATATTCTCGGTCATGACATCGATAATATGACAGAAATAATTCCACATGCCAATTTACTTTTTTGAATATGATGTAGGTTCATGGAGGCATTACTAAGGTCAGAGGCAAGATAATTGAATTTCAAGGCGGGAACAAAGGCTCTTTCGATGCAATTGTGTTTGCAACAGGATACAAAAACACAACAAATATGTGGCTCAAGGTAATACCATTATTGAGATCTGATCTGCCACAACTGTAATTTATTATCTAGACGCGACACTTGTTATATGTTCTAACATGAGTTTATATAAACTGTAGAGTGGGGAGGACATGTTGGATAGCGAGGGCTTGACGAAGAAGGAATACCCTAATCACTGGAAAGGTGGAAACATGCTCTACTGTGCTGGTTTTGCGAGGAGGGGATTGGCTGGAATTGCCATGGATGCCAAGAACATCGCCGATGACATTAAACGTAACATAGACTCTATGTACGGCTAAGTTATCTTTCGTATTCTTCTAATAGGAGAAGTGTTAGACACTGATCTTCCTATAACGTAAAATGAGGTTTTGGTTGGATGCTGTAATTTTTTGTTCATGGGATGCATTATGTGACAGAGTATTAACTCTAGTGGTGTATCGTCATATTCAACATAATATTATGTCCAATTTTTGAAAAGTTGAGTAAGCGAAATTTTTTTACCGGTTTGTTGTTACTTATCCATCTATACCTAATAATAATAAAATACGAAGTGTTTCTTACGGGTTCCGCTTTTTTCGGACCATTTTACCTTTCCGCCGGACACTATGTTACCCAGCGATGCCATGGTAGGTGGAAATAACGGTTGGTTATAAGAAATCGGAGAAGAAAACGAGCCACACATGGAACGACAACGTAGTTATAGGCTGCACGTTCGTCCAAAGGCATCGGTTCGCCTCCAAAGCCGCTACTGTGCCACCGCCTCTCTCTGTGCCCCGCCGTCTAACGATCCGCAGCGGCGCTCGGACCCTGGCATGGAGGATGGTGAGGCACCGGGTCGCCGGGAGGTTCCGGATGAAGGGCCAGCGAACCGCATCGCGAGATGAAGTTTTAGAGGACATGTCACCGTGGAACGGGAGGAGGCGGTGGAGAGGCTCGGCGCCGATGCCCGCTCCTGAACTTCTGGCAGTATACCGAGGCCGGTGCCGCCGCCCTAGCAGCGCATGACCTGGAGCACATCCATCCGGTCCATGGCTATGTAGAGCCCCCGCCCGTGTTCTTGTCGTATATATTCGCATAAAAACCAACTTGTGGCCATTCGATCCTAGCGAGGATTCAGTTTAGAGAAGTGCGTCTATGTACATCATCGAAGGAATGCAAATCCCAACTTTGAAACGCACAAATCAAGACAAAATCAACAAATTAGATCTAGCCAATGAATCTGATCCATCCCCACCTTGTTGTCCTGCTACTCCTAGAGGAGAAATTGGAGAGGAAATAAAGGGGAGGGACAGAGAGAGAAATTGGAGAAACCGAAGGCCTAGGGAATGGAGGTGAGGAGTGGGAAGGTGCCAAGCGAGGAAGGCGATTTAGACCAGCGTCGGCACCTCTGTCCAAGGCTCCAAGCGTGACCGAGTAGCTCCCTAATGTTATTTTCTAGGGTTTGTCTATGTCTCAATCGACTAAGATTTTCTTATGTCTCAATCACCTAAGAAAAGTGCAACCGTAGTTAAAAGAAATGTGTAACTCGTTCCAGTTGCACTTTTCTAACAGAAAAGGTACAATTGCATTTTTCTGCCAGAAAAGTGCAACTGGGTTTCAGTTGCACTTTTTTTTGAACAGACGGTTTACTTTTCTTAGGTGACTGAGACTTAAGAAAATCTCAGTCGCAAATAGCAAAACCGCTACTTGGATATTTTGCTCTACTCGTCAACACTAGCAGTAGAGCAGGTTTAGCGCTCTGTGATTGCACTGTTTGAGATTTGCGATAATTGATTTCTTGATACCACAATAATCAGATTGTGGATATTTTGTTGATTGTGCAGACCCATATCAATTACAAATTGATGATTCTAAAAATCTTGGAGGTCACGAGTTGGATGTGGAGTTGGAGGTCCGATTATGCATGGCAACTGGAAGGGCTCAAGACTACGTGCCAGTGTGCACCTTGTACCCTAGCCTACAGGAAGAAGAGGTTCGCCGATGACATGTTCTTCGAGATAACCGACTAGGTTACAGTAGGATCACTGGACCAAACAAGAAGGTAAAGATTGATCCATGGATAGGTAAAGGTAGTCCATGTTTGTTCATATGTTGAATGTACTGGCGGATCGATATTCACGAGGCACTCGCTATTAACGAGCTTGCCACAGTTACATATTTTTGAAACAAAATACTTATTATGCTATCTTGGACCCGAATCTGAAAAACGATGGAGGCAAGAGAGCATATGAAATCGATCTGGCTGAGTGTTGGCTGATGTAGTATCCATCGTTCTTGATCTATCCACGAGTTTTGCCTCCGTTTGAAGTCCTAACTTTTTTACATTTTGAAACAAATGTAATATTAAGCATGCATCACGTATGAGAAAGATATACAAGGCCAAAAAGTGCAGGTGGAGAGTAATGGAAAATTTGATAGAGCAATAAGACAATGACGAAGTCGTCAGAGACCAACGTAGATGCACATAATCAGGGTGGTTTCTCCGACTCATCGCACCTATATCGAGATCTTATTTTGTGTGCCTACTTGACATAGATATTTTTATCCCTCGTTGCAACGCACGGGCACGTTTCCTAGTATACTAAATAATCCTTCGGAGTAGCATACTATATTTGGGCTGGTGGCTGTTGTTCTGGGAGATAAGTTCTTCCGGTGGATGACCCTGCAGGGGCTGTGCTTTCTTGCGGTTTATACCGTGGCAAACTGGTCTGGTCTGGAAGTGTACTTGAACATGCAGGGTACTTCTCAAATCTTCTTAATATTCGTCAGTGCTTACTTCTCAACTTCAGAAGTTAACTTGAGATTTAAATGGTTTGTAAGAAAGTGCAAACTAGCACGGGCGTCCATACCTATGAATCCTTAGTGCAGTGCAGTACGTCGGTGGGACGGTGTGCATCTCCTGAGATGTTGCAGATGCCGAGCTGCCTCGCCATGAAGCACGATACTCGTGTGCAGTGGGTCGACACCGTCCAGGCTTACAACTTCTGCGCCCTCTACCTCGCTGAGGTCAGTTCACAGTGACACTGAAAAAGCATATGAAATTCAGTAATTGTGCCTTCTGAATCTCACTACTAGGAGTATGACCATTGGTTTTGTGGCACATTCTGCTCCTATTGCGGCATCAGGTTGCCATCGAACTTTCTGAGGGGTCACGCCCGTTGGGGAGTCGTTGCAGGAGAGGATCAAGAAGCTGACGGAAGTCGGAGTGACCGCTTGTTCCTGTGAATTCGAGAGTACTCAGAAGTTTTTGGGAGGTGATCAAGGGGGGTTTGTCAAACGCGGGAGACTACTTTTGTTTCAGCTGGATTTTGGGGTCATACGTTGCTACCCAGGAAGGAAGTTGCGGTGCCGTTTCAGCAATAGCGTCCCATTTTTCTCTTGAATAAAACTTCTATTTTTTGCAAAGGTGAGCACTAACTGTACATGTGTAGACTAACACGGGTGGTGTTTATGCCATGTCTACACATTCTAGAGGGCGTGTAATTTCACATAAGCGGAGTCAGCTGCTGTAATTTCGACCTGTAAATAAAGGCAATTTTAAAACAGACGAAAAAATCGCAAGAAGCCTTTCTCCTTTTATTATTATTATATATATAGGTATAGATACTATCTCTCTTTGGAGAGGAAAATAACATCTTGAAATAAGGGCATGTGTTTTAGGACAGATGGTTGCTAAGGAAAACTGAACTCATCAGTCATCAGCAAAAAACAAGTATAATGTTGAATTACAGCTACAGCCCAGGAAATGAGTTATAGCACATATAACTCGTTTCTTCAAAAGAAAATTGTTTGCAATGAAAACAGAAAATGACCCACGCTGTGCCGAATATTTGAGAGTCGTACCTACTTTATTACATGAAAAACATGAGATGTTTGTTTTCCGATGCACATTCATGCTAGAGGGGCTAACTTTTGAGTATTGATGAATATCCAATGAGACTTTGCCATCCAATTAACAGCAGGAAGAATGTCTTTATCGCATCACATACACTACCTATGGAGTAAGGATACATCCTAGATACATCCATCGCACAACATCGGAGCCAAATATTCAACTATTGTGATCAGTCCTTGGTCAAGGCAACAGATTCAGAAATTAAGAGACAAGGCACCTGCAGTTAAGTTTCCCACCAGAAAGTAAGAGACAAAATTTACATAACCACAATTCTTCTACTTATCATCAAAAACTACCTGGCTGGATAAGAGATGCAGTTCATCTACAGAACATAGGATACAACTCTTTAGCACCAGAACAATTCACACATCAAAACATCCAACACACAGAAGCAGCAGCAGAAACAACATGAGAGAAAAACTGCATGCAAACAATCAACAGCAAGATATCGGATGCGACAGAGTAAATTAAGCACAGGCAGATTACTACGAAGTTCACTTATTCTTTACTGAACGGGACTGCTGTACCAGCAACTGTTTGCACCAAACCAACACACGATAGGACGACTCATGGTCCATTAAACCTGACAAAGTACTTACACAAACGATACAGACACTAAACTCGGAAAGGCAACAAGGCAGCCCACCGGACGGCGAGGCACAGCAGCAGTTTCAACAACAAAACACTTACTGACCACCACGCAGGCGGAGCACCAGGTGGAGGGTGGACTCCTTCTGGATGTTGTAGTCAGCAAGGGTGCGGCCGTCCTCCAGCTGCTTGCCGGCGAAGATGAGGCGCTGCTGGTCCGGGGGGATCCCCTCCTTGTCCTGGATCTTGGCCTTGACGTTGTCAATGGTGTCCGAGCTCTCAACCTCCAGAGTGATGGTCTTTCCAGTCAGGGTCTTCACAAAGATCTGCATACCACCACGCAGGCGGAGCACCAGGTGGAGTGTGGACTCTTTCTGTATGTTGTAGTCCGCTAGGGTGCGGCCATCCTCCAGCTGCTTACCAGCGAAGATGAGGCGCTGCTGGTCCGGGGGAATGCCCTCCTTGTCCTGGATCTTGGCCTTGACGTTGTCAATGGTGTCAGAGGACTCCACCTCAAGGGTGATAGTCTTGCCAGTCAACGTCTTGACGAAGATCTGCATACCACCACGGAGGCGGAGCACCAGGTGGAGGGTGGACTCCTTCTGGATGTTGTAGTCGGCAAGGGTGCGACCATCCTCCAGCTGCTTGCCAGCGAAGATCAGGCGCTGCTGGTCTGGGGGAATGCCCTCCTTGTCCTGGATCTTGGCCTTGACATTGTCAATGGTGTCAGAGGACTCCACCTCAAGGGTGATAGTCTTGCCAGTCAACGTCTTGACGAAGATCTGCATACCACCACGGAGGCGGAGCACAAGGTGGAGGGTGGACTCCTTCTGGATGTTGTAGTCAGCAAGCGTGCGACCGTCCTCCAGCTGCTTGCCAGCGAAGATAAGGCGCTGCTGGTCCGGGGGGATGCCCTCCTTGTCCTGGATCTTGGCCTTGACGTTGTCGATGGTGTCAGAGGACTCCACCTCAAGGGTGATGGTCTTGCCGGTGAGGGTCTTCACAAAGATCTGCATACCACCACGGAGGCGGAGCACAAGGTGGAGGGTGGACTCCTTCTGGATGTTGTAGTCGGCAAGGGTGCGACCATCCTCCAGCTGCTTGCCAGCGAAGATCAGGCGCTGCTGGTCCGGGGGGATGCCCTCCTTGTCCTGGCCTTGACGTTGTCGATGGTGTCAGAAGACTCCACCTCAAGGGTGATGGTCTTGCCGGTGAGGGTCTTCACGAAGATCTGCATCTGCCAAGAATAATAGCCAAATAGGATGGTAAGCCTCGAGAAGCAGAACAAAGAACAGGATCAAACAATGAAAAAGATGTCAGGTATTTCAATAAAACGACAGCTTACGAGCATGCATATCATCTGAGCTACAGATTTGGAAAATTACAAAATAACTTATCTGGCTTGACAAGGCATACTCTAATATGACGATGATTTATATACAATAAGAGCAACAGATCAAGCAGTATACGCGTCTTGAGTGAAAATTATTGCTCAGGTGCTACTTCCAATTTTGATTATGCCAGTAAATACGCAAATAACAAGCAGGGACTATCGGATTAGTAATATTAACATGCATGGATCAACATATAGGATTCGATCCAACAAGGATCAAAATATAGTAAGCAGAATAAGCGTCTGGAGAGAAAACTATTGCTAAGAGGCTACTTCCAATTTTGATTATGCCAGTAATACACGATTAACAAGCAAGGCCTAACGAATTGGTAGATTAACATGCATAGATCAACATGTGGTACAGTACCGCATCAGAAACTCAACCTCACACGAACAGATCTAAGCAACACATACCCCTTCCACGAACTCGGAGACGCAGAACAAGATCTACATGTAAAAATACCTACGAAAATCGCTATAGCGTCACCGATCTAGCAATGATCTAACAGATCGAACGCTAAGTCTCGGCCACGGCAACATCAGATCAATCATCTACGAGCAGGAACCGAACTAAACAGCAGGACAGCTCCAATCATACAACTACACCTAAGAAACGTAGATGCACACGAGGGGGAGGCAGGCGCGGTACCTTGATGCGCTGGGGGGAGGACGATTCGACGAGCTCTGCGGAAATCGTAGACGAGATTGGTGTGGGAGATTTGTTCGTTCCTTTCCGCGGATCGGTTGTGAGGATTCGAGGCAAGGAGAGGGTGGCTATTTGAGGCGGCTCGGGGCGGGGCGGGCCGGGTGGGGAAGGAATCCTGTGCCGTGACGGTTCCGTCTGTTCGATGGGTACGTCTCGTGCTCGTCTCCGCCGCGCAATTTCCTGGACGTATCCGATGCGGCAGGCGAGTTCGTGGCCGTACAACAGTACAATGGTCAATGGGCCAACGACACACGTGAATCGCTGAGATGTAAACCTGCACTATCAGGGTTGCTTTTGCCGGTGGCGTAGACAACACCATGCGTCCACGGGGTGATAGTGCTTTGTGATTTCAAAGCTGAGCGGTACTAAAATATTGGAAATTATTGCTTCTAAAACATCCACGTGGTTTAAAAATTATTGTTGGTGGACCAACGACACACGTGAACCACTGAATCATTGTTGTGATGAATTAAATCACTGAATCATTGAGCAGTGAATCACTAAGCAGGTGATGTAGACAACACCATGCACTCATTGATGCATTGTTTGCTTTTGCAGGTGATGTAGACAAACCATGCACTCACCGATGCATTGTTTGCTTTTGCAGGTGATGTAGACAAGTTCCTCCTGCTAAATGACAACATGGTTGTTACCCCATACAGAAATACACACATTTGTAGCTATATCTACCATACCTACACAATGTTTCTCGCCTCATCTATGTCTTGCTTCCATGAAACCTTAGTCGTCACACGCATCGATCTGCTCCCCTCTCTCTTCTCTCCAACGCACTCTCTCAAAGTTTTAGCTATCACCTTAGTTTCTGCTATTGTCTCATCTCTTTTTTTGTATTTCAAATATCGAAGGACGCGGAGATGCTTGACGAGGACACGTCGAGGATATTATGGAGAGTGGCAGCGACATTTCGAATCTCAGGTATGTTGGTAAGCTCGCTTCCTCCGCCTTCCTTTTTCTCATCGTTTCTTGCAGATTTTCGTTCTTTGTCTTACGGTTCTTTATCTTACGCTATCTCTCTTAGCCATTTTAAGGGACACGAAGCTCGCCAAACAATCGATGGCGGCGTCAACGGTGGCAACATGTGGATGGGAAACGGGTCCACTCTCAGGTATGTTGTAGTGCTCGCTTCCTCCGGCTTACTTTTTGTTCATCGTTTATTGCGTTATTTTGGTTATCTGACTTGCGCTCTCTCTCTTTGATATTTCAGGGGACATGGAGCTCGCCACCAGATCGATAGGCCGATAGGAGGTATTTGTGCCCCTTCTTCTTTGACTCCGGCCATTCCCACCACATGCCCACGTCGACATCACATCTAGGTAAGCAGGTACATTACGGTCAAAGGGCCCTCCGCTTATCTATCTAAATTGTATTTGTTTCTCTTCTGTTTATCTTTAGGCTGTGACTATTTTGTCTCCCTCTTTCCTTAGTGGAGATACCCATTTCAATACGATAGAAGCGAACGAAGCAAGGACACGCTTGCTCTTTCCGTAATGGGGACTATTTTGTCCCCCTCCCTCTACCTTCTCCAACGTCTCCACCATCATAACCATGATGAAGAGAGAGTAGTCCACCTCCGGACTATGAGTTTGTGGCAGTAGCTTGATATATTTCTCTCTTATTCTTCATAGATCTAGTACCATATGAGCTTCCCAACATGATTATGGTCATATATGTAATTTGTATGCGGTGGACTTTATTCTATAATTTGATATATGAGATTGGGACCTATTATATGTGAGATGTATTGATAGATGTATATAATGTATCTCGTTCTTAAGTTCTTGTTCTAATCCAACTTGTATGCAAGAGCATGTGTGGGGAGAAGTGTGTATTAGATGGAGTAGCATGGTGGTAGTGATTGAAAAGTGAGAACAAATTCAAGATCTACTATGGTATTTACCTTTCTTTTGCTTCCTCACTAGGGATAAAGTGAATTCATGTGCTATAATTATCTTGTGATAGCTGGATAATCTTGTTTGGTCGAGGTAGCATATTTGTGATTGAAACATTATGTTAAATTACCAAAGGCTATACTATGTTGATTCTTAATTTAAGATTGATTGGAGTTTCCCTTTCTTGAGGAGTATAAGAGAGATGTGTTGCATCATCTTTATATTAGGACGTGATGCTCATATGAATGCTTATCAACATATGTTGAAGTTCCACCAATATTATGTCTTTGATGAATTGTTTGTGTCCACTACATCCCAAAAAGAGAGTATACAAGTGAACCCATGAACCCCGGTCCATTTTAAACCATTAGAATCGCCTTTTCAACACCACTATCACACTTTACATTTTCTCCATTTATTATTTCGAAAATACAAAAATACTTTCTTCACTTGCGAACACACAAAAAACCCAAAAACAACCATCCTTTCATTGCTTTTATCTTGCTTGCCTAATTTACTTGTTTTACTTTACTTTATTTATATTTATATTTCATATTACCAATACGAAACCTTGTGCTTGACAACCACATGGTGGAGTTGGGGATACAAGATAAAAACTTTGCTTTGCAGGTTGCTAGAAGAGGAGAAGAAGAAGCAACCCCTTGCCAATTCTCTGAGGGTTCAATATAAACCCCGGAGTCACCCCCAAGAAGATTGCTACAACACTCTGCACTTGGAGTCCTAACGAGTTGGTACACACGGAGTTGTTGCCATCACTAAGCGTCTATAACACTTAAAAGTATATGAGTTTGCACCATCTTTGTGGATATATTGTCCCTGTTCTTCTTAATCAATGTTTCTAATAGCATGAAGATTTGTCTTGTGCTCGATGGGTAGTATGTCTCGTGCTCGTCTTCGCTGCGCAATTTCCTGCATGTATCTGATGCGGCAGGCGAGCCGGGCGGAGGGTTCTAAAAAGATGGTGGATCCGTTGCCCTATTTCTCGGATTTGCGGTATGGGTCTGGTCTGATTGGCCCGATCTAGAATAATAGATTTTCAGGGTTTTGAACATACTAACATAGGTATTGAAAGCTTGCATCCAAACATAAAAAGTAGTTACATCGTAATTATACCAAAGAAAAATTGGGGACTATCGACACTTCCTCCGCTTGCCGAGGGAGGAGGTGTACAGATGGGAGTTTGAAGCAAATAGTAGGTTGTCGGTTAGGGTGTCGAGCGACGATTGAACTATAGTAAATTGTACGGAGTATGGTTTCAGTTCATCGCCTGCCACTGCTGACCTGAGAAGTAATCCGTATGCTTAAATTGGTTGCTCTATTCTTAGGTTGTCCATACATCATATAATCCCATATAGACGATTCTGAAATAGATAAATTTCACTTACATATAATTTATCCCCAATATTGTGTCCCAAACATTGATGTTGCATGTTGGGGTAGGATATTGTGGTTGCATGATATGTACTCCTATATGTTATGGGAAGTTACTTAATTTGTCATTTTATCAACTTATACGCAAAACCGTGTATTCCAAATTAACTGAAAGTGCATTTTTCAGTAATCTTTATAATTGATGTTTAACATGGTAATAATCTGGGTAGATTGTTAACATGATACACACTATTGAGAGAATCTGATCAAACTTTGAAGTTCTTAAACCATGTTATTGTTTTCTTGTTGGTGTTTTTATTTCAGGACTTGTAAAGGTGGTATCAAACTCAGTAGTTCTTTGTGCAATGTTTATCTTCCAAAGTTTGGTTACAGTATATTTGCGATTCAGTGTACCATGACCTTGATGGAACATCTAGAAATGTGTCATGTACTATGTTCTGCTGGTTCCCCAAGCCATGCTTAGAGTCAAGCGCTTTACACCAACCAGCTTGCCTCAATCAACATGTGAGCATTTCTTAACTACTAGCAACCTTCTTTAATCAATATATACAATGAAACATAACAATAAGTTATTCACTTGAGCTCACTTTGCTTATTCATCCCCGAGGTCTTACCAAGAAAATCTTGATTTCTAAGGTTGCTTGCTTCATATGTGATCTAAGTGTGTTTTATTTTCTTGTTATAAGTTCTTCACATATCTCAATTTATGATAGTTGAAACAACCGAAAAAACCATACTTGTTAGTATTATTATTGTGGTGAACTGATCAACTGAGAAAATGCCTGCGAAGGTTTGTACAAAAGTACAGTTTGGAACTTGGATGTTGCTAATGGTGATGCCACAGATCGATGTACAATGTTGCCAATTGCCTTGGGTGTCCTTGTTGATTTTGGGCGGCAGCCCATGGGTTGACGGCTTAGGGCCTGTTTGTTTGGGTTGTGGCTGGCTGGCTATGGCTGGCTGTGCTGCTGTGCAGGGAAAGCTGCTGACATGGGTATACCCTACAGTTACTCGAGCTTGGTATATACGGCCTGAATACAGTGGAAGCCCACAGTGTCGCCAAGGCCCAAGGGAGAACTCGAGTGACCTTCGGACTCTCGATTGCTTGAAGAACAAGAAGAAGCTAAAGATAGAAAGTTCAAAGGGGAAAACCCTAACCTGTAACCGACTCGACCTGCTACCCGAGACCTAGCCTATCTATATAAAGGCTAGGAGGGGGCGGCGAGAAGGACACACGCAACCCTAGTTTCCACAACCCTCGCCAGATTGCATCTGCGCACCACTTTAATCTTCGATTCCTTCGATAATTCCACGAGCAGACAAGCAGGAGTAGGGACCTCTACGAGGCCTGAACCTGGGTAAATCTTTGAGTCCCCTGTGTGCTTGTTTGCTAGCCGATAGATGTCTCCAGCGCTCCCTCCTTCTCCAAAACCCAAGTCCATAACAATGGGCATTGATGAGTTAAACCCTCGTCAATTGGCGCCATCCGTGGGGAATGGGAGTGCTGATGTTGCGGCTTCTTCGGCCCCATCAACCGCGATCTACAACTCCGCAACAGCGGAGATTCGCCAGCTCTTCGGCGCGTTCGACTTCACCGTCCACACGACGGCTACTCGCCCGGCCTTCGAGTCCGTGGGCAATGGAATCAGCTTAGCGATCGGGAGCTTCCGCTTCCAAGTTGGTCAGATGGGCACGCTTCGCATGCCTGACTAGCCGACGGTGCCGTCAATTGCCCCAGCATCATGGTTCCCTCCATCGATCGACACCCTCAGTGAGCTCAACGCCCCGACAACAGTCGAGAACACGGTCAGCGACAACAGCCGCGACTCCGATCTGAGCGATCTGGCCACTGAAGACGGGGCCTACGGCTCTGTATCTGAAAGTTGCGGGAGCAGCAGCTTGCCCAACCATTTCATGTGCGCCGTCATCAACGCGGGTGACACCTCCGCCAACCGTGGCAACACAGGCAACCGTGGCAACGAAACCGACCCGCCTAACGGCGGCATACCCAATGGTGGACCAACGCCGAACGGCGGCAACGACGGCAATCGCGTTCCCATCGACAACGGAGGAACAGTCAAACCTCCAACCATAATAAACGAGCAAACCGGCGAACGCGTCGTGATCAGGCTCAAGGAGCAAGAATGGGCTCGCTTCCGCGAGGCCCTGCGAGGCACTCCTCTACCCTTCGGATCGCTACAAGAACTGCTGATGGGCTACCACTGGCTCCTGAAGGAAGAATTCAAGCGCCAAGTGCAAACAATCACGCAACTCGAGGCGCACAAAAAAGCAGCAGACGAGTCGAGCCTTCGTCGTGCTGGGCTCTCCTCTCACGGAGGATCCTCCTCAAAGGGGAACGAGTACATCGCCAAAAAGAGGAAATCCCGGATGGCCCATCTTACCGAGCAAGAACGCATAGAAGCTGCAAAGGTCCTCGACTTCAGCTCTATGACAGTCGATACACGGGGCAATGTGGTCCCCAAGATGCCGTAGGCTGCGGTGATAGCGGCCACGATGTACCTCCTTAACAACCAGCCGCCAGCTGGAGATCCCCGAGCCGCCATGCACCGATCTCCGATCGTAGGCTTGGGATTAATCGAAGCTGCCCTCGACAAGGAGCCAACGCTAGAACCGAAAAGGGGCAAAGCGCTAACAAAGCGCTACCCCTCGCACTCATCCATCGACGATAGTCACGACCTGTCTCGACGCCGCCGCTCATGGCGACATGACCGTGACTATGATGCACGCGACGACCTCACGCAGCGCAAGATTGACAAATCAAGGGCGCGACGTGCTCGGTCGACTGATTCGGAAGAGGAAGATGTGGAGCTCTGCGGCGCCAGATGCTTCAGCAGATCCATTAGGTAGAAGCGAATGCCTAAGGGGTTTAAACTCTCGTCGGAGAACCCGAAGTTTGACGGCCTATAGGACCCGAAGATCTGGCTGGAGGACCACATCTCCTCCGTCAGGCTCCACGGCGGCAGTCGAAGCACGGCCATGCAATGCTTACAGCTACAGCTACAAGGCGCCGCCCGAGCATGGCTCAACAACCTCCCACGCGGATCCATTCGTAGCTGGGATGAGCTGGTTTACAGCTTCGTGCGCAATTTCAAAGGCACGTACAAGCGGCCTGCATCAATCGAAGAGCTAAGATGCTGCCAGCAATGATCGGGCGAATCGCTACGCTCCTACATCCAAAGGTGGTCCATCATCAAGAACTCCGCAGAGAACATCTCGGAGGATCACGCGATTGATGCATTCAACGGCGGCATCCGCCGCCTAGAACTCAGGGAGGAGCTGGGCCGCTCAAAGCCCAAGACCATCGATCACCTGATGGAGATCGCGAATCGGTGGGCTGATGGAGAAGATTCGGTGAAGAATCGCGTTCACTCCGACGAGGAGGCGGAACTCGAGAGTAGACGCGATCGCCGAGGCAAGCGCCGCATGCACATCTACGATGACCGCGATGACGTCAACATGGTCGCAGCTGGCTACGCCGACAGACGCGACGATAACCGCAACAGCGGATACCGTAGCGGCGGATACCACGACTCCGGGAAAACCACGCAAGTGTGGCAACGCCGCAATCGCGATGAGGCACCCGCGACATCCATTGAGGACAAACTTTCCGGGCCATGTACGGTACACTTCTACATCGACAAGCATGATGGAAAGAAGAACTCCAGCCACCTCCTCAAGGATTGCCGCGAGTTCCTCAAGCTACACGAGGGATTGATTCGGATGAACCGCAACGCAGTCAAAAGAGGCTACGGAGCCGCTCCAGGCGCTGTGGCACATGGCGCTCCGCCACCACCACCTGGGCCACCCTCGAATGCAGCTGCGCCGGACCAGCACCACGGAGGCAAACCATACCCACGAGCCATGGGTACCATGATGATCCAAAAGGGACGCCCCTCGAATCGGTGCAGAAGGCCATCACTCGCCAAGTCAACCTGGCCACACACTCGCCACCATCTACCACTGAGACCTCAGCGGAAGCGAGTCCTGCATCACCTTCGACAAACGCGATCACCCGCCTCAAGTACCCCGTCCAGGCCATTGCCCCCTCATACTCGAGGCGCAAATCGGAGGCTTCGACAAGAGCCACGTCTTCATGGATGGCGGAAGCGGCATCAACCTTATATTCGCGAGTACCTTGCAAGCAATGAGGATCCCTCTAACTTGCCTGGAGGCCTTGGACACAACATTCCACGGCATCGTCCCAGGAAAAGGTGTATATCCCCTGGGCAAAATCAACCTCGACGTCATCTTCGGCACGCCGAAGAACTTCCGGCGCGAGCGCATCGACTTTGAGGTCGTCGACTGGCCCTCACAATACCACTACATCCTCGGACGTGTCGCGTTTGCTAGGTTCATGGTAGTACCGCACTACGCCTACTTGCAGATGAAAATGCCAGGTCCCAATGGCGTCATCACGATCAACGGGAGCTTCGAGAGATCCGACAGTTGCGACAGGGAATTCAACAGAATTTCCCAGTCCTTCGGCATGCAGGAAGAACTTGCAAGGCTAAAGGAGTCGACAGACAACAGTCTGCGCCCCCTGAGCCGGCCAAGCTCGCCCGATCTATCCTTCAACTCATCGGTGCACACAAAGAAAGTGCAGGTCCACCCATCGGATCCCGCCAAGATGACCCTCATCGCCAACAACTTGAGTCCCGCATAGAAACTCGCGATCGTCGAATTCCTCCGTGAGCACTGGGAAATTTTCGCCTGGTGTCTAGCGGACATGCTAGGCGTTCCCAGGGAATTCGCCGAGCACGCACTCAACGTCAACCCAAACACAAGGCTAGTCAAGCAAACAATACGGCGATTATCTGAGCCAAGAGCAAAAGCAGTCGGAATGGATATCAACAGACTCCTCGATGCCAAATTCATACGCGAGATTAAGGAGAGCACTTGGCTCGCCAACACGGTGCTGGTACCAAAAAAGGACACGGATATCCTACGGATGTGCGTGGACTTCACCTCTTTAAATAAGCACTGTCCAAAAGATCACTTCCCGCTACTGCGAATCGACCAGATCATCGACTCCATCGCGGGATGCGAACGCCTCTGCTTCCTCGACGCCTACTCAGGCTATAATCAAATTCGAATGAAGGAGGAAGATAAAGAAATAACAGCGTTTACAACGCCCTTCGGTGTGTTCTGCTACAACACAATGCCTTTCGGGCTAAAAAATACAAGAGCCACCTACCAGCGGTGCATGTAGGCTTGTCTCAAAGAGCAACTTGGTCGCAACATTCAAGTCTATGTCGACGACATAGTAATCAAGACCAAGGAGGAAGCCTCCCTAATCGATGATTTGCACGAAACCTTCACCAACCTCGACCGCTACTAGATCAAGCTCAATCCGGACAAATGCGTCGTTGGCATACCATCTGGGCAACTACTTGGGTACCTCATCTCCGCGAGGGGAATCGAGGCAAACGCGAAGAAAATAAAAGCCATACTGGCCATGGAGAAGCCCAAAAACATAAGGGGCGTCCAGTAGCTAGCTGGACAAATCGCGGCCCTTAGTCGATTCATCAGTCGGATGGGAGAAAAGGTACTGCCCTTCTACCAACTCCTCCGCAAAGCTGAAAAGTTCGAGTGGACCAATGAAGCGCAAGAAGCATACGACGACCTCAAGCGCCTGCTATCCACTTCACCAGTACTGGTGACCCCACGAGAAAGGGAACCACTGTTGTTGTATATCTCCACCACCAACCAGGTGGTCAGCACGGTACTTGTGGTCGAACGAGCCGAGGAAAACAAGGTCCACGGGGTGCAACGCCTAGTCTACTACCTCAGCGAGGTCCTCACGCCAACAAAACAGCGGTACCCGCACTACCAGAAGCTGGCGTATGGCGTCTTCATGACTGCCCGACGACTGCGCCATTACTTCCAGGAGCACCCAATCGTGGTGGTCAACGACGCCCCATTGGGGCATATCCTCAATAACCCCGACGCCACGGGACGAGTCGCGCTTTGGGGAATAGAATTGTCTCCACGAGACATTACATACGAAAAGCGTGACGCAATCAAGTCGCAAGTTCTTCCTGACTTCCTCATGCACTAGATGGAGAACCAGCTCCCTGACAAACCAGATATGTGCTACCTCTGGACAATGCACTTCGATGGATCCAAGCAGAAAGACGGAGCAGGTGCATGTGTCATACTGACATCACCTCAAGGGGACAAGCTGAAGTACATCCTGCGAATGCAGTTCACCGCCTCCAACAACGAAGCTGAATACGAGGCCCTGCTGCACGGGATGAGGATGGCAAAAGCTTGCGACGCCAAGAGGCTCATTATATACGGCGACTCCAAGTTGGTCGTCAACCAAACAATGCATGAGTGCGACGCACTGAATGACAACATGATCGCGTACCGTGACCTCTATGACACACTCGAAGGAGACTTCGACGGTTGCGAGCTGCGGCACGTAGGTCGCGAAAGCAATGAAGAGGCAGACGCACTCGCCAACATAGGCTCTACCTGCGCCCCCATACCACCTGGGGTATTTCTCGAGCGCATTTGCGAATGCTTCATCAAGCCAAAGGCCGCAGAGAAGAAAACAAGCGCAGCAACGAACTCGGGGGCTACGCCGCCCAATGAGTCAATGGCACTCGTTGACTTGGAGCTGGACACAGGACTCGAGGGACCAATGAGCGTCATGATGATTGAGCAATCTTGGACACAACCGTACATCACGTACCTCCTCAGCAAAAGGCTACCGGACGATCCGACTGATGCACGACACATCACGCGGTGATCCAAGGCATTCGTAGTTATCAACGGCGAACTATATAAACGCAGCATCACAGGAGTACTCCAACGATGCGTCTCCACGGCCGATGGAAGAGTTCTTCTCCTCGACATCCATAAGGGGACCTGCGGGCACCATGCCGGCAGTCACGCCCTCGTTGCTAAAGCTCTACGAGCTGGATTCTACCGGCTTACGGCCATGCGCGATGCCAAGGACATCGTCCAAAATGCAATGCTTGCCAACGATTCGTGGACAAGCCGCACACACCTAGCGCAGAACTCCGGCCAATTCCATTGGCCTGGCCCTTCATGCAATGGGGACTCGACATGGTTGGCAAACTCCTAAGGTCCTCACGAGAAGGCTACGTCTACCTCTTGGTCGCAATCGACAAATTCACCAAGTGGATTGAGGCCATGCCAGTGACCAACCAATCAGCGCACAACGCAGTTAAGTTCTTCGAATCCATCGTCTACCGCTTTGGAGTACCGCACAGCATCATCACCGACAACGGGACGAACTTCACATCCAAGGAGTTCCAAGAATTCTGCGAGAATCTAGGGATCAATATCAGCTACGCCTCGGTAGCACATCCACAGACCAACGGTCATGTGGAAAACGCAAACAGGCTCGTCTGCAGCGGCATCAAGAAGCGACTCCTCCGGCCACTCGAACAAGCCGCGTGTTGCTGGCCAGAAAAACTACAATCAGTACTCTGGAGCCTACGCACAACTCCAAACAGTACTACGGGCTACACACCATTCTTTATGGTGCACGGGGCCGAGGCAGTACTACCCACCGAGGTACGGTACAAGGCGCCGCGTGTGGTCGCTTACAGCGAACAAGAGTCATCCCTCGCACTCGAAGACTCCGTCGACCTCCTTGACGAGGCGAGGGAAATCGCCGCGAAAGATCAACGATCTACCAGCAGAACCTACGCAACTACCACAGTAGGAGGCTACGCCCCAGATCCTTTGTCGAAGGCGACCTGGTCCTGCGACTGAAGCAGCAGGGGCATCTCAAGCTCGAGTCCCCCTGGGAAGGACCATACGTGATTACAGAAGTAATCCCAGGTGGCGCCTATCGCTTTCAAAATTTAAAGACAGGAGTCGCATACTCCAACCCCTGGAACGTCGCACAACTACGACGCTTCTACCCTTAGTCGTTTTTCTTTTACATTACCAATAAGGCATTCAACCAAGGCTACTTAGCCACACATTGTACTTCGTACTGTCCTTCGAATAAATAAAGCTAAGTGCCCCAAAACTTTGTGTTTCCCCTTCATTTTTCCATAACTTATCTACTCGGGGGCTGCGCCACCCTATATATATATATATATTCTACGAACCAAAACGCGATATCCTGAGTAGCTGGCACATCAATCGAAACCCTTGACACAACATCGACCCAGCTGCAACGCACCTGACAGGTCGACAAGGGACTGAGATAAGAACATGGCTAGGCTAACGAAAAGGACTCGCATAGTGCAACACACTTACATGCTAACAAGCTCTTTATACATAATCGATAGTCAGTTATACACCATATACACGAACTTTCAACACTGGTACACTTATGTGTAGGATACAAATTAAGCCACTGCTGCAACAAAAGAACGTTGGTCTGCTCCTCGAAGAAATCGACGATCTCCTCCGCTGGGCGATCCACTGCCTGGTAGTGCGGCACCATATTCCAGGCAGAACATGCTGGTGGTGCAGGCGGCCTAGCCGCAATTGCCGCAACATCTACGTCAAGCCTATGCAGTCGCACCAGCGATAGAGTAGCCTTGGCACCAGCCACCAACTGTTGCCTTACACACTCGCGAACCGCAGTCAAGTCTTGGAACTTGGCAAGAAGGGCCAGCAGGCTTGAGGGAGCAACATCCAGCAGAAACATTGTCCGATAAATGTTCCTCAAACATGACTGCGACTTCTTCAGAAATTGCAGCACTCGTGATGCATGGTCCTGCAGGGTCACCAGCACAATCGCACGATCATGATCCACCCAGAAGTACCCACTCTCCTGAAGTTTCTCTTGGGTCAGATCATGCATGCGAATGACAATCCTATCCTTCTCATCCTGCGGATTGCACGCGCTGACAACTATTCAAAGCAACAACGGAAGCATCAGGACAGCACATCACTGCGAGTGGCTACAAAGGAAAAGATAAGAGTAAGCAAACTAACACTTAAATTGGTCGCCAAGCTGCATCATCTCCCCCAGCAGATACTGCTCTCGGGCGGTGACTTTCTCCGCCTTTGACCTCCATACATCCGCGTTACCACGGAGCACGGGCAACTCACGCTCCAGCTGCTTCACGCGGTCACGCAATCGCGAAAGCAGCGATAGTTCATCTACACTGGAGCGCGGCGGTGCCAAAGTATCATCAAGGGGCGGCGAGTCTTGAGTTTCCCTCAAAGGATCACTTGATGTACCCTACCACAGGCCAAGATAAAAGCAAATAAAACGATCAAATTGACACAAAGACAAAAGATTCAAGTGCATTCAAGACTAGCAAAAGTATCAGCAGATACACTAGCCAGTAGGCATGTTCTTAACAAAGGACACAAACTAATTAACTATTACAAAACTACTGAGGAGTGATTGGCTTCTTCGACTTCGACGGCTTCGGGGGCTTCATCGAGTCCGTGGTAGTATCGGATGCCACTGACTTTCCGCCAGCCCCTGATGCCGCAGCCTTTGCTGCCTTCTTGGCTCGATGCAGCTCCTCAGAGTACTTCGTAACCATGTTAATCAACTGTGGCCCATATTTGCCACATGCAGTCGCGAAGGGAGCGAAGACTACCTGCTGGCCGTCCGCACTAACGGGCATCGCCTTCGGCACCACGATAGGATCAATCTCGACTCCGTGGGCCTGCACCATGGCAAGTGACATGGACGCGCCAGCCGCACGGAGGGAGTTCTTGAAGCTTGACGGAACACCCCCAGTGAGAGACTCCACCAGCTCGTCCATGTTCTCGATTAGCTCAGCTTTGGGCATCAACTCCTCCCGGAGGCGACTGAGAACGCCCTTGGCCTTGGAAAGCATATCTTGAACGACGGTGTTGCGGTCCTCGACCGTTTAAAGCGCACCCACCAAAGCATCGTCGCAGCGGAGGGCCTGAGGATCGAAGCTCAAACCGCTAGCATTTGTACACAAGCCAACACACGGATATAAACATCAACGCCAACGGCAAACACTGAACAAGAGAACAACAATGATACCCAACCAAGGTACCTGAGAGGGCTCTGGCAATCGAGAAAAGCTGTTCTTCGAACAACTTCTCCCTGGACGCAATGAAGGCACGTAGATCCTCTTCACGCCTCTGTGCCTCGTCACGCGCCGCGATTGCCTCATCGCGACCCTTCACAACCGCGGTGAGTGTTTTCTCCAAGGTGGCGGTGTCACGCAGGAGGGCATTATGTTCAGCTACAAAACAAAAAAGGATTGACTATCAGTCGACTATATAAAAGGAGAAGAAGAAGAAGTGCAGGACACTCACTCTCAACCATGCGATGACGCGTCTCCAGCATTGCATGCTGGCGGCCCATCGCAAGCACTTTCTCCGCCAAGTGAGCGGCCTCCTTCATAAGGAGCTATCGCATAACAAAGGATCAGCAGAAGCCATCGACTGCAACATCAAAAAGAATAAAATCCTACACTTACATGATCCTCCAATGACTCCGAAGTCGTTTGGTGCGCAGTCATCCGGGTAACCATTCGATGCTCCCTGCATGAGGAGAACTGGAAGAGTTGTGCCCGGCGTGGGCCGCCAATGGAGGGGAAGGAGCACGCTCGACCTCTTTCTTGGCCCTCGGGGTCGCGACTCCTGATTCTTTCAAAAATTGGACGTCGCCAGAAGATGACGACGCCTCTTGACTACAAGACAAAATCCACATCAAGAAAAGGCAAATCCATAGACGAACCAACAAGGGCAAATCAGAGAAGAACAAACAAACTAGAGAACGTACCAATCAAACTTGTCAAAGTCAAAAGTGGGCTCCCCTGACTCTGACGAGGACTCCTTGGGTAGTCGCATCTTCTTGCAAGAGGATGGTGCCACGGCGCTCACAGGAATGGCAAGGATCGGCGACTCTGCACCAACACCTGCACCTTCCGGAGTCGAAGGAGACGACACATCGAAATCCTCGCTGCGCGAACGCTTGCGAGTATCCGGACTACCGGACTCGGGGGCTTCCTCCTCCACATCAGATGGGACGGTCGACTCTAACTCGTCCTCTTCCAAGGCTTTGCGAGGGATAATCCCCTCAGGAAGAGGGGGCATACAGGGTGACACCGCCCAATCCTGCTATAGACAACAAAATTAACACAAAGATAAGAAGTAGCAGAGAAGCAATCGACAAACTAAGCTATTGCGTAGCACAACTATACCTCAGGAGGAGGGTTAGCAGCATCAAACGGAGGAACAACTGGCTCACTGGGGAGTACATCCTTGATGGTGTACTTTGTGACCGGTCGAACCCTTTTGTCTACCTCACTCGCGGACATGCCATCGGCAGACACGCGAGTGGTATCGTCAACGCCAGTCCACTGAAACATGGGGTGGACTCTGGCCTGCAGGGGCTGGACGCGAAAACGCAGCCACGTGAGAATGAGGGCACAGCCTCCCTCCTCTTTGCCGATGCGACTCTTGAGGTCGCAGACGCGCTCGTACAGCACATCTGTCTCCGCGGACTCGCCAGGCATGACTACATTTTTCCAGGAGTGCCTTCTCTTGCACGGCGTCGCAGGATCGAAAGGTGCGAGTCCAAAGTGCTCCCTGTTAGCCTTCTCATCGCGGACATAGAACCACTTGTCCCTCCACCCTTGGACGGATGTTGTGAGCTTGATGTCGAAATAGGTGGCGAATGGGTCGAAGTGAATTCCGCAACCACCTACATCATAGACTAAGGAGCTAGATGCAGATTGGCGCTTCAACTTGAAGAGGCGCTTGAAGAGGCCAAAGTGCGGCTCGATTCCGAGCCAGCACTCGCAGAGGGTGATGAAGCAAGAGATGTGGAGGATAGAGTTCGGGGACAGCTAATGGAGCTGAAGCCCGTAAAAACAAAGGAGGCCCCTAAAGAAAGGATGCAGGGGCAAAGAAAGGCCACGAATGATGAATGCCAAAAACATCACTCGAAAACCAACGGGAGGAGAAGGAATTATCTCACCGCCAGGGACGCGCGCGTCGGCGACTGCGGCGGACAGCACTCCGTCTTGGCGAAGGAGATGAAGATCAGAGGATTTGATGATGGAGGGACGCCACGTGCCATTCGTGACGCGGGTGCCCGTGCCCTTCTTCTTCCCACCGGCGGCGGTGCTGGTACCCACGGCGGCGGAGCCGCCCTTCTTCTTCACCGCAGCAGCGGTAGACATAGAATCGGCCGCAGCACCTCCCTTCTTCTTACCCATTGCGCGGCGATGATGTGATAGAAGAAAATAGCTAGGAAATGCGTAGAACTGGTCCAGCGCCGCGGAGGAAAAGAGAGCAGAGAAAGCAATGGAGCAGTGGCAATAGCGATCAAGGCAGAAGATGAGCGAAAAGTAGATGTGAATTTTACCGTCGCAGCACCACTACTTAACCCCTGGAAGATGTAATCCAACGGCTCAGAAAAACCCTACTGGACGCGTGGCAAACATCGTGCTAGACACGTGGAGGAGTGGAAACGCGAACCGTCCCCCCACTGCTCCCATTACACGCGGAAATTGAGGAGCCACAGTTAAAATAAAGATTACGCACGCCCAGTCAAATCAAAGTCAGGGAGTAGGACCCACTGCTCGTCACGTCCCATCAAACTCGCTCACGCGGGAAACGGAGGTCATGAAATCGCTAGTACTGACGTCATCAAAGCTATGCAGCAGAAGACTTCGACTACTTTAGTCCTTGCTCGAGTCTTCGACTCCACCAAGCACTCGAGGGCTACTCCCATAGGGAGCGCTGGTCGTGCACCCTACGATTTTCCTTTCTTTTTCTTTTTCAGGAACATGGATAATCAAAGCAAACCCAACCACTCGAAGCATGGCTTGACTATGGACATGGGTTACTCCCATAGGGAGCGCTGGAAGCAAATTCGACTGAAACAAGCAAACAAAAGATGACAACAGTCGCAAAAGTTACTTAGTCCCTGCCTGAGTCTTTGACTCAACCAGGCACTCGGGGGCTACTCCCATAGGGAGTGCTGGTCGCGCACCCTATGATTATTTGTACAAAAAATTGTGTGTTGATAACATCCACACTCGAAGCTTATGGCGACACCACCTCATAATTTTTCCCTACAAAGAGATTGCGTCTCCTGGGTCACCCGAATCGTCTCCGCGATGATAAAATTCGGATGTCGCGCTTACAGCGTGAAGGTAAGACCTGAATAAGGCCTGGCAACGCATTTGCTGCATACTACCAGAAATATATCCGTGCCTACAAGTATGATGAATATGCCTTGACGGACGCATCGAGTGCTCACACCCATATAACTGGAATTCGACTCCTGTAAGACCTCCGCGGCTTGAGTCGAATTACACCAGCACTTTTCCGGATTCGAGTCTGGGGACTCGAGTTCGAGTAGATTGCATTGTTTCACCCTAAGGTGGTTAACTGATACCGATACATCGGTTAAATCAGGCACGCACATCAACAATCCCTATGACACAAACAAAGCAGTCGAAAATATACTCATTCATGCACTCGAAAGACTTCAAAAAGTCCCCAGTCGAATCTGTGATTCCACTGGGCACTCGGGGGCTACTGACATGGGTATACCCTGCAGGTACTCAAGCTTGGTATATACGGCCTGAATACAGTGGAAGCCCACGGTGTCGCCAAGGCCCAAGGGAGAACTCGAGTGACATACGGACTCTCGATTTCTTGAAGAACAAGAAGAAGCTAAAGATAGAAAGTTCAAAGGGGAAAACCCTAACCTGTAAATGACTCGACCTGCTACCCGAGACCTAGCCTATCTGTATAAAGGCTAGGAGGGGGTGGCGAGAAGGACACACGCAAACCTAGTTTCCACAACCCTCGCTAGATTGCATCTGCGCACCACTGTAATCTTCGATTCCTTCGATAGTTCCACGAGCAGACAACCAGGAGTAGGGACCTCTACGAGGCCTAAACCTAGGTAAATCTTTGAGTACCATGTGTACTTGTTTGCTAGCCGATAGATGTCTCCAGCGTCCCTCCTTCTCCAAAACCCAAGTCCATAACAATGGGCATTGATGAGTTAAACCCTCGTCAGCTGCTGTGCAGAGAAAGCTACTTCTCTGAGTTTGGATGTTTGGCAACTTGGCTGGCTATGGCTATATGCTAAGGAATTGTCTGTAATGTCCTTGTAATTCATATAACATGTATATTTCACTATTGAAGTCCATAAATGCATATGTCATTATTAAAATACCATATGTCACATAGTATTTTATCCAAAATATATATCCGACCATTACACAAAAAAAGATAGCATCATAATGAACATAGATACATACACACCGATCAAACCGATCATCTTCTTCTAGCATTGTACAATGCGGTAGCGATACGATCACGTGTTGAGTTCATGTCTACCGTGTGTAGTCCACTTGGAGCGGTATCACCGGCTGATGTTACTGATTGCCTTTGGACCTTAGGAAGGTAGTTCTCATCTGCATCACACCGATCAAACTGCTTGTCTCGTAAGTTGGAGTCTCTAATAAAATTATGAAGTGCTATGCAAGCAAGACAAATTCTTTTCTGTGTAACCAGACCATAAGAAGGAATATACTTCAATATGCGCCACTTGTTTTTCAAGATACCAAAGACACGCTCGATAGCATTCCGTAGCGATGAGTGTAGATAGTTGAAAATCTCTTCCCTATTTGTTGGTCTCCCTTCTCGACGGAAATCTGGTATGTGGTATGTGTTCTCCTTGAAAGGAGCCAAGAACCCTTTTTCTATTTGGATAACCAGAATCAACAAGGTAATATTGTTGGAGATATGCCCAAGAGGCAATAATAAAAGTGATTATTATTATATCTTTGTGTTTATGATGAATGTTTACATCCCATGCTATAATTGTATTATTAGGAAACACTGATACATGTGTGTTTTGTAAACATATAAGAGTCCCTAGTAAGCCTCTTGTTGAACTAGCTTGTTGATTAATTGATGATCATGGTTTCCTGATAATGGACATTAGGATGTGATTAATAACAAGGTCATATCATTAGGAGAATGATGTGATGGACACACACCCATAGTAAGCGTAGCATAAGATCAAGTCATTCAGTTCGTATTGTTGTAAGCTTTCAATCACATAGTAACCTATTCCTTCGACCATGAGGTTATGTTAATCACCATCACCGGATGAATACTTTGATGACATCAAACGCCGCTTCGTAACTGGGTGGTTATAAAAGTGTCATTGGGTATTCTGAAAGTATGTGTTGAAGCGCATGAACCAAGATTGGGATTTGTCCATCCATATGACGGATAGATATGCTCTGGGCCCTCTCGGTGGAATGTCATCTAGTTAGCTTGCAAGCATGTGACTAGGTCACAAGGGATGACATATCACGGAACGAGTAAAGAGTACTTATCAGTAACGAGGTAGAACTAGGTATGGAGATACCGACGATCAAACCTCGGATAAGTATAGTATCGCAAGACAAAGGGAATTAGTTTCGTATGTAAATGGTTCAATCGATCGCGAAGTCATCGTTGAATATGTGGGAGCCATTATGGATCTCCAGGTCCCGCTGATGGTTATTGATATGAGATGTGTCTCTATCATGTCTACATATTCACGAACCGTAGGGTGACACACTTAAGGTTCAAAGTTGTTTTAAGTAGATATGGAATGTGCGTTGGAGACCGAATGTTGTTCGGAGTCTCGGATTGGATTCGGGACATCACGAGGAGATCCGGAATGGTCCGGAGAATAATATTCATATATAGGAGATCATTTTATGAGATAGAAAATGTTCCAGAGTGTTTGTATGAGAGTTCTAGAAGGTTTCGGAATGTTCCGGAAGGTTCTGGAAGATATCTTGGAGTTTGCTTGAAAATCAAGATAGGGATCAGGGAGTCCCGGTGGGTCAAGATACGGATTCGTGGGGGAGGAGGACTCCTCCCCCCCCCCCCACCTCCAACCCGCCGACCTAGGGAGGAGAGGAGTCCTACAAGGACTCCCCTCCCCATGGCGCCATCCCCTCTTTAAATAGAGGGGCAGGGGGCGCCCCCTCCTCCCTTGCTCTCATAATCCCCAATCTCTGCCGCCTCTCTCCTCCACCATCTTCTGCATAGGCATAGGCGAAGCCCTGCAGAATTCTCTACTCCACCACCACCACCACGCCGTCGTGCTGCTGGGATTCCGTGGAGAAGATCTACTACCTCCGCTGCTCACTGGAACGGGGAGAGGAAGGTCTGCTTCGACTCCGCACGTGTGACCGACTGCGGAAGCGCTGCCGAATCGTGGCGCCGGAAGGATCGTCAACTTGACCAAGGGCGAAAGCGCTGCTGGAACGCGACGCCGGAAGGATCGTCTACTTGACCGAAGGCGGAAGCGCTGCTGGAACGCGACGCCGGAAGGATCGTCCACACGATCTTGAGATCGGCAAGTGATCGACTACATCAACCACGAGATCTAATCTCGTTAACACTTTCGGATCTACGAGGGTTAGTTCCCATCTATCTCGTTGCTCATGTCTAATAGATTAGATCTTGGCTTTTATCTAGATTAGATCTAGGTTTTGTTCGTTCTTGCGGTAAATTTTTTTTGTTTTTCATGCTACGAACCCATCAGTGGTATCAGAGCCGTATCTATGCGTAGATCTGTTGCACGAGTAGAACACAATGTTTTTGTGGGCGTTGATGCTTTTGTTGTCGGTGTCTTAGCGTGTACTTTGCATCTTGCGGCATGGTGGGATGAAGCGGCTCGGGCTAACATTACATGTCACCGCACATGAGACTTGCTCCACGCTTGACGTGCAACTTGCTTTGCACAAGTGGCTTTGCGGGTGTCTGTCTCTCCCACCATAGTTAAGATTCAATTTACAATGAGCATCTTGACAACACTTGTATCAATGTTGTGGTCCTTGTTCGTAGGTAAGGTCGGTCTTATGCGAAAGCCCCAAACCACGTAAAAATTGCAAAGAAAATTAGAGGCGTCTAACTTGTTTTTGCAGGGGTTCTGTGATGTGATATGGCGAACATGTGATTGTGATTGTATTTGATGTATGCAATGATCCTTGTTGTAATATGGCAACCGGCAGGAGCCTAATGGTTGTCTTTAATTCTGTTAAGACCTGCGTGTCTATTCATCTTGTAATAGCTTTATTCCAAGTAGTTGTAATAGTTGCTGGTGATGATGAACAACCATGAAGCTGCGCCACTGACCTTGACGCAATGCTGGTGATGATGGAGATCATGTTCGTGCTTTGAGATGGAAATCAAAGGCGCAAGAAGAAAAGGCCATATCATATCACACTTATTATGAATTGCCTGTGATGTTAATCCTTTATGCATCTTGTATTGCTTAGATCGCGACGGTAGCACTATAAGATGATCCCTCTCACTAAATATCAAGTAATAAAGTGTTCACCCTTAGTTGGCACCGTTGCTAAGACTCGTCGTTTTGAAGCATCTCGTGATGATCGGATGTGATAGATTCTACGTGTGCATACAACGGGTGCAAGCCAGATTTGCACATGCGGAAACTAAGGTTGTCTTGACGAGCCTAGCATGTACAGACATGGTCTCGGAACACGGAATACCGAAAGGTATAGCATGAGTCATATAATTGATATGATGAACATGAAGATTGTTCGCCAATGAAACTACATCTTCTCTCATGAAGGTCGGACTTGGTGTAGTGGACTTGGTTCGTGTAATCACTAAAACAATGTGAGGGATGTTGTTTTGAGTGGGAGTTCACCTAGTTAGTTTAATAATTAAATTTGAACTCAATTTGTCATAAACTTAGTCTAAACTACTTGCAAATTGTTGTAGATTATGGCGACCCCCTCCATCAATTTCAATGCGTTCCTAGAGAAAGAAAAGCTTAAAAATAATGGAAGCAATTTCACGGACTGGTTCCGTGGACTGAAGATCGTCCTCAGGGCTGGTCAGTTGACCTATGTGCTCGATGCACCG
This sequence comes from Avena eriantha, assembly GCA_910589775.1. Lineage (NCBI taxonomy): Eukaryota > Viridiplantae > Streptophyta > Magnoliopsida > Poales > Poaceae > Avena > Avena eriantha. The sequence continues at coordinate 399,486,377 of OU342745.1, forward strand.
CTAGGTGACCCACCTGCAGATAATGCCACCGATGACGAAAAGAATGTTTTCGCCACTCGGAAGAATCATTACTCCACAGTTCAGTGTGCCATCCTGTACAGTTTAGAAGCGGAGCTCCAACAGCGTTTTGAGCACCACGACCCGTTCGAGATCATTAAGGAGCTCAGGCTAATTTTTGAGACTCGCGCGGCCATGGAGAGCTATGAGGCCTCCGAGAAATTCTTTAACTGTAAGATGGAAGAAGGAAGCTCCGTTAGCGAGCACGTGCTCACCATGTCTGGGTACGCTAAGAAGCTCCAAGAGTTGGGAATATCGATTCCTAATGAATTGGGGATTCACCGTCTCCTTCAATCACTGCCACCAAGTTACAAGAACTTTGTGATGAACTACAACATGCACTGCATGAACAAGACGTTGCCTGAACTGTCGTCCATGCTGAAAACTGCTGAAGTGGAGATCAAGAAGGAGCGACAAGTGTTGATGGTCAATAAGACCACCAATTTCAAGAAACGGGGCAAGCCTAAGAACAAGGGCAACTTCAAGAAGGACGGCAAGAAAGCTGCCGCACCTGCTAAGAAGCCCAAGGCTGGTCCTAAACCTGAAACTGAGTGCTTCTACTGCAAGGGAGCTGGTCACTGGAAGCGTAACTGCCCCAAGTACTTGGCGGATCTGAAGAACGGCAACATCAAGAAGAAAGGTATATTTGATATATGTGTTATAGATGTGTATCTTACTAGTAATCGTAGTAGTGCCTGGGTATTTGATACTGGTTCGGTTGCTCATATTTGTAACTCGAAATAGGAGCTGCGGAATAAACGAAGACTGGCAAGAGACGAGGTGACGATGCGCGTTGGAAATGGCTCCAAGGTTGATGTGATCGCCGTCGGCACGCTCGCTCTACATCTACCTTCGGGATTAGTTTTAAATTTAAATAATTGTTATTTGGTACCTGCGTTAAGCATGAACATTATATCTGGATCCTGTTTATTGCGAGACGGTTACTCTTTTAAGTCTGAGAATAAAGGTTGTTCGATTTATATGAGTAATATCTTTTATGGTAATGCACTTGAGATGAATGGTTTATTCTTACTGAATCTCGATAGTAGTGATACACATGTTCACAACATAGATGCTAAACGAATTAAATTGAATGATAATTCTACATACATGTGGCACTGTCGTCTTGGTCACATTGGAGTGAAGCGTATGAAGAAACTCCATTTAGATGGACTTCTTGAATCACTTGATTTTGAATCACTTGAAAGATGCGAAGCATGTCTAATGGGAAAAATGACTAAGACTCCATTCTCTGGTACAATGGAGCGAGCTACAGACTTATTGGAAATAATACATACCGATGTGTGCGGTCCAATGAGTGTAGCATCGTGTGGTGGATATCGTTATGTTCTCACTTTCACGGATGACTTGAGTAGATATGGGTATGTCTACTTCATGAAACATAAGTCCGAACCTTTCGAGAAGTTTAAGGAATTTCAAAGTGAAGTGGAGAATCATCGTAACAAGAAGATTAAATTTCTGCATTCTGATCGCGGAGGTGAATATCTGAGTTACGAGTTTGGCATGCATTTAAAGAAATGTGGAATACTTTCACAGTTGACACCGCCGGGAACACCGCAGCGTAATGGTGTGTCCGAACGTCGTAATCGAACTCTCTTAGATATGGTTCGGTCTATGATGTCTCTTACAGATTTACCATTATCATTTTGGGGCTATGCATTAGAGACAGCCGCATTCACTTTAAATAGGGCACCATCTAAATCCGTTGAAACGACACCGTACGAATTGTGGTTTGGTAAGAAACCTAAGTTGTCGTTCCTTAAAGTTTGGGGTTGCGAAGCTTACGTAAAGAAGTTACAACCTGATAAGCTAGAACCCAAAGCGGAGAAATGCGTCTTCATAGGATACCCTAAAGAAACGATTGGGTATACCTTCTATCATAGATCCGAAGGCAAAGTTTTCGTTGCCAAGAATGGATCCTTTCTTGAGAAGGAGTTTCTCTCGAAAGAAGTGACTAGAAGGAAAGTAGGACTCGATGAGGTTATTGAACCTTCTCTCGGATTTGAGAGTAGCGCAGCACCGGAAGATGTTTTGGTGCCGTCTGCACCAATTGAAGAGGAAGCTAATGATAATGATCATGAAACTTCGAACGAAGTTACTACTGAACCTCGCAGGTCAACGAGGATTCGTACCACTCCTGATTGGTATGACTCTGCCTTGAACGTCATGTTGGTGGACAACGATGATGACCCTGCGACGTATGAAGAAGCTATGGTGAGCCCAGATTCCGACAAATGGCTAGAAGCCATGAAATCCGAAATGGGATCCATGTACGAAAACCAAGTGTGGACTTTGGTGGACTTACCGGATGGCCGTAAGGCTGTCGAGAACAAATGGATTTTCAAGAGAAAAACAGATGCTGATGGTAATGTTACCGTCTATAAAGCTCGACTTGTCGCGAAAGGGTTCCGACAAATTCAAGGAGTTGACTATGATGAGACATTCTCACCAGTAGCGAAGCTAAAATCTCTGAGGATTTTGTTAGCAATTGCTACACATTTTGATTATGAGATTTGGCAGATGGATGTCAAAACGGCGTTCCTTAATGGTGACATTGAGGAAGAGTTGTATATGGTACAACCCAAAGGTTTTGTCGATCCTAAAGATGCTGACAAGGTATGCAAACTTCAGCGCTCCATTTATGGACTGAAGCAAGCATCCCGTAGTTGGAGTCAACGTTTTGATAAAGTAATCAAAAACTTTGGATTTATACAAACTTATGGAGAAGCTTGTATTTACAAGAAAGTGAGTGGGAGCTCTGTAGCATTCCTAGTACTGTATGTAGATGACATATTGTTGATTGGGAATGATATAGAACTTCTTAATAGCGTCAAAACCTATTTGAATAATAGTTTTTCAATGAAGGATCTTGGCGAAGCGGCATACATTCTAGGCATCAAGATTTATAGAGATAGATCAAGACGCCTAATAGGGCTTTCACAAAGTACATACTTGGACAAAGTTCTAAAGAAGTTTAGAATGGAAGATAGCAAGAAAGGGTTCGTGCCCATGTTGTCAGGTAAGACCTTGAGTAAAACTCAAAGTCCAGCTACGGCAGAAGATAGAGAGAAAATGAATAAAATTCCCTATGCCTCGGCCATAGGTTCTATCATGTATGCCATGCTGTGTACAAGACCGGATATAGCACATGCTGTTAGTTTGACTAGCAGATATCAAAGTGATCCTAGAGAGGAACACTGGACAGCGGTCAAGAATATCCTAAAGTACCTAAATAGGACTAAGGATATGGTTCTTTCTTATGGAGGTGATGAACAGCTTGTTGTAAACGGTTACACCGATGCTAGTTGGAACACCGATCCGGATGACTCAAAGTCACAGTCGGGTTACGTATTTATTTTGAATGGTGCTGCAGTGAGCTGGAGGAGTGCGAAGCAAAGCGTTGTGGCGAAATCTTCAATTGAATCGGAATACATAGCTGCTTCGGAGGCTGCACAAGAAGCCGTTTGGATGAAGGAATTCATTACTGAACTCGGCGTGGTTCCCAGTGCGTTGGACCCGATGGCCATCTACTGTGACAACACAGGTGCCATAGCTAATGCGCAGGAGCCAAGGTCACATAGCAAGCTGAAGCACATCAAGCTACGTTTCCACGCTATTCGCGAGTATGTCCGAGATGGTGACATAAAGATTTGCAAAGTACACACTGATCTGAATGTGGCAGATCTGTTGACTAAACCTCTCTCTAGGGCAAAGCATGACCAACACCAAAACGCCATGGGTGTTCGGTATATTACCATGTAATCTAGATTATTGACTCTAGTGCAAGTGGGAGACTATTGGAGATATGCCCAAGAGGCAATAATAAAAGTGATTATTATTATATCTTTGTGTTTATGATGAATCTTTACATCCCATGCTATAATTGTATTATTAGGAAACACTGATACATGTGTGTTTTTGTAAACATATAAGAGTCCCTAGTAAGCCTCTTGTTGAACTAGCTTGTTGATTAATTGATGATCATGGTTTCCTGATCATGGACATTAGGATGTGATTAATAACAAGGTCATATCATTAGGAGAATGATGTGATGGACACACACCCATAGTAAGCGTAGCATAAGATCAAGTCATTAAGTTCGTATTGCTGTAAGCTTTCAATCACATAGTAACCTATTCCTTCGACCATGAGGTATGTTAATCACCATCACCGGATGAATACTTTGATGACATCAAACGCCGCTTCGTAACTGGGTGGTTATAAAAGTGTCATTGGGTATTCTGAAAGTATGTGTTGAAGCGCATGAACCAAGATTGGGATTTGTCCATCCATATGACGGATAGATATGCTCTAGGCCCTCTCGGTGGAATGTCATCTAGTTAGCTTGCAAGCATGTGACTAGGTCACAAGGGATGACATATCACGGAACGAGTAAAGAGTACTTATCAGTAACGAGGTAGAACTAGGTATGGAGATACCGACAATCAAACCTCGGATAAGTATAGTATCGCAAGACAAAGGGAATTAGTTTCGTATGTAAATGGTTCAATCGATCGCGAAGTCATCGTTGAGTATGTGGGAGCCATTATGGATCTCTAGGTCCCGCTGATGGTTATTGATATGAGATGTGTCTCTATCATGTCTACATATTCACGAACCGTAGGGTGACACACTTAAGGTTCGAAGTTGTTTTAAGTAGATATGGAATGTGCGTTGGAGACCGAATGTTGTTCGGAGTCTCGGATTGGATTCGGGACATCACGAGGAGATCCGGAATGGTCCGGAGAATAAGATTCATATATAGGAGATCATTTTATGAGATAGAAAATGTTCCAGAGTGTTTGTATGAGAGTTCTAGAAGGTTTCAGAATGTTCCGGAAGGTTCTGGAAGATATCTTGGAGTTTGCTTGAAAATCAAGATAGGGATCAAGGAGTCCTAGTGGGTCAAGATACGGATTCGTGGGGGAGGAGGACTCCTCCCCCCCACCTCCAACCCGCCGGCCTAGGGAGGAGAGGAGTCCTACAAGGACTCCCCTCCCCATGGCGCCATCCCCTCTTTAAATAGAGGGGCAGGGGGCGCCCCCTCCTCCCTTGCTCTCATAATCCCCAATCTCTGCCGCCTCTCTCCTCCACCATCTTCTGCACAGGCATAGGCGAAGCCCTGCAGAATTCTCTACTCCACCACCACCATCACACCGTCGTGCTGCTGGGATTCCGTGGAGAAGATCTACTACCTCCGCTGCTCGCTGGAACGGGGAGAGGAAGGTCTGCTTCGACTCCGCACGTGTGACCGACTGCGGAAGCGCTGCCGAATCATGGCGCCAGAAGGATCGTCAACTTGACCAAGGGCGGAAGCGCTGCTGGAACGCGACGCCGAAAGGATCGTCTACTTGACCGAAGGCGGAAGCGCTGCTGGAACGCGACGCCGGAAGGATCGTCCACACGATCTTGAGATCGGCAAGTGATCGACTACATCAACCACGAGATCTAATCTCGTTAACACTTTCGGATCTACGAGGGTTAGTTCCCATCTATCTCGTTGCTCATGTCTAATAGATTAGATCTTGGCTTTTATCTAGATTAGATCTAGGTTTTGTTTGTTCTTGCGGTAATTTTTTTTTGTTTTCCATGCTACGAACCCATCAAATATGTATCTGCATATAAACAAAAAAAAATCAAACAACAACGACAATGTATTTGTAACTATGTGTGTACCATGTAGACAAAGATATAGAATATTACCACCAGGAAGGGTCGAGAACTGTAGTGGATACTTCTCAATAGCGCGTTGTAGAATGCGTGTATCATGTGCCGAACCAGGCCATCCAGCAACAACAAAGGTGAATCTTAAATCAAAGTCACATATCACCAGAATATTCTGTGATGTATAACCATGCCTTCCTATATGGTTAACCGCCTCTTCTGCAGGTACTTCAACTGGAATGTGCGACCCATCTATGGCGCCAATGGCATATTTGAAATGAGGCCAAAAGCGTGCATCTTGAAGTCTTGGATCCACATCCTTGAAATTCCGATCTACTGGCTTTATGTTTTCCTTACCCAACTTATTCAAGCAATTCAAAACCATGTGGAACTTCCTATGAATTGTTTCGGTTGAACGACTAAAATGGTTCTCAACTTGGCTAAATGATTGTGGTCCTCCAACCATCCATAGAAACATAGCTAGGCATTCAACATATGACATGTCTCTAGTTGACACTAACCCATATCGAGAAACTAGAAGGTTATGCAATTCGTGAAACACATCAGGGTACATTCTAAACATTTTGTAACATATTTTCCTATTTCCAAGTTGTTCATTCACCCATTCAAGCCTAGTTTGCTCCGGAATCCTCCTAGGTTCTTTATTCAAGTACTTCTGGCTATAGAGATTACCATAGTACCCCAACACGGCAAGGTCATGCGCCATTCCGAGCAACTGCCGCGTCCTTTCTAGTTCGTACTCACGATCATCGTCACCATCATCCATCTGCAAAGAGAAAATAAGAACATGTCAAAATGCTTCGAACATTAATTTAATAGACATGCATCAATCAACGAATGCTTCACACACTAATTTACTAGACATGCCTCAATCAACAGGTAGTCTCACCAAATAATATCCATAATGGTACATGAATCGAATAATAACTAGTAGTTTTACAATCATCACAAATAGTCCCGACCAAATAAATAAGAAAGGAATAATAACCAGTAGTCTCTAATACATGGTACGCATAAGATCTGTAATGATAATAAATAAATGGTGCACACACTACTTGTTCATCTCATCGTGTGTCCTCTGGAGCCAATCAAGCCTGCCCTCAGTTGTTGCAAATGCTGCAAACACCTCTCTCTGATCCTTGTTCATAGCTAGCTTGCCCGCAGTGTACATAATAGCAGTTCCTTCAAGCACTCCACAATCTCGAACCATCCCTAAAAATTCCTTCATAGTTGGGACCTCATCACCTTTGCTGCAAGAACTGCCTTCGGTGTGCCTTGACACAATTGTGTCCAGTGCATTGCTGTAAGCCGAGAAAAAAATCTTTCTCTGCATGCTTGCGCTTCCCTGTTATCTTTGAGGAATCCTTCTCATCATCAAGCATTATTAGAGCTTCCTTGCCAGATCCTTCTTCCTCACCTGCAATGGCAGCTGATTCTCTAGTGACATGAGCCTTCCTGAACATAACATCTTGTTGCTCCAAGTTGGCAGGTGGACCATTCCTAAACTTTGCATGGTCAGGGTGAATCTGAAAATAAAAAAATTATGGAGATATGAGTCCAATGATCATAATAACAATACAAAAGAAAAGGCAAGTAAAGACATGATAACTTACAGCTATGTGATTCTTCCACCAATCATCATCTGCATCCATAGTTTTTGCTCTAGGAACCCAACCTAGCCCGGTCTCATTTTGCAATTCCATCCACCCCGTGTAATCCTTCTTCAAAGAATCCCATTTGTTCTTGAATTGCTTTTGTGTTCTTCTTTCCCTTGTTTTCGCAGCAAAATTGTCCCCAAGGTTTTTGTAACCCTTTCTACTCAAGCAACCCCCGTCCCTATTGTTTCCATTCACTTCCTCCATGCAAATATCACAGAAAACTCTAGTGTGGTATGCATCCCAAACCGCCTTCGACATTGCAAAGTAATACCAAGCTATAGCAGAAAAAAATTACTTCAATACCACCACACAACCTCACAGTACTAGCAGCAGTAGCATATGTCAACCAAACGTTCATTTTACAACATCTAGCTACTATAAAATTTCGAGGAGTAGCACATCACACAATACATTAAGCAAACTTCTAGCACATCACGCAATACATCAGGAAATTTTGGAGCAATACCATATGAGCTAAATTACGAGCAGTAGCATCACCTTTCCCGTGAACAAATTTCGAACTAAATTTCCAGCAGTAGCTGGTACATCAAGCAATACATCAAAATTATTCATGGACAGTGGTATCACCTGTCTTGTGACGAGGTCGGCGGCGGGAGGGAGAGGCTCGGCGGCGGGAGGGAAGCACCGTGCTCGGGAGGGAGAGGCTCGGCGGTGGGAGGGAGCACCATGCTCGGGAGGGAGAGGCTTGGCGGCGAGGGAAGCTCCACGGTCGAGAGGAATCGTCGGCGGGGCAAGCTATGGCGGCAGGGGAGGAGGTCGGGCGGCGGGGCAACCTATGGCGGCGGGGGAGGAGATCGGGCAGCGGCTTATCCTCTGGCAGCGAGCAGCGAGCAGCTCGAACCCTACGTATGAGCCAGGAGTTGGGTCGGGGTGTTGTTTCGTTGGGATCTTTTTTTCTTTTGGGCTAGGATTTTGCTCGGGGTCACACGGGCTGCAACGCTGGTGGCATCTCGTCGGTAATTTTGGACCAAAACGATTCGCGGTCTGCGGGACGTGCTTCCCGGGATCACCTGTTTTGCCCACTGCTTTGGCCGAAGCCCAACGTGCAGCCAGCCCGTTTGGCTAGTTTTTCTGGCTTTTTCCACTGGAAAGCTGCTAAAAGCCCAAACAAACAGTGCCTTAAATAGAATGATAGATTCACCATTCACCACTACCACTTTTTCTTAGGTAGAGAGAGGTTATCCGACTGGGTTGGGTTCTCTAATTTTAGAGAACAGAGAGAGACAGATGCGTGTGTTGGCTTCTTAGAGTTTAGAGAAATAAAAGAGACGGAATGAGATTCATTGGCATTCAGAATTAATTCATACAAAGTTTATCTACACATTGCTACTGATTATTGCTTCTACTTTGTCTTGTTGTTGTAGTATGGTTAGCTGATCGTTGTTGTCATGTCAATTTTGTACATATGGAAAGGTTTTAGATGTAATGCCCACATCCCTAATACTACCTCTGTTTAAAAATATAAGAGATTGGCTAATAAGGCTATTTAAAACGTTTTATATTATGAAATAGTGGTAGTAAACTATATTATGAAATGGTGGTAGTAGTTTACTTTTGTGTCAACTTTGCTGCTGTCGATATGGAGTATTAGAGATTGTTCAGTTACTGTCTTTTGTGTTTCCATGGTTATATAATGATATTGTTTTTATTGAGTCAGTTCTCTTCCTTCTCTTTATGTTGATTTTCGTCTTTTATAAAGTGACAAGTTGAATGCTTACAATCTCCCTTGCTTGTTAGTTTTAGGAAATCCAAAATGGCAGTTGTTTGAACTCCCAACACCATGGGCTCCCTCACTAAACATGCCACTTTGGATCAGTACACTGCTATCTTCTTCAGTTTCTCCTATACATATTCTCTTCAACTTTAAGGTATACTAGGTGGACATGCGCGCTCCGCGCCGTCTACAGTCTATTTATTAGAGCGTGGTAGGTATATTATATTCACTACAGGTAACATATTTTATTTTCTTTATGTTACTATAAATTAAATATATGAGCATGTGCGGGGTTGAGTGTTTTATTTGGTAGAAAATGTGTCATTTATGTGTTATACATGTCTGAAACTGAGAGATCTGACCTTAGGTGCAAGAAGTGGGCCCTTATTTCATATCGAAGCTCATAAGCAACATAACGATATCAGTGTTTCTTGAAGTAAACAAAAAGGTATATCGAGCAAAGTTCAAACGAAAATACATCGAGCAAAAAACCAATTTCAGTACCACAAGAAACTGGCATGTTATATGATTAAGGTAAAAAAAATAACGACGTTAAAACAAGCTAAATTATGAAGATCACACGGTTATTCGATTGTTCAAAATCGATGCTTGCAATTATTTGGATTGCAGAGCTCCAAGGGAAGGCATAAATTTGTATTCAATACTTGTAAGTGGCTGGATTGCTAAATGATTAGTTTAGTAAATATAGACAACCAGATTACCTATATACTAATTCTATACAGGATTTATACTTGATATCCAAATTATTCTCTGATTCAATAAAATTTAAAAGAGAAGGTATGGCTAGAAGTTGTCACGAATATTTACATAAAAGTAAGATCTAATATGCAATCAAGTTTAATAATTTCTGTACATCAAAATAAAAAATAGAAGTTATGACATTTATTTTAGACCTAGTTAGTCGATCGAACCCACTTGTTCATTAATCATAGAGCATGCTCCAAGTCAAGGACACTGATTTTTTTGTTAACTCGTGTAGAAATGGTAGAACAATGTAGAACATGTATCAATTTACACAAGCATCTCATGTATTCTCGAGATATGCTAATATATTCAAAAGCAAGTTGCAGGGCCTAAGAGGGACCAAAATCAGCTTGTTCTTCTTTCAGGAATACATACATGTTAATTGTTAAAGTCACATGAAACACGACCATTTCTCGGAAGGCGTGACCATTTCTCACATGTTAGCGCTCCACGCTTTCCGTTCAGCGATTCTTCCGTCCGGTTACTATAGATTCCGGGTTCTGGTTAATCGCTCTACGTCGCGTCGTCACATGCCTTCTCCTTTTCAATTCCTTGTTTCCGCCATCCATCCCTGATTTTTTCAGTCGAAGCGGTGAGGATGATGCGACTTCTTCATGTAGTCCCGCATAGGAGCGTCTCTACCCGCGCCGCCCCCTCTCTCACCCCGACGGTCCACGCGCTCACCTCCTCCTTATCTTCCTCACCATCGGCAAAGCGTGGCGCCGGGTGAGTGCGCGAGGTCGGCGACGATGTTAAATCAATATTGGGCAGGTTCGAGGCGGAGAAGCAGAGGCGACTGACGCTGGATGCGGGAGCTAGACGGGAGACGGTTGCTTTGTGAGTGGAGGGTGCGGAGGTAGCAGAGGTAAGAGGGAGAGCTCCGGAGTGGAGGGGGCGGCGCAGGTTGCTGAGGGAGATGGAGGAGGGGTTGGGATGGACGAGAGCTCGGGTGGAGGGGAAGGGATCGGGATCAGAATGGGGTGGGGGTGGGGATGAGGACAGGAGGGACTAGCTTCTAAAACTTCGGTCAACACCTGAAACTGTACGGTTGAGATGACTCAGAGTGAAGATCAGACGACCAAAAACATGCGCGCGGGTAGATGGCCTTAGATGGCTCTCTTTTATTCGTGCTTAAGCTATAGTATAATTGTTGATCATCCTTTTTCTGCATCTCATGAGCGAATTGAGTACATTGAAAGGGATCAATGTGAATATTATCTTGATGATGAATACAAGGAGGTCCAAGATGCTTTGTTAAACCTTGACCCTGATACAAGTCCTTCAATCGTGCTCAAGAAGACTCTATCGTGTTCTTATCCAAACTTGTCATTTAATGAAGCTCTTCATAAGGAAAGTGAGAAGCTCTAGGTGGAGCTTCAAAGATCACAAAGCAACATGGACAAGGGCCAACGTGAGGTTATTCATCACCTGCTTGGAGTAACTAGAACTGTGGCAAGTTCTATTCCATAGGAAAGTACAGGTGCAAAGGTTACCAAGAAAACCAATTCAAATTGCACAAAAGCTAATGAAGACGGTGCAAAATCGTATGATGATGAATCTCCAAAGAAGCAAAAAGGTGTAGTAAATTCAGCTTTATCATTTTGGTGCTTATTTATTATGGTGTATGTTCATAGAACTAAAAAATAACAAACCATTTTTGTAGTCATGAATTTGTATGCCTTGTTTTAGAATATAAAATGTGTTATATGGTAGATTCGGTGCTACACTACCAGACTCGATAAAATAGTTACGAACTATTTTAATAAAATATGTCACTCATATTGATAATCAGTTTTAGCGTGCATGTGGAATATACTCTGCAATGATCAGCTCTCGATGAGGTTTTACAAAGCTGACAAGAACTATTGATTCTGGAGATTGTTAGATTGTTAAATCATGTAGTTTTTCACAATTCTTTTTATGGTAGATGCTAGCATCGTGATAAGGAAAGCTTTGTCCTATAAGGAAAACTGATTTTCCGCAATAGTGAAATTCACCATGCTCTAAAAAATATTCAAATTAAAACCATAGAAATGTAGAGGCACATGTGCTATCTATGCCTAATAATAATACCATAAATATTTCTCCTTCATCCGTTAGATGCTTCCGTCTTCCTTCGTTTTGTACATCATTGGAATTTTGCATTTTCGCTCCTCAATTTTATGTGACTTAACTCCTAACCGCCGCACCGACCTCTACGCCTCGCAAGGTCCTGTTGTGTCCGACCATATATCGACCCCTCCCTCCGTCCTCAACCTATTCTCTCTCCCCACATCGTCAGCTCCCTCGGTGCCGAAGGGAGGTCCAGTTATGATGTTTTTATTTCTATTTTGAGAGGATTAATGTGCATTGCAATAAGAGAACTAAGTTAAAGCAAAAACTAAAATATTTCAAAATGGTACAAACCCAAAACCAAAGTTTAATATAAGAATTTTTTAGTGCTAAAAATTACATCATATTGTTTTCTAGGTTTAGGAGAACATAATGAATTGTTTTAGGACCGTCGCAATGCATGGGCACTTCTCCTAGTAGATTCTAAAGAATGATGTTTGTGTAATCACATGGCAAAAAACGTGTGTCTGCCTCTCGTTTTGTATCTATCATGTTCATGATGTTTTCGTAGCTCATGAGACTTTCATGGTTGTGGGTTGCAGCCATCGATATCTGTACATCCAACACCATTGTTGCCGGAGTAGCACCTTGGTGTTTAGATCATAAGGGTTGTGCTAAACTATTGACTACATGTTTCACTTTTTACGTACAACTATCTTTGTTACATCATTGTTGTTTATGGAAATTCACTTTAGCTTGTAGGTGGCGGGTGCCCTCTTTTATTGTGAAAAGAAAACCGTAATTAGATCTTCATTATGTTGTGGAAAGGCACATTCTTCCATACTAACAACAAAGGAATTCGGTTTCCTCAAGTAAATTTCGAGGGGCTAAATTTTTTAGGTAAGCCGTGTTTAAATAGTCAGTGAGTAAATAAATTCTAGAGCCGTAGCAATGCATGGACATTCAACTACTAAAAATAATAACATGAAACATTCAGGTTAAATAGCACAGTTTGCTTCGAAAGGAAGAGGTAGAGAAAGTTTGCATCCAAACAAAAACAATAGTTTCATCGGGATTGCACCAAATTAAAACTAGGGACCATCGTCACTTCCTCCGCTTGTCGAAGCAGTACCAGCAGCAGCAACAATAGCATCAGTAGTGGAAGCAACAGCTTTAGCAGTAGCGGTAGTTGTAGCTGCTCTTCTTCCTTGCATGATCTCTGCCCTCCTCATCTCCCGCCACTCTAGCTTGAGAGGATCAATTGTTTGTGCTTGGATACATCATCATGATTGCGTTCTCCTCGACTATGATTCTTACCCTTGTCTTTGCCTCCTCGAGATGGATCCTACGTTCCGAACTTCACCTTGCACCTCTCATCTTCTTTTATTTGTAGCCACCTCAACCTCTTATCTCCTTGCTTCTCGGTCAATTGCATTCTTGCCTACAATTCTTGGGATGCAAATGGCTGCTTGGACTTCATCATCTCATCTATCCTCTCCCTCATTCTCTCTTGTTCCACCTTCCTCTTTAACTCTGCCTTCACCTTCTTCGTTCCATCCTTCCTTCCTCTTTTGGTGGATGTCGGCTCATCATCTCCATCAACGTCATCATCCAAACTAATTGCGCCTCCTTTTTTGGTGGAGGTGAAGGTGGAGGTGCCTCTTGATCTCGTAACACCCATTTTGGACTATGCTCAAGAAACATCCAACAATGGAGTAGAGTGAACGACTTTTTTTGGATGCGGACATATCCTTGTACCTCTCTTGTGTTATCCAATCCTAGTTAACAACAATCGAGACAAATATGACCAAAAACACAAATAAACTAGCAAAAACATGGCACTAATTAAAGAGAAGGCAAACTCACACATGGTCATCATTATTGATACCACTTGTTATTTATCTTTCAAGAATATTCAGTACAATGTTTATGATTGTTGATCCAATCATGTGTGAGTAGTCCTCACGGGGTGAGGGATGATGCCTAGCCTCGTAGCTACATGTGCATCTTTTAGTATGGGATAAATTGTATTCCTGAAGTAATCTATCTAGATGTATATTTGTCTCTTGTCTTTGCCTCGATCCTAGAACTTATCAGGTACCCCAAGACCTCGAAGATCAGTAAAGGTATAAATGTTAGAGTACAGTTGACCCGAAAACCGTGACGTGAAAGTTGGTGAGAGTAGGGGGTACCAAAGAGGAAAGATATTGTCTAGGGAATAACAGTGGCATCACAAAGCATAATGCTTTGGCCTGTTTATCTTAATAACTGCTGAAATTCTAACAAGCACTAAGTGGTCTGACAATGAATCCATAGTGTTGCAGCGGTAGGCTATGGTGTTATCAGGATGCATCGTCCACTTAAATACTTGAGTATATGATTATGTTCTTATACATATTTGTGTTTATCATTATCCTTTGTATCCCATATTTGTGTGCACAGCTGCAGGTGAAACCTCGAGCCCATGTCTTATCTCCATCAAGATCAAACCCCGATAAAAACAATGTTCTGATCAAGTAAACACAGATTTTACGAGTTCTCCAGCTCTTGTCTGAATTAAACTTTACGCCAAGAAAAAGCTTCCTTAAGATTCGATAAAACTAGATCTACTAGGTAAAAAGCAATACATACTACATATGTAATCCCGATCGAAGGTATCACCTCTACTATCAAGCGGGGGACTACGCTAAGTCTTCATAGTACCACAACGCCAGCCTGGGAGGTGACACTCATCCTACATCTGGATGTGCCAAGGGTTGTCCGCCAAGATTCTCTGGGTACCATCCATAGCTACCTCACTTTTGTATGGCAGCCATATAAGAAGATTAGTCTCGAGTCAACCAAGACTAGCTACACACAACACTCGAGGGGGCAAGTGAGGCGGTATTTTAGCGCCGGTTATAGTTGGACCAATCATATAGTTAATCGACTTTTTTCCAATTAAATTCATATTGAGAAACCTGTCTCACAGCCTTATCCTACCCAGAATTGCATTCGTGGCTATAAGAAAAGGAATTAAGTCTTTAAAAATACCTAGTTTGAAAAGATCTTTATCCTATTGGGATTTCCAACGGTCAGGTAGAAAGAAAGAATACAAGAAGTCCTAATATATCCTTATTAGAAGTTATGG
Organism: Avena eriantha; assembly: GCA_910589775.1. Taxonomy (NCBI): domain Eukaryota; kingdom Viridiplantae; phylum Streptophyta; class Magnoliopsida; order Poales; family Poaceae; genus Avena; species Avena eriantha. The sequence goes on from OU342745.1 coordinate 399,501,480, forward strand.
TCATGATAATAATAAACATTCAATAAAGTATAGTTTAAATATACAAGAATCCTATTTTGATTCATACCAATTATGTATTTAGTTGACATTTCCTGATAAATAGGGAATTTATAATGTTCTAAAATTTGGAGAGGACAGTACATACAAAATCAATATGCACTAAACTTCATAAATTTTAATATGCGCCAAATTTTACCATTCATAATTTAGAAAATAGTCATAAAATAGATTGGCACGTCAAAATTATAAGTATATATAAGGCTCATGTGTGAGAAATTATCCAAACATTCCAGCAAGGAGCGAAATATATCTGAAGTTACCATAGAGCAGCAACCTACCAACATACAATCCACACCTTCAGAAACTCCACTATCGTTGAGATGGAAGAGGTCGCAGTTATGATTGTTGGCGCAGGGCCAGCGGGCCTCGCGACAGCAGCGTGTCTTAGCCAATTCTCCATCCCCTATGTCATTGTTGAGCGTGAGAATTGCAGCGCATCACTATGGCGCAACCGCACTTATGATCGCCTCAAGCTACATCTTGCTAAGGAGTTTTGTGAGTTGCCACACATGTCTTACCCAGTAGATTCCCTAACATACATACCAAAAAACACTTTTGTCAGGTACTTGGATGACTATATTGAGTGTTTCAATATTCAACCGAGGTATGTCACTATTGTTGAGTCATCCACATATGACATAAATGGGAAATGTTGGACCGTTATAGCGCGTGACGTGGAGAAATGCACGGTAGTAAACTACATGGCGAGTTTTCTTGTTGTGGCAAGTGGTGCAAATAGTGCAGAGAATATTTCTATGGTACCTGGACTAGAAAGCTTTCCGGGTGTGGCCATCCACTCATCAAGTTATAAGTCAGGTATCAGCTACTCTGGAAGGAACATGTTGGTCGTTGGATCCGGCAACTCGGGGATGGAGATTGCTTACGACCTTGGGTCTCATGGTGCCAACACTTCTATAGTTATACGAAGTCCGGTATGTGTACTATGTGCGACTTTCACTATATGTTTATAATTACTCATTTTATCTCACGTGTTGCAGAAGATATTTGACCTATTTTGTCGATGCAGATTCATGTAGTGACAAAGGAATTAATCCGATTAGGGATGACACTGGTTCATCATTTACCACTAAATACGGTAGATGACCTTATTGTGATGATGTCAAAATTCATATTCGGGGACCTATCTAGCCATCATATCAAAAGACCAAAAAAGGGTCCATTAGCTCTCAAGTCGGAAACTGGCTGATCCGTGGTGATTGATGTTGGCACGATTGGTTTAATCAAGAAAGGCAATATTAAGGTGAGTATATTGTCGGTCATGACAAAGACAAATTTACGTAAATCAGTTTCATATGCCTTGTTATGGATTTGTATGTTGCAGGTTCGGGAAAGGATTACTAAGATCAAAGGCAAAACTATTGAATTTCAAGGTGGGAATGAAGGCTTCTTCGATGCAATTGTCTTTGCAACAGGATACAAAAGCGAGACAAACATGTGGCTCAAGGTAATAGCATAAATGAGATCTGAATTTATCCAAGAGTTATTCCTATTGATGCAATACTTGATATGGCTTCTAACATGAGTACGCATAATTATGAGTGCAGAATGGTGAGGACATGTTAAATAGCGAGGGATTGCCAAAGAATGAATTCCCTAATCATTGGAAAGGTGGAAACAAGCTCTATTGTGCTGGCTTAGGGAAGAGGGGATTGGCTGGTATTGCCATGGACGCCAAGAACATCGCCAATGACATTAAGTGTAACATGGACTCTATGTCTATGTAAGTTTGCTTTTGTGTTTCTTCTAGTAGAAGAACAGTGTTAGATATCGATATTCTTAAAACATCAAAATAAGGCTCGACTGGATGCTGTAAATTTTAGTGGGCTGGTGGCTGCTGTTCCTGGGAGACGAGATTTTCTGGTGGATTGACCCTGCAGGGGTGTGATTCTTGTCGTTGTATACCATAGCAAACTGGTCCGGAACTGTGCTTGAACATGCAGGTTACTGCTCAAATCTTCTGAATCTTCGTCAGTGCTTCAGTTCATCTCTTCAGAATTTAATAACTTGGTGCAGGCGTCTGAAACTCTGAAATCCTTGATGCAGTTCCGCTGGTGGGTCGGTGTGCTCCTCAGCAGATGCTCCAGATGTTGACCTACCTCGTCGTGAAGCACGGCACACGTGTGCAGCGGGTTGACATGGTACGGGCTTACAGCTTAGGCTCTCTTCTACTTCGTACTCCCTCCGTTTAGAAATATAGCTTTGTGAAATAAATATATCTAGATGTCTTTTAGTGTATAGGTTAACTCCGAATCTGTAGACAAAAGTCGTTTAATACATTCGGTTCACAAAACTAAAACGGTCTTATATTTGTAGACAGAGGGAGTAGAGGTCAATTCACATCGACATAGAATACGCATCTGAAATTTAGAGTTGGTACGCTTATGTGCCTTCTGAATCTCACTAGCAGTGGGATCATTGGTCTTATTATGGTGCATTCTGCTCCTGATCCGGCACCAGGTTGACATCGAACGCGGCTAAGGGAGGCTCACAGCTCATGCCATCGTTGTGTCGCTAAAACTTTCAGAAGCACAATCGTGCCAAAACAAAGGCAAAAGAATCTGAGCCTACAACTGTGGCAGCCGACAAAACATCAATCTAAAGAATTATGACACTCCCAACTTTCATCAGAACAGTTCTGGACGCCAAGATTAGTTGAGTTGTCAATAAACCCCTACTGCATAAAATGTTACATGCATCATACATCACCTAAACATGTCAACATTCAGTTACAGTTCAATAAACATAAAGCACTCCCAAATTTCCCCAAAGCAGCTAGCACTAAGTGGCAGACAGACAGATCTACATGAAAAAAATTCCTCGAAGTGTTCTAAGCTTACTGCTAAATACAGACAAGATAAATTGCTGCCACAACGTTTGCAGATCAGACTGGGCATCCATGGGCAACAAAAATATCACCATGTTCAAATTAGTCGGCAGAAGCAACCAGAGCCGTGCGAGCAGTCGTGAAAGTTGATATCAGTGCCCCAAGCTGCAGTTTGTCATTGCAAGCAAAGGTGAGCCGATACCTGCACAGGAAAGAACAGAGGGTGATGTCAGTAACATTGCTGACTGTCAAAGAGGTACTGCTGGAAGAACTTATCATCCTACTTTCACCAGTAGAATCATAACCCCAATAATTGGGAAATATTACCATTCAAAAAGAAATGCAAAAGAAAAAATATACTTTTCCCAGCAGAATCATAGCTACCTGGGAATATTTCAAAGGATCATTTTAGCCTTTAGGTCACTATCTAGTATCCAGTACTCTACCTCAAACATTCCAGATTGACAAAGGTTTTCTATAAGTAATTGCCTTGTACAGTAGTTAATTAAAGTCTAAAGTTATCAGAATGCTAGCCAGCCAGCTTGGCCAAATAAATTTATAATGCACCTCAAACACATTACATTTACTGAGCTGCGGTAACTACATATGTGAACTAGAATGACTATCTTGAACAACATAATACGCATAAATCCTCAAAACATATGGCGATTTAACTTCTAAGTTAAGTGAGAATACTGTTACAGTTAGATGTCATCATGTCAATCTGAGCAGAATCATCAGGAAAACACAACTGACTGATGGTAAGTTTGATTCAAATTCAACTTCAAAAGTATAAACAGGACATACTCGATATCTGCCAAATCATTAATCAACTTTACTCGTACATCGGATGGCATTTTTATTTTGAACACAAACCTGCAAGAAATTAGTTGAAATAATCAAAAGGAAGGTTAGAAGGATATAGAGAATAAGGAAGTTACAAAAGGCAGGAAGGTGCACTTACATAGTGACCTCCCGTATGATATCAATCAAGGCCAGACCTTTTCTCATCTTCATATCAGATATATCTGAAAAGATTAGGAGACAGATTGCATTAGACACATATTTAGACAATGATTTATGAATGATAGTTCTGGTATAGTTACATTTATAGCTGGTTGAAAATGGTTCGTTCAGTAACCAAAATGCTATCTGCTCAATATCTTTAGGCATGGGGTTTCCCGTGCAAAGGTAGACAGCTTCTTCTGTTATTTGCTGGGATGCCATGTGCGTTGACTGCATATAAGAAGGCAATATATGTCAGTGTCAATCCAAAGGCACATAACTCATGGAACAAAAAAATGGTCATCAGGGCAGAAGATTTAGAATTCTGTAAAGCACTTGAGATTACTCAGATGTAACCTGCAATATATTCAAAGCCTTCCTCATGTCACCACTACTTAACCTCACCAGGGCTGTCAAGCCACCCTCATCAACATCAAGCCTGAAAGGTGGAGAATAAATTAAGTGTTGTCACATGAAAAGATAATATGAAAAATAGAATAAATAGACTTTGGCACAATGCAATCCCCACGAAAGATAATATGAAAAGAAGAAGATGGAACGGTGACACGAAGTGCAGGTTTTGTGATCAGGAAGAATCTATTGGTCATCTTTTCTTCACCTGTGGGGCTGCAAAATATGTGTGGGGGGTGGTGGCGAAATCAGTGGGTGCTGTGAATAGGCCTGGGTCCTTTTCTCGGTGTTTCTGGTGGATCCCACGGTATCTAGCTGTTAGCCATAATGTACAGATTACGGCCTTAGCCTCTATTTGTTGGGCCATCTGGAAGCTCAGGAACAGAGCTTGTTTTGAGCTAAAGTTGATTAGCTCCCCTGTTGATCTAATTATGTATGCTTGTGTTTTTATCAAATATTGGGCAGGCCTTCACACTGATGGTGAAAGGGAGGCACTAAGGAGTTGTGCTGATGTCCTGCAAAGGAACGCTCTGGAAGATGCCGAGGCCATGGATACAGCGCCAGTACCTCTGCTGGGACTGCCATCTACCAGTCGTAAACGTGCAAGATCGCCAGAAGATGGTGAAGGAGAAAAGTGAAAGTCAATAAATGGGTGCAAAATGAAGGGGAGAGAGGAGGCTTTTGTGGCTGATGGTTGAAAAACTTGGTCAGTGGTGTTTGGGTTCCTTTTGTGAAGGGTGATTGTCTGATCCCCCCTTTTTCCTGTCGTTCCTGTAAACACTAGCATGATGCGGTGCTTCTTGCGTCTCTCTCTCCAACCTCCCCCATCTTGCTTTTATGTTTCTGTAGATATACGGTAGCTCCAGGAGCTTAAAACCTGTGGATCTGTGTTTCCAGTGTGTGGTTTGTTCCGTTATCTGTTGATAGTGGAACCCGATCCCTATGTTATGGGGATTGTATGGAAAAAAACATGAAAAATAGACTTAAAAGTCTCAACAGAGTAGTAAAAAAAGACAATCATAGAAACTGGGGAACATAACAACAGCTCTAGATTACTAACAGAAGCTTACAAGAAAATAAGTGCTTACCCCTCAGACTTTATTATATGTTGAAGACGCTCAGTAACATGAGTGCCATCAAGTGGGGCAAATCTAAACCTAGTGCACCTTGATTGTAGTGCTGGGATGATTTTATTCACATGATTGCATATGAGTGCAAACCGTGTGCTCCTTGTATACTTCTCAATAACTGCAAGAAGGGCAGAGTAAATATATTAGATGAAAATAATAATAACATATGGGTCACAAAGAAAAGATCAAAAGACTGAGCAACAGAAAAACCTCTCCGCAGTGCAAATTGTGCATCCTTGGTCATGGCATCTGCTTCATCCAACAGGACCAATTTAACAGCAGGCTTTGCTCTACAGAAATCAACAGCATTATAAAGAAGTAATAAAACAATATCATCATTGCTTGATACTGCAATAAATCTTCATTCTTCAATAGTTCATTCAACTACGACAGCGCCCCGGATTCAGCTAAGGTATCCAGTGTTTGGTAGCATGAAACACATACAAGTAAGCAACTCTAGGCAAGAATTTAGTTCAGATGATAATTGTTTAAACCACGAAATCCCTTTCGGCATGCAACTTTAGTTCCACATTAGAACAAGGATAGAGCCTATGAAAATATCGATTAAGCCCGGCACTATGCAAGGAAACGAACATCCCCACCCCCCACCCCCATGCATGGAGCAAAAAAAAGAATATTCACAATTGTTTTGCAAAAATGCAAATCTGAACAGTAGGACTCATGGTGTATACCCAAAAGAGAGGCTGTGTGCACTAGCAAAATCTTGTATCTGCTGCCTTACAACACCAATCCCACGCTCATCTGATGCATTCAGTTCCAGAATCATGTTGCCATACTGCGCACCATATATCTTCCTCGCGACAGCTAGTATCGTTGATGTTTTCCCAGTGCCGGGAGGACCGTAGAGCAACAAATGTGGAAGCCTGTTCTCATCTGTAAGTCTATCAACTACAATAAATGAAATGAAGTCATTAGATTACCTCAAAGTGTCCAGGCGTGGAAATTACAGAATCATGCATTACAGGTACAAAACAAAAAATGCCTAGTTAGTACTAGGTAATGATGACATGTTACAGCCAAACAGTCACAAAATGTGTGACAGACTGACAGTTTACATATAGCTAGATTTTGGGGCGAAATACCCATATGCCAACAAATAAACACGAAATCACCTGAGAACGAGTCCTCACCCAAAATCACAGGTAAATTAAGCATGTGAATCACAAATTAATAGTCACTAACGCAAATAGTGTCAAGCCTACCCTGAAGCATCAAATAAATCTTAAATGGCTAACTATTATATTGGAGAAGCCCAAATCTGTAACCATATGGAACAACAAATTTTAATCAAAACACTAGTAAAGCAATACTACATGACTATTTCACCGAATCCATACACGCTACCAACTATCATGTAGTAGAACCAACCCACCTACCACAAAACCCCTATTCAAAATAAGGGTTCGTATTAGTCGCTCCGCAGTCACCAGATTAGCAGCTGAAAATCATAGGGGTAGTGCACGGAACAGATGGGGCTGCATGCGGCCACTTACTGGTGTCGACGATGTCGCGGTGGGCGGCGACGTCGGCGAGGGACTGGGGTCGGTACTTCTCGACCCAGGGCGAGGACTTGACGGCGGAGGCGGGGAGCGGCGCCTTGCCCTTGAAGACCGGGGGCGCGGCGGCGTCGATGTCCATCGGGGCGGCGGTGGTGGCGGCCGCCATGGCGGAGGAAACCCTAGAGTTTTGGGAGGGAGTTGGGGGATTGATTGGCGCCAATTCCAAACCCCTCTTGCCTCGGCTTGGGCAGATCTCCCGGCCGCAGACCCGCAGTCAGAGTTCCGAGTGGAGTAGTCAGTGGCGCAGTGGGGGCGTCGCTCGCACAGGAGGGTTAGCTCTGGGCTCCAGTCAAGTCGTGGGCCTGGGCCGAAACTTATGTGTGCAGTGTCTCTTAATGAGTTTCTCTAGCTGGACCATGTAAACAATACTTTACTCCCTAAAGTACGGCGGCGACAACTTTGCCCCTCCCTCCGCCAATGAGGCCACGGGCCACTGCCTCCTCCATCCATCATTCCAGCAACAGGACGGGGCATGGGTGGATAGTTAAGATTGACCCAGGTTTTTTCATAGGTGTCACATTGGTGCCAGCGCCGTGTCGGAATAAGGTGATTTTGCTCCTCCTCGCGACGGTGATGCTCTAATAGGCATTGCCATTGATCAGGTGGCTCGGCCCTTTCGTTGTTCTTTAGATCTAGAGAGTTTAATTTCTTAGCATCTCGCAGTCCTTTGATGTTTTTCGTGATGGTGTTGATGACCAGGGGCGAGGTGGTTGCTCTAGAGCAAAGATGTTGTTTTAAGGTGGTGGATCTATTGGTATTCACCTATTTCATCAATGGGATGTGGTGGCATTGGTTATAACAGGTTCGATCCTCGGTTGATGTGCTACGCCGACAAAAGTCACGTTGCTTGCGGTATGTCGGTTCATCAACTCGGAAACCTTGTCTAGCAATGGTGCTTCGTTAGATATCTGGTGATGGTGAATACTAAGCATCCCTCCCGGTAGTCGGGCGATGGCTGTTGGCTTCAATGTGTGTTAGGAAACATTAGGGATTGTTTTGAAGTGTTCAATCTTTTGGGGTTCTCTCCATAAAGTTTGCAAGACACCTTGTTTTCTCATGGTTCGTATTTCGATTTCCATGTGTGTTTATTCATGTAAATTGGTATTATTGATTGATTATGTGGTTACTCTAAAATGAAAGTATTATCTTAGGTATATTTTACCCCTCAAGTTTTGTTACCACACTTTTTGGCGAATGAAACTTCCATTACTCAAAAAAATAAGGTATTACAATATCTTGGCATGTGTCCGATAAACCCTCCTGACCGAAGGATAACCCCACTACCGCTCAAACATTTATTCTAGCATAATTTTCCTAAAATGGCTATTGATATTCGGATCTCTCTTCACATGAGTAATGCAGGTTCGATAATCTTTCGGCGGGGTATTTATATCTTCAGTCATGGCCGTATTGATTGACCGATCCATGGCATCTTTGAAAGAACATTTCATGTTTTCCTATATTTTGCGTGTTAGATAATAATACTGTGAAGATTATTCATGTGCGCTAAGTGTGTAGGAAGCTTTGCGGGGGGCCAGATTATCCGCCCCACTAAGGGCCGGATAATCCGGCCTACCTCATTGCTCAAAGGGAGCCAAGGCGTGTCGCTCGGTATCCGGTCGGATTTTCTCCCGAAAAATCCGAACTGGGGCGGTTTTTCCTCCCTAGGCCGAATAATCCGGCTGTCGCATGGGCCAGATAATTCGGCCCCAGTTTTCGAGCAAAGGGAGCCAAGGCACGTCGCTCGGTATCCGGTCGGATTTTCTCCCGGAAAATCCGAACTGGGGCGGTTTTTCCTCCTCAGGCCGGATAATCCGGCCTTCGCAGAGGACCGGATAATCCGGCCCCCAAAAGTTGACCAAGGGCAAGCTCGGCGCGACGCTCTAATAGGGGGCGGATTATCTGCCGGATATTACGAGTCTGGGGCGGTGTTTTCCCAGACCGAATAATCCGGCCCTCACTTGGGCCGGATAATCCGGCCCCCAAAGGTTGCAACGGCTGGTTTCTGAAGGGGGGTATAAATACCCCTTCTTCCCCAACGTTCAGAACTCTTGATTCATTCGAAATTGACCAGACATTATGCAAGAGCTCTCATTCTCGATCTCCCACTTCAACCACCCGAAGGTCTTGATCTTTGGTGGAATTGAAGGAGGAGAAGTTCATCATCATCATCAAGAATCAAGCGCTTCAACTCCTCTCCATTCACTTGGAGAAACCCCTGATCTAGTATTCTTGTCAATACCTAGATCTTGCTTATTGTATTTGATAAGTTTGTTCTTGTGGCAGCTTGTTGTCATTTCGGGAGCCTCCAAGTTGTTGTGGAGTTGTTGCCCCGCTAGTTGTGTAAAGGCGCCGGTGCCCGCCTCGAAGGGTACCTATAGTGGAAGGTGGATCAGGCCTGTTGTGGCGAGATCCATCGGAGAACAGGGTGAGGCCTTTTGTGGTGTGGTGGTCTTAGTACCGCCCACCCCTCCAACGCAGACGTACTTCCCTTAACAAGGAAGGAACTGCGGTCAAACAAATCCTGTGTCTCCACGTGCTTCACTTCGGTTTACTCGTTCCTCTTCCACTCGCTCTTTACTCGCTAGTAGATAGGTTTGCATATAGGGAAATTCCACATAATAGTTTATCTAGAGAATTTACCCTTTGTGCTAAGCCTAAAATTGAAAAAGAATTAAAAATTGGTGTAGCACCTATTCACCCCCCCTCTAGGTGCCCATACGATCCATTTCAATTGGTATCAGAACCCCGGCTCTTAATTCGGGCTTAACCGTCTAAGAGTAGTATGGGTACCAAGGATGATGGGAATGAGGTTGTGGATAAGGTCACAATGGATGATCTCAAGTCGTTGGAAACAACCTTGTTGAAATCCTTTGAGGCCAAGATGGAGGAAATGAATCAAATGATTGCTCGCCTCACATCATCCATAGCCCCATCTCCATCCTCCTCTGAGGCTTCCACACCATCATCTAAAGAAAAGGGTAACACCGGATCCAAGGATGATGATGTGGAAGGTGAAAAACTTAATAGGTCCACCTCCAAGAAGGGAAGTGGTAAGGAGGAATATAGTGAGGTTCGCCACGTATATTCCCCCGACCCACCTATCCCTCATCCTCATATAAACAATAGGGGTGATCCACCCAAGCTCACTGCATCCTCTTTCAATCAATGGCAATTCCTAATGAAATCTCATGTTTGCAGCTCCTCTATTGAATTGTGGAGGATTATTGAAGAGGGTCTTCATATTAGAGATCAAACCAATCTAACAAGAAGAGAAGTTGTGGACAACCAGTTGAATGCCACCGCTCTCCACATGATACAGCTAGGTGTGAGTCCCAAGGACATGCCACACATTGAACATCTCAACACAGCTAAAGAAGCTTGGGATGCTCTTACGGATCTCTTCGTTGGAAATGAAAGTATGAGAAAGAATAGGTATGATGCCCTTAGTAATGAAGCTGAGGGATTCTACATGTTGGATGGTGAAAATCATGAGGACATGTATAGAAGACTCAAGGGCATCGCAACAACATTTCGAAAGCATGGGGCCACTCACATTGATGATGCATGGATAAAAAGGAAATATGTGAGTGCCTTAATGCCTTTCGAGCCAACGGACTTGAAGAGCCTGCAAGGTAGACATAACTATCATCAAATGACATCCAACGAAGTCATGCAAGAAATGGCTTAATTCAAAGTGGCAGCAAAGAATGCTGAAGATGCCCGTGCTCGGGCCATTGGAATGCAATAGGGTGTAAATGTGGCTCTCAAAGCCAATGTTGTTAAGCAAGAGGAAGATGAAGGAGCTTTTGAGGGGGCATCCATGGACTGCCCCGATGAAGTCAAACGTGCTCATGGTGAGTACATGGCGTTTTATGCAAGGAACTTTTGGAAGGACCCTGCCAAAGCCAAGTCTGAACTTGAGCGCAAGAACGGGTCAAATGGAAGAAGAGAAAGTGGCCCAAGATTGAGAACTTGCTTCAACTATGGAGATAGAATGCACTTTGTAGCCAAGTGTCATTATCAAAATAGAGAAGACAATGGTGGCAGGCTCATTCTTAAAGAGAAATCTAAAGCACTTAAGAAGAAGCCATTTATTAAGAAGAATGGCCCTTTCAAGAAGCAACCCAAGATTTTCTTGGTAGCACAAGAGGAATACTCCTCCGAAAGTGAAGATGAAGACGATGATGATAGTTCCCGCGAGGTGGTTGCTATAGCCACCACATCGACTCTTCATCTCTCTTCGACTCGCAAAACGAGAACGTCATCAACAACAACGCCACTTGCCTAATGGCAAGAGGGTCTGAGGTATCAACTTCTAGCTCTTCATTTCCTAAGACTAACATAATTTTGGATATGGATGATCATGACAGTCTTAAAATGAAAGAAGAAGTTATTGCTTTGGATACCTTTTTCACTAACCTACAAGGTGAGCACAAACTCCATTTTGATGCTATTATGAGTCAACTTGCTCAAGCCAAAGATCTTCTTGAAGAAAAGGGCAGAATTGAAAGAGAAGATGCCTTAGAGATAACGTCTTTAAAGAATGCCTTGGAAGAGGAAGAGGAAGCTCGAGTATCTTTGGAAGAGAGACTTGAATCCATTGAGGAGTCACAAGAAGAAGTTGTAGCTCAACTCATCAAAGAACGCGACCATGCTCTTGCAAAGGTAAAGAGACTAAAGAAAGAAAAGATTGACTTTGGGGCTGTTCATGCTAGACTTTTGGAGAAGTTTGATAATCTTGAAAGTGCTCACAAGGCATTGAAGAGTGATCATTCTACTTTAAATGAGTCTCATGATCAGCTCCAAACTCAATTGAAACGGTATGATGTGGCAAGTGCCTCCACTTCATCCTCTGGAAAAGAAGACCTTGCAAGAAGTTCTCAACACAAAGGTAAAGGAGTTATGGATGAGATACTGAGCAGGCAAAGGACAAACAATAGTAAAGAAGGTCTTGGTTACATACCCAAGACAAAGAGCAAGAAAAACAATAAGACGAAGAAGAGCAAGACTGCTCAACCAAAGACTAGCAACATTACCAATGACAAGACTAATTATGATGGTTTTGCAGGAGTCAACAATCCTAACTTTGAACTATATCGCGATTATTATGGTGATGTTTATGCTAGTTATGTAGGGCCTTATGACTATTACATTCCTTGGTCTATTTGGGTTCCCAAGACCCTTGTCACTAACATGAGAGGACCCATAGAAAAATGGGTACCTAAAACCAAGAAGTAATTTTCTTGCAGGGCTATGCTTCTGGTGGTTCTAAATGGGTACTCGATAGCGGTTGCACGAGTCATATGACCGGAAGCAAGGAGATCATCACGGAGATGCGGCCAAACCATGATCACATAACCGTCTCCTATGGTGACAAGTCAAAATCTGAGGTATTGGGTCTCGGCAAAGTTGTGGTGGCTCACGATATCTCTCTCGTGGACGTCATGCTTGTTGAGACCCTTGGGTACAACTTACTTTCTATTCGCGCCCTTGGTAAGATGGGATTTGTAGTCTATATTAATGCTGATTTGGTGGTACTCTTGTGGAGCAAGTCTCTAAAAGTTGCTTTCGTGGGATATGTCGAAAATGACCTGTACGTGGTGGACTTTTCGGGGAAAACCACTACAGGCCCGATGTGTCTTTTCGGAAAGGCTGACGCGGGTTGGCTATGACATCGCCGACTAGCCCACGTCAATATGAGAACTTTGCAAAGTCTCCACAAGGGTGGCCACATCCTTGGACTAAAATAAAATGTCTCATTTGCCAAAGATCGTGTTTGTAGGGCGTGTGTTGAAGGGAAAATGCATGACTCACCTCATCGAAGTAAAACTATTATCTCATCAAAAAGGATTTTGGAGCTCCTTCATGTGGACCTTTTCGGACCTCCATCTCATGCAAGCCTCGGTGGGAAGAAGTATTGCCTAGTGATTGTTGATGATTACTCAAGATACACTTGGGTTTATTTCTTCAAGTTGAAGAGTGAAACTCAACAAACAGTCATCGACTTCGCCAACGAGGTTCAGCGTCCCCATTCTGGCTATAAGAAGTGATAACGGCTCTGAGTTCAAGAACTTCACCTTAAATGAGTTCCTAAGTGAAGAGGGGATAAGACACCAATATTCCGCTGCGTACACCCCTCAACAAAATGGTGTAGCCGAGAGGAAGAGTCGAACTCTAATGGATTTGGAAAGAACAATGTTAGCTGAATTTAAATCTCCATATAACTTCTGGGCTGAAGCAATCTCTACTGCTTGTCATTCACCCAACCGATTATATCTCCGCAAGATCTTGGACAAGACTCTGTATGAAATACTTACCGATAACAAGCCAAACATCTCATACTTTCGGGTATTCGGGTGTAAGTGTTTCTTTCTTATCAAAGGAGTTCGTTTATCTAAGTTTGAATCTAAGGCTTTAGAAGGTATTTTTGTTGGTTATGGTGTCGAATCCCACACTTATAGGGTCTACAATAACCTCTCCGGAACTGTTGTAGAATCTTGTAGTGTGGTGTTCGAGGAAAATGACGTTTCCCGTGCGGAGCAAGTTGGTGTTTGTGATGAAGATGTTGAAATACCCCAAGATGCCATAAGAAGAATGGGCGTGGGATTTTTCCGCCCCATTGAGGAACCCCTTGTGGCGGATCGGGAAGGACAATGTTTTTCCCATGAAGAGCCCTCATCTACACATGCCCAACAAGTTCCCACCACGGGAGGAAATTTTGCACCATCTCTATCAACTGCTGAAGGTCAAGCTGTTCCAGAAAACTCCAGGCCGGATTTTCTCGGTGTATGTTCCAGAAGGTCAAGCTGTCTATGTATTATGCACCATCTCTATCAACTGCTGAAGGTCAAGCTGTTCCAGAAGGTCAAGCGGTCTATGTATTATGTTGTAATGCCCAATCAAGTCTCAGAGGAGTCAAGATGATTAGTATATGCATGTATTGCTTTCTCGGTGTTTGTCAATTGCCCCGCTGCAATTTGTTCACCCAGCATGTTATCTATCTAAGGAGAGCCACCTCTAGTGAACTATGGATCCCGGTCCTTTTACTTTACATACAATCTACAATCTTTTACTGCTTTGTGTTTACTTTCTGCAAACTTTTACTTCTTTCCAGTCGATACGTTTAATCCTTTGTTTTCCGCAAAACACAGTGAGATTGACAACCTCATCGCAAGTTGGGGACAAAGTTCTATGGTTGTGTTGTGCAGGTCTCCATGTTGCTACTAGCACCGGTAGTGCGCCCTACCAAAGCTCAGCTAGTAATACCTTTGGGGTGTTTCCTTGCTCCTACTGGTTCGATTAAACCTTGGTCTCATAACAGAGGGAAAACTCGCTGCTGTGCTCATCATACCTTCCTCTTGGGGTTCCCAACGGGCTCTACATCAACCACGAGCTAGCAAAGATTTTTTCTGGCGCCGTTGCCGGGGAGTCAAGGACATCTTCACAAGGGGAGTCCCTCATAACCAATCTCTTTACTTTGTTGTTTTTGTTTTGCTTAGTTTCTTTTTGCTTTGTTTGCTTGTTTTGTTCTTAAAAAAAACCAAAAAAATAGTTTTACAAGTTTGCTTTCTTATTTGAAAACCCAAAAAAAAATGACTACCCTTGAAAACACTAAGTTGTGTGACTTCACTAGCACCAACAACAATGATTTTATGAGCACACCTATTGCTCCACCTGTGGCTGAAAATACTTTCTTTGAGATAAAACCTGCTTTGCTCAATCTTGTTACGAGAGAACAATTTTCTGGTATTGGTAATGAAGATGATGCTTCCCATCTAAATAACTTTGTTGAACTCTGTGAGATGCAAAAGCATAAGGATATAGATGGTGATATTATTAAACTAAAATTGTTTCCTTTCTCTTTGAGAGGAAAAGCTAAAGAATTGTTGAATTCCTTAACTCGGAACAGTATTGATTCTTGGACTAAGTGCAAAGACGCTTTTATTGGAAAATACTATCCTCCTGCTAAGATTATATCCATGAGAAGTGAAATAATGAAGTTTAAACAGCTTGATAATGAGCATGTTGCTCAAGCTTGGGAAAGAATGAAATCTTTGGTAAAGAATTGTCCCACTCATGGACTGACTGCTTGGATGATCATCCAAACTTTTTATGCAGGATTGAACTATTCTTCAAGGAACCTATTGGATTCAGCTGCTGGAGGTACCTTTATGACCATTACTTTGGGTGCTGCAACAAAACTTCTGGACAATATGATGGTTAATTATTCTGAATGGCATACTGAGAGAGCTCCACAAGGTAAGAAGGTAAATTTTGTTGAGGAAACCTCCTCCTTGAGTGATAAAATTGATATTATTATGTCTATGCTTGTTAATGGGAAAGCCCATATTGATCCAAATAATGTTCCTTTAGCCTCTTTGGTTGCTCAAGAAGAGCAAGTTGATGTGAACTTCATAAGAAATAACAACTTTGGCAACAATGCTTATGGTAATAATGCTTATAGGAACAATTTTGGTAACAACAATTATAAGCCTTATCCTCCCAACAATGGTAATGCTTATGGAAATTCTTACAACAATAATAAGAGTGCTCCCTCTAAACTTGAAGTTATGCTTAAAGAGTTTATTAGTAAACAAACTTCTTTTAATAAAACTATTGAGGAAAAACTCTCTAATGCTGAAAAAAAACATAGCATCTTTGGCTGAAGCTCAATCTACTTTGAATAAAATGGCTGCTAAACCCGAAACTAATGAGAATCCCTTTGCAGCTACTAATGCTATACAAGTAAGAATTGATGAAAATGTTAGACTATTAGCTGAATTACATGCTAAGTGGGAAAGAGAAGATGAAATTGCTAGAAACATTAGTGTTTCTACTATCACTACCACTAGTGTTGAGGCTACTAATAGTTCTACTACTTTAGATGATAAAGTTGATTTTGATCTTGATGGTTGCAACATCTCTGAAGTTATTAAGTTCCTACAAAAGCTTGCTAAAATTCCTAATGATAGTGCTATGAACATGGCTTTTACAAAACACATTACTGATGCTCTCATAAAGATTAAAGAAGAAAAGATGAAACATAAAGCTTCTATTCCTATAAAATAAGAGGATGGTTGGGAACCCATCATTAATATGAAAGTGAATGACTTTGATTTCAAAGCTTTGTGTGATCTTGATAGTAGTGTTTCTATTATGCCTAGAAGGATTTATGATATGCTTGATTTGCCTCCTCTTGAAGATTGTTATTTGAATGTCCCACTTGATGCTAATACTAAAAAGAAACTCATGGTGAGTCTTAATGATGTTCTTATTGTGGTTAACGATTCCTATGTCCCTGTTGATTTCTATGTTTTGGATGTTGAATACAATGCTTCTTGTCCTATTACTTTGGGAAGACCTTTTCTTAGAACTGTTGGTGCCATCATTGATATGAAAGAAGGCACCATTAAATATCAACTCCCACTCAAGAAAGGTATAGAACACTTACCTAAAAAGAGAGAAAAGATTTCTTTTGCTTCTCCTATGAAAACAAAATTTGGTCTTAATGCTTCTTCATTTGAGAACACTTGATTCTTTCTTTGCTTCTTATGCCTAACTTAAAGGCGTTAAAGAAAAGTACTTGTTGGGAGATAACCCAAGAGTTTTAGTTGAGTCTTGGAAGTTATTACCTCTGTAATAACCCCTCCTTATCTTTTTTATTTGCTTTTTGTGCCAAGAGTAACCTCTAATGAGAGTGAAGTAATGATTGAGAAAGTTGCTGTCCCGAAACAGATTTCTCTGCTTCACCGTAAAAATTCCTGAGAGAGGTCTGTACGTCGGATTGAGCTGTAATGCTTTGTGCTTATGCCCCAGGTTGTTATCTAACGTTCGTTAGTTCAACACTTTTTGATTTGAGCAATAGAAGGTCTTCGAAAAAATTCTTCTTTACCTGCTGGTCTGTTTTGACAGATTTTTGCCATTTTCTGTATTTGCTTCTTGTTAGTTCCTTTGGGGAATTGAGCTTTTTGAGGGAAGTGCTACAGTAGCTATTCATCTAATGGAAGTTTATTTGGTGTTAGAACTGAACCTTAATACTTATTTATCTTGAGTGCACTAATGTTGCTAATAAAGATTGTGTGAAGTTTTGTATGAAGGAAAATTTTCAGGTGTATGGAAGGAATGAGTAATGAGATGAAGGATGGACTAAAGCTCAAGCTTGGGGATGCCACGCGTGTCACCCCAATAAATATCTAAGAAGTACAAGCGTCAAAGCTTGGGGATGCCCAAGGCATCCCCTTCTTCATCAATAAAAATCCCAGGTTTCTTCCAAACGCTTCATTTTTATTGTTTCATGCACAGTTGTGTTTTTCTTGGAGCGTCTTCTTTTTTGTTTTTGTTTTGGTTTTTAGTTTGCTTGGTTTTCTGAATAAATTGGTTGGACCCCCTCTTTCACACTTTGGTTTGCAAATAGTTTGGTTTGGTTTGGAAAAGAGTAGGAAAAGTTCATACTTTTGTGGTAAAAAGAGCTTGTTTTTGACTGTGGCCTATGCTTTGTCATGCCATGCTTGATATTGTTTTGGCTTTATGCTTGGTATTCTTTGCTGTAGCATGACTTGTTATAAACAATTGAGATTGCTTAATGTGCCTTGGATGAATCATGCGTTGTTTTAGCATATTAAAGCATAGTATAGTGGTATTCTCCTTTGATGCTTTATTTGGGTTGACTTGGCACATGCTCACACCATGTTATGACTATCTCAAGTCACAATAGCCTTTATGATCCTTTAGTTTTCAACTTGTAGTATCACTTTATGCTTTGATCAATGATGTTTTGTCGCTCTGCATGATTATGGTCATTATTACTCTCTTAGTTTGTTGCTCCCGGTCTTTTGCTAGCCTCCACAACAAAGTATGAGTTCCACTCATGCATCCAACTCCCTAAACCAAGTTATTCCAAAGAGTCCACCATACCTACCTACTAGCTTATGCTATTCCAAGTATATTCATGCTTTTGTTTACCTTCCACTTGTTATGAAAAAACTAGTGATTAAAGCTCTCACGAACTTGATGGCACACTTTACTTTACTTGCCCATAATAAACTTGAACCATTGTGTCTTCTATGTTGTATATGCTTGCACTTATTTGTTGGGAATTAGCAGAACCAAGCTTTCATGGGGAACGCTTTCAACATTGCACTTGGTACTTGTACCTAGTTGATATCATGCTCTTTTGTATATGGATGTCGTCAGTGTGAAATGAAAGGGGAGCTTGTAAGTCCATGGAGTTATGTATATGTGTTAGAGAAACGCCTGGGTCGCTGGTCTAATCCATGCTGACATGGTGGAAACCTGCAGCGTAACCATAATGAGCTGTCTATGAAGCATTCTTCTTATAAAAAAAAGAGTCCTATACTAAGAAAAAAGAGAAAAAGAGAAAAAAGAGATACTATGAAAAGAGGAAAGAGAGAAAAAAGCACCATATTCCCATGGTAAATAAGAAGAATGCTGAGATGCTCGTTGTCTGCTTGCCTTGTCATTTTGATATGGTGATTCTTCTGTATCATCGGGCAAGGGGTACCCCGTTGGCGGTTCTCAATGATACACATATACTTACGATGACAAGAATTTACCGGTGACTAAACTTGAGTAGCATGAGGAGCGGCCCTCGTATACAAGGGACATGAGATTTCTGACTTATACTTCGTCAAGCATGTACACCATAGTTTGTTCACTTTAACCTTAATCACTTCAAGATGCTTATGATAGGGGCACTGAGAGCTGAAAGCTATAAGTACCATAATTTTTGGAAGCTCTTTATGAAACTTGAATCCCTACTTCCTTCTACAAAAGGCTTTTCTTCCACCATTATATTGAGTCTCCACATTCTACCTTTATGCACCTACTTTGAGAGCATAGTGGCCATTCTTAGTTCTATGTGCATTGTCCCAAAACTAGTTGATTGATGCATAACTTGATATTGCTTGTTTTAAACTATTGTATCTAGTCATTCTTATGAACTTTGAAGGTGTCCTATGCATTTATATTTGCTACTCTATTGAGGGACAAGCTGAATACTATTATGCTATGTTTTCTTTATGTGAAACAAACAAACATCTTGCAAAGCATGTTATTCATGAATCTTTTGTTTGTACCTTTTCATGTTGCATCATAGTCTCTTTGATTATTGCTAGAACTTTGTCTTTCATGTTATGATTGAAGTACTATGATCCCAGCTTTGAGTATTTTGCAAATACTTTGATCAAGTCTTTGATGGCGCATGTCACCTCAAAAATTATTTCTTTTTATCACTTACCTACTCGAGGACGAGCAGGAGTTAAGCTTGGGGATGTTGATACATTGCAAATGTACCTATAATTTTTGATGTTCCATGCTTGGTTTTATCCACTTTCTTGTGTTTTGTTCCAACTTTGGAGTACTTTTCATATGATTTCTTGGACTAACCTATTAACAAGAGCCACAGTGCCAGCTGCCTGTTTTCTGCTGTTTTTGGTTCCAGGAAAGTCATAAAATGAATATTCTTGGAATTGGACGAGACAAAAGCCAAAGTGCCTATTTTTTCGGAAGGGATCAAGTGCCAGAATACGAGACGGAGAAGGGCCAGGGGCCAGCCACACCACCTGGCCGCGCGGCCAGGCCTGGCCGCGCTAGGGGGTGGTGTGGTGCCTCCCGGCACCCCCTCGGCCTCTCCTTCCACCTATAAGTTACCCTCGGGACGAAAACCCTAAGTGCCCGATCAAAAATCCACGAAAGAGTCTGTAGCCGCCGTCATCTCCATCCCTAGATCGGGAGGGATCTGAAGCTCTTCTCGGCGCCCTGCCGGAGAGGGGAATTCACCCTGGAGGCTTTCTTCATCACCATGCAAGCCTCCAGTGTGATGCGTGAGTAGTTCATCCTTGGACTACGGATCCATGTAGTAGCTAGATGGCTGGTTTCTCCTCCTTTGTGCTTTCATGTTTAGATCTTGTGAGCTCCGTTCATGATCAAGATCATCTATTTGTAATTCATACATGTTGTGTTTGCGGGGATCCGATGGATATTGAGATGCTATTTCAGATTGATTATTGATTATATCATGTCTTTGTTATTTGAGATATTGCACGCTTTCCGTTGTTAGTAGCTATCTTGGCCAAGTAGATGCTAGCAACTCCAAGAGTTAGTAATAATGTCAATAGTGGGTTCATGCCTCTGGTAATCTGGGGAAATGACAGAAATCTCTAAGGCACTAGATGTGCTGTTGCTACTAGGGAGAAAAAACAATCATTTGTTCATAGAACAATTGTATTGTTTACCTTACACGTAGTTCATTAAGCAATAATCTGTTGCTTGCAACTTAATACTGGAGGGGGTTCGGATGATAACCTGAAGGTGGATTATTAGTCATAGATGCAGTTGGATGGCGGTCTATGTATTATGTTGTAATGCCCAATCAAGTCTCAGAGGAGTCAATATGATTAGTATATGCATGTATTACTTTCTCGGTGTTTGTCAATTGCCCCGCTGTAATTTGTTCACCTAGCATGTTATCTATCTAAGGAGAGCCACCTCTAGTGAACTATGGATCCCGGTCCTTTTACTTTACGTACAATCTACAATCTTTTACTGCTTTGTGTTTACTTTCTGCAAACTTTTACTTTTTTCAATTCGATACGTTTAATCCTTTGTTTTCCGCAAAACACGGTGAGATTGACAACCTCATCGCAAGTTGGGGACAAAGTTCTGTGGTTGTGTTGTGCAGGTCTCCACGTTGCTACTAGCACCGGTAGTGCGCCCTGCCAAAGCTCAGCTAGTAACACCTTTGGGGTGTTTCCTTGCTCCTACTGGTTCGATTAAACCTTGGTCTCATAACTGAGGGAAAACTCGTTGTTGTGCTCATCATACCTTTCTCTTGGGGTTCCCAACGGGCTCTACATCAACCACGAGCTAGCAGGCTCTGACTCTCCAGTTCAGTAGCCTCCTGTTACGGCTGCTGGTTCACCTTTAGGGCACGCGTCACCACCACCCGATGTTGATATTCCAGTTCCTGATCAAGGTCAAGTACATGCTTCCAATGAAGATTCAAGCGATGAATCTACTCCTCCAAGAGACAACAAACTTATTGAACTTCATCGCAAGGCTCGAGCTGATCGAAACCTTGAGTTGAGAGGTCACACTCTCGACAAAGTTGTTGGTGATCTTCGACGAAGGGTTTCTACTAGAAGAGAATTGGCCAGTTTTGGTGAACATCAAGCTCATATCTCTATGGTGGAACCTAAGAAGGTCTTTGAAGCTCTTGAAGACCCAGACTGGGTTGTTGCTATGCATGAAGAATTGAACAATTTTGAGCGCAACAAAGTCTGGAAACTCGTGGAGAAACCCAAAGAGTGCCGCAATGTTATCAGCACCAAGTGGATATTCAAAAACAAGCAAGATGAGAATGGCATTGTTGTGAGGAACAAGGCAAGACTTGTGGCACAAGGTTACTCCCAAGTTGAGGGCATCGACTTCGGCGAGACCTATGCTCTAGTGGCTCGCCTTGAGTCCATCCGTATCCTTCTTGCTTATGCTGCTCATAACAATTTTAAGTTGCAGCAAATGGACATCAAGAGTGCCTTCCTTAACGATCCTCTACATGAGTTGGTATACGTAAAGCAACCCCCGGGGTTTGAGGATCCTAACTTTCCGAACCATGTCTACAAACTCGATAAGGCACTCTATGGCCTTAAACAAGCCCCACGTGCGTGGTATGAGCACCTTAAAGAGCTTTTGTTAGATCATGGCTTCGAAGTTGGGCAAATCGATCCCACTCTTTTTACTAAGAAGGTTAAGGGGGAGCTCTTCGTATGCCAACTATATGTAGACGATATTATCTTTGGTTCTACTAATAAAGCTTTTAATGATGAATTTTCAAAGCTTATGACTGACTGGTTTGAGATGTCCATGATGGGGGAATTACGGTTCTTTCTTGGATTTGAGATCAAGTAACTTAGAGAAGGAACCTTTATTAATCAAGCAAAGTACATCCAGGACATGCTCAAGAGATTCAAGATGATGGATCTAAATGGTGTCGCCACTCTGATGCAAACAAAATGTCATCTTGAACTTAACCCACATGGTAAAGATGTGGACCAAAAGGTATACCGGTCCATGATCGACTCTCTTCTTTACCTCTGAGCATCTAGACCCGATATAGTGTTGAGTGTGTGGGTGTGTGCAAGGTATCAAGAAGCTCCTAAAGAAAGACACTTAGTGGCGGTCAAGAGGATCTTTCGATATTTGGTTCATTCCCCCAACTTTGGTCTCTGGTATCCCAAGGGCTCCATTTTCTCTTTATGTGGTTATACTGACTCAGATTGGGCTGGTGATAAGGATGATCGGAAATCCACTTTTGGAGCTTGTCAATTCTTGGGAAGATCTCTTGTCTGTTGGTCTTCTAAAAAGCAGAATTGTATATCTCTCTCCACCGCCGAGGCTGAATATGTTGCTGTTGCCAGCGCTTGCACACAATTATTGTGGATGAGGAAAACTTTAAAGGAATACAGTGTCAATTGTAACAAAGTGCCTCTTTTATGTGATAATGAAAGTGCAATCAAAATTGCGTACAATCCTGTTCAGCACACAAGGACGAAGCATATTGAGATTCGGAATCATTTTATTCGAGACCATGTTGCTCGCGGCGATATTGATCTATCCTTTGTGAGCACGAAGAACCAACTTGCGGATATATTTACAAAGCCACTTGATGAAGCAAGATTCTGCTACTTGAGGAATGAGCTAAATATCATTGATTCCAGGAGCTTGTCTTGATTACCCATGCACTCACTCGCACATCTCAATCCTTCTTAGGTCTAGATGTGGGCATGGATATAGGGGGAGTGTGGTCCTAACTCATTGGGCTAACCCTCCCCCCATAATGCCAAAATCAAGTTAAATCATTGCTCTTAATATCATTTTGTGATATGTGAGCTTATTGATGAGTATTGGTCGTGAACCCAAGATATATCTTCGCGGTGTCACACCATACACTCCAACAAGGTGGCCTCGGCCACCGCCCTCTCCCTTGAGGAGAATTGGATATTTTTGGATGTTCTTTGCTCTCTCATGTTCTTATGGGAATCACACTCAATCTTGGCTTTTATTTGATTTGGATTTTGCAATTTTGAGTGTCTAGTACCATCTCAGTTTGGCTCTCTTAATCCTAAGCCTCTCCCTACCGCTAATCCATCTTTTCTAGCACACAAGTCCCTTGTACACCTTGTGGGGTGATACGTCCAAAACGTATCTACTTTCCCGAACACTTTTGCTATTGTTTCTCCTCTAAACTTGTGTGATTTGGATGCAACTAATGCGGACTAACGCTTTTTTCAGCAGAATTGCCTTGGTGTCTACTTTTTGTGCAGAAAATCAACTATCAGGAAAAATCCCGAAAAATATGCCAAAAATCCTATTTCACCTGAAGACTCTAGGAGCCAGAATATGAGACGGAGAAGAGCCAGGGGGTGGCCACACCACCTGGTGGCGCGGGCCAGGCCAGGCCGTGCCAGGGGGTGGTGTGGGCCCCCCAGGCACCCCCTCGGCCTCTCTCTTCGCCTATAAGGAGCCTTCTGACCTAAAAACTCCAGGGGGTTCGACGTTTTTCCAAGGGGAGTTCCGCTCTGCCGCCACCACCAGATTCCACGAAACAGCACCAGAAACTCCGTTCTGGCACCCTGCTGGGACGGGGAATTGGAGGAGATCATTGCCATCATCATCACCATCACTTCTCCATCGACCATCCATGTTTCCCCTATCTATGAGTGAGTAATCCCCCGCTGTAGGCTATGGGGATGGTAGGGATTGGATGAGATCATTCATGTAATGGCATCAGATTGTTAGGGCATGGTGCCTAGTATCTTTTATTAGTGCTTTATGACTTTGTTGCGACTTGTTGTGCTTAATGCTTGTCACTAGGGCCCGAGTGCCATGATTTTAGATCTAAACTTATTATTGATTCATTATGATAGTATTGTTTTTGGTTTTATCTACAAGTCGTATACACACGTTGTTGTCCGGAACCTATGGCCATCAAGTGACAAAAATCGGGATAACCGGAAGGGAAAGGCTTTGATGTGTGGATCACATGTGTTCACGGAGTGTTAATGCTTTGCTCCGGTGCTCTATTAAAAGGAGCACCTTAATTGCCAGTAGTTCCCTAGAGGCCCCGCTGCAAACGGGCTGACAGGACAAAAGATGTTGTGCAAGTTCTCATTGCGAGCACGTATGACTATATATGGAACACATGCCTAGGATTGTCTAGTACTTGGGTGCTTTATCTTATTTATCTGCAATTGCCCTATGTTCTGATTATTATGTGGATTGTCTTGTCCATGCAACACCCATCCATCCATCCCTATGCCTACCGCACTCGAATCCCACTGTTTACTGCTTTCGTTACTACTGTCTTTGCTTTGCTACTGCTGTTACTTTGCTATTCCTACTACAAAACTGTTGCTACTGATAAACTGTTGTGAGCAAGATTGTTTCCAGGTGCAGCTGAATTGACAACTCAGTTGTTAAGGCTGATAAATATTCTTTGGCTCCCCTTGTGTCGAATCAATAAATTGGGTTTCACTTCCCTCGAAAATACTACGATACACCCCCTATACTTGTGGGTCATCAAGACTATTTTCTGGCGCCGTTGCCGGGGAGCATAGCTTTATTTATCAAGTTCACTTGGATTCTCTATTGTTCGCTGCTATCCATCCATCATGGGTAAGTCTCGTGATGGCAAGGTTCCTATTTTACCATCCACTACAAGAAGAGGTACGGTTCTAAACACCTCTGTTGCTCTTGATTCACCATCTGTTATAAGTAAACTCGTTACACCACCACATACACATGCTACACACACTGCTACTACTACTGAATCTGAAACTTCTGATGCTTATGATGCTGCTTCTATTGTGCTTGATAAGAGTGGTTCATTAGGTCCTTTCCTAGATGCTACGATGCTAGAACTATAACTGGAAATACCGAAACTCCTAATGAAGACACTACCACACCTGTTAGCTCAGCTGAGTCTAGTGAGAGTTATGATACTAAAGAAGATTATGTTGAGATGACCGATGAGTTTATTGAAGAATGTAAGAACACCCATGATAGGAGCGCTGCTAAGAGTCTCCTTGAGAGGCGTACTATTAGACCCAAATTATCTCCTGCTGCTAAGTTTGCTGCTTCTCCCATAAACATTATAGATGAAGATTATGATTTCTCTCTCGATCTATCTTACATAGCTATTGTCGAGAAAGAACCTTTTTATGGGACTAAGAATGAAAGTGCGGTAGCACATATGAATGAACTTTCTACCATGAGTGGCTTGTTTTCTGATGATATTAAGATGCGTACTTACTTTGTTGCTAAGATTTTTCCTTTTTCACTGAAAGGAGAAGCTAAAACTTGGTTTAGTAATTTACCTCCTGGATCTATTGATAGCCCTGAGTGCTTGATTAGTACTTTCCTGCAGAAATATTTTCCTCCTAGTGCTAGACATGCTATTTTGCAGGAACTTTTTGATTTTAAACAGGAAGAAAAGGAGGTATTGCCTGAATCTTGGGCAAGGTTTTGTGCTTTGATTCATGCACAGGCTAGAAGTCCATTACCTAAGAATGAGCTTCTTGATATATTTTATAATGGACTAACCGAGGAATCTAGGACATACCTAGATAGTTGTGCTGATTGTGTTTTTAGGAATAGGACTCCTAAGGAAGCTGAGGAATTAATGGCTAAAATAAGCAAGAATTATGAAGATTGGACTCCTCCTAAACAAGCTACACCTAAAGTAAGTGTACCTGAACCATCTATTCTTGTGCCTATTCCAACATCAAAGAAGAGGGGAGATATTGAATTAAATGATGAAGTGATGAAGGAAGCTAAGAAATGTCTTAAGGAGAAGGGAATTAAAGCTGCAGATGTCAAGAATTTACCTCCTATAGAAGAATTATGTAAGCCTATTCCCTACTCATCCACTATTGAGGTACACTCTCTCCAACACTTTGATGAAGGTGATATCCCTTACGCTAAACCTCCTGATCAATGCTTAGAAGAATTTGATATCTTTATTGTTAAGCAAGATAACTTTAATAAAAGGGTGCAAAATCATCTAATGGAAAACACTAGAGCTATTGTTGAGTTGAAAGATATTGTGGAAAGAACCTTTAATGATGTTAAAATGATTGTTAAACACTTTCAAATGGTTCAAACTCAAATAGATCAACTCGTTAAAGTGCAAAACGACTTGCTAGTTAATGCTGCTAAAGAAAAACATGCTTAAGAAATTAGAACTAGAAGTGGAGCTGCTACCCAGGATCCTCTATATCCTGAGGGGCATCCCAAAAGAATTGAGCAGGATTCTCAACAAGCTGAAAATAGTGGTTCTACTCGTAAGAAAAGGAAAAAGAAACATAAAACTGTTGTAGAACCCTCTGAACCTGCTATAGATCCTAATAGTATATCTATCTCTGATGCTGAAACTAAAAGTGGTAATGAAGAAAATGAAGTTCCTAATGAAGAAAAAGTTGAAGAAGAACCTGAAAACCACACTAAAAATACGAAATACACTAAATAAGATTTTATTGCTAAGAAACATGGTAGTGAAAGAGAACCTTGGGTCCAAAAACCTATGCCTTTCCCTGATAAGAAACGCAAGTCAAAGGAAGATGAACACTATAATAAGTTTTGTGAGTGGATGAAGCCTTTATTCTTGCAAATTCCTTTGACTGATGCTATTAAATTGCCTCCTTAGTCAAAGTATATGAAGGACATTGTCTCGAATAAAAGGAAGATCCCTAATGAAGAAATCTCTACTTTGCTTGCTAATTATTCTTTCAATGGTAAGGTTCCTAAGAAACTTGGAGACCTAGGGATTCCAACTATCCCTTGCTCTATTAAGAATAGTTATGTTAGAACTGCTTTGTGTGATTTGGGAGCTGGAGTTAGTGTTATGCCTTTTTCTCTCTATAAGAGGCTTCAGCTTGAAAATTTGATACCAACTGATATATCTTTGCAAATGGCTGATAAATCTACCACTATTCATGTGGGTATATGTGAGGATGTACCTATTCAGGTGGCTCAAAATTGCTTGATATTAACTGATTTTGTTGTACTTGAAATGCCTAAAGATGATAATATGTCTACTATTCTTGGGAGACCTTTTCTTAATACTGCAGGAGCTGTTATTAATTGTAATCAAGGAAAGGTGACCTTCAATGTTAATGACAAGGAACATACTGTCTATTTCCCCAAGAAGATTGAAAGGACTTATGGTCTGAATTCAATTGAACATGTTGAAGGCATTCAAGTTGGAGAAATATGTTGTCCCATACCAAGAGAAAAATTTGAAACTATTATGATTGGGACAATTGCTATCAAGGTTGAGGTAACATAATGATTAGTGGAGTACAAAGTTTTGTCTCATATGCAATTGTTTTGGTAGCAAGACTTGATCAACCTTGCTAACAAAAGGATTCCATTGAACAAAACAATGTTTTCATTATGATTATCTCCGTTTATTTCTATCCTTTGCATTTTAGTTTTTGCTTTTGTTTAGTTTTATTTGTGTTGTTAGTTGCTTGCATGCTAGAACTTCTGTAGTCCTAGCCTTGTTTTGTCCTTGCATCATGTTTCCAAAAAATAAAAAAAATCTGTTTGTTAGAAAATCATTCTTCTATTTCTGAAAAATGCCCAAAAATAAAGTGTGTCGAAAAATTCCAGAAAATTCATATTAAATTTTTACGTGAAAAAAAGGGCAGAGGAGTACCTGGTAGGTACCAGGGGGCCCACCAGGCAGGCACACCATGTGGTGGCGCGGCTAGCCCTGGTGTGGGCCACCCCTGGCCCTCCACTAACTCTCTCCCCTGTCACTTTCTTCTCTCTCCCGAGTAAGCTCCAGTTCATAGCTCAAAATCATGTTCTTTCTGTGCTTGCTCTCGATTTCTTCGATCTCCTTGCTCAGCCCATCTTTCTTGCTGAAATTTGGAGCATTTGTTCCCTGGTATGTGACTCCTCCCTTGTCCAAGTAGATTTGTGTTTAGTGGATTATATGTTGAGTATTTTGCTGCTGTAGGTGACTGGTTTTGAGAGCTTGTAAGCTTGTTTGATGCTTAGAGATATAGTTTTGATGCATGTTTAGGCCTCTTGCAAGTCCCTATGAGTAGAATCCTTCATTATATTTACTTTGCAATCACTTGTTTAATAGGTGTTTAAATTTCAGAATACCAAGCATGAACAACGATACTTTTGGAGAGATATTTGAGAGTGATGCACCTAGGAGGTCGAGGCCCTCAAGAACAGCCTCTCAAGCTAGGCCATCATACAATGAAGACCTCATTGCAACACGCATTGGCAGTGAAAGGGATGATGGAGATGCTCACCCATCCTCTTTTCCTTGTTTTACTTTCTTGCAAGCTGCAGGTATTCTTGATGATTTCTTGCTACTGATTGAGAGGGTTGGTTTGACCTCTTATATGCAAGATGAGAGTGCACAATACGCTATGCTCACCAAATTTTTTGTTGAGAGCTTCTCATTTACTAACACACCCTATCAATCTACTGTCTCTTTTAAAATCTATGATATGCCCTTCACCATGCCTTTGGAGAGATTTTGCAGTATTGTAGGTGTGCGTATGACAGGGACCGTGAAGAAAATTCAAGGGCGACCCGCTGATTTGTTGGAGCTTTACCGAGGGGTGACCAATGCTGATGATCGCGTGGCGCAGCGTGGAAAGATAAGAAATATCCAACTCCCTACTCTTAGATACTTTGCATATTATCTTGCCACTAGTGTATTGGGTAGGGAGAACACTAGTAATATCTCCAACTATCACTTAGCTTTCCTTACTGCTGCGCTCAACAATGATACTCGGTACAATCTTGGCTCGCTTATTGCTCGCCGCCTAGCTGCTAGGGGGCCTATCTATGGGGGCATCATTGCATCACGCATGGTCAATGCATTAGGTCTTTCAGTGGATCCCGATGATGCTATGCTGGCACCACAAAGGCTTGACCTTGTTGCCATGAAAACTCATCACTTTGTCACTTCTACCTCTGATTTGAACAATCTAGTATATAGGATGCTTTTCACTGATGGGGATGAGAGGGAGATCCTTTTGCCACAGCCTGCTTTGTTTAGTGTTCACAGGAGACCATGGTCGCGCTCCAAGGAGGAGGTGGACGAGCAGCTTCGCTTGCTGGGTTTCCACGAGCAGCACCAGGAGGATGTGCCCTCCTATGATTACTCCACGCACTACGGAGGGACGCACTCGAGCTCGCACCAGGACGAGGGTACTTCCTCGTCATACCATGGTGACACTTCATCCTGGCCAGCTTGGGATTGATACCCACTTAGGCCAAAAGCCTAAGCTTGGGGGGAGTTTTCGTTCTTCTTTGCTTTTGCTTTCTAAAAACACAAAAAGACCAAAAATATTTATGTTATTTCTCTTTGGTTTGCTTTTTCTTTTTGCCTTGGTTTGCTTTTCCCTTTTTGCTTTGTTTGAACCATTCAAAAAACCCAAAAAGATTTTGCTTTGTTTGTTTTTTCCCTTTTGGTTCTTGTTTAAAAATCGAAAACACCAAAAAATATTTGTCGTTCTTCTTTGGTTTTTGTGAGTTTGCTACAGGGTTCGGAAGTTCTTAGTGGAATATTGGTTTCATATTATTATTCAAGCCACACAAGTGAAGAGCAATAATGAGGATCAATGACAACTTGAGGCGTGGTAAGAGGCTGGTAACGACCTCTATTTGTTTTCATTTTTGTACATATACTCATCACTGTGGGCATGCTTAGTCCGTTCTTGTAGAGTGTATGTTTCCTGTGGATGCTTAGTAGTTCTTGCCTTCTTATGATTAGCTCCAGCTCGCTAATAGTTTGTAGCATGTCTCATGAATGTTTGCTTGCATTACTCTATTCATAAATTAGTATGACACCGTGGTATCCTCCTCTGAATGTTTCATTTGAATTGACTTGGCACATGCTCATGCATGCACATGACTGTAATAATCAGTTAAGCCTCGATGAATTATTTTGCCTTGAGGATCTTGAATCACTTTCGTGCCATGAGTAGTCCTGTTTTGTTGCAAGCATGATAATGACAACTATTGCTCTCTCGTTTGTCGCTCCCTTACTATTGCTAGCCTTCACTTTCACCAAGTATGTTTCACTCAAGTTCCCAACTCCCTAAACCAAATATTTCCAAAGTTCCACCATACCTACCTATTAGCATCATTTTCTACTTTCGTGCATATTCAATATGCCTTGTTTTCTTCCGAATAAAATGTTTGCTTGTTATGAGAAAGTTAGTTAGTAAAGCTCTCACGAACTTGATGGCACACTTTATTTTCTTACACTTAATAAACCTGAACCATTGCGTCCTTCTTTGTTGTGCATATGCTTGCGCTTTATGAGTTGAAGTTAGCAGAACCATGTATCATGGGGACCGCTTTCAACGCTTCATAGGTATTTTGTACCTAGTTGATATCATGTTCTTTTGCTTATGGATCCCGGCGGTGTGAAATAAAAGTGGAACTTGTAAGATCATGGAGTTTGTATGTATGTTAGAGAAACGCCTAGGCCGCTAGCCTAAGCCATGCCTAATCATGGTGGAAACTTGTAGCATAACTATAATGAGCATTCTATGAAGCATCCTCAATAAAAATCTATGCACATAGTAAATAAAAATATCGCCGAGATGCTCATTGTCTGCTTGCCTTGTATTTTGATTATGGGATAGCTCCCGTGTCATGTGCAAGGGGTACCCCGTTGGCGGTTCTCTATGATACGTATATACTTACAATGACAAGAGCTTACTTGTGACTGAAGTTGAGTAGCATGAGGATCGGTCTTCGTAAGTAAGGGGCATGAGACTTCAATTTATAACTTGTCAAGCATATCCTCTTAGCTGTGTCACTTTCACCTTAACCACATTAAAGATGCTTATGATAGGGGCAATGAGAGCTCAAAGCTAATGAGTACCATACTTTCAGCATTTGGAAGCCTTTCAAATTATTCAAAACCTTTTCTTCTACTTGTTGAGTCTCCACATATTCTTTGAGCACCTTCTTGAGAGCATAGTTGTCATTCTTTGTGTTTGTCCCATTACTTGATTATTTGTGTTATGACTTTGATGCTTGTATCCTTGATATCTTTACTTCTAGTCATCACTTGAACTTCAGAGGTGCCTTGGCATTTATAATCAAAGGCAAGCGAGATACCACTCTATCATACCTTTCTATGAGCATTGTAATGTTGCTTATGTTTGTGCCTCATGCTACTTATTATTCTTGAGTTGGAATCTCTTCATAGCTTGCAATGACCATTAAGTAGACTTGGTTGCATACTCTTTATTATGAATTGTCCCAGTAGTTGATCATATTGCTGAGAATATTTACATCATATGAAGCAAATGTGTTCGTGAAAGTTCTTTTATCGCACTCAGTTTTCAACTAAATTGCTTGAGGACAAGCAATAAGCTAAGCTTGGGGGGAGTTGATACGTCCAAAACGTATCTACTTTCCCGAACACTTTTGCTATTGTTTCTCCTCTAAACTTGTGTGATTTGGATGCAACTAATGCGGACTAACGCTTTTTTCAGCAGAATTACCTTGGTGTCTACTTTTTGTGCAGAAAATCAACTATCAGGAAAATTCCCGGAAAATATGCCAAAAATCCTATTTCACCCGAAGACTCCAGGAGCCAGAATACGAGACGGAGAAGAGCCAGGGGTGGCCACACCACCTGGTGGCGCGGGCCAGGCCATGCCGCGCCAGGGGGTGGTGTGGGCCCCCCAGGCACCCCCTCGGCCTCTCTCTTCGCCTATAAGGAGCCTTCTGACCTAGAAACTCCA
The DNA here is from genome assembly GCA_910589775.1 of Avena eriantha. Taxonomy (NCBI): domain Eukaryota; kingdom Viridiplantae; phylum Streptophyta; class Magnoliopsida; order Poales; family Poaceae; genus Avena; species Avena eriantha. Next base: position 399,533,329 of record OU342745.1, read on the forward strand.
GGGGGGTCGACATTTTTCCAGAAGGTGTTCCGCTCCACCACCACCACCAGATTCCACGAAACAGCACCAGAAACTCCGTTCTGGAACCCTGCTGGGACAGGGAATTGGAGGAGATCATCGCCATCATCATCACCATCGCTTCTCCATCGACCATCCATGTTTCCCCCATATGTGAGTGAGTAATCCCCCGCTGTAGGCTATGGGGATGGTAGGGATTGGATGAGATCGTTCATGTAATGGCATCAGATTTTTAGGGCATGGTGCCTAGTATCTTTTATTAGTGCTTTATGACTTTGTTGCGACTTGTTGTGCTTAATGCTTGTCACTAGGGCCCAAGTGCCATGATTTCAGATCTAAACTTATTATTGATTCATTATGATAATATTGTTTTTGGTCTTATCTACAAGTCGTATAACACGTTGTTGTCCGAAACCTATGGCCCCGAAGTGACAGAAATCGGGATAACCGGAAGGGAAAGGCTTTGATATGAGGATCACATGTGTTCACGGAGTGTTAATGCTTTGCTCCGGTGCTCTATTAAAAGGAGCACCTTAATTGCCAGTAGTTCCCTAGAGGCCCCGCTGTAAACGGGCTGGCAGGACAGAAGATGTTGTGCAAGTTCTCATTGCGAGCACGTATGACTATATATGGAACACATGCCTAGGATTGTCTAGTACTTGGGTGCTTTATCTTATTTATCTGCAATTGCCCTATGTTCTGATTGCTATGTGAGTTGTCTTATCCATGCAACGCCCGTCCATCCATCCCTATGCCTACCGCACTCGAATCGCACTGTTTACTACTTTCGTTACTACTGTCTTTGCTTTGCTACTGCTGTTTCTTTGCTATTCCTACTACAAAACTGTTGCTACTGATAAACTATTGTGAGCAAGATTGTTTCCAGGTGCAGCTGAATTGACAACTTAGTTGTTAAGGCTGATAAATATTCTTTGGCTCCCCTTGTGTCGAATCAATAAATTGGGTTTCACTTCCCCCGAAAATACTGCGATACACCCCTTATACTTGTGGGTCATCATGGGGGTGTTGTTTGGGGACGCGCGGGCCTGGTTCTGTGTTCAACAGAATCCCAGATTTGAGGCCGGATAATCCAGTCCAAGTGTAGGTCGGATAATCCGGCCCTGGCGGATTTCATCTTAAAGGGCAGGGATCGGGGGGAAGGGCTTATAACGAACAACACTTCTCCCCCAACCCTCTCCTCCTCAGCCACCGCCTGCCGTCCCCCACCCTCCCCGGAGCCTCTCCGGCCACCGGATTTTCCAGGCCTCCCCGGATCTTCTTCTCCGCGCCTCCGGGTACCTTCTCCTCCGCGTTCTTCTTCCAATGAGTGAGGGTAACTCCCTCTCTCCCCATCTTTGGCTAGACGTGTAACTTGTTGGGTGGAACGTTGTCTAGAAGGATGTGTTTTCGCATAGAAATCGTAGTCTTGCAGTTTCTAGGCCCGATCTACTTTTTTGCATTCAATCTAGGTGAAATCGAAATTTTCTGCCAAGGCTAGATTATCTGCCCCTGGCCAGGCCAGATAATCCGGCCTGACAAATTCGATTCTGGTTCAGTTTCACTATGGTGTATGCATTGAGTAGTTTTGTCCTATGAACTTTTTGACTATTGTTTTCCATGCTCTCTCCTGGACTTGTGTGTATGCTTATCCCCTTGCTATCACCCTTATTCTCCTCACAGGTTGTTCTAGTGTTCCCAAGACCTACACGCGCCGCCCTCGCGCCAAGTACTTCCGGGACGACGGACAAGGTAACTTAGTGGAAGAAGTTGAATTGAGGAGAAGAAAGAACGAAGAGAAGCACATGGCTGAACATGCAAAGAGGACTAGGAAGGGGGTGTCCAAGAGGAAGGGCAAGGAGCCCAAGATCAACTACAGGACTTTGGATGCGGTCTCCTTTTCTGCCGTCCGTCACCGTGACTTGTTTGCTGAGCTGCCTCGTGATGATGAGCTGGGGGATACTCGTTTTTGGTGTGAAGAACAGAAGGGCATCTATGAAGATGTGTATGCCAGGCTGAACATTAGGCCTATGCACCCACTGGTACTTGCTGATGCTTTGGAGAAGGCTCATCTTGTGGATGCGATGTATGTGGCTGAGAGGATGGGGCTGCACCATCTCATGTCTCTCCAGTGCTCCTTTGACTCTGAGGTGGTGAAGCAGTTCTTCTCCACTTTGGTTATTTGTGGGGATGAGCGCCGGACTATGAAGTGGATGACTCATGATAGGCCGGTGACTGCTGATTTTCACGTGTTTGCTGAGGTTCTTGGATACTCTTTCCGTAGCAGGGATAGAGCCAGTGGCCACCGCATCATCACCCAGCTAAATCCCAACAAAGATGCAGCTCTCTCTCCTTGCACTGTGGACAATGGCATTGTGGGCACTGTGGCTGGCCTTGCTCCCATCTATGCTGCCTTACTAGGTCTCTTCCGTGACTCCATCACACCGAGTGGGGGCAACAATGATAGCATCCGTGGTCACCTTGTTCAGCTACTTCAATTTTCTCATGAGGTTGCCTCTTGCAAGGATGAGTCAGTGCAATACATGCTGGATGTCATGGACTTAATTTACCATGAGCTGTGTGATGCTATGTTCAATCGTCTGTCCATTCCCTATGCACCCTACATTATGATGCTCATCCGGCACCTGCTTCCTGCTGAGGAGTTCCACATTGACTCGGTGCACAAGGCCAAGAAGATCTACAACAAGGTTCGGAAGACCTCTCACCCCTCCTCTGCTCCTGAGGGCCTCATGAGGGATGCTTGTTGGCCCCCTGTGCCTCCTGTTGCCCATGAGATCAAGAAGCTGAACTGGTTCTAGCGTAACATACTCTGCATGGGCGTGGACACGCGCAAGGGTCAGTACGAGGCATACACGCAACGCCATGAGTTGGCTCACTCCCAGCAGCTCATTCTCCACCATGTGTCCGGTGCTTCAGGTTATCCTCCGGCTCCTACACCTCCCACTCCGTATGCTTGGTGGAACTCTTCCTCCGGGTTGAATTATGGTGAGCTGGAGTGTCACTTGTTCCCCTCTGCGCCTGCTGCTGATGATGAGGATGAGGAAGGTGACACTGAGGAGCTTGAAGATGAGGATGAGGATGAGATTGAAGACGAGGACGAGGACGAGGACTACGAGTGATCCCGTGGGGCGCTAGCATCGCTCTTCTCCCTTTTTGGTGTCTCGATGCCAAAGGGGGAGAAGTAGTTCTATTAGGATTTCCGTGGATTTGCATGGGTCGGGCATAAGCACTTGCATTTTTCTATTCGTCGTTTTCTTGCTTATGCCCATTTAGCGTTGAACTTTATATTTGTGGTTTGTGTTTGTTTGAGACTCTATGTGGTTGTCTGGATTATTATGCCTATGGATTTCATCTCATGGACCATGCTTATGGAGCTATCTATTCATATCCTATTGCTGGAGGTTCTATCATGGAAGGCGCTTATATTGGTTATCCGGTTTTTATCACGGAAGGCGCTTATATTGGTTATCCGGTAATGATTGTGGCTTATGTCAAAGATGCTTTCTCTCTACCTCGATGGTATGTTTTTGTTGTTCGTATGTCTATGGAATAGATTCACCTATTTGTGTGCATTTGTATTCCAATGCAAAATTCTATTATGCACACATTGAGGGGGAGTCTCTTTCATAGGTATTACTGTTTGTCTTGTGACTTTCTCCTGCAAATCCTGGTATTGTCATCTAACACCAAAATCGGGAGATTGAAAGAACATTTCATGTTTTCCTATGTTTTGCGTGTTAGATAACAATACTGTGGAGATTATTCATGTGCACAAAGTGTGCAGGAAGCTTTGAGGGGGCGGATTATCTGCCCCACTAAGGGCCGGATAATTCAGCCTACCTCATTGCTCAAAGGGAGCCAAGGCGCGTCGCTCGGTATCCGGTTGTATTTTCTCCCGGAAAATCCGAACTGGGGCGGTTTTTCCTTCCCAGGCCGGATAATCCGGTTGTCGCATGGGCCGGATAATCCGGCCCCTAGTTTTCGAGCAAAGGGAGCCAAGGCGCGTCGCTCGGTATCCGGTCGGATTTTCTCCTGGAAAATCCGAACTGGGGCGGTTTTTCCTCCCAGGCCAGATAATCCGGCCTTTGCAGAGGACCGGATAATCTGGCCCCCAGAAGTTGATCAAGGGCAAGCTCGGCGCGACGCTTTGATAGGGGGCGGATTATCTGCCAGATATTCCGAGTCTGGGGCGGTGTTTTCCCCAGACCGGATAATCCGGCCTTCACTTGGGCCAGATAATCCGGCCCCCAAAGTGTCCAACGGCTGGTTTCTGCAGGGGGTATAAATACCCCTTCTTCCCCAACGTTCAGAACTCTTGATTCATTCGAAATTATCCAGACATTGTGCAAGAGCTCTAATTCTCGATCTCCCACTTCAACCACCCGAAGGTCTTGATCTTTGGGGGAATTGAAGGAGGATAAGTTCATCATCATCATCATGAATCAAGCGCTTCAACTCCTCTCCATTCACTTGGAGAAATCCCTGATCTAGTATTCTTGTCAATACCTAGATCTCGTTTATTATATTTGATAACTTTGTTGTTGTGGCAGCTTGTTGTCATTTTGGGAGCCTCCAAGTTGTTGTGGAGTTGTTGCCCCGCTAGTTGTGTAAAGGCGTCGGTGCCCGCCTCGAAGGGTATCTATAGTGGAAAGGTGGATCAGGCCTTTGGTGGCGAGATCCATCGGAGAATAGGGTGAGGCCTATTGTGGCGTGGTGGTCTTAGTACCGCCCACCCCTCCAATGCAGACGTACTTCCCTTAACAAGGAAGGAACTGCGGTCAAACAAATCTTGTGTCTCAGCGTGCTTCACTTCGGTTTACCCGTTCCTCTTCCACTCGCTCTTTACTCGCTAGTAGATAGGTTTGCATATAGGGAAATTCCACATAATAGTTTAGCTAGAGAATTTACCCTTTGTGCTAAGCCTAAAATTGAAAAAGAATTAAAAATTGGTGTAGCACCTATTCACCCCCCTCTAGGTGCCCATACGATCCATTTCAATCTTTCCGTAGTAATTTGACTATCTCCAAGCACTCCAACTCAAGTATTAGGGGTTGGGTGCACCAGTTTTATCATCAACGGTAGTCCTTCCATTGTCGCGCTTAGTTCAGTGATGGATCAAAATATATCGAGCTCGTTGGGGAACCCCAAGAGAAAGGTATGATGAGCACAACAACAAGTTTTCCCTCAGTTATGAAACCAAGGTTATCGAATCAGTAGGAGCAAGGAAACACCTCCAATGTGTTATTTCCAACTTGGAATCCTGTACAACACAACCACAGAACTTTGCCCCCAACTTACGGTGAGGTTGTCAATCTCACCGGTTTTGCTGAAAACAAAGGATTAAACGTATTGTGTGGAAGATAGTAATTGCTTGTATAAAGTAAACAGTAAACAATAAATGGTAGATGGTAGATCGATGGTAAAAGAATAGACCGGGGTCCATAGTTCACTACAGGTTATTCTCCTTAAGATAGATGACATGTTGGGTGAATAAATTACAGCGAGGCAATTGACAGACACCGAGAAAGCATACATGCATATACTAATCATCTTGACTCCTATGAGATTTTATTGGCATTACAACATTGTACATAGACCATAATCCAACTGCATCTATGACTAATAATCCACCTTCAGATTATCATCTGAACCCCCTCTAGTATTAAGTTGCAAGCAATAGATAATTGCATTAAGCAAAGTGCGTAAAGTAAACAATATGATTGCCCCATGGACAAACGATTTCTGTCACTTCCCGAGATTACCAGAGGCATGAACCCACTATCGAGCATAAATACTAACTCTTGGAGTTGCTAGCATCTACTTGGCAAAGATAGCTACTAACAACGGAAAGCATGCAAGATCACAAATAACAAAGACATGATAGAATCAATAATTAATCTGAAATAGCATCACAATATCCATCGGATCCTCGCAAACACAACACGTAAGATTACAAATAGATGATCTTAATCATGAACGGAGCTCACAAGATCTAAACATGGTAGCACAAGGGAGGATAACCAACCATCTAGCTACTACATGGACCCGTAGTCCAGGGATGAACTACTCACGCATCACACCGGAGGTAGTCATGGTGATGAAGAAGTCCTCCAGGGTGATCTCTCCCCTCCGGAAGAGTGCCGGGAAGAGCTTCAGATCCCTCCCGGTCTAGTGATGGAGATGGCGGCGGCTACAGACTCTTTCGTGGAATTTTGATCGAGTACTTAGGTTTTTTGTCCCATGAAGCTTTTATAGGCGAAGGGGCAAGGTCGGTGGAGTACCAGGGGGCCCACACTAGGTGGCGGTGCACCTAGGGCTGGCCGCGCAACCCTAGGGTGTGGCCGCCCTGGTGCCCCTCTTCGTCTCCCCTCCGGACTCCGTGTTGTTGGAGATATGCCCAAGAGGCAATAATAAAAGTGGTTATTATTATATCTTTGTGTTTATGATAAATGTTTACATCCCATGCTATAATTGTATTATTAGGAAACACTAATACTTGTGTGTTTTGTAAACATATAAGAGTCCCTAGTAAGCCTCTTGTTGAACTAGCTTGTTGATTAATTGATGATCATGGTTTCCTGATCATGGACATTAGGATGTGATTAATAACAAGGTTATATCATTAGGAGAATGATGTGATGAACATACACCCATAGTAAGCATAGCATAAGATCAAGTCATTAAGTTCGTATTGCTATAAGCTTTTAAATGCATAGTAACCTAATCCTTCGACCATGAGGTTGTGTTAATCACCATCACCGGATGGGTACTTTGATGACATCAAACGTTGCTTCGTAACTGGGTGGTTATAAAGGTGTCATTGGGTATTCTGAAAGTATGTGTTGAAGCGCATGGACAAAGACTGGGATTTGTCCATCCATATGACGGATAGATATGCTCTGGGCCCTCTCGGTGGAATGTCATCTAGTTAGCTTGCAAGCATGTGACTGGGTCACAAGGGATGACATATCATGGAACGAGTAAAGAGTACTTATCAGTAACGAGGTAGAACTAGGTATGGAGATGCCGACGATCAAACCTCAGATAAGTATAGTATCGCGTGACAAAGGGAATTGGTTTCGTATGTAAATGGTTCAATCGATCACGAAGTCATCGTTGAATATGTGGGAGCCATTATGGATCTCCAGGTCCCACTAATGGTTATTGATAGGAGATGTGTCTCTGTCATGTCTACATATTCACGAACCGTAGGGTGACACACTTAAGGTTCGAAGTTGTTTTAAGTAGATATGGAATGTGCGTTGGAGACCGAATGTTGTTCGGAGTCTCGGATTGGATCCGGGACATCACGAGGAGATCCGGAATTGTCCAGAGAATAAGATTCATATATTGGGGATCATTTTCTGAGTTAGGAAATGTTCCGGAGTATCTGTATGAGGATTCTAGAAGGTTTCGGAATGTTCCAGAAGGTTCTGGAAGATTTCTTGGAGTTTGCTTGAAAACCAAGAAAGGGATCAAGGAGTCCTTGTGGGGCAAGACAAGGAGTCGTGGGGGAGGAGGACTCCTCCCCCCCTCCCCAATCCGCCGGCCATAGGAGGGAGGGGAGTCCTACTAGGACTCCCCCTCCCATGGCGCCTCCCCCCTTTAAATAGAGGGGTGGGGGCGCCACCTCCAAGCCCTCCTCCACAACTCCAAATCTCTGCCGCCTCTCTCCTCCTCCTTTCTTCTGCACAGGCATAGGCGAAGCCCTGCAGAATTCTCTACTCCACCACCACCACCACGCCGTCGTGCTGCTGTGATTCTGTGGAGAAGATCTACTACCTCCGCTGCTCGCTGGAACAAGGAGAGGAAGGTCTGCTTCGACTCCGTACGTGTGACCGACTGCGGAAGCGCTGCCGAAACGCGGCGCCGGAAGGATCATCCACACGATCTTGAGATCGGCAAGTGATCGACTACATCAACCACGAGATCCAATCTCGTAACGCTTTCGGATCTACAAGGGTTAGTACTGATCTATCTCGTTGCACATGTCTAATAGATTAGATCTTGGCTTTTATCTAGATTAGATCTGGGTTTTGTTCGTTCTTGCGGTAGAAATTTTTTGTTTTCCATGCTACGAACCCATCAGTGGTATCAGAGCCGTATCTATGAGTAGATCTGTTGCACGAGTAGAACACAATGGTGTTGTGGGCGTTGGTGCTCGTGCCGTCTTTTGCTTTGTGTACTTTGCATCTTGCGTCATGGTGGGATGAAGCGGCTCGGGCTAACCTTACATGTCATCGCACATGAGACTTGCTCCACGCTTGACGTGTAACTTGCTTTGCACAAGTGGCTTTGCGGGTGTCTGTCTCTCCCACCATAGTATAGATCCAATTTACACTTTGCACTCGATAGCACTTGTATCAACGTTGTGGTTCAGTTTCGTAGGTAAGATCCGTTATTGTTCGAAAGCCCCAAGCCACGTAAAACATGCAAAGAAAATTAGAGGCATCTAACTTGTTTTTGCAGGGGTTTTGTGATGTGATATGGCCATCATGTGATTGTGATTATATTTGATGTATGCAATGATCCTTGTTGTAATATGGCAACCGGCAGGAGCCTAATGGTTGTTTTTAATTCTGTTAAGACCTGCGTGTCTATTCATCTTGTAATAGCTTTATTCCAAGTAGTTGTAATAGCTGCTAGTGATGATGGACAACCATGACGCGGTGCCACTGACCTTGACGCAATGCTGGTGATGATGGAGATCATGTTCGTGCTTTGGAGATGGATATCAAAGGCGCAAGAAGAAAGGGCCATATCATATCACACTAATTATGAATTGCCTGTGATGTTAATCCTTTATGCATCTTGTATTGCTTAGATCGTGATGGTAGTATTATAAGATGATCCCTCTCACTAAATATCAAGTAATAAAGTGTTCACCCTTAGTTGGCACCGTTGCTAAGACTCGTCGTTTCGAAGCATCTCGTGATGATCGGATGTGATAGATTCTACGTGTGCATACAACGGGTGCAAGCCAGATTTGCACATGCGGAAACTAAGGTTATCTTGACGAGCCTAGCATGTACAAACATGGTCTCGGAACACGGAATACCGAAAGGTAAAGCATGAGTCATATAAATGATATGATGAACATGAAGATTGTTCGCCGATGAAACTACATCTTCTCTCGTGAAGATCGGACTTGGTGTAGTGGACTTGGTTCGTGTAATCACTAAAACAATGTGAGGGATGTTGTTTTGAGTGGGAGTTCACCTAGTTAACTTAAGTATTAAATTTGAACTCCATTCATCATAAACTCAGTCTAAACTACTTACAAATTTGTTGTAGATTATGGCGACCCCCTCCATCAATTTCAATGCGTTCCTAGAGAAAGAAAAGCTTAAGAACAATGGAAGAAATTTCACGGACTGGTTCCGTGGACTGAAGATCGTCCTCAGGGCTGGTCAGTTGACCTATGTGCTCGAAGCACCGCTAGGTGACCCACCTGCAGATGATGCTACCGATGACGTAAAGAATGTTTACGCCACTCGAAAAAATCATTACTCCACAGTTCAGTGTGCCATCCTGTACGGTTTAGAAGTGGAGCTCCAAAAGCGTTTTGAGCACCACGACCCATTCGAGATCATTAAGGAGCTCAGGCTAATTTTTGAGACTCGCGCGGCCATGGAGAGCTATGAGGCCTCCGAAAAGTTCTTTAACTGTAAGATGGAAGAGGGAAGCTCCATTAGCGAGCACGTGCTCACCATGTCTGGGTACGCAAACAAGCTCCAAGAGTTGGGAATATCGATTGCTAATGAGTTGGGGATTCATCGTCTCCTCCAATCACTGCCACCGAGTTATAAGAACTTTGTGATGAACTACAATATGCACTGCATGAACAAGACGTTGCCTGAACTATCGTCCATGCTGAAAACTGCTGAAGTGGAGATCATGAAGGAGCACCAAGTGTTGATGGTCAATAAGACCACCAATTTCAAGAGACAGGGCAAGCCTAAGAACAAGGGCAACTTCAAGAAGGACGGCAAGAAAGCTGTCGCACCTGCAAAGGAGCCCAAGGCTGGTCCCAAGCCTGAAACTGAGTGCTTCTACTGCAAGGGTGCTGGTCACTGGAAGCGTAACTGCCCCAAGTACCTGGCGGATCTGAAGAACGGCAACATCAAGAAGAAAGGTATATTTGATATATATGTTATAGATGTGTATCTTACTAGTAATCGTAGTAGTGCCTGGGTATTTGATACTGGTTCGGTTGCTCATATTTGTAACTCAAAACAGGAGCTGCGGAATAAACGAAGACTGGCAAGAGACAAGGTGACGATGCGCGTTAGAAATGGCTCCAAGGTTGATGTGATCGCCGTCAGCACGCTCCATCTACATCTACCTTCGGGATTAGTTTTAAATTTAAATAATTGTTATTTGGTGCCTGCGTTAAGCATGAACATTATATCTAGATCTTGTTTACTGCGAGACGGTTACTCTTTTAAGTCCGAGAATAAAGGTTGTTCGATTTATATGAGTAATATCTTTTATGGTAATGCACCTGAGATGAATGGTTTATTCTTATTGAATCTCGATAGTAGTGATACACATGTTCACAACATAGATGCTAAACGAATAAAATTGAATGATAATTCTACATACATGTGGCACTGTCGTCTTGGTCACATTGGAGTGAAGCGTATGAAGAAACTCCATTCAGATGTTCTTCTTGAATCACTTGATTTTGAATCACTTGAAAGATGCGAAGCATGTCTAATGGGAAAAATGACTAAGACTCCATTCTCTGGAATAATGGAGCGAGCTACAGACTTATTGGAAATAATACATACCGATGTGTGCGGTCCAATGAGTGTAGCATCGCGTGGTGGATATCGTTATGTTCTCACTTTCCCGGATGACTTAAGTAGATATGGGTATGTCTACTTTATGAAACATAAGTCCGAAACTTTCGAGAAGTTTAAGGAATTTCAAAGTGAAGTGGAAAATCATCGTAACAAGAAGATTAAGTTTCTGCGTTCTGACCGCGGAGGTGAATATCTGAGTTATGAGTTCGGCATGCATTTAAAGAAATGTGGAATACTTTCGCAGTTGACACCACCGGGAACACCACAGCGTAATGGTGTGTCCGAACGTCGTAATCGAACTCTCTTAGATATGGTTCGGTCTATGATGTCTCTTACAGATTTACCGCTATCGTTTTGGGGCTATGCATTAGAGACAGCCGCATTCACTTTAAATAGGGCACCATCTAAATCCGTTGAAACGACACCGTACGAATTGTGGTTTGGTAAGAAACCTAAGTTGTCGTTCCTTAAAGTTTGGGGTTGCGAAGCATATGTAAAGAAGTTACAACCTGATAAGCTAGAACCCAAAGCGGAGAAATGCGTCTTCATAGGATACCCTAAAGAAACAATTGGGTATACCTTCTATCATAGATCCGAAGGCAAAGTTTTCGTTGCCAAGAATGGATCCTTTCTTGAGAAGGAGTTTCTCTCGAAGGAGGTGACTGGAAGGAAAGTAGAACTCGATGAGGTTATTGAACCTTCTCTCGGATTTGAGAGTAGCGCAGCACATGAAGATGTTTTTGTGCCGCCTGCACCAATTGGAGAGGAAGCTAATGATAACGATCATGAAACTTCAAACGAAGTTACTGCTGAACCTCGCAGGTCAATGAGGGTTCGTACCACTCCTGATTGGTATGACTCTGCCTTGAACGTCATGTTGGTGGACAACACTGATGACCCTGCGACGTATGAAGAAGCTATGGTGAGCCCAGATTCCGACAAATGGCTAGAAGCCATGAAATCCGAAATGGGATCCATGTACGAAAACCAAGTGTGGATTTTGGTGGACTTATCGGATGGCCGTAAGGCTGTCGAGAACAAATGGATTTTCAAGAGAAAAACAAATGCTGATGGTAATGTTACCGTCTATAAAGCTCAACTTGTCGCGAAAGGGTTCCGACAAATTCAAGGAGTTGACTATGATGAGACATTCTCACCAGTAGCGAAGCTAAAGTCTGTGAGGATTTTGTTAGCAATTGCTGCACATTTCGATTATGAGATTTGGCAGATGGATGTCAAAACGACGTTCCTTAATGGTGACATTGAGGAAGAGTTGTATATGGTACAACCCAAGGGTTTTGTCGATCCTAAAGATGCTGACAAGGTATGCAAGCTTCAGCCTCCATTTATGGACTGAAGCAAGCATCCCGAAGTTGGAATCAACGTTTTGATAAAGTAATCAAAAACTTTGGGTTTATACAAACTTATGGAGAAGGTTGTATTTACAAGAAAGTGAGTGGGAGCTCTGTAGCATTCCTAGTACTATATGTAGATGACATATTGTTGATTGGGAATGATATAGAACTTCTTAATAGCGTCAAAACCTATTTGAATAATAGTTTTTCAATGAAGGATCTTGGCGAAGCAGCATATATTCTAGGCATCAAGATTTATAGAGATAGATCAAGACGCCTAATAGCGCTTTCACAAAGTACATACTTAGACAAAGTTCTAAAAAAAATTAGAACGGAAAATAGCAAGAAAGGGTTCGTGCCCATGTTGTCAGGTAAGACCTTGAGTAAAACTCAAAGTCCAGCTACGGCAGAAGATAGAGTGAAAATGGATAACATTCCCTATGCCTCAGCCATAGGTTCTACCATGTATGCCATGCTGTGTACAAGACCGGATATAGCACATGCTGTTAGTTTGACTAGCAGATATCAAAGTGATCCTGGAATGGAGCACTGGACAGCGGTCAAGAATATCCTAAAGTACCTAAATAGGACTAAGGATATGGTTCTTCCTTATGGAGGTGATGAACAGCTTGTTGTAAACGGTTACACTGATGCTAGTTGGAACACCGATCCGGATGACTCGAAGTCACAGTCGGGATACGTATTTGTTTTGAATGGTGCTGCAGTGAGCTGGAGGAGTGCAAAGAAAAGCGTTGTGGCGAAATCTTCAACTGAATCAGAATACATATCTGCTTCGGAGGCTGCACAAGAAGCCGTATGGATGAAGGAATTCATTACTGAACTTGGCATGGTTCCCAGTGCGTTGGACCCGATGGCCATCTACTGTGACAACACAAGTGCCATAGCTAATGCACAGGAGCCAAGGTCACCTAGCAAGCTGAAGCACATCAAGCTACGTTTCCACGCTATTCGCGAGTATGTCCAAGATGGTGACATAAAGATTTGCAAAGTACACACTTATCTGAATGTGGCAGATCCGTTGACTAAACCTCTCCCTAGGGCAAAGCATGACCAACACCAGAACGCCATGGGTGTTCGATATATTACCATGTAATCTAGATTATTGACTCTAGTGCAAGTGGGAGACTGTTGGAGATATGCCCAAGAGGCAATAATAAAAGTGGTTATTATTATATCTTTGTGTTTATGATGAATGTTTACATCCCATGCTATAATTGTATTATTAGGAAACACTAATACTTGTGTGTTTTGTAAACATATAAGAGTCCCTAGTAAGCCTCTTGTTGAACTAGCTTGTTGATTAATTGATGATCATGGTTTCCTGATCATGGACATTAGGATGTGATTAATAACAAGGTTATATCATTACGAGAATGATGTGATGGACATACACCCATAGTAAGCGTAGCATAAGATCAAGTCATTAAGTTTGTATTGCTATAAGCTTTTAAATGCATAGTAACCTAATCCTTCGACCATGAGGTTGTGTTAATCACCATCACCGGATGGGTACTTTGATGACATCAAACGCTGCTTCGTAACTGGGTGGTTATAAAGGTGTCATTGGGTATTCTGAAAGTATGTGTTGAAGCGCATGGACCAAGACTGGGATTTGTCCATCCATATGACGGATAGATATGCTCTGGGCCCTCTCGGTGGAATGTCATCTAGTTAGCTTGCAAGCATGTGACTGGGTCACAAGGGATGACATATCATGGAACGAGTAAAGAGTACTTATCAGTAACGAGGTAGAACTAGGTATGGAGATGCCGACGATCAAACCTCGGATAAGTATAGTATCGCGTGCCAAAGGGAATTGGTTTCGTATGTAAATGGTTCAATCGATCACGAAGTCATCGTTGAGTATGTGGGAGCCATTATGGATCTCTAGGTCCCGCTAATGGTTATTGATAGGAGATGTGTCTCTGTCATGTCTACATATTCACGAACCGTAGGGTGACACACTTAAGGTTCGAAGTTGTTTTAAGTAGATATGGAATGTGCGTTGGAGACAGAATGTTGTTCGGAGTCTCGGATTGGATCCGGGACATCACGAGGAGATCCGGAATTGTCCGGAGAATAAGATTCATATATTGGGGATCATTTTCTGAGTTAGGAAATGTTCCGGAGTATTTGTATGAGGATTCTAGAAGGTTTCGGAATGTTCCGGAAGGTTCTGGAAGATTTCTTGGAGTTTGCTTGAAAACCAAGAAAGGGATCAAGGAGTCCTTGTGGGGCAAGACAAGGAGTCTTGGGGGAGGAGGACTCCTCCCCCCTCCCCAATCCGCCGGCCATAGGAGGGAGGGGAGTCCTACTAGGACTCCCCCTCCCATGGCGCCTCCCCCCTTTAAATAGAGGGGTGGGGGCGCCACCTCCAAGCCCTCCACAACTCCAAATCTCCGCCGCCTCTCTCCTCCTCCTTTCTTCTGCACAGGCATAGGCGAAGCCCTGCAGAATTCTCTACTCCACCACCACCACCACGCCGTCGTGCTACTGTGATTCCGTGGAGAAGATCTACTACCTCCGCTGCTCGCTGGAACGAGGAGAGGAAGGTCTGCTTCGACTTCGTACATGTGACCGACTGCGGAAGCTCTGCCGGAAGGATCGTCCACACGATCTTGAGATCGGCTAGTGATCGACTACATCAACCACGAGATCCAATCTCGTAACGCTTTCGGATCTACAAGGGTTAGTACCGATCTATCTCGTTGCACATGTCTAATAGATTAGATATTGACTTTTATCTAGATTAGATCTGGGTTTTGTTTGTTCTTGTGGTAGAATTTTTTTGTTTTCCATGCTACGAACCCATCACGTGTTGCTTCGGGTAAAATATTGAGTTATGGATTTTGTCCGATCCAATTCCGAGAATATTTCCTTACTAGCTTTTCTGAAACCAAAAACAACAGAAAATAGGCAACTGGCACTGTGGCATCTTGTTAATAGGTTACTTCTAGAAAATGTGTAAAAATACTCCAAAGTGTGGACAAAACATAAGAAATTAGATATAAGACAAGCATGGAACATCAAAAATTATAGATACGTTTACGACATATCAACATTCCCAAGCTTAACTCCTGCTCGTCCTTGAGTAGGTAAGTGATAAAAAAGAATATTTTTTTAGGTGACATGCACCATCATAATCTTGATCAAGGTATTTGTAAGACATTGATAGCAGGGATCATAGTACTTTAACATAGACATGAAAGATATAGTACTAACAATAAGATATAGCAACTATGTTGTAACATGAAAAGGTACAAACAAAAGATTCATGAATAATAATGCTTTGAAAGACATTTGTTTGTTTTACATATACAAAACATAATGAGAATGATCTTCAGCTTGTCCCTCTTAGATTAGCAAATATAAATGCATATGACAGCTTCAAAGTTCATAAGAGTGACTAGATACAAATAGTTTCAAACAAGCAATATCAAAGCTATGCATCAATCAACAAGTCTTGGGACAATGCACATAGAACTAAGAACGGCCACTATGCTCTCAAAGTAGGTGCATAAAGATAGAAGGTGGAGACTCAACATAAAAGTAAAAGAAAGGCCTTCATAGAAGGAAGTAGGGATTCAAGTTTCATAAAGAGCATCCAAAAATTATGGTACTTAATAGCTTTCAGCTCTCATTGCCCCTATCATAAGCATCTTGAAGTGATTAAGGTTAAAGTGAACAAACTATGGTGTATGTGCTTGACAAAGGATAAGTTGGAAATCTCATGTCCCTTGAATACGAGGGCCGCTCCTCATGCTACTCAAGTTTAGTCACCGGTAAGTTCTTGTCATCGTAAGTACATGTGTATCATAGAGAACCGCCAACGGGGTACCCCTTGCCCGATGATACGGAAGAATCCCCATATCAAAATGACAAGGCAAGCAGACAACGAGCATCTCAACAATCTTCTTATTTACATGGGAATATGGTGCTTTTTTATCTCTTTCCTATTTTCATAATCTTTTTTTTCGTTTTCTCTTTTATCTCAATATCCGACTCTTTTTTATAAGAAGAATGCTTCATAGACAGCTCATTATGGTTACACTGCAGGTTTCCACCATGACAGCATGGAGTAGACCAGCGGCCTAGGCGTTTCTCTAACACATCTTCATAACTCCATGGACTTACAAGATCCCCTTTCATTTCACACCGACGACATCCATAGACAAAAGAGCATGATATCAACTAGGTACAAAGTACAAGTGCAATGTTGAAAGCGTTCCCCATGACAACATGGTTCTGCTAATCCCAACAAATAAGTGCAAGCATATACAACATAGACGACACAATGGTTCAAGTTTATTAAGGGCAAGAAAATAAAGTGTGCCATCAAGTTCGTGAGAGCTTTAATCACTAGTTTTCTCATAACAAGTTTAATTCGGAAGGTAAAACACATGAATATACTTGGAATAACATATGCTAATAGGTAGATATGGTGGACTCTTTGGAATAACTTGGTTTTAGGAGTTGGATGCATGAGTGGAACTCATACTTGGTTATGGAGGCTAGCAAAAGACTGGGAGCGACCAACTAAGAGATCAATAATGGTCATAATCATGCAGAGCGACAAAACATCATTAATCAAAGCATAAAGTGATATTACAAGTTAAAAACTAAAGGATCATAAAGGCTATGGTGACTTGGGATAGTCATAACATGGTGTGAGCATGCGTCAAGTTAACCCAAATAAAGCATCAAAGGAGAATACCACAATACTATGCTTTAATATGCTAAAACAACGCATGATTCTTCGAAGGCACATTAAGCAATCTCAATTGTTTATAACATGTCATGCTACAGAAAAGATCACTAAGCATAAATCCAAAACAATATCAAGCATGGCATGACAAAGCATAGGCCACAGTTAAAAACAAGCTCTCTTTACCACTTAAGCATGAACTTTCCTACTCTTTTCCAATCTAAACCAAACTATTTGAAAACCAATGTATGAAAGAGGGGGTCCAACCAATTTATTCAGAAATCTAAGCAAACCAAGAAAACGAAAAACCAAAACGAAAAAGAAAAAGAAGACGCTCCAAGAACAACACAAATGTGCATGAAACAATAAAAATGAAGTGTTTGGAAGAAACTAGGATTTTTATTGATGAAGAAGGGGATGCCTTGGGTATCCCCAAGCTTTGACGCTTGTAATTCTTGGACATTTCTTGGGGTGATACGCGTGGCATCCCCAAGCTTGAGCATCCATTCTTCATCTCATTACTCATTCCTTCCATACACTTGAAAATTTTCCTTCATAGAAAACTTCACACAATCTTTATTAGCAACATTAGTGCACTCAAGATAATAAGTCTTTAGATTTAGTTCCAACACCAATAAAACTTCCATTAAAACACAAGCTACTTTAGCACTTCCCTCAAAAAGCTCAATTCTCCAAAAGAACTCAAAAAGGAACCAACAAGAAGCAAATGCAAATAATGGTAGAAATCTGTCAAAACAGACCAGCAGGTAAAGACAAAATTTTTCGAAGACCTTCTGTTGGTCAAATCAAAAAGTGTTGAACTAAAGAAAGTTAGATAACAACCTGGGACAGAAGCACAAACATTTACGCCTCAAAAGGACGTACAGAGATTTTACACGAATTTTTACGGCGAAGCACAAAAATCTGTTTCGGTACAACAACTTTCCCAAGTATTACTTCTCTCTCATTAGAGGTTACTCTTGGCACAAAAAGCAAATAAAAAAGATAAGAAGCGGTTATTACTGAAGTAATAACTTCCAAGATAATCTAAAACTTTTGGTTATCTCCCAATAAGTACTTTTCTTTAGCGCCTTTAAGTTAGGCAGGATAGTTTGAGAAGATGCCCACATAAAAAATATGAATTGAAGTAAAAGAGAGCATCAAAAAGCAAATTCAAAGCACATTTAAGTCTAACCCACTTCCTATGCATAGGAAGATTTTAAATAAACAAGTCATAAAAGCACAAAGCAACAAGCATAGTAAAGCAAAACAAGTGCAACTTCAAGACTTTTAACATAAAGAGGGGAAACTTAATATTATTGAGATGCATAAAACCATGTTTCCCTCTCTCATAATAACTTTCAGTAGCATCATGAATAAAATCAACAATACAACTATCACATAAAACATTCTTATCATGAGCCACATGCATATAATCATTATTACTCTCCACATAACCATAGTCATTCTTATTAATTGTAGTGGGAGCAAATTCAACAAAATAGCTATCATTATTATTCTCATCACCATAATCATCAAATATAGGAGGCATATTGTAATCATAATTAATTTTCTCCTCAATAGTAGGTGGACTAAAAATATCATATTCATCATTGTAATCATCATATATTGGGGGTTTGGTATCATCATAAGCAATAGAATAGCTATCTTCCAAAGATAGGGAACTAAAAAGATCATTTTCATAAAAACTAGCTTCCACAAGCTTAGACTTTTCCATAGCATTAGTAATAATGGTATCCAAAGAATTCATACTAACAACATTGCTATTAGCATGCAAATAAAGTTCCATAGATTTTTTAATTTTCTCTTCAAACACTTCATGTCCTAACTCAAGATAAATACTATAAAGCTCTCTAATTTTGTTGTTGTTTTTCATTAATCCTAACTAGTGAAAACAAGAAACAAAAAGACAAAATTGCAGAATCTAAAGGAAATAACTTCGAGCACTCACACCGGAGGATGTGAGTACCATTTACCTTACCTCCCGGCAACGGCGCTAGAAAATAGCTTGATGTCTACGCACTTCTATTCTTGTAGACAGTTGTTGGGCCTCCAAGTGCAGAGGTTTGTAGAACAGCAGCAAGTTTTCCCTTAAGTGGATCACCCAAGGTTTATTGAACTCAGGGAGTAAGTGGTCAAAGGTCTCAAGCAACCCTGCAATCAAGATACAAGAAGTCTCTTGTGTCCCCAACACACCCAATACACTTGTCAGGTGTATAGGTGCACTAGTTCAGCGAAGAGATAGTGAAATACAAGTGGTATGGATAATTATAAGTGGTAACGGTGCTAGAAAATAGCTTGATGGCGTGGAAAAGACTAAAGTAAAACTAAAATAAAGATGGAAGCAAGAAAACATGTAACATATCTAGTTGCAAACGGTGTTTCAATGCTTCGAAACAAGGCCTAGGGATCATACTTTCACTAGTGAACACTCTCATATAAATATCTTCTCTTTATGATACTACTCTAAACTACTCTCCGGTTGGACACTCTAATCGTTGGTAGGGCTATAACAGCACACCTCAAAGTTCATCTTTCCCATCTAGATAACCCCACACTGTCACCTTGAGCACTAGATGGTTCAAACAAACACCACAATTTCATAAAGACATCTAACTCCAAATATAACTCATAACAAGTATTTGTAATCTCTAGCCTAAGTGCCACCATGGTGTGCACACTGTCAACTTCACACACATGGGGAGAGCAGAGATCTATTAAAGCACTTGAGTAGCAATGTAGATCTACTTGATTACAAAGCTCATGATCACAATATGATCATGTATAGAGAGAGAGAGATGAACACATAGCTACCGGTAGAACCCTTAGCCTCGAGAAAGAACTACTCCCTCCTCATCATGGGAATCAGCAACAACAATGGAGATGGTGGTGGAGATCGATGGAGATGGCTCTGGCGGCACTTCCCCGTCGCGGCAGGGTGCCAGAACAGAGACTTTCTGTCCCCCGAATCACCCCTTTGGTGGCGGCGGCGCTGCAGAACTTTTCGTGGCTGGAGGCTGGATGATTTAGGGTTTTTGCATCGGGAGGCATCTTATAGGCGAAGAGGCAAGGTCGGTGGGCGGCCAGGGCTAGCCCGCGCCACCATATGGTGTGGCCACCCTGTGGCCCATCTCCGTCTTGTCTTCTGGCTCCGTGAGTCTTCCGGTAAAATATCGACTTTGTCTTTTGTCTGGTCCAATTCCGAGTATATTGATTTTCTAACTTTCCTGGAACCAAAAACAGCAGAAAACAGGCAACTGGCACTGTGGCATCTTGTTAATAGGTTAGTCCAGGAAAGTGTATAAAAAGTACTCCAAAGTTGGAACAAAACATAAAAAAGTAGATAAAACCAAGCATGGAACATCAAAAATTATGGATACGTTAGCAACGTATCAGGTTCCCAACCATCTTCTAATTTCATAGGGATAGAAGCTTTATGTTTCATCTTTTCTTCTTTAATTTTTATGAGAGCATCAGTAATGTGTTTTGTAAAGGCCATATTCATAGCACTAGCATTTGGACTTTTAGCAAGCTTTTGTAGGAACATAATCACTTCAAAGATATTGCAACCATCAAGATAAAAATCATAATTAACATCTAATGTAGTAGATCTATTATTTCCCTTATTTCGAAGAATTTCAGCATTTTTATTAGAGAAAGTTCTATTGGTTTTAGGCATTGTTGCAGAAGGAATGGGGACTTCATGTGGTTTGCTAGCATAAACATTAGTGGTGGTGATAGTACAAATGCTACTATCTCTAGCAATTTCATCTTCTCTTTCCCACTTGGCATGCAATTCAGCTACCAGTCTAACATTTTCATCAATTCTAACTTGTATGGCATTAGTAGCAGCAAAGATATTTTCAATAATTTCAGGTTTAGTAGCCATTTTATTCAAAGAAGATTGTGCTTTAGACAATGATGCTATATTTTTTCAGCATTAGAGAGTTTTTCCTCAATAGTTTTATTGAAGGCAGTTTGTTTACTAATAAAATCTTTAAGCATGACTTCAAGTTCACAGGGTGCACGTCTATTATTGTTGTAGGAATTCCCATAAGCATTACCATTATTGGGAGGATATGGCCTATAATTATTGTTACCAAAATTATTCCGGTAGGCATTGTTGCTAAAATTATTACTTCTAATAAAGTTCACATCAACTTGCTCTTCTTGAGCAACCAAAGAGGCTAAGGGAACATGATTTGGATCAATATGAGCTTTCCCATTAACAAGCATGGACATAATAACATCAATTTTATCACTCAAGGAGGAGGTTTCTTCAACAGAATTTACCTTCTTATAGTGTGGAGATCTCTCAGTATGCCATTCAGAATAGTTAACCATCATATTATCAAGAAGCTTTGTTGCATCACCCAAAGTAATGGTCATAAAGGTACCTCCAGCAGCAGAATCCAGTAGATTTCTTGAAGAATAATTCAGTCCTGCATAAGTTGGATAATCATCCAAGCAGTTAGTCCATGAGTGGGACAATTCTTTACCAAAGATTTCATTCTTTCCCAAGCTTGAGCAACATGTTCATTATCAGATTGTTTAAATTTCATTATTTCACTTCTCATATATATAATCTTAGCAGGAGGATAGTATTTTCCAATGAAAGCATCTTTGCATTTAGTCCCAAAATCAATACTATTTCTAGTTAGGGATAGCAACCATTCTTTAGCTTTTCCTCTCAAAGAGAAAGGAAACAATTTAAGCTTAATAATATCTCCATATATATCCCTATGTTTTTGCATCTCACAAAGTTCAACAAAGTTATTAAGGTGAGCAGCAGCATCTTCAGTACCAACACCAGAGAATTGTTCTTTGAGCAAAGCAGGTTTAATTTCAAAGAAAGTAGCTTCAGGGACAGGTGGAGCAATAGGTGTGCACATGAAATCATTGTTGTTGGTGCTAGTGAAGTCACACAACTTAGTGTTTTCAAGAGTATTCATTTTTTTGTGTTTTTAATATAACGAAGCAAACTAGTACAACTAATTTTTGTGTGTTTTTGATAACGAAATAGGCAAACAAAGCAGAAATAAACTAAGAAAAACAAAAACAAAGTAAAGAGATTGGTTATGACAGACCCCCCCCCCCCCCTGTAAAGATGTCCTTGACTCCTCGGCAATGGCGCCATAAAAAAGGCTTGATGGCTCAAAATATATCGAGCTCATTGGGGAACCCCAAGAGGAAGGTATGATGAGCACAACAACAAGTTTTCCCTCAGTTATGAAACCAAAGTTATCAAACCAGTGGGAGCAAGGAAACACCACCAAGGTGTTGTTTCCAACTTGGAATCCTGCACAACACAACCACAGAACTTTGCCCCCAACTTACAGTGATGTTGTCAATCTCACCGGTCTTGCTGAAAACAAAGGATTAAATGTATTGTGTGGAAGATAGTAATTTTTGCAGAAAGTAAACAGTAAAAAGTAAATAGTAGATGGTAGATTAATGGTAAAAGAATGGACCGGGGTCCATAGTTCACTAGAGGTGATTCTCCTTAAGATAAATGACATGTTGGGTGAACAAATTACAGCAGGGCAATTGACTGACACCGAGAAAGCATACATGCATATACTAATCATCTTGACTCCTATGAGATTTGATTGGGCATTACAACATTATACATAGACCATAATCCAACTACATCTATGACTAATAATCCACCTTCAGGTTATCATCCGAACCCCCTCCAGTATTAAGTTGCAAGCAACAGATAATTGCATTAAGCAAAGTGCGTAAAGTAAACAATATGATTGCCCCATGGACAAACGATTTCTATCACTTCCCGAGATTACCAGAGGCATGAACCCACTATCGAGCATAAATACTAACTCTTAGAGTTGCTAGCATCTACTTGGCCAAGATAGCTACTAACAACGGAAATCATGCAAGATCACAAATAACAAAGACATGATAGAATCAATAATTAATCTGAAATAGCATCTCAATATCCATCGGATCCCCGCAAACACAACATGCAAAATTACAAATAGATGATCTTGATCATGAACAGAGCTCACAAGATCTAAACATGGTAGCACAAGGGAGGAGAACCAACCATGTAACTACTACATGGACCCATAGTCCACGGATGAACTAGTCACGCATCACACCGGAGGTAGTCATGGTGATGAAGAAGGCCTCTAGGGTGATCTCTCCCCTCTGGCAGGGTGCCGGGAAGAGCTTCAGATCCCTCCTGATCTAGGGATGGAGATGGCGGTGGCTACAGACTCTTTCATGGAATTTTGATCAGGTACTTAGGGTTTTCGGCCCAGGAGGCTTTTATAGGCGAAGGGGCAAGGTCGCTGGAGTACTAGGGGGCCCACACCAGGTGACGACGCGCCTAGGGCTGGTCGCACCACCCTAGGGTGTGGCCGCCCTGGTGCCCCTCTTTGTCTCCCTTCCGGACTCCGTGTTGCTTCGGGTAAAATATTCACTTTGGCTTTTGTGTGGTCCAATTCCGAGAATATTTCCTTACTAGCTTTTCTGAAACCAAAAACAGCAGAAAATAGGAAACTGGCACTCTGGCATCTTGATAATAGGTTAGTTCTAGAAAATGTGTAAAAATACTCCAAAGTGTGGACAAAACATAAGAAAGTAGAAATAAAACAAGCATGGAACATCAAAATTATAGATACGTTTACGACGTATCATTCAGCTCCAAGGACATCCCTGCAATTGAATAGTTGACAACATGCGGAAAAAATGATGTCTCCCATGTGATCACGCACAATCATACCATACACGCATACCCATTATATCCAAATGAGCCATCAATATTAAGTTTGTACCATCCAATTTATACATTGCAAATGTATCTATAATTTTTGATGTTCCATGCTTGGTTTTATATACTTTCTTATGTTTTGTCCACACTTTGGAGTACTTTTCATATGATTTCTTGGACTAACCTATTAACAAGAGCCACAGTGCCAGTTGCCTGTTTTCTGCTGTTTTTGGTTCCAGGAAAGTCAGAAAATCAATATTCTCGGAATTGGACTAGACAAAAGCCAAAGTTGTTATTTTCCCGGAAGACTCACGGAGCCAGAAGGAGAGTCGAAGAGGGGCCACAGGGTGGCCACACCACACCTAGGCGTGGGTCCCCCTGGCTGTGCCAGGGCATGGTGTGGGCCCCCTGGCCGGCCACCGACCTTGCCTCTTTCGCCTATATATTCCTCCCTAGGCAAAAACCCTAAATCGTCAATTAGAAATCCACGAAAAGTTCCACAGCGCCGCCGCCACCGAAGGGGAGATTCGGGGGACAAAAAGTCTCCGTTCCGGCACCCTGTCGGGATGGGGAAGTGCCCCCGGAGCCAGCTCCATCGATCTCCACCACCATCTCCATCGCCGTTGCTGATTCCCATGATGAGGAGGGAGTAGTTCCCTCTCGAGGCTAAGGGTTCTATCGGTAGCTATGTGTTCATCTCTCTCTCTATGCATGATCATATTGTGATCATGAGCTTTGTAATCTAGTAGATCTACCTTGCTACTTGATACATTGCAAATGTATCTATAATTTTTGATGTTCGATGCTTGGTTTCATCTACTTTCTTATGTTTTGTTCCAACTTTGGAGTACTTTTCATACACTTTCCTGGACTAACCTATTAACAAGAGCCATAGTGCCAGTTGCCTGTTTTCTGTTGTTTTTGGTTCCAGGAAAGTCAGAAAATCAATATTCTCGGAATTGGACGGGACAAAAACCAAAGTTCCTATTTTACCGGAAGACTCACGGAGCCAGAAGACAAGACGGAGAGGGGCCACAGGGTGGCCACACCATGTGGTGGCGCGGGCCAGCCCTGGCCACGCCACCAGGTGGTGTGGGTCCCCTGGCCGCCCACCGACCTTGCCTCTTCGCCTATAAGATGCCTCCCGATGCCAAAACCCTCAAGAGTCAAGCCTCCAGCCACGAAAAGTTCCGCAGCGCCGCTGCCACCGAAGGGGAGATTCGGGGGACAGAAAGTCTCTGTTCCGACACCCTGCCAGGACGGGGAAGTGCCCCCGGAGCCATCTCCATCGATCTCCACCACCATCTCCATCACCGTTGCTGATTCCCATGATGAGGAGGGAGTAGTTCTCTCCCGAGGCTAAGGGTTCTACTAGTAGCTATGTGTTCATCTCTCTATCTATGCATGATCTTGTTGTGGTCATGAGCTTTGTAATCAAGTAGATCTACCTTGCTACTCAAGTGCTTTAATGAATCTCTGCTCTCCCCATGTGTGTGAAAGTGACAGCGTGCACACCATGGTGGCACTTAGGCTAGAGATTACAAATACTTGTTATGAGTTATATTTGGAGTTGGATGTCTTTATGAAATTGTGGTGTTTGTTGGACTCATCTAGTACTCAAGGTGACAGTGTGGGGTTATCTAGATGGGAAAGGCTTACTTTGAGGTGTGTTGTTATAGCCCTACCATCGATTAGAGTGTCCAACCGGAGAGTAGTTAAGAGTAGTATCATGAAGATAATATATTTATGAGAGAGTGTTCACTAGTGAAAGTATGATCCCTAGGCCTTGTTTCTAAGCATTGATACTTTGTTTGCTAGTAGATCTGTTACATGTTTGCTTGCTTCCATCTTTATTTCAGTTTGCCTTTAGTCCTTTCCACGCCACCAAGCTATTTTCTATCATCGTTACCACTTGTATTTCACTATCTCTTTGCCGAACTAGTGCACAACACCTGACAAGTGTATTAGGTGTGTTGGGGACACAAGAGACTTCTTGTATCTTGATTGCAGGGTTGCTTGAGAGGGAATACCTTTGACCACTTCCTCCCTGAGTTCGACAAACCTTGGGTGATCCACTTAAGGGAAACTTGCTGCTGTTCTACAAACCTCTGCACCTGGAGGCCCAACAACTGTCTACAAGAATATAAGTGCGTAGACATCAAGCTATTTTCTGGCATTGTTGCCGGGGAGGTAAGGTAAAAGGTATTCACACCGGAGGATTAAAGAAGAAGAACCTCCCACGGCAAACGCCTATTTTTCGGTGTGAGTGCTCGAAGTTATTTCCTTTAGATTCTGTAATTTTGTCTTTTTGTTTCTTGTTTTCACTAGTTAGGCTTAATGGAAAACAACAACAAAATTAGAGAGATTTATAGTATTTATCTTGAGTTAGGACATGAAGTGTTTAAAGAGAAAATTAAAAAACCTATGGAACTTTATTTGCGTGCTAATAGCAATGTTATTAGTATGAATTCTTTGGACAGCATTATTGCTAATGCTATGGAAAAGTCTAAGCTTGGGGAAGCTAGTTTTTATGAAAATGATCTTTTTAGTCCCCCAAGCACGGAGGAGAAAATTTACTTTGATGATACCATGCCTCCAATATATGATGATTATAATGATGAATATGATATTTTTAGTCCACCTACTATTGAGGAGAAAATTAATTATGACTACAACATGCCTCCTATATTTGATGATTATGGTGATAAGAATAATAATGATAGCTATTTTGTTGAATTTGCTCCCACTACAATTAATAAGAATGACTATGCTTATGTGGAGAGTAATAATTATTATATGCATGTGGCTCATGATAAGAATGTTTTATGTGATAGTTATATTGTTAATTTTATTCATGATGCTATTGAAAGTTATTATGAGAGAGGGAAACATGGTTTTATGCATCTCAATAATATTAGGTTTCTCCTCTTTATGTTGAAAGTCTTGAAGTTGCACGTGTTTTGCTTTACTGTGCTTGTTGCTTTGTGCTTTCATGACTTGTTTCTTTACAAGATTCCTATGCATAGGAATTGGATTAGACTTAAATGTGTTTTGAATTTGCTTTTTGATACTCTCTTTTACTTCAATTCATATTTCTTATGAGAGCATCTTCTCAAACTATCATGCCTAACTTAAAGGCGTTAAAAAAATTACTTATTGGGAGATAACCCAAAAGTTTTAGATGACTCTTGGAAGTTATTACCTCAGTACACCGCTCCTTATCCTTTTTATTTGCTTTTTGTGCCAAGAGTAACCCCTAATGAGAGAGAAGTAATGATTGGGAAAGTTGCTGTCTCGAAACAGATTACTGTGCTTCGCCGTAAAAATTCGTGTAAAATCTCTGTACGTACTTTTGAGGCGTGCATTTTGTGCTTCTGCCCCAGGTTCTTATCTAACTTTCGTTATTTCAACACTTTTTGATTTGAGCAACAGAAGGTCTTCGAAAAAATTTGTCTTTACCTGCTGGTCTGTTTTGACAGATTTCTGCCATTTTCTCCATTTGCTTCTTGTTGGTTCCTTTTTTGAGTTATTTTGGGGAATTGAGCTTTATGAGGGAAGTGCTACAGTAGTTGGTGTTCTAATGGAAGTTTATTTGGTGTTAGAACTTAACCTTAAGACTTATTTATCTTGAGTGCACTAATGTTGCTAATAAAGATTGTGTGAAGTTTTGTATGAAGGAAAATTTTCAGGTGTATGGAAGGAATGAGTAATGAGATGAAGGATGGACTAAAGCTCAAGCTTGGGGATGCCACGCGTGTCACCCCAAGAAATATCCAAGAAGTTCAAGCGTCAAAGCTTGGGGATGCCCAAGGCATCTCCCTTCTTCATCAATAAAAATCCCAGGTTTCTTCCAAACGCTTCATTTTTATTGTTTCATGCACAGTTGTGCTTTTCTTGGAGCGTCTTCTTTTTTGTTTTCGTTTTGGTTTTTAGTTTGCTTTGGTTTGCTTAGTTTTCTGAATAAATTGGTGGGACCCCCTCTTTCATACATTGGTTTGCAAATAGTTTGGATTGGTTTGGAAAAGAGTAGGAAAGTTCATGCTTATGTGGTAAAAAGAGCTCGTTTTTGACTGTGGCCCATGCTTTGTCATGTCATGCTTGATATTGTTTTGGCTTTATGCTTAGTATTCTTTGATGTAGCATGACTTTTTATAAACAATTGATATTTCTTAATGTGCCTTGGATGAATCATGCGTTGCTTTAGCATATTAAAGCATAGTATAGTGGTATTCTCCTTTGATGCTTTATTTGGGTTGACTTGGCGCATGCTCACACCATGTTATGACTATCCAAAGTCACCATAGCCTTTTTTATCCTTTAGTTTTCAACTTGTAGTATCACTTTATGCTTTGATCAATGATGTTTTGTCGCTCTACATGATTATGGCCATTATTGCTCTCTTAGTTTCTCGCTCCCAGTCTTTTGCTAGCCTCCACAACCAAGTATGAGTTCCACTCATGCATCCAACTCCCTAAACCAAGTTTTTCCAAAGAGTCCACCATACCTACCTATTAGCTTATGATATTCCAAGTATATTTATGCTTTTGTTTATCTTCCAAATTAAACTTGTTATGAGAAAACTAGTGATTAAAGCTCTCACGAACTTGATGGCACACTTCACTTTTTGCATCTAATGAACTTGAACCATTGGGTCCTTCTTTGTTGCGTATATGCTTGCGCTTTATAAGTTGAAATTAGCAGAACCATGTTTCATGGGGAACACTTTCAACATTGCACTTGTACTTTGTACCCCGTTGATATCATGTTCTTTTACTTACGGATCCCGGCGGTGTGAAATAAAAGTCAAACTTGTAAGATCATGGAGTTTGTATGTGTGTTAGAGAAACGCCTAGGCCGCTAGCCTAAGCCATGCCTAATCATGGTGGAAACTTGCAGCATCACCATAATGAGCACTCTATGAAGCATCCTCAATAAAAACCTATGCAAATAGCAAATAAAAAGATCGCTGAGATGCTTATTGTCTGATTGCCTTGTCATTTTGATTATGGGAAAGCTCTTGTATCATGTGCAAGGGGTACCCCGTTGGCGGTTCTTAATGATACACATGTACTTACAACGACAAGAGCTTACTCGTGACTGAAGTTGAGTAGCATGAGGATCGGTCTTCGTAAGTAAGGGGCATGAGATTTCGGTTTATAACTTGTCAAGCATATCCTCTTAGTTGTGTCACTTTAACCTTAATCACCTTAAAGATTCTTATGATAGGGGCAATGTGAGCTGAAAGCTATAAGTACCATAATTTTTGGAAGCTCTTTATGAGACTTGAATCTCTGGTTCCTTCTATGAAGGCCTTTCTTCCACCATTACACTGAGTCTCCACCTTCTATCTTTATGCACCTACTTTGAGAGCATAGTGGCCATTATTAGTTCTATGTGCATTGTCCCAAGACTAGTTGATTGATGCATACTTTGATATTGCTTGTTTTAAACTATTGTATCTAGTCACTCTTATGAACTTTCAAGGTGTCCTATGCATTTATATTTACTACTCTATTGAGGGACAAGCTGAATACTATTATGCTATGTTTACTTTATGTAAAACAAACAAACGTCTTGCAAAGCATTATTATTCATGAATCTTTTGTTTGTGCCTTTTCATGTTGCATCATAGTTTCTTTGTCTTATTGCCAGAACTTTGTCTTTCATGCTATGATTGAAGTACTATGATCCCAGCTTTGAATGTTTTGCAGATACTTTGATCAAGTCTTTGATGGTGCATGTCACCTCAAAAATTATTCTTTCTTTTTATCACTTACCTACTCGAGGAAGAGCAGGAGTTAAGCTTGGGGATGTTGATACATTGCAAATGTATCTACAATTTTTGATGTCCCATGCTTGGTTTTATCTACTTTCTTATGTTTTGTTCCAACTTTGGAGTACTTTTCATACACTTTCCTGGACTAACCTATTAACAAGAGCCATAGTGCCAGTTGTCTGTTTTCTGCTGTTTTTGTTTCCAGGAAAGTCAGAAAAGCAATATTCTTGGAATTGGACGGGACAAAAAACCAAAGTTCCTATTTTACTGGAAGACTCACGGAGCCAGAAGACGAGACGGAGAGGGGCCACAGGGTGGCCACACCATGTGGTGGCACGGGCTAGCCCTAGCCGCGCCACCAGGTGGTGTGGGCCCCCTGGCCGCCCACCGACCTTGCTTCTTCGCTGATAAGATGCCTCCCGATGCCAAAACCCTAAAGAGTCAAGCCTCCAGCCACGGAAAGTTCCACAGCGCCGACGCCACTGAAGGGGAGATTCGGGGGACAGAAAGTCTCTGTTCTAGCACCCTGCCGGGACAGGGAAGTGCCCCCAGAGCCATCTCCATCGATCTCCACCACCATCTCCATCACCGTTGCTGATTCCCATGATGAGGAGGGAGTAGTTCTCTCCCGAGGCTAAGGGTTCTACTACTAGCTATGTGTTCATCTCTCTATCTATGCATGATCTTGTTGTGGTCATGAGCTTTGTAATCAAGTAGATCTACCTTGCTACTCAAGTGCTTTAATGAATCTCTGCTCTCCCCATGTGTGTGAAAGTGACAGCATGCACACCATGGTGGCACTTAGGCTAGAGATTACAAATACTTGTTATGAGTTATATTTGGAGTTGGATGTCTTTATGAAATTGTGGTGTTTGTTGGACTCATCTAGTACTCAAGGTGACAGTGTGGGGTTATCTAGATGGGAAAGGCTTACTTTGAGGTGTGCTGTTATAGCCCTACCATCGATTAGAGTGTCCAACCGGAGAGTAGTTAAGAGTAGTATCATGAAGATAATATATTTATGAGAGAGTGTTCACTAGTGAAAGTATGATCCCTAGGCCTTGTTTCTAAGCATTGATACTTTGTTTGCTAGTAGATCTGTTACATGTTTGCTTGCTTCCATCTTTATTTCAGTTTGTCTTTAGTCCTTTCCACGCCACCAAGCTATTTTCTATCATCGTTACCACTTGTATTTCACTATCTCTTTGCCGAACTAGTGCACATATAGACCTGACAAGTGTATTAGGTGTGTTGGGGACACAAGAGACTTCTTGTATCTTGATTGCAGGGTTGCTTGAGAGGGAATACCTTTGACCACTTCCTCCCTGAGTTCGATAAACCTTGGGTGATCCACTTAAGGGAAAAATTGCTGCTGTTCTACAAACCTCTGCACTTGGAGGCCCAACAACTGTCTACAAGAATATAAGTGCGTAGACATCAAGCTATTTTCTGGCGCCGTTGCCGGGGAGGTAAGGTAAAAGGTACTCGCATCCTCCGGTGTGAGTGCTCGAAGTTATTTCCTTTAGATTCTGCAATTTTGTCTGTTTGTTTCTTGTTTTCACTAGTTAGGCTTAATGGAAAACAAAAAAAATTTATAGTGCTTTATAGTATTTATATTGAGTTTGGACATGAAGTGTTTGAAGAGAAAATTAAAAAACCCATGGAACTTTCTTTGCATGCTAATAGCAATGTTATTAGTATGAATCTTTTGAACACCTTTGTTAGTAATGCTATGGAAACATCTAAGCTTGGGGAAGTTGTTTTTTATGAAAATGATCTTTTTAGTTCCCCAGCTTTAAAGAAGGAAATTTGCTCTGATGATACTTTATCTCCCATATGTGGTAATTCTAATTATACTTGTGATATTTTAAATCCACATACTAAAGCATCCCTTTTAAAATACCTATAAAAATTGTTGAACGTGTTATGAATAACTGCTATTTTGGAGATGGAACTGTCCATCCTGGTGATCATTTACTCTTTATACATGAATTATGCGAGTTGTTCAAGTGTGCAGGTATTTCCATGAACCAAGTTAAGAGGAAGCTATTCCCTATTTCACTTAAGGGCAAAGCAAGGGAGTGGTATGAGCTACTAGATGATCCTCATCATTTGGAGTGGAAGGAACTTGAATCTCTCTTTTACTCTAAATTTTATCCTCCTCATGAAATTCATAAAGATAGGAATTACATTTATAATTTTCATCCACATGATGGAGAAAGTATTGCCCAAGCATGGGGGAGATTGAAGTCACCAATGCTCAAATGTCCCATTCATGAGCTCCCCGGTAATATTGTTATTAATAATTTCTATGCAAGGCTTTCAGGGCATTACAAGGACTATCTAGATACTTGTTTAAAGGGATCCTTCACAAGTAAGGAGGTCAAAGCTAAGTGGGATCTTCTTGAAACAATTCAAAGAAATACTGAAGATTGGGATAACAACAAAGGTAAAGAACCAGGTATAAACTATGAGTATGATTGCATTAAGTCTTTCGCTGAAACTGCTGATTTTCAAGAGCTTAGTGCTAAATATGGTTTTGATCCTCAAATTCTTGTTGATTGTTATAGAACCTTTGCTTCTCATATTAATGCTCCTAAAGAAATATGGGACATGTATCATGAGCCTTATAAAGACACTTGCATGGAAAATGAAATTATTATTAATGAAAGCAATAAACATGCTCAAACCTCTGAAAGTACTACTTCTTATAAGCATGTTAATTTTTGTGGAATACATAGACCTTGTGAGAAGAATCAAATTGAAGAAGAATATTGCATCACCCATAGGAATGAAAAACTAGAATGTGGTATAGGGCTTTAAATGATCTTGGTAAAAACGTTTGTGCCCTTTATCCTTTTATTTGTGAACTTTGCTTTGAAGTGGGTCATTTCAATTTTCAATGCTTAGGCCATAATAATAGCCCTTCTAATCCAATGAGTACTGCAAGTTTGTATTGTGATGACATGATCACTCCTAATCAGCATGATGAACTTACATTATTTTTGGGGTGTGAAGAATTATCAAGAAAAACTTCTTTGGTAGATATGAGTGCTTTTGGTATGAATAGTGTCCTGCATGGTTGTCATCTTTATTGTGTTGATAATTGCCACACAAATACTTACATAAAAAATATTATAAAAGATGAGGTTTTACCAAAATATGACAGGACTAATATGTGTTTTGTTCTTATTAATGAAAAGGAGGAATCCTCCAAAGTTTCTTCTATTGTCTCTAACAATGAACCAGGGTGTATGGAGAAGCTTCCTTTCAAGCCTCTCCCTCCTAAAGAGAGGAAGAAAAATAAGAAGAGGAGGAGTAAAAGAAGAGAGGAAACGGTATTTCCCCCTAAGCATGTTGCTCCTATTATAGTTTTTGATAAGTCTGAACTCGATGATGTTCCTATGCCTATTACCTATAGTAGTGATCATGATTGGGAAAAGCACACTACCTTTGATATTGAAAATCTGTTCAGTACCAATTCTGAAAATGATGATATTAATAATTGCTATACTATTAGTGTTATCCATGATCCTTCCAATGATGATATGTTTACAAATGAACACACTTTGGAAGATAACTATTCTATTGCTTATGATGATACTATACCTCCAATATATGATGATTGCAATGATGAATATGATATTTTCAGTCTACCTACTATTGAGGAGGAAGTTAATTATGATTACAATATGCCTCCTATATTTGATGATTATGGTGATGAAAATAATAATGATAGCTATTTTGTTGAATTTGCTCCCACTACAATCAATAAGAATGACTATGTTTATGTGGGGAGTATTAATTCTTTTATACATGTGGCTCATGATAATAATGTTTCTTGTGATAGTTATATTGTTAATTTCATTCATGATGCTACTGAAAGTTATTATGAGAGAGGGAAACATGGTTTTATGCATCTCAATAATATTAAGTTTCCCCTCTTTAAGTTGAATGTTTTGAAGTTGCACTTGTTTTGCTTTACTATGCTTGTTGCTTTGTGCTTTCATGACTTGTTTTTTACAAGATTCCTATGCATAGGAATTGGATTAGACTTAAATGTATTTTGAATCTTCTTCTTGATGCTCTCTTTTACTTCAATTCATATTTCTTATGTGAGCATCTTCTCAAACTATCAAGCCTAACTTAAAGGCATTAAAGAAAAGTACTTATTGGGAGATAACCCAAAAGTTTTAGATGAGTCCTGGAAGTTATTACTTCTGTAATAACCGCTGCTTATCCTTTTTATTTTCTTTTTGTGCCAAGAGTAACCTCTAATGAGAGAGAAGTAATGCTTGGGAAAGTTGCTGTCCCGAAATAGATTTCTGTGCTTCACCGTAAACATTCGTGTACAATCTCTGTACGTCCTTTTGAGGCGTGAATTTTTGTGCTTCTACCCCAGGTTGTCATATAACTTTCGTTAGTCCAACACTTTTTGATTTGAGCAACATAAGGTCTTCGAAAAAATTCGGCTTTACCTCCTGGTCTGTTTTGATAGATTTCTGCCATTTTCTACATTTGCTTCTTGTTGGTTCCTTTTTGAGTTCTTTTGGGTAATTGAGCTTTTTGAGTGAAGTGCTACAGTATCTAGTGTTCTAATGGAAGTTTATTGGTGTTAGAACTGAACCTAAAGACTTATTATCTTGAGTGCACTAATGTTGCTAATAAAGATTGTGTGAAGTTTTGAAGGAAAAATTTTAGGTGTATGGAAGGAATGAGTAATGAGATGAAGAATAGACTAAAGCTCAAGCTTGGGGATGCCACGCGTGTCACCCAAAGAAATATCCAAGAAGTACAAGCGTCAAAGCTTGGGGATGCCTTCTTCATCAATAAAAATCCCAGGTTTCTTCCAAACGCTTCATTTTTATTGTTTCATGCACAGTTGTGTTGTTCTTGGAGCGTCTTCTTTTTTGTTTTTGTTTTGGTTTTTCGTTTTTTTGGTTTTATTAGTTTGCTGAATAAATTGGTTGGACCCCCTCCTTCATACATTTGTTTTCAAATAGTCTGGTTTGGTCTGGAAAAGAGTACGAAAGTTCATGCTTAAATGTTAAAAAGAGCTTGTTTTTGAATGTGGCCTATGCTTTGTTATGCCATGATTGATATTGTTTTGGCTTTATGCTTAGTATTCTTTGCTGTAGCATGGCTTGTTATAAACAATTGAGATTGCTTAATGTGCCTTGAAGAATCATGCGTTGTTTTAGCATATTAAAGCATAGTATTGTGGTATTCTCCTTTGATGCTTTATTTGGGTTGACTTGGCGCATGCTCACACCATGTTATGACTATCCCAAGTCACCATAAGTCTTTATGATCCTTTAGTTTTCAACTTGTAGTATCACTTTATGCTTTGATCAATGATATTTTGTTGCTCTGCATGATTATGGCCATTATTGCTCTCTTAGTTTGTCGCTCCCAGTCTTTTGGTAGCTTCCACAACAAAGTATGAGTTCCACTCATGCATCCAACTCCCTAAACCAAGTTATTCCAAAGAGTCCACCATACCTACCTACTAGCTTATGCTATTCCAAGTATATTCATGCTTTTGTTTACCTTCCAAATTAAACTTGTTATGAGAAAACTAGTGATTAAAGCTCTCACGAACTTGATGGCACACTTTATTTTTCTTGCCCTTAATAAACTTGAACCATTGTGTCGTCTATGTTGTATATGATTGCACTTATTTGTTGGGAATTAGCAGAACCATGTTGTCATGGGGAACGCTTTCAACATTGCACTTGGTACTTGTACCTAGTTGATATCATGCTCTTTTGTATATGGATGTCGTCGGTGTGAAATGAAAGGGGAGCTTGTAAGTCCATGGAGTTATGTATATGTGTTAAAGAAACGCTTGGGCCGCTGGTCTAATCCATGCTGACATGGTGGAAACCTGCAGCATAACCATAATGAGCTGTCTATAAAGCATTCTTCTTATAAAAAAGAGTCCTATATGAGAAAAAGGAGAAAAAGAGAAAAAAAGAGATTATGAAAAGAGGAAAGAGAGAAAAAAGCACCATATTCCCATGGTAAATAAGAAGATTGCTGAGATGCTCGTTGTCTACTTGCCTTGTCATTTTGATATGGGGATTATTCCGTATCATCGGGCAAGGGGTACCCCGTTGGCGGTTCTCTATGATACACATGTACTTACGTTGACAAGAACTTACCGGTGACTAAACTTGAGTAGCATGAGGAGCGGCCCTCGTATTCAAGGGACATGAGATTTCTAACTTATACTTCGTCAAGCATGTACACCATAGTTTGTTCACTTTAACCTTAATCACTTCAAGATGCTTATGATAGGGGCAATGAGAGCTGAAAGCTATAAGTACCATAATTTTTGGAAGCTCTTTATGAAACTTGAATCCCTACTTCCTTCTATGAAGGCCTATCTTCCACTTATATATATTAAGTCTCCACCTTCTACCTTTATGCACCTACTTTGAGAGCATAGTGGCCATTCTTAGTTCTATGTGCATTGTCCCAAGACTTGTTGATTGATGCATACCTTGATATTGCTTGTTTTAAACTATTTGTATCTAGTCACTTTTATGAACTTTGAAGGTGTCCTATGCATTTATGTTTGCTACTCTATGAGGGACAAGCTGAATGCCACTATGCTATGTTTTCTTTATGTGAAACAAACAAACGTCTTGCAAAGCATTTTTATTCATGAATCTTTTGTTTGTGCCTTTTCATGTTGCAACTTAGTTTCTTTGTCTTATTGCTAGAATGTCTTTCATGTTATGATTGAAGTACTATGATCCTAGCCTTGAATGTTTGAAAAATACTTTGATCAAGTTTATCATGGTGCATGTCACCTCAAAAATTATTCTTTCTTTTTATCACTTACCTACTCGAGGACGAGCAGGAGTTAAGCTTGGGGGTGTTGACACATTGCAAATGTATCTATAATTTTTGATGTTCCATGCTTGGTTTTATATACTTTCTTATGTTTTGTCCACACTTTGGAGTACTTTTCATATGATTTCTTGGACTAACCTATTAACAAGAGCCACAGTGCCAGTTGCCTGTTTTCTGCTGTTTTTGGTTCTAGGAAAGTAAGAAAATCAATATTCTCGGAATTGGACTGGACAAAAGCCAAAGTTGTTATTTTTCCGTGGAAGACTCACGGAGCCAGAAGGAGAGTCGGAGAGGGGCCATAGGGTGGCCACACCACCCCTAGGCGCGGGTCCTCCTAGCCGCGCTAGGGCATGGTGTGGGCCCCCTGGCCGGCCACCGACCTTGGCTCTTTCGCCTATATATTCCTCCTGAGGCAAAAACCCTAAATGATCAATCAGAAATCCACGAAAAGTTCCACAGCGTCGCCGCCACCGAAGGGGATATTCAGGGGACAGAAAGTCTCTGTTCTGGCACCCTGCCGGGACGGGGGAGTGCCCCCAGAGCCATCTCCATCGATCTCCACCACCATCTCCATCGCCGTTGCTGATTCCCATGATGAGGAGTTGTAGTTCTCTCTCGAGGCTAAGGGTTCTACCGGTAGCTCTGTGTTCATCTCTCTCTCTATGCATGATAATATTGTGATCATGAGGTTTGTAATCTAGTAGATCTACCTTGCTACTCAAGTGATTTAATAGATCTTTGCTCTCCCCATGTGTGTGAAAGTGACACCGTGCACACCATGGTGGCACTTAGGCTAGAGATTACAAATACTTGTTATGAGTTATATTTGGAGTTGGATGTCTTTATGAAATTGTGGTGTTTGTTGGACTCATCTAGTACCCAAGGTGACAATGTGGGGTTTTCTAGATGGGAAAGATGAACTTTGAGGTGTGCTGTTATAGCCCTACCGTTGATTAGAGTGTCCAACCAGAGAGTAGTTAAGAGTAGTATCATGAAGAGAATATATTTATGTGAGAGTGTTCAATAGTGAAAGTATGATGCCTAGGCCTTGTTTCTAAGCATTGAAATATTGTTTGCTACTAGATCTATTACATGTTTGCTTGCTTCCATCTTTATTTCAGTTTTACTTTAGTCTTTTTCTACGTCAACCACATGCCAGCAAGCTATTTTCTAGCACCGTTACCACTTATAATTATCCATACCACTTGTATTTCACTATCTCTTCGCCGAACTAGTGCACCTATCCACCTGACAAGTGTATTGGGTTTGTTGGGGACACAAGAGACTTCTTGTATCTTGATTGCAGGGTTGCTTAAGAGGGGATACCTTTGACCACTTCCTCCCTGAGTTCGATAAACCTTGGGTGATCCACTTAAGGGAAAACTTGCTGCTGTTCTACAAACCTCTACACTTGGAGGCCCAACAACTTTCTACAAGAATAGAAGTGTGTAGACATCACCAATCGGTGGCGCTGTCCAATCCAAGTTCAGCGTATATCCCCCTTCCATGGGCCGATGAATAACCACATCTTCAATGTCTAGGATGGATTTTCCTTCCAAAGTGTCCTCGCCAGTATGATACTTGATCTGCAAAATAGAATCCATATAGAACATCAATAATTCTAGAGATGCTTCCATAGGAGGGGGTATTTCTCATAAACTATTTCATTAAGAGTATGCCAAATACACCACAGTGTCATTAGTGTTCCAGAGACATTATGTTTAACTAGGCAGATTTCCTAGCAAGTTTAATGACCAATCCTTCCTAGTGTTCTTTATTGATATGAGTTCAGGTAGTGGCCACTTTTGGGCCATAAATTCCTAGAATTGTTTTTGCTAATGGGCATTCGAAAAACGATGGAAAAATTCCTCAACCTCCACTCTACAAATGGAACAAAAGCCAAAAGTTTCACGAGTCCATTTGTGCTTGTTCAACCAGATTGGGAGAGAATCAGTGGCGAGACGCTGTGCAAAGTGCTAGACTTCTGGAGGGACATAGAACCTCAGTACAAGATCCCAGATTTTTCTATTGTCAGCAGGAGCCAAGCTAGTTGACTCCGTTGTTTCACGCTTTTCATCCATAGCAAACCTATATGCCATCTTCATATAGTAAAGAGTTTGTGCTTCTCTGGTGCCCATGCAAGATGATCTGTCAATAAAAGTGAGGAAGGTTGATATTCAATATTTCAGTCATATCCATCAGTACAAAGTATTGGTTAAGCAAGTCCATTTCCAATTGCCAAATTGATCAGGTAACTCTGAAACAAAATAGAGTTTGCATCTCCTCTTCAGGATTGTATGTTGGGGTTTTATGAATCCATGAGTCTCTTCATATTCTAATTCTCTAGTCACTACCAAAACACCATATATGTCCTTTATTTAACAGATCTAGCCCATGTGATATCCCTTGCGATGTTGAGGAGGCATTCCCGTCAAACACCGTGTCCTCAAGCCTCCCATTAGCATAGTACTTATCTTTCAACACACATGCCCAAAGGCTATCAGGATTAACTAGTAATCTCCATGCCGACTGCACAAGAAGAGCTTGACTGAAGACACAAAAGTCTTAGAAACCAAGACTGCAATGCTTCTTTGGTCTTTGTAATTTTTTGATGCACACCAATGGGTCTTACTCTTGCCATCTTTAGAAGCCACCCCCAATAAAAATTCCTAACCAATCTTGTTAGTTAGATCACAACAAACCGAGAATGAGAATTTTAAAAAAACCATTATATAGGCTGGCAAATCTTGAGCAACAAATTTGATTAAAACTTCCCTTCCATCCAGTAGGCAATCTCCCCACATCAGCAATATTTTAGTCAATTGGTCTTGAAGGTTTTGGAACTTCCCTACAACAAACCAGAGTTGAGAGTTCCAACTATTTATCCTCAAAGATCAGTGAGGTAACCAAGAGATGATTGCATTATATAATCTGTAGCATCATTGCATGATTCAACAAACAACAAGGAACACTTAGCAGGGTTTATGAACTGTCTAGTAGAAGTGGCATAAGTATCCAAAACTTATTTTACACTCAAAGCTTGATCTTGTGTGTCAGCAAATAACAAGTGTGAATCTCCTAGTGCACAGTGACACACTCTAATTGGAGATATCAAATTCTCACCAATTCCTTCATTCAAAAGAGCTAAAAGACCGTCAACAAAAAAAAGGAAAAAACAAAGATAATGGATCACCTTGACATAACCCACGTGATGGTGCAAATGAATCCAAGAGGGTTCTGTTGAATTTTACAACATACCTCACCGATGTCACACACATGTCGTCATTATCCAATCAACAAATCAATGAGAGAAACCCATCTTTTACATCATTTCCTCAAGAAAATCTAGTCAACCCTATCATAAGGCTTTGAAAAATTCAGTTTATAAGCACAAAAGCTTTTTATTGGATCTTTCTCTTGATTTATATGGTGAATACATTTAAAGTCCAACAAAAGCATTGTAGTGATCATTTGGCCAGACACAAAGGCACTTTCAGCCGATAAGATACTAACATCAAGTAATAGTCTCATTCTTCTATTCACCAAACATTTTTATACTATTTTGTAGACAACATTATATAAAATTATTGGTCGATATTCATATAACTTACTCAGGATTAATACCTTCGGAACTAGAGTTCTAAAAATGATTTGACCGTACCAATAAATTTTGCTTTCAAAGTTTCCAATTAGTTGAAAAAATCTAGTCAAAATCTATCTAGTCCTAGCGCCTTGAGTGGTCAGATTTGGAATAGAGAATCTAACATTTCCTTATCAGAGAATTCTACTCATAAATATACCATTTATCTAGACTATTTTCCTATTTTCCACAGTAAACAAGTTTTGGAAGTACTTAGTAGCCATCTATTGCATTATTGGGACATCATTATGTGTAACACCATATCATCGATCAACTTTTATATTCTTTTTCCCTTGTTCTCCATACAACTTTTCTATGGAAATATTTGGTGTTCCTAACCCCTCTTTTAGCCATGTTACACATGACCTTTGGAGCCACATAATCTCCTCATGACATATAAGTTCATTCTTTATGTTGATGATTTTCCTAATCTCCTGCCTATCCTCATTCATATACATGAGTTCCTCTACTTGACACCTAGACTTTCTAAACTCCTCACATTGGCACTGCCATATTTGGTCTTACTGCATGCATGCAGCTTCGACATTGATTGGCCGAAAGCCTCTTCCATGTCACTAAGTCCTTGGTCTCCTCAACCACGAACCCTGCATTTCGAATGACCTCTTGTAAAGTGTGATCATGCTCCCACATAATTTCAAATTATCTATATTTCCTTCTTTCAACTTGTGGCTCCTATATTCCCCCCTCAGTCAACAATTCCACATGATCCGAGCATGTGTAACTATGTGTTGCAGTGAACTATAATTTACAAGGGTAAATAATGCACCAAACATTTGATGCTACTGTCATGTCGAGACGGACCTTAACATTCTCAATGCCTGACAATTTATTATCATATGTGTGAAACACTTGAAAACTCAAATCTACTAATTTATAACAACTTCACACAGTCAACTCGACAAAGATCCCAGTTAAAACTAGCAAAACATGAACAATAAAACTGTATTCACCTAATTATTATATAACAAGAAACCAACAGTACCATCAGCTGAAACCATAACATTAGAGACTAAAACCATAACATACATGTGCAAAGGAACTTCAACTTCTTTCCTAGCACTAGAAGCTAGTTTTGCGCCAATCTTCTTGTTACCGGCCCAACCTTTGATTTTATGGAAAACATCATATGCTACTGCCAGCGGCATGTCTCCGAGTTTTGCCCTATGCAACAATTCCCAAGATGAAAGCATTTGTGAAATATTGAAAATAATCATATTTGGATCCACAGGGTGAATATTCTGAAAGCATGCCTTATTCCTAAATTTTCAAAGAGCCCACAAAACAGCCACTACCCATTACTCAACTACAGAGATCTTGATGGTGTTCGTTGCGTGAAAAATAAAAAAGATCTACGATTGCAACTGCCAAGATCGAATCTAGGCGACACTTGTAACGGTTTCAGAA
Source organism: Avena eriantha (assembly GCA_910589775.1). Lineage (NCBI taxonomy): Eukaryota > Viridiplantae > Streptophyta > Magnoliopsida > Poales > Poaceae > Avena > Avena eriantha. The sequence goes on from OU342745.1 coordinate 399,574,710, forward strand.
CGACTCACTCTTAAAGACCGTAAAGCGGGATAACGTTCCCGCAAAAAACGTGTCTATTGTAAATTGTACACGACTGTCCTCAAAGACGCGAAGACGATCAGTGCCACAAATGGGCAGTGCCTTCATAATCGTCCACATGTACGGTGTGCCGACGACTTCCGTCCCTTGCTCTAGTTGGGCAGCGAAAGTAGGGATCCTCAGGAACTCCACCAACACTACCACATGGTGGTGATGGTGGTGGATAAGATCTTGAACAGGGATTTGCCTAAGCACCGTTCTTGTGGCAATAGACAAGGCTATCAAGGGGAGAAGATGTCAACCAAAGGGCATATGAGAAGAAGTAGGAATGAGTCAGTGAGAGAGGAGATCCACCCCACCTTTTATAGGGGGAGGGGGTAGCCCCTCGCATGGCTGGCGGCCAAGAGGGTGCCCTCACCTCTTCCCTCATTCATGTGGGTGGATACTCCACTCACAAATATTCATCTCCACTTTCTCCCATTTATTTTCCATTAAAAAATCAAGAGTCATTCCATTAAAATCTCTTTTAATTCACTTGATTTAATGCCACTCATTTAATGAACACTTCATTTAATGAGCACTTAATTTAATGAGCATTCATTTAATGAACACTTAATTTAATGAACACATCAACAATTCAACCTCTTGCAATAATCCGATACACCAAAACTATTCTGGCAAATTTGTCAGAACAATTCCTACGCTGTCCAGTATTTTCTTGAGTGTTTCCTATCCACTCAAATGCGTCAACTACTCTTAAGTGTGTCTCCCTACAGGTTCGTGAACTATATGGTCATGATCGAGACTCTCTTCGATCAATAATCATTAGCGGAACCTGAAGATCCATAATGACTCCCACTAGTTTAACGATAAACTAGTGATCGCGTGAACCTTATTCGTAGTAACCAATTCTTTTTGTCTCGCTATATTTTACTTATCCGAGATCCGATCATTTGGTATCATCTATGCCTAGTTCGATCTCGTTACTGACAAGTACTCTTTTCTCGTTTCTGTGATATAACATTCTTAGTGATCTTATCACTTGCTTGCAAGCTATGTTAATGTGATATCACTAAGAGGGCCCCTGGGTATATCTCTCCGTCATCGGGATAGGTAAATCTCATTCTTGATCCACGAACCTCAACTAACACTTTCTAAGTATCCGACACATATTTTTATAATCATCTTGTTACGATGTGACATTTGATGGAATCAAAGAATTCATCCAGAGTTAGTGATTGACGTGATCTCATGGTCTAAGGATTAGCGTTACTTCGAACGAGATAGCAATATAAACTTGAGGACATGATTGTATTGCTAAATCTACTACGGGTGAATGTTCATCATATCATTCTCTAATGACATGACCTTGTTATTAACAAGATCCAATGTTCATGATTAGAAACCTTGATCATCAGTTAATCAACAAGCTAGTATAATAAGAGGCATTACTAGGAACCTGTTCTTTTGTTTATTAAACACACATGCATCAATGTTTCCTATTAACACAATTATAACACGAGAAATAAACATCTATTATAAACCTGGAATAAGATAATAACCATTTATTATTGCCTCTCGGGCATATTTCTTTCAGATCTTTCACTTCATTAGGCATTACATCACAGTCTAAGGTATAAGAAACTATACCCCCAAGTATATCTTGCAATAGGACAGTTAAAAATAATATGATCTACTGTTTCATTTTCACTACAAAAATTACATTTCTCATTACCTACCCAACCATTTTAACCAGGTTATCTCTAGTTAGAATACTATTCTTAAACATAAGCCATAAAATAACTTCCACTCCTAGAGGAGTCCTAACTTAAAACTACAAATAAAAACAGAAAATTAAAACTACAAACGTTTAGCTTTTATTTAACCTAGTCAACAAAAATCCAAGAAAATGCAGTAATACAGAGATGCCAAGAATCTACTACTTGGGCTCATTTGCTTTTTGTACACAGTCAATTTCTATTCCCCCCTTAATCAACGATGCCCACATGATCTGAGCATGGTGTAACTATGTGTTGCAGTGAATTACAATTTATAAGGGTAACTATTGCACCAACCATTTGATACTACTGTCATGTCGAGATGGACCTTAACATTCGCAACGCACAATTTATTATCATATGTGTGTGAAACACTTGAAAACCCAAATCTACTAATTTCGTAACAACTTCACACAGTCAACTCGACAAAGATACTAGATAAAACTAGCAAAGCATGAACAATAAAACTCTATTCACCTACTTGTTACATAACCGGAAACTAGCTAAAACCATAACACTAGAGACTAAAACCACATCATACATGTGCAAAGGAACTTCAACTTCTTCCGCGGAACCAGAAGCTAGTTTTGCCTCAATCTTCTTGTTACAGGCCTAGCATTTGCTTTTACAAAACAAATCATATGCTACCGCCAACGGTATGTCTCCGAGTTTCGCCCTATGCAACAATTCCCAAGATGAAAGCATTTGTGAAATATTGAAATCATATTCAGATCTACAGGGTAAATATTCTGAAATTCCTAACTTTTCAAAGAGCCCGCAGAACAGCCACTACCCATTGCACAGCTATGGAGATCTTCCACTTTATTAGGCATTACATTATAGTCTAAGGTATAATAAGAAACTATACCCCAAGTATATCTTGCGACATGACATCTGAAAATAATATGATCTGATGTTTCATTTTCACTACAGAAATATTTCTCATTACCTACCCAACCTCTCTTTTAACCAGGTTATCTTTAGTCAGATTTTAGACATATAGACCATACAAAACTTTCACTCTTAGAGGAGTCCTAACTTTAAAACTACAAACATTTTAGCTTTTCTTTAAGGGAGTCAACAAGAATCTAAGAAAATGCCGTAATACAGAGGTGTCAAGAATCTACTACGTAGATTACTCGGGCTCGTTTGCATTTTAAACGGTCATTACCGCAGAAAGGTGCTTTACTCGTCTATCAAAGGCCGAAAGAGGAGAAAGGCAACGCTAGGTTCGATCAGTATACTCTATCTTGGCAAAAAAGTCGGGAATGAGATTCCCACCCTTCCTTATCTCTTTTCTCGTTCTTTCATCGTCTCCACGTTTCTCGATTAAATCTGATTAGTTAACTGGCTGCAAAATGAAAAGCTGGCATTATTGGTCGGTGTTAGCATATTATGTACTACTACTTTGGTACTTCAAGGGCTAGTTTTATAAAAAAAAAGACTTGGGTGTATTCCTTCCATTTCAAAATATAATGTTTTAGCTTTGTAAATGAAGTGTATCTAGAATATTTTGATATCTAGATTCATCTAGGTTTAGAGTAAACCTAGACCTTAAAAAGAATCTAAAACATCTTATATTTTGAAACGGAAGGAGTATATGTATTCGAGCGGGATTTTGCTCCAATTTCAGTTAGCCTGAACCTAGACGATGATTTCCTGGGATTTTCATGTCAAAATCCCCACGTTCCGAATATATATACTCCCTCCGATCCAAATTAATTGATTTGAATTTGTCTAGATTCGCATGTATCTAGCACTAAAACATGGCTACATACATCCGAATCTACACAAATTGAAAGTCAATTAATTTGGATCGGAGTGGTGAAAATAAGCACACGCATGTCTCGTGGTGCAAAATTGATATATGCATGTACTCGACTTTAGAGTATTCCTGAATTTAGAGATCAGTGTTCTGCAAATGTAAGAGAACTGTTCTTTATTTTTTTATATATAATCACAACAGCAGTTTCTGCAGTACTTTACATCCAATTCTACCAGTACTAGCTAGGTTCGACAGTCCAGACAACAAAATCCTGCTCGACCTGGCCATAATTTTCTGCTCCAGCAGCGAAGCCGTACGTCAGGCTTGCTGCAACGATCCAATCCGACGGAGCTCAGCTCAGCGGCGGCGGCGGCTGACGACCGGGAACCACAGGTCCTGGAAGCACGACTGGTAGGAGACGAGCAGCAGCACGAGAGCGAGCGCGAGCGCCACGCCCCACGGCGACGACCCGGCGCCGCTGTCCCGATGGTGCTGCTGCTCGTACCAGGGCGCGGGGTGCTCCCCCGACACCACCATCGGCGACGCGAGCAGCGAAGACGAGGAGGACCGCCAGCGCCGGCCGGTCGCGGTCCAGTACTGCGCCGCGAGCAGGAGGAGGAGCGGGGAGAGGACGACAGCGACCCGGAGCTGGTCCAGCAGGCCCTCCACCGCCGACTCGCAGCGCGAGTAGAGCGACGCCGCGCCCAGGAGCGACGCCGTGGCCAGGAACACGCAGAGGTGGAACGACGTCGCCGCCGGCTGCTGCTGCCGCCGCGAGGAGTACGACGGCCCGTAGCCGTAGTAGCCGGACCGGTCGCCGTAGTAGTAGCCCGCGCCGCCGCTCGCCATTGCTCGATCGTGCGCGCGCGTCTCGTCTGGGTTGTGAGTGTGTGACATCTGACATGTACCTGTGGCGAGGAGCGGGGGATTATATAGAGCGGGAAAGGAATGACGACGAATCGGGGGAAAGGGACGCTTGCGATGCGCACCGAGCCTGTGCTCTGCTTTACTTGGCGCGAGGGGATTCCGTTCCGGCGGGGATGCCTTCGCGAGGGGGTGAAAGGCTGGGGAGAGCGGGCTAGCTAGCCGCGCGGCCACGTACGTACGCGTGAGGTGCGGTGCTCCGCCGCCGACTGACGACGGTGGATGGAAGATTCAGGATGGCATGGAAAGCGCGCGCCGGCGTCGATGAGATGAGATGGATGCCCCCCCTCTTTCCAGCTCTCTGTGCAGTGTAGACGGCGAATATACGTGGATAGATGTTTGCGCGCTCTTTGCCAAAGATATTTATTTGCTTGTACGTTTTGGCTTTGGACCAACTGTGAAGAAACGGAATATATAAACCTCGATCGCGTGTCTTCTTTCTTTGTCCATAGAAGAATACCGGAAGGGTGAGTGAGCATCTATGTGCCGGTCCAGTGAGGCCAACACATACAGTTCCACAAAATTAAAAGACGATTTACAATCCTCTCGGCTTTCGTCCCACAAAATAGACCGCTTTCACGAACCTTCTCGCTGAGCCAGATAGTGCTAGCTTGTTTTCGCGAAAACGCAAACGAGCATTGTACAAAGTATACAAAGGCGCACACCCGACACACTCAATACAGTACATGACCAAGGCCGCTAGGCGAAAACATCACAATCGACGCCACCAAACAAACCTAGCCTAAATGCGCACGCTGAACACAAGCCCCACCACAGAGGGAGAATCCAATCCGCAAAGGGCAGATTTGGGCCACTCCGGTTTTGGGGGAGATGCTCACGAAGCAGCACCACCGCCCACCGCATCGATCTACGTCGTTGCAACATCAGCCAGCAGCCGTCGGCCACCCCTGTCGAGTGAACCCATGCAACCGAAACACCGCAATAGAGGATCCTCCGCAATCCACAATCATTACTAGTAAGGTAGCTGAACTAGCACAACGTCGAGGCTCCAAGGATCTGCTCGCTAGAATCAAAGTGTGCGCCATCACCATGCGTGCCACCCAAGGCCGTCCCACCAAGAACAACGCCTCCAAGGAGGGAGCGACGTCCAGGACGCCGTCGTCATCTAATCTAGCAAGCCAGAACTAGGTTTGCACCCAGGGAACTGAACCACTAGGGTTGGGGTGAAACGATGCTCCTCGACAACGCCTCCAAGGGGGGAACGACGCCCGAGGGCGCCGCCATCATCGGCGCCGACCAAGGTTGAGCAAGGCTTTCGCCCGGAGCGTCACGATCACCACCCACACATCGGCGCAACCGCCGAGACCCGACAACAAGATCCTGTCACCAAGAACACCACACCGGTCTGAGAACCCGATTGGCCCACCAACCCATCAACGAAGGCCACCCCTAGCTGCATGTTACGCGGCGACAAAAGGCATCGCCCGAGGTGGAAACCTTGTCACATGAGCACCCGTGCACCGGCCGGCTCCGATCCCCGGCAAGATGCCCAAAACAACGATACGGAGCCGGTGCACACGGCGGCAACCACCAAGTTCCACGGGCGGCGGCGCACGGAAGTGGCCGCGGATTGCAAGAAAACACAAAGGCTCCACCTTGCACATCTCCACCACCTAGTTGGTAGGGAGCTCAGCCGTCAGCGCCGCCAAATCCGGGTTGGATTAGGGAACAAGCAACGAGCACGCCACCCTCCCATCCATGCCGACAGCCCAGCCCACCGGAAGTCGCCGCCAAGGCCACGCCCTTCCACGGCTGCTGCACATCCATAGCCACCCAGGGGGAGGACGGGCACCGCAGCTCACCACCCATGGTGGCAGAGCTGCCCCCGCCACGGAGCGCATCACCAGTCCAGGCCACCGCCAACCGAGGAGGTGGAGCGGCGCAAGGACGACGACGCTGCTGTGTGTGACAGGGAGCGGGGCCAAGCTCGGACGATGGGGCCAGACCTGGACCTGCAAACCCGCACTGCCATGGAGGCCAGCCCCCCGTGCCAACTCCGGCCACCGCACAGGGAGTGTGGGGTGGGCAGAAGGAGAGGAGGAGGCAGCAGGCCCGCACTCCACCTCGCCGGCGCGCCACCCAGGCACAGGGACCAGGCCGGACAGGAGCCCGCAAGACCCATGTAGTGCTCGCTTGTAACTAGGGATTTTTTGAAAGAATTATTATTGGAATGGTTTTGTTTTTAACAAGTACTCCCTCCGTCCCAAATAATTTATTTTGGGACGGAGGGAGTACAAGTATTCAATTTGTTTGCGGGCTATCCATATGCTAGTGAGTTTTTCCTCCTCATGGGCCACTCCCCTCCCGAGCGACCCTGGAAGCCCTCCCTCGAAACCCTGGACCCCCCTCTATCGGTGCCCCTCAGGACACCGCTACTACCATCTCCTGCGGCAGTGGCGACACCCATCCCGTCAAAGACGAAGGGTAGGAGAGGCGCTCCGCGGAGGCCCATCACGGGCGGAGGAGGGCTGCTGGTTGGGGGCGCAAGGCGACACGGTCATGGTGGGCGGGGAATCAGGTTACCCAATGGACTTGCGACGAGGAGGTGGCGGCAAGACGCCGGTGCGGTTGTGGTCTACAGCAGGCACAACGGATCTGGGCCGATTGGCCCGACCAAGGCCCAGTCAGGGGCCCTCCTACATGGGAGAGTTTGACCGTGGCTTCGACTATGCCGACGACGAGTTGCATCCATGCACTATGTTGCCTTCTCCATGGCAAGTCTAGCAGGGAGTTGACTAGCAGCGCTGGGGCTGCTGGTCTTGCGAACAAAGGCAACAATGCTATTGTTCTTCTCGCAGCAATGGAATAGTCGACGTGATTGGTCCACCTCGATCTGGTAGTCGACGTGTTTCGAAACTTCTATCGGAGATTTTCATGGATTGGCGCACGACGCCCCTGAATGTCTATATCAGATGGAATCTGGTCATGCATATCCACATCAGCCTGTGTGGCTTCATGAGGGCGCGACACGAAGCTCATTTTTATGATCACACCATGGGACATGTCAGTATCTCGATTTTCATGGTGTGTTGGAGTGACCTAGCATACCACTGCATGGTGTAGTATACAAGTCATTGACATAAGACCAATGAAACACCGTTCCACCAGTATTTCATCCCTCGGAGTGGTACAACGGAAACATCACGGACCCAATGCATGACTATAGATTACAACTCAAAATCTTACAAAAGATCTAGAGAGATTCTTAAGTATAGAGAGGAAGGGATACTCTTACAAACAAAATATCAGAAATAATAACTTATAGACTATTCTATGAATAAGGATACTTCTAATACTATATAGCTTGCGATTTCTACTATACCAATGCCCTATAGAAATAGGTTCTATGAGCTAGAGATTTGTATCCCTATATATCCTAGAACTATGCCTCCACTTCAGTTGATGTAGATGTTGATTCCATTGACTTCATTGAATAGCTCCAACTTCTTGTCGTAATCCTTCTGAGCATTAGTTGGTGTTGATGATGTTTTTAATGGCTTCAGAATCTAGCAAGGGGTAAGAAGGTACGATTGAGTACGAGCGTACTCGGTAAGTTCATTAAAGAGCACCGTTTGATGCACTATCTATAGCCACAGATCATAGGTCGTAGGTCTTTGTAAACATTTTTTAAAGGTGTTGCTTTTATTCTGAAGATCTATATCTGTTAGCCTTCATATGTTTACTAGAATTTCATGGAGTTCTTTTCCTACTGTGTGAAAGGGAAATGGACGTCGCCTAGAGGGGGGGGGGTGAATAGGCGTTTTAAAATAATTACGGTTTAGGCTCTAATAAATGCGGAATAAAACTTAACGTTTAATTTATCAAGCCAAAACCTATATCCACTAGTTTCACAAAGTGCACCAACAACCTATGCTAAGCAAGATAAACAACAAGGTGATAGCAAGATATAGTACTTCAAGCACGAAGGCTATCACAATGTAAATTGCATAGGTAAAGGGGTTCGGTTGAGAGATAACCGATGGACGCGGAGACGATGATTTGTTTCCCGAAGTTCACTTCCAAAGAAGCTACGTCTCCGTTGGAGAGGTGCGGGGGCACAATGAACTTCGAACGCCACAAATGGCTCACCTCGAGGTGTGGTGGCTCGATGCTCACCCAACGCCACACAAGGCCTCACCAAGGATGCGAAGTCACGCAACTCACCGACGCCACAAAAGGCTCACCCTATTCTCCCGTGAGCTCGCCACAAAGGCCTACTCACGTTCCACTATGGGACACTTGAGGGCGGTCACCAAACCCGTACAAGGCTTGGGGCAATCTCCACAACTCAATTGGAGGGCTCCCAAGAAACGCCACAAAAGCTCTACAATGCCAAAAAAGGCCAACAAGCTTGGGGAACCTCCACAACTCAATTGGAGCCCCAAGAACAATGCCACAAAGGCTACAAAGCCACAAAAGGTAACAAGACCACAAAAGGTCAACAATCCAACCACACAACCGTCTAGGGTTCCAAGAACCCAAGAGAAACAAGCCCAAGGGCTTGAACTCGCCGAATCTCCGAGGAGAACTCAAACCTATGCACCAAATGCAAGAGGCAAGTCCTTCTCTCTCAAATTCCACCAAAGCTACAAAAGCTATTGGGGGAATAAGGGAGGAAGAACACAAGAGGAGAACACAAAACTCTACAAGATCAAGATCCCAAGGATTCCTTCACAAAGAAGGGATTTGGCTTGGTGGGGCTTGTAGATCTAGATCTCCTCTCTCAAATCCCTCAAAAAGATGCAAGAATCATAGGAGGGGAAAGGGGAGAGGGCAAGCTCTTTAAGGTCAACAATGGAGGAGAGAGAAAGCCAAAAACCGAGAAGAACAAGAGTTGGGGGCGAAGGGGAAAGGGGAGCTCCTTTTAAAGGGCTCCCCGATCTGCCCGTTACCCACAGATTCGCGCACGGCCAGTAGTACCGGTGGGTGGCCGGTACTACCGGTGGCACTCAGCCAACGGTCCAAAAACAAGGTTCAAACGAACACAAAAACGAGGTCGGCCGGTACTACCGGTGGGTCACCGGTACTACCGCCCAAGATTCTGACCGAAGTTCCGTCAAATAGCGCAGACCATGCAGAGAGCATACTGAAGCGAAAACGGGTTCACCGGAAGTTGGGCCGGTATTAACACCAGTACTACCGGCGGCATTTCTGCCCGAGCGGTACTTCCGGCGTCTGGCCGGTACTTCCGGTCAAAGAAATTTCAGAACCAGAAATGCCACAACTTTTGCATCCGAACTCCAAACGAGATGAAACCAATTTTGTTGGAAAGATAACGACGTGTAGAATCCAACAAAAATATTAGGTATCACCAAGGGAGAAAATACCATGAATATATATGTGAGATACCTCCCAAGGTGTGGAGCCGAAAAACCCGCAAGATCAAAAACGCAGTAAGATATGCATGGGAAATCCATTTTAGATGAACTAGAGCTTGTGATGAAGATAACCACAAGCTCTAGATCCTCACATGGGCAAGAACCAAACAACAACCAAGAAAGATGATGCTATGTATGCAAAGGTTTGAGCTCTCTCCGAAAGATACGAACGAGTCACCCGCTCGAGAGCCCCTCTTGATAGTACGGCTATCTATCCTAAACCTGGTCTCCCAACACTACACGAGACCGGTAAAATAGAAACCCTATCAAGATCATACCTTTGCCTTGAGCATCCCACTTGAGCGTGATGTAGACGATCTTGTCACCTTCAAGATGGAACACCTTTCTTGATTGCTCTTGCTTGCTCTTGCTTGAAGAAGACTTGCGAATGGCTCCCCCATACTCCATGGGGGAAGCCTCTTCATCGAACTTGTCTTCATCATTCCATGATTGCCGAGGATGGCAAGCTTCAAGAATGATATCTTCTAGAGATGACGCATCTTGAGATTGCACTTCAAATCTTGATGATGATGTCTTGAAGAAAGCCATGAGGAACTCCATCTTCTTCAAGGCATACTTGATCTTCTTCTTCTTCTTCTACTTGATTCCAATAGGCACAAAGCCCTTGGACGAAGCTTCTTCTTTTTCATCCTTGAAACCAACACATGGTCCAAGCGATGCCAATGGACAAACCTACAAGAGAAACTCAATTTGCACATTAGTCCATAGGTATTGTCATTAATTACCAAAACCACACATGGGGGCATACATGCCCTTTCACTGTGTTCGTAGCTCCATCCTAGAATAGGGAGTAACATGTCACATTTTGGACACTCTACAGAGGTGCGTTGCTTTATCCATAAGAGATCAAATCCTTGTTGCACAACCGAGCAATCTTTCCCGTCCACACTTCCTTCGGTGTGGGACCCAATAGATGGTTCAAGCCGATCACTTGCCTTCTCCACAACCCTGCATGCTCACCCAATCCTGTAAGTAGACCCTACCCCTGGTAGCCCCCATCATAATGGTAGACCTACCTCCGATAGCCCTTTACAAACCATCATAGACACCAAGTATCACGGGGCACCAAAGGGTCCCACCAACGTGCTAGATCCTCCACCAGGAATCTGCTGCATCACGATAAGGCCATCCATCAACATGCGAAAGGAAGAAGATCCAGCTGACTTTTTCGTCCTACTCTAGATCTTATGGTTAACGCATAATATACAATGTTAGAATCACTGACGACATTGGTTATTAAGTCCTAAATGATACAATCCCATGCAAATGGAACCTCCACCAACCACATATATCATACCATGGTTCCATTTGCCGGTCATACTAGGTTACCACCACTCGAGCCGATAACCAATTAGTCATGTTATCATGGAAATAATATTTTTTCCATCCTTTTCGAAATACAGGTGATAACAATAGTAGATTGCAAATATTTTTAGAAAATAATCAAAGGATATGAGCAAGTATGAACTTGTCTTTTTAACTGCAAGATTATGCAGCCAAGGTCTTCAAGTCAATATAAACTCCAAATCTAGAAATAACATCATTGGTCTGATAAGGAATAATATTTAAAGAAGCAATATGCATAAGTAATGCTATGCATTTTGATAAATGCCAAAGTAAACCCTAATATTGTGTGTGGGTTAAGTTTGGCTGATTTCTTAAGTATTTTTTATCTTCAAGTTTACTTTACAATCAAAAGTATGTTCCAAGACTTTTAAGAGTAACACACAATATATAAATGTAAAGCACAATAATTATGGATGTTTAATGTTGATTGATATTAACTCTTTAGAAGTGGTCACGTATGGAACTCCCTCTTATGGATGAGTTCAAGTGAAAATATATTTCCTGGATCTGCCCCCTTTTTACTTTTATTGTCTAGGAGAAATTTGTCCCCAACCAGTGATGCACTAGTCTAAGGCAAATCCTATGATAAGAACAAATTACTGCTTTGCCCCTCTAAATGCTTAGTGATGCAATTAGGCATAACATTTGTATGCCAAAGTATGAGAGCAATCCTATGTTACTAATCCCTCTTTCCATTTTTATTTCTTTTGTCTTTTTGTTGGATTTTGCAGGAATCAAGAAGATGAGGAATAAAGGATAAAGAATATTAAGAAATAGACAAGAATTAGTTTTAGGACTTTTCCTTTTCTATTTGTTGTAACCTTGTTTTAGTTTTGGATATTGTCCAAACAATGTATTTTTATTAATGTAATACAATTAAATTTAAATTTTATTCATTCCAAACTTGTGAATTATATTGTATTATTGGAAAATGTAAATGAGGATCAATATATATTATTCTTGTATTTGACTTTATTTTCCTAATTCCAAGATGTTACAATACATGTATAAACATTATCGGGATAAAGAATTCTTATTTTTAATGGTCTTTATCTTATTTTACTTAATTCTTATTATTTTATATAATTGTTGAGAATGCAATATCAATTCAAAACTTGTTTGAATTATTTAGATAAAACTTTTGAATCTCGAATTCAACTTTTCTCACCTCATAAACAAAAAAAATACACAAAGGTCATGTCAAAGTTCATAACACTTATCTGATGAATCGAACATAGTCATCAGAATAAAAGAAATCCCGATCACCTTAAGTTTAAACAAATGCAAAAAAATTCCATACGTTCTATGTATGAATTCAATACACACACCCGCATTCCAACTATTTATAGCCTAAAATCCTAGGATGCTACATGTACACAATGGTGGAGAAGGTCCATGTGGTTGAGATTTGAGGACCCAGTGATGCTAGGTGGGTCTTGGAGGTGATGAAGACTTTGCTTCACATGCGCTGGTGTCTGAAATTGGCTTGCGGGACTTTCCCATCCACTTCGGATATGTTACATGTGAGTCTAGTGTTTGATGACTTGCAGGAGCAGCCTCAACAAGTGGGGCAGCAGCACCGGAGGATTCTAAGTTTGGTGCTGCTCCTCGAGTGGCGAACCATGTCTTTCAGGGTAAAAACCTATGGTATGACGTTCATTGGTTGTGCCTTGCTGAAGCTATTGTTTTGAGAGCTCATACTTTCTTTAGGGTAAAACTTAAGATCATGGATCGAGCGACAAGGGCACTTGTGTATTGTTCCCTTCTAGGAGGCATTGCTTTTAGAGGATCTTTTTTGTATTCCGAATGTTGTCTTTGGTAGCGGTTTGAGGGCTCATGCTGCGAGGAGCTGATCACTATGACGGGGCCTTTTTTTTAAGTTTTAGATTGTGTGCATCCTAGATGCTTTTGTGACATTTTATTGGTGCATAGCATAGGTGTAATTGTTATATTTGCGATATTGATATATTCCATTTGTCAAAATAAATTCATATGTCAGTATACTGGATCTGTACAAGTGGAGATACAGTTGGGATTATGTCCCTGCCATTGGACCTTGATCTAGTAATACAGATTAGTTAGCTGTTGTAGAAAAAAAAAGAACATGATTTGAGAAGTTTGGCGGTGCTCCTCGAGTGATGAGTCTTATCTTTTAGGGTAAAAACCTAAGGTCCGACCTTCGTTGATTGTGCCTGACAATGAGATTGCTGAAGGTATTGTTTTGAGAGTTCAAATGACTTTCTTTAGAGTGAAGATTTAAGATCTTTGATCAGACGACAACGACACTTATGCAATATTCTCTTCTTGGAGGCGTCTCCTTTGGAGAACCATTTTGTTTTCTTTGGCGGTGGATTGCTGGCTGCTGCGAGGAGTTGATCACTATGGTAGGACCATTTTTTCTTTCCTTTTTATTTTTTAGCTCGTGTGCATCCTGGATGTATTTGTAACATTTTGTTGGTGTAGAGGCCAAATGTAATCCCCTTTTAGAAAAATCCATACAGAGTCCAATGGATCTGTACAAGCCGAGCTACACTTGGGTTATGTCCTAGCTGTTGGATCTTGATCCAGTAATACAGATTAGTTGGTTATTCTAGAAAGTAGAGAAACAGAAGAAAATGAGACATGTCCAGGCTTTAATTAGGGGCCTTAAACCATTTTAAAATACATATACATTGCAATGAATGAAATAGTTATATAGGGCCTAGAAAAATGTTTCCACCCTATGTGATGATTTAAAAAATATTGTAAATCCATAAACATGTTTATGGCCTTCTATTAAATCCACACTAATTTAATAAATTTCCATAATATTTTTTAAGATCCAACTATGCAATATTGACACAATTTAGATGATTTCTAGGTTCACAAGTTTTTGAGGAAAGCCATTTTATTTTCTTCCATTCTTTGGAAGCCTATAAATTCAAACACATTGATAAAAAATTCAATGAATATGCATATTGTTCTATTTGACATTCCAGTTGAAAACTGTGGGATGTTACACTTTGGGATTGCTTCATATGGATCTGGGATTGCTTCATATGGATCGGTCCAGATTAAGCGGTTGAACTAATTCCGATATGGGAAAAAATACCCCCTCCGACCCAAATTAGTTGATTCAAATTTGTCAAGATACGGTTGTATTTAATACTAAATCATGTAGATACAATCAAATCTAACTCAACTAATTTGGGTCGGAGGGAGTATTACAAATACACGACGCGACATGCCACATGCAACTAACTATCGGGATCCACCTGATAGATTGCTCGGCCTATAATACTCCCTCTACATAAGAAAATTTTCACCACCAATTTGGTCAACAACATATGACTTATATATCAAAAAGTTGTACCAATAAATTCGTATTCAAAAGAATTTTCTAATGGTATAATTTATATGACACATTATTTATATTTTTCTGATCAAATTAAATGTCAATGTTTTTTATAATTTACATGTGTGCCTGTTAAACTGAACAAGGAATATTTTTAAAGGGGTAAAGGGTAAACCTGTCTCTAAATAGGGCAATCCAAATCAAAATGTGATAAATTGTGGTAATTATTGTAAAAATAATATGAAAGTAGTTGTGCAAACTGGGATTCAATAAAAAAAGGAAGTAATATATATTACTCCCTCGGATCTTAATTAATATTCTTATATTTGTTTAGATTCAGATGTATATAGTCATGTTTTAGGGGTTGATTCATCCGAATATAGACAAATCCGAGAACATTAATTAGGATCGGAGGGAGTAAGTTAAACTACTTGAAGACATACAAACATTCGGTTTTTGGTCTTCCTAAAGGAAAAAAAACATGTATGTTCGGTCCCTTCAGAAACATGTGGTTTCACATTCGAGCTGCGTGTCGTTTGCCAACCGAAGCAGATGAGCTTTTCTATAAGCGAGTCGACACTGGGCAAAGAAATGTCGACATACAAGTAGTAACAAGAATCTGGAACACTTGGGGTCTTTTGCTTTTGCGTGACATGTGTACGGTGTCTATAGTGCACTTGCCCCCATATATATATGGTCATTAGAGCAGAAAGGCGCTAGCTTTACTCGTCCATCAGCAGCCGAAAGATGAGACAGACAACGCCAGGTTCTATCTTTGTATCCTGGCGAAAAGTCAGGAATGAGATTCCCATATGGTCCTATTTTGTTTCTTTCATTCAGCGTTCTTCACTTAGTCTGGTCAGTAAACTAGTTGGAGAAAGAAACCTAGGCTTGACTGGTATTAACATATTGTACTTTCTCTAAACGATTCTTCTCTCGTCTCTGACTACTTTTACACTTTGAAGCTAGGCAAGGATTCGTTAGTTTTGGTCCAAATTCTGTCGGCCTGCCCCCTGTATTTTTTTTCTTCCAAAAGGGAGATTGAGACCCTCAACGTCTGCATCAAAAGAGATGCATATGCCATTTATTAAACAAAAGTCTGTCGAGAAATATACATGAAATAGCCCTGAATTGGACGAGGTTCTCTTGTACTCCCTCCGTCTAGAAATGTAAGACGTTTTAGCTTATGAAACGAATGTATCTAGAAGACTTTTGAGTACAGATTCGGTGCTTTTGTATACATTCGTACGGGAGAAGAGAGGAGAGGTTTATATAGAAGGGGGGAATGAATAATGAAACAGGAGGGAGAGGGACGCTAGCTTTCGATGCGCACCAAGCTTTTGCTTTGGCTTTGCTTGGCGCGAGGGGATTCCGGCGCACACGGACGCCTTCACCAGGGACGTACAACGCTGACCGGCCGACCTAGCCGTGGATGGATGGGGCGGGGGCGTCACGATGGCATGTAAAGTCGTCGGTGCGCGTCGATAAAGATGGATGTCCTCTCTTTTGTGGATCTTTGTGCATCCTGGACGGCGGAGGGCGAATGTACCGAAAGCATAGCGAGAATTCCTACATAATGTCCACTATTGCTTTATTTCTACAAACCCTAATTTATGTGACTTTCTTTAGGCTCCTACTTATACATAAGCCAGCTTATGTGAAACGGTGGAAGAAACTGTGGTGAAAAGAAGTTACTAGGAACTCTATGGATGACTTCTTTTGGGCTTCTACAAATTTGGCTTATTTGATATGTTAAATTGTGAAATGTCTCAAAAATTTGATATATGTCCTAATAAGTGATGATACCACACCTCGAGTCAAAATGTGGACACCAAACGGTGAATAATAGGAGAACAAATTGACATTCACATAAAATAACTACCATTCACCAACCATTCAAGCATTCTCATGTACTCCATCCGTTTCAAAATATAAGATGTTTTTGCTTTGTAAAGCTAATGTATCTAGAGACCTTTTAGTATATAGATTCAGAGTGAAACCTCACCGAACCTGCACACTAAAAATTGTCTGATATATTACCTTAACAAAGCTAAAACATCTTACATTATGAAATGAAGGAAGTACAGGTTAACGGGGAACAAATTGACCATTGTCCAACGTGGTACTAGTGCTCTATGTGAAAGAAAGAGAGTTCGGCGAGGTCGGTGTCTATGCGAGCCTCCATTTCATTTTTTGAGACAGCCAAGTGGAGGGGCAGTGTCGTGTAAATAGAATGGAATAGTAAGGACTAGTCAATGTACCGCTTCGTTGTTTTAACTCAGAAGCTCGGAAACTGCCTCTGGCCAGATTTTGGAATTGCACGCGAGTCTGGCTTCTCAGTGGAAATAAGCCGGTCAGTAGCCCGACAATTCTTTTGAGTTTCACCTGTTCGGCACCTAGAAGCAGCTCTATAAGAGTAACTCCAGCAGTATCGTGTAGCGCGCTGGGCAAAAAAAAAACGCTTCTCACCGAACGCGCTAAAAATGCTGCGCGCTGCACCGGCGCAAACAGATTTTACAATCAACAATAGATTAAACTAGATCAAACAAACTCAAAACAAATCAACAATAAATTGTCTAGTTATTAAAACATAAGCAAATAATTCAGAAAATACAATAAAATTTTCACCAACAAATACAACAAGTTTTTCATCAACATTACAACAAAATGTTTTCGAACAATTAAACAAACGCACAAACATAGTGGCCACTATTGTTTTCCAAACCACTTCCAATGCTCCTCCATGAAATCTTTTTGGAGCTCATCATGCACCTCATTCGACTGAATGACATGATATGAGGCAACGAAATGCGCTACTCTATGTGCTCTCCTCTTCACATGTACGAGAACCCCATCAAGTCAAAGAAGGAGTTATCCACATCTTTGCCACGATCATCTTATATGATCATGTTGTGCATGATCACACAAGAGTTCATGATGTACCAAAGGCAATTTTGGTCCCAAAATCTAGCCGGTCTTTGCTTGGCGCGGCGGAGGTGGAAACATATCTTCCGGCTATTTCGGCGAACACCTTGCGTGCGCCATGTTGCTTCTCGACTTGAGGAGGACATGGTCGCAGTCGAGGTTCGGAGCGGCAGCGGCGAGAACCAGACCGATGCGCAGAGGCGCCCGCGCTCGCTTCTTGCGGTCAGGAAAGAGGCGGCGCGCTCGGAATAGCTATGGGGAGGCGCGGTCGGTGCGGATCTACTGCTAGGGCACGGTCGAAAGCGCCGGCGGTGACGAATCGGAGCGGCCGTAACAAAGGAAGTTTCTCAAATCAATGGATTATCTTTGCTTAATTAATAACCAAGTGAGCAAAAAAGAATGTGTGAGCCTAATTCATACTCCTCTGTTTTTATATACTTTGAGTTCTAGGTTTTATAAAGTCGAACTTTGTCAAGTTTAACTAACAACATAGAATAAAATATGAACATATATAATACCAAATACATGTAATATACAAATATATTTTATAGAGTACTAAAAACTTACCATTGTAGATGTTGATTTTTTCTTCTAAATCTTTGATCAAACTCTATGAAGTTTGACTTTCACAAAATCTACAAGGGAGTATGATTTTCATATACTCCATGAATTATGGAGATATGAAAGAGAACAACATAAATTAAGAGGATGAAATGCCCAATATAGTTAATCCTAGTGTGTTCCTTGGTTACAGGGAATTCAATGATTTGCCACACTTTATTTTACAATTTGATTATTTGTCACACCCATGTCACTGATATGTGGTGGTCAATATTGCAAATAATCAAATTTCAAACTAAGGCCTTTCACAATGGGAGGTTCTTGAGATGGTATCATAGACAAATTGCTTATGTGGCACTATATTTAATGAGGAGAGATGATGGTGTTGTATCTTAGCTAAGACCTTTGATAATGGGAGTCGCTTAGCACGGTATCCTAGGCAAAATGCTTATGTGGCATGTCAATTAAGGAGGAGAGATGGTGTTGTTGTATCCCTTTCACAATGGGGTGTATCTTAGCACGTCATCCTAGGAAAAATAAATGGTTAAGATACAACTTCTCCAATGCATTTTCTCTTAAGTGGTGTCTCTATATTTAATGATTTAGATGACATGCATGCATTTGATTGGCCTAACCATGGTTTTTTGCCTATGATTTCGTGCAAGAGGTGTTTCTTAGCTAAGATACAACCTCACTCTCTTTCCTCATTAACTACAGTGCTACATAGGCAAAGTGCCTAGGATACACTGTTAAGAGCCGCCCATTGTGAAAGCCTTAGGCCTTTCATAATGGGGTGTATCTTATCACATTATCCTAGGAGAAATAAATTGTTAAGAGACAACCTCTCCAATGTATTGTTTCTTAAGTGATGTCTCTACATTTAATAATTTAGATGACATGCATGTATTTGATTGGTCTAACCATACTTTTTGCCTATGGTTTCGTGCAAGAGGTGTTTCTTAGCTAAGATACAACCTCAATCTCTTTCCTCATTAACTATAGTGCCACATAGGCAAAGTGCCTAGGATACACCGTTAAGAACCACCCATTGTCAAAGGCCTTAGCTAAGATCATCCCTTGCACGTAATCATAGGCAAAAATAGTTGATAGCCCAATCAAATACATGCATAAGGGCAAAAACATTAAATTAAGATAAACCTCTAAAATACAATGCATTGGAGAGGTTGTCTCTTAAGTATTTATAACTTCTATGGTAATGTGCTAAGATACACCCTACTGTGAAAGGCTAAGATACAAGCTTGCACGAAACCATAGGCGAAAAAGAATGGCTAGCCCAATGGCATACCTATAAATCATTAAATATAGAGACAACACCTAAGATACATCCATTAAAAGAGTGGTCTCTTGAGTATTTATTTTACCTATGATAACGTAAGAAACACTGAAAGGCCTAAGTGTGGCAAAGATTTAATATCCCCTCTCGCGCAGGAGGAATAGAGACGAGCAAAAAATTCAGACGCGCGAACATCAGCAAAACCCGCAAGAAAATCGTACAGCTTAACCCCTCAACTATTGAAACCGGCCGGAAACTCTAGTCGATCGTCTTGCCGGAATTTTGAATTCTCCAGCTCCTGCCGCTGCAATGCGCGAGTCTCGTGCGCGGCGCGCCTGGCGCACGCCACGCAGCCGCTTCTGCCGCACTGCACCCCATGCATGTCGATCCATGGAAGAAGCCATCGTCTCTCAGCCGGACGTGGCTCGCTCCCGCCAAACGCTCTCCCCACTCCCCACCACGCGCGCGCACGCCCTTTCCACTCGATCCATCTGCCCCCCCTGTCCTAATTCATCACCGATCCCCCTCTGCACTGTCGCGCTGAAGGCGGCCAAGATGCACTTGTTAGGGATGGCGACGGGCGCCGCCGTCGCGGCCGTCCTTTGTGTCTGCGGCAAGAAGGTGAGGGATCTCAACAACAACAACAAGAACACCAAGAAGAAGGGGGATCTCAACAATGGCGAGTGTCTGACGCGGTACAACAGCCACGACACCACCGGCGGCAGGTCCTTCTCGTTTGAGGAGATGCTGGTGGCGACGCGCCACTTCAGCGAGACGCGGGTAATCGGCTTCGGGGGGCACGGGAGGGTGTTCCGCGGGCGTCGACGGCAAGGACACCGAGGTGGCCATCAAGCGTGCCAACCCGTCGCCGGGGCAGAGCGCGCGCGAGTTCCGCGCGGAGATCGAGACGCTGTGCAAGCTCCGGCACCGGCACCTGGTCCCCCTCCTCGGATCCTACTCCTCCAATAAGGAGGGCGAGACGGTCCTCGTGTACCGGTACATGCCGCGCGGCACGCTGCGGGAGCACCTGATGAGCGGCGCAGGGGCCAAGCCCGCGATGCCGTGGTGGCGCCGCCTCGACGCCTGCATGGGCGCCGCGAGGGACCTGCACTGCCTGCACGCCGGCGGCGTCGTCCACGGCGCCGTCAAGGCCAGCAACGTCCTCGTCGACGACAGCTGGGTTGCCAAGCTCTCGGACTACGGCCTCTCCAAGGGCGCCACGATGGAGTCCGACGGCCACTCCTTCGGCGTCCTGCTCTTCGAGGTGCTCATGGCCTGGCCAGGGAATATGGCCCGTGGCCTCGCCGACTACGCGCTGGAGTGCCACCGGAACGGCACCCTCATTGACGCTGTCGACCCCAGTATCAGGGACCAGGTCACGCCTGAATGCCTCGAGAAGTTCGCCAAGACGGCCGTGGAGTGCCTCGCCGGCAAAGGCACGGAGCGGCCGGCCATGGGCGACGTGCTGTGGAACCTGGAGTTGGCGGTGCAGCTGCACCTGCTTAATTCCAAGCCGAGTTAAGACGGGCCGTCGATACAGCAAAATCAAATGTTCGCATCCTTGTGGTTTTGCTGCTATTCAGTGATGTAAATACAGTAAGTTTATGGAGATTTTAATCAGAAATTCACCTCTCTTTTTTTACCAAAGGAACCCCTCGTTCTTGCCCTGTACTTCCGCTGCAGGAAAAACCTTTTGGTCCCTTCTTCTATGCTAATTTCAGGGCTAATTTACCCACACAAAAAATTCAGAGCTAGTAATAATAATGCACTTTTGTTCTGTACGTGCCTGGATGCAATGTCTTGCAGTTGCAGAGATCCGACCCGATCTGAAATTCTGTCTTCCCAGCCCCAAGCGAGCGCTAACCATCAAATGTATAGTTTTTGTTGGTGACGCAGCAGGTGATATGGGGTTAGAGAATGAAAGGAAATACTGTGATGACAACACTGCATATGCATGGCATGCCCGAACAAATTCGCCTGTTATGCCAGAACTCACCTTGTTTTCGTGGCCCCAGTTACCAATGGTCATATTGTACCCTCAGCATCAACCACCAATCCAATCATCATACTTAAAATGTGACAACTGTACATGAGACCTCAGTCTGATGTCTGCAGTCACAAAAACACTAGCAAGCGGAGAGACACCACCAGAAACGGGAGATACAACAGAATAGAGGTGCCACGACACTAAACACGGAAGATGGATAGATATATCAGCCAAGCGAGGCAATTCCGGAGTCGTGGAGCAACGTGCACTTCTGGTGGGCAGCGCGGATCTTCTTGTACTTCTGCACGAAGGTGGGCAGGTCCATGTCCTTCTCCAGGAACTTCTGATGTAGCTCCTCTGACTCCTCGTCCAACTTGGCCACTGAACCTGAACAAAGCGCCGCGTAAGGGAGGTGGCGTGCCATGGGTTTGTGTAAGAAATGCAGCAGCCGATTCGGCACACTTACTTTGCAGCTTGTCGAGCAGTGCAGCAGGAGAATAGGACCTCATAATCTCGTCCTTCTGCCTTTCCAAGTCAGCCAACCTGTCCTCGGCAGCAGCCAGTTCTGTACTTCTTATTATAGTGCACTGCACAAGTAACAAACACAATTAGAATTTTCAGGGGGGAGGGGATTATCAAGAGCATATAACCTGCACTAATCACTAGAGTAAAAATATTGTTTAGGCTTTTTATAATGGTTTGGGCTGAATTTTCGACCATTTACATATTACAACCACTAGAAAAACAGCATGCTTAGCTGTGAACTTGAGGGAGAGGTGTGAACAGTAGCAAAACCTGATTCCTGAGCTCTGAAATCCGGTGCTCCCTTTCCAAATTTTCTCCTGTAATAAATTCACCAAAACCCATCATATTCCATTTAGGGACACAATCAAAAGCCGTTTGTATCCTTTTTGTACTTTAGCCAACACTTGATGTGGAAACACCAATAATTGATCTATAGAAATAAAATGAGTAACTCACTCGCAAGCTGCAGTGTCTCCCTTCTAAGCTCGCCCCGTAGCTGAACATAAAGAGCCACAAGTAAGAAAACCGACAAGATCACTCTTAGGTATGTTTTAATTAATATTGCCAAGATCTAGCATTCAGGTAACTCATACGGAGTATATTGTAAACTAACCACAGTCAGCAAAAAATATACAATAATTGTAAAATAATCGCCAAAATGACATCTGAACTAGTTAAAAAGCATATACTCCCTCCGTTCAGAAATATAAGACGTTTTAGCTTTGTGAATCGAATGTATATACACATCTTTTAGTGTATGGGTTCGTAGAGGTTCGGAGTGAACCTATACACTAAAAGGCATCTAGATACATTCATTTCACAAATCTAAAACATCTTATATTTCTGAACGGAGGGAGTAGGTACAAACAGAACATTCCAAGACACAAATGAACAGTTAAAATCTGAACTATTTAAATAGACTCACAGGAATTCATAACGTGAACTCATCCCATTTAATGAATTTATATAACGTAAAGTAATGATGCTCACAGGAATTTTATGAAGTTAAAACTGCAAGAAAAAAAGCTGGCACAAAAGAAGTGAAAAGTGACCTACATAAGGCGTCAAGTGGGATCCCACCAAAATCCCACGTCTAGTTCATTTTGCGATTTCTAGTTCAAAATTTTAACCCAAATTTTGTACTAGAAAACACAAATGAACTAGACGTGGGATCTTGGCGGGATCCCACTTGCATCTCTTGACCTACTGAATTATATGTCTATTTATGCTAAAAAAGAACGATAACCACTAACTAATACAAACCAGGGGAACCATTCTTAGCAGTTAGCAACCTGGGACCACTTTTATATTAGGGCCAACAGCAAAAAAACTACATTAAAAACAGTTGCTATCCAGTAGAACAGCACTTTAACTATACCACGATATGTTCAGCAACACAATTGACAAATGGTACATGCAGCAACAAACTTACATTGTTTTGGGTTTTCACTTGATCAAGGGAATTGAAAAAAGCATTATATGCCTCTTTGTCTTTTAGCAGCCTTTGTAATTCATCAACACTGCACAAATAGAAAAAGTAAGAACATAATAGTTATTATTCCAAGCAAGTATGCATCATATCACAATGTAATGGTCTGTATAAAGGAATACTGTGCAAATGCACATACAGTAAACATATGGATATTAGAAACATGATAAACAACCATGCATAAGTGGTCCTTCCAAATTCTCTAGCATATATACTCCTTTCGAGCCTACACTAATTGGCATGCTTCTGTACATTTGTTTTACTCATTGGTGATTCATCTATAATTTGGCACGTTTTATGTAAATTTATTTTCTACTCATCAGTAATTAATCTCCAACTTCCCTCTAGAATCAACTTAAAAAAACGTTGTATTTGGCTCTGGTCTTGACTGAAAAACGTAGACGATCATTCGTTCTTGCATGGTCCATGTTATTCTTTTCGGTGCAATGCCGCTGTCATATTGTGAAAGAAAGAGGTACATTCATGCCCAAGTATAATATCCAGATATCAGAATGACCATGTAGCAAACCATGGCACATGGATGAATAATCTGGCTCTGTTCAGTAATTATTTACAATATTTTCTCATAACTAAGACATGATAAATAGCATATGCAGAGCTGATGCTGTCGGCGCAAGAAAAGCAACAAACTAAATTTGGGAGTGTTATGTATTGTGTCTTGTCATAACTTCCTATGGTAAGTTGGAAACAACAATAAGAAAAAAACCTGAAAATTAGAATTTTTTTAAGGGGAACCTACGACGTAAATTTGATGGCCTGAAATAGCAGATCACTGAACTTTTCTGTAGGTCATCTGGGCTGTGTTCTGGTGTTTACAGTAGTCTACTTTGTCAGAACTTATTTTGTATTGTGTACCCGGCCAATTCCTGACTATCTATTCTCTCTTAATGTATCACATGCAGTCCTCTCCTATATGGTTCGAAAAAGGGTAGCATACCACTAAGTTTTAGCTACCTTACAAAGTATTCTTTTCATATACTATCAAGCACTGCAGAACAGTGAATGGATTCTTCAAAGGTGCAAGGTGTCAGATAAAATATCCTCCTTTATAAATTGGATGTAGTAATCTTCTACTCCCTCCGACCCTAATTAGTTGGTACTCCCTCCGATCCAAATTAATTGACTTGGATTTATCTAGATTCGGATGTATCTAGTACTAAAGCATGTCTAGATACATCCGAATCTAGACAAATACAAGTCAATTAATTTGGATCGGAGGGAGTACCAAAAAGCTTGTTCAGTATTACTTGAAGCGGAGTTACTGAAGTTTTGGTTTTCCATTTTGTCAGCCTTGATTTTGATATTGCAGTGTGGTGCACGAAACTTTACAACTTCAAAGGACCCTTTCTCTAAATAACAATAGTTTACCAGGCCAAAAACTCTCAATTTGAAGATGAAATATGTGTCGTATCACGGGCAAAACAAAGATGCTGGTTGCAATTTATAGTCCAGAATGCAGACCAGGTAAGGTAAATATGCAGATATAGTCTTGTAGGCAAAACAATACAAGCAGTAGTGAAAGAAAAGAAGGCCAACAGCATACCTCTTATCCTTCAAACGAGCAATAATCCCTGCAGCCTCAGCTGGAGATGGCTGGCCACGTGACGAAGACTGAGGATGATCTGAAGCTCTTTGATGTGGACTAGCACTGGAAGAGGTGGGCGTGGATGGACGTGAAGACGAACCCACCACAGAGGGAGGGTACCAGGATTGCGTAGATATGTCCTGGAAATTGGGTTCAGGCTGCTGCTGCTGCTGCTGAGAGCTGCTAATAGCATTCGTTTAGCAGAACCAAAGGAAGTAAGCAAGACAGGTAAATAAGTTCTCAAAGCAACCTTAAGACGAAATATACAGTGACAACTCACATATAATATTCTTATAACTAAGTGTAACAGAAGATCCAACCATAGGAAATGACACAGGAGTGACTCTCTTTGGCTGACAACAAAATGATGCTTTGGAGAGAAACATGAGCAGATTCACGAACATGTTGAATGTACTATTTTTGTAGAAACTAAGAATTAGACATCACACAAAGCATGGTAGCTGGATAGGCACCATACTAATAACTTAGCATGAACTAACAACTTAATTAATTTGCAATAATCCTCAGTGTTAGGTTTTGAAGAAAAGAGGACGCCCGATCCATACAAGAAAAGATCGACATAAGCTCCACAAGAATGAGAAATGAATAGCACTTATGTACACTATTTCCTGATCGAATAAGAAATGAATGGCACTTATATACACTATTTCCTGATATATTAGGTTCATGAACAGAGACAACTTGGTTCATACAACAGGCAAAATCCACTTCAAGAGATTGGAAAATGAACGGCCAGAACTCAGATATCAGAATTGACAATTACACGTAGATAACTTTTCAATTACAACTGATATTAACCTACCCGAAAAGAGGAATTCTCCAACTCATTGCACAAAAGCAATCTGCATCAAAAGAAAGAGAAGGTTATGTAACTTGAAATATTTTAACATATAAATAAATTCTGCTCGAAAGGAACATATTCAAAGGTGATAAGCACTGCTGACAGTATGCTAGTATATTCTCCAGAATACTGAACAGACATGTGTGCTGTGTCATTACAAACAAACAAAAAATGACAAGACTGTAGAGTATTGCATCACCAAAACAAGCATTTGATTAGATATACAATCCTATACTATAGCACGATGAATTCCACCCCATCATTCAAAATGCCATGCTTAGAATCTCCGGAGGGGAGAAGCTCCGAGAAACTGTTTTTCCTATTCTTTTCTAGGTTGAATTATGAAAAGTCTGTAGTTGCCTCTGGAAATAAGATTATTCTTTTGGAACTCTTTAGTGCGCATACGGAAGTTGTAACTATATTTCAAAGTAATCCAATGGATAATTCCATCGATTTAGTGTAGCTGTTTGCACTTATAACGTAGTTGCCATTGTCTGAACAGAATGTTTACACTAACTAACTAGTTGATCATGACACACCAGAATACACTAACTAATTGGCATTGTTTGAACATATCATCAGCATCTGGCCACTAATGTATATACCAGCAAATTGATTGCCATTGTTTGCACTGCATACAAGTATACAACTCAACAAATTAACCCCTCCTGGAACTAATTGGTAGATGAAAGTTCTTCTGATAAAAAACAATCAGTGACACGTAAAAGCGGCGGAGGGGTCGAGGTCGGGTTGTGGCCTGTGGACGGAACGAGGAGGAGCTAGCTGCTCTACGACCTTCGGTTGACCAGCGAGCAGGGCGACGAGGTTCTGCTGGAGGAAGCGGCGGGGATGGAAGGATTACAGGAGGGCGAGAACAGGAGGGGTTCTAGGCGCGATTACAAGGAGAGGGCGGCGTAGGGGGACGGGGATGACAACCACGTGCTTACGGGGGGACGCGTAGAGGCGAGGCGGGGTCGACTGGAACGGCGGCTCTGACGCTGGATGCGGAGGTGCTCCGGCGGCTGCAGAACCCTAGCGAGGCGAGAGTGCAGGGTAGGGGAGGTTTTTCTTTTTCTGTAGCAGGAATTGAACGAACCCGCTCCGGATCAAAAGAAAAGCCCGCGGGACAAACAACCGGAACCGGAACCGGATCCAGGCACAAAATTCGAACCAACTGGACGAAGTGGGAGAGAGCGAGAGGGTTTACCTCGCCGGCCGGCTACCGCGTCGGGGTGCGGGGAGCCGAGGAAGAAGGGGGGAGGGGCGACTGATTGGTGGGTCGGTCCAAGTGAATTCTGGAGAGGCGAGAGGAAGAAGAGAGCAAAGCAGAGGCGGACACGGTTAAGGAGTACGACCCGAAAGCGTGGCCCTGGCGGCCTGGCTGAGGCCAAATCTGGGCCGACTGACCTGAAAGCGATGCGCTCCGCGAAAACATTTGGGTCGCTCGTGTAGCTGGGCCGCCGTTGAGGCCGGAAAAAAGAGTCATCGCAGAAAATTCTAGTGCGGTAGGCATCCAAACAGCTTCTTCAAGTACTCCCTCAGTTTCAAAATATACTACTCCTTCCGACCCATATTAGTTGACTTGGATTTGTCTAGATTCGAATGTATCTAGACATGTTTTAGTACTAGATACATCCGAATCTAGACAAATTCAAGTCAATTAATATGGGTCGGAGGGAGTAGTATTATATTTTAGATTTTGTGAAACGAATGTATCTAGACATCTTTTAGTTGTGTACTAACACACGTGCCTCTCTTTCGCCCCTTCTGCCAACTATAATTGTCGAATCTAGGGCTGCATGCTGCTTCGCCGACCAATCTTGGTATCCGACCTCAAGTTGAACTGACGAAGGAACACAACTGGTATGTGTTAGATCCCTAGGATCATCTAGGTGTTCATCTAACTTGGGATTAGGTTCTATGGATCATAGTTGCATATCATTGTCGATGGGGACATAGAGAGATGGGAGAGGGGAGGGATACCTTCTCCTTGACTCGATGAGCCCGACGAGTTGACAATGGGTGGCGAGCGACGACGAGAGAGAGTTGTGGGCTAGGCGGCGCTTTCCGCTACTCCTACGCTCCCTAAATCGGTAGGATTGTATTCCGCTACTCCTACGCGCCCTAAATCAGTAGGATTGTATCAGTGTGGTGTATGACCTCGCAACGAACCTCGTGTTGCGAGCCGCCGGCCCCCACCTCTTTATATAGCATAGTGTAACAGGGACCCGCCAACCATGTAGGGTTGGGCGTCCTCGATCAAGGCACGGATCAAAGGGACATTGGGTGGTAAACCTTTCGTAAGCGGATCTACAAGCATATCTTTTATTCTTATATGCTCGAGACTCATAGTGTGATACTAGATTTTATCTTTTACAACATAATACTTTATCTCAATTGGTTTGGTAGTATTACTCGACTTGTTGGTGTGAGTATAGAATACTACGGGCTGGTTGTCGCAGTACATCTTTAGTGGTTTGTCAATGCAATCTACCACTTTCAAGATGGGTATAATTTTTTAACCATATCGCATGCCAGTAGCCTCATAAAAATGCTATAAATTCTGTATACATCATGGATGATGCGACTATTGACTGTTTGGAGCTTCTCCACGAAATAGCCCCTCCTGCGAGAGTGAACACGTATCCTGACGTGGATTTTCTATCATCTCTGTCTCCTGCAAAATCTGCATCTGAATACCCTCTTATTTCTAGGGAATCCGATCTTCTATATGTTAGCATGAGGTCCTTTGTGCCTTGCACATAACACGATGCATTCTTTACCATCTTCCAATGCTCTATGCCCAAATTTTCTTGATATCTACCGAGTACCCCTATGATAAAAGCTAAGTCAGGGCGAGTGCACACTTGTGCATACTGTAAGCTTCCAACGGACGAAGCATATGATATTATTTTCATTTGATCGATCTCGTATTGGTTCTTAGGACATTGAAATTTTCTAAAACTGTTGCCCTTGACTATAGAAGCAGGCATGACATTACTCGTATGCAAATTATATTTCTTTAGAACCGTTTCTAAATATGCCTTTTGCGATAGTTTTAGAACCCCATTTTTTCTATCTCGATGAATTTCTATGCCCAAAACATACGATGCTTCACCAAGATCTTTCATATCAAAATTTGAGGATAAGAACTTCTTTGTTTTTGTAGCAGACTGACACTGCTAGTAAGCAAGATATCATCCACATACAGAATTAGAAAAATATATTTCCCGCTTTTAAACTTTGCATAAACGCAGTTGTCCTCAACATTTTCTTTAAATCCAAATCTTTTAATTGTCTCATTAAACTTTAGATACCACTGTCTAGAGGCTTGATTTAATCCATAAATGGATTTCTTTAGGCGGCATCTCATATCTTCCTTTCCTTCTATGATAAAATCCTTGGGTTCTTTCATGTACACACTTTCTGTTGGAGTATGTCACAGTTTGGACTATATTTGGTAGTTTAAGTTTGTAATCCAATTCTATCTCTATTAGGCTTCTTACCCCCCAAGTCTTCTAGTACTATATAAACAGCCTAAGGGCTCACGATGTAATCATCTCTTGCAATATCAATACAATCTCTACTTCCGCAATCTTTCATGGTATCAGAGCGGTTCGCTCCGCCTAGGGTCTAGCCACTGCTTCCGCCGCGCTGCACCCTGCGAGATCGATCTCTATGATCTCCGCCGGGGGCACCAAATCTCGTAGCAAGTTTTTCTTCCAATTCCCTGGATCGGTTTAGTAGTTCTAGCAAATTTCTTTTTCGTATTAGATCTAATTTTATTTTAGCCACCAAAAGTATCGTCAACAGCCGCATGTTGTCATCGCGCGCCTCTACTTCAACCTCGGCATCGACTCAACTTCGGCAAATCATCGTCAACGATCGTGACAAGGAGGCTCCGCGCGACGCCCCAAGGGACGCCTTCACGCGCTGCGTCGGCTGCTCCGTCCTCACGTCGTCTCCATGCCGGCCCGTCTTCGCCAACATCCACTGGGACGCATGTCTCTGAGTACGTGCCTCGCCGTCAACAAAGGGATGCATCTTCATCACCCGTGGTCATCATCGCTGACAACCATCTACACCAACAACATAGCCACATCGTCGCCGCTACCACCGATCGTGGTCATCGTCAACGCTAACAAGTTCTTCTCCACGAGCGACGCCATGCTCACACAAGCGGAAAATACCGGCCTAAATCCCCGAAATCAACTACCGCTACAGCATATCTCCATCAACAACTACCTCTTCGTCTTCGTCCACTACGTCCTCGCCGCCAGAGTCGCAGTCTAATTTTTATTTTTTTTACTTAATCAATTTCTTCCTACAACTACTGAAGGAGTTATGCCCTAGAGGCAAATAATAAAGTGTATTATTTGATATATCTCCTGTATGTTCATAATACGTTTCATACTGTGCTATAACTGTGTTAATACGAAACATTAATACACGTGTGGTATGTAAACAAACCATGTCTCTAGTTATCTCTAGTGAACTAGTTTATTGGTCATGAGGATGGTCTGTGTTTCAAGATCATGGGTATTTATGCCAACTGACAATGAGGTCATGTTATTAGTTGAATAACATGATAAACAAACATCCGACCATTATATCGTAATGAGATCTAGTTACAAAGTTCACCATTGATGATGAAACACAGAGAACCTCGCAACCTGATCCTTTGACTGTGAGGTAATGCAAATCACCATTCTGGAAGAAGCTTAGATGGTTATCAAGAATCATCTCGTAACAGGGTGATCAAAAAGGTGCCACTCAGGTTTTCTGAAGGAATGCGTAGAGGAGTACATATCAAGACCAGGATTTGTCTAGTCCATGTAACGGACAAATACATGTGGCCATCTCGGTAACGTTGCATTAATGAAGCTTGCAAGCATGTGACTAGGTCACGGAATGCAATGCCATGAGAACGAGAAAAAAAGTTCATCGGTAACGAGATCGAACTAAGGTATAGAGATACTGAAGATCAAGTCTCGGATGAATTAGGTATCGTATGACAAAGGGAATGGGGAACGACTATCTCACGGTTTGAGCGATTGTATTCGTAAAACACACGGGAGTCACATGGCCATCCAGGTCCCTCTATTGATCATTGATATGAGAGTGGTCTCTATCATGTCCGGAGTGTTTCCGAACCGAAGGATGTCACACTTAAGGGTGGGGACGCTTAGGGTAGATGAGGTATCGTATGAGAAATAGAGAGAGAGAGAGAGAAACCGGAATAGTTTCGGTAACATCCGATGGAGATCGGAAGGGGCCCGGAAGATGTTCCGGAGTGAAGGAATAATATAATATGTATATTTGAATGTTAATTGGAGAATTAATATTAAATATATATTTTTTATTTTATTTTAAAAGGCACTATATTGCTAATGGGACTCACCCAGGGGAGGCCCAAGTGGGCAAGACGCCTAGGGAGTGGGGGCCAGTCGTCCTAGGGCTAGTGGGCCGCCTAGTGGGGCCCACCTAGGGCTGGCGGCTGCCCCAAGGTGGCCGGCGGGTGTGGGAATAGTCCCACACCGCCTGGCCCCTGGGTGGTGCGCCCCCCTCCTACTATATAAAGGCCCCCCTTCCCCTTGGAACACACCCATTCCTCTCATTCTCTCTCTCTCTCTCATCTGCTGAGGGCTTCCCCGTAATATTGGGGAGGACTTCGTAGTTGAGTTCTCCACCTTCACACTACCGTCATGTGATCGGCGATCCGACATCTACTTCTTCCGCTGCTCGGCTGAATCGGAGCCCGGTTGACGTCCACTACACCGGACGTGTGACGAACTTCGGAGGCACCACACTTGGGGTGCTGCTCGTCTTCATCAATATACGCCTTCCTGCTAAGGCGTGCCACTCTCTGCAAATGTATGAATATTGTATTCCTTCTCCGTTACTTATATCTACATAGTATAGATCCTGGTATTAGTGTTTGAGTAGATAGAATTTTTTTTGTTTTCTGCTACGGAACCCCTTCAACTACTTCATCTACTCCGACAAATCGGCGGACAACTTCTACGCACCGACCGTTCACGGAGAATTTCTTTGCTGCTCCCTCCGGCTCTGGCTCGCATGGCTCGTGATGGTCCCTGTCTTCGCACGTCCGGTATTGGCAACACCGACGCATGCCTTCGTCTCCGGCGCGCTCCTGAGTTTGGCAAGCTTTGCAAGGCGTGTCACCTACCCCGACTATTCCGGATCCAACTACATCTACGTCAACTACTACGACGAATTTCTCCAGGCTCAACGACGACATCGACCACAACACAACAACATCATCGACTTCATCAATGGCGACAACTTCCCCAAAGGCACCATCGACCACAACTACAATGCCCTCACTCCCGGCTACATCGACATCGGCATCCTCTCCAGTCCGCGACTTCGGATTATGCTCCAGTCGGACCATCCGCGATGCTCCTGCTGTTTGCGTCACTACCGATCCGACTGCGGGGGGGGGGGGGGGGGGGTAGAGTATGTCACGGTTTGGACTATATTTGGTAGTTTAAGTTTGTAATCCAATTCTATCTCTATTAGGCTTCTTACCCCTCAAGTCTTCTAGTACTATATAAACAGCCTAAGGACTCACGATGTAATCACCTTTTGCAATATCAATACAATCTCTACTTCCACAATCTTTCACTTTCTTCTAAATCCCCGTTTAGAAATGTTATTTTTACATCTATCTGATGTAGCTCTAAATCAAAATGGGCAACTGATGTCATTATAATTCTGAAGGAATCCTTACATGAGACTAGAGAAAATGTCTCATTGTAATCTACCCCTACTCTTTGAGTAAATCCTTTTGCTACAAGTCGGGCTTTATACTTTTCTATGTTCCCATTAGAGACATGCTTAGTTTTGTAGACCCATTTACAACCTACTGTTTTGGCTCCTTTAGGAATTTCTTCTAAGTCCCAAACATCATTGGAACTCATCGATTTCATCTCGTCTTCCATGGCCTCCAGCCACTTCGATGAGTGAGGAGAATTCATGGCTTCTTCATATGAAGTGGGATCACCCTCCATATGAACTATTTCTGTATTATAAACTTTATAATCAGTAGAAATGGCTGATTTTTTAACTCTTTGAGACCTTCTAGGGGCCTCATTCGTTGGCACATTTTGTGCCCTTCTAGGGGCCTCATTGGTTGGCACATTCTGTGTGTCTCAACATGTGGCACATCTTGTTGAGGTGGCTACTGCTACTCCCTCTCATGCACAACAACGGGTTCAGTTGGCTCCTGACAGACAGGTTTCGGATCTTCACTCCTTGTTGTCACAAGTGGAGTTGTAGCAAGTGCTTGCACCACATCCTCCAGGGTTGTCAGTGTAGGAATAACATGTACTGAAAAAATGGCTCCTGAATAATCAGATTAGGTGCATACACCCTCTTCTACTTAAGATCAATTTTCCGAGCTACCATGCCCCCCCTCATCATTTTGTCCTCTAAGAAGACTACATGTCCTTGTTTCTACAAACTTTGTGTATCTGTTTGGACAGTAGAAACGAAAATATTTTGATCTTTCAGAATAGCCAATGAAGTGGCAACTAACTATTTTAGGATCTAGCTTTGCAATATTTGGATTAAACACTTTGGCCTTAGTTGAACTTCCCCACACCCGCAAGTGGTGTAGAGAGGGTACTCTTCTTGTCCATAGCTCGTACGGTGTTTTGGGCACCGACTTGCTTGGTACTCTATTGAGAATGTGAGTGGCGGTTTTAGAGCCTTCATCCACAATCCCAATGACAAGGTGGAGTAACTCATCATACTGCGCACCATATCCATAAGTGTACGGTTACGCCTTTCAGCTACTCCATTTTGCTGAGTCTTGTCCGTCACTGAATACTGGGCGACTATGCTAGTCTCTTGTAAGAACCTTGCAAAAGGTCCAGGGACTTGGCCATATGTGGTGTGCCGACCTTAGTACTCCCCCATGGTCATATCTCACTATCTTAATTATTTTATCATGGTGATTTTCAACTTCATCTTTGAATATTTTAAATTTATTCAACGTTTTCGATCTTTATTTAATTGGATAAATATAACCATAATGGGAGTAATCATATGTGAATGTTATGAATGAGTCATAACCATTAATACTTTTCACAGGAAACGTTCCACAAATGTCAGTGCAAATTATTTCAAGTGTTCATGTGCTTCGTTTTGCATCTTTTTTAATTTACTTTACATACTTCCCTTTAACACAATCTATGCATTTCTCTATGTATGAAAACTCTAATTGAGGAAGAATTTCATTTTTAACCAGTCTTTCTATTCTCCCCCTCGAAATATGGCCTAAACAACAGTGCCATAATTTCTACAATAAATCATGAGTTCTCTTTCTTTTCTTTTTTTCTTTTTACGATACGGAAACTTGTTCATTCACATTACACACAGAATACACTTTTTCATGTAGGGATAACAGATAAAGCTCATTGTGAAGGAAAGAAACACCCACATAGCATTATTAAACCATATGGCACACTTGGCATGTCCAAAATGATATTCATAATATTCTTTGTCCAAATATGAAACATTAATCAAGTTTCTGGGTAATGAAGGAACATAAAAAACATCTTTAAGCAGGATCCTGAATCCGCCAGCTAGCTCCAGGGAGATGTCGCCAACAAATTCAACGTCTGCTTGGACTCCATTTACAACTTCAATGCATCTTTCGCTTCTTTGCGTAGTCCGTGTCGAATAGAATCCCTATAATTTTTTTGGAATATGAATAGTTGCACCTGAGTCAATTCACCAAGTAGATTTCGAAAACTGTGTATACAAGGATTCATTTACAAAGAAAATAATGGTGTTACCATTCTTTGCTATTATTGTCTTTAGCCAAACAGGGCAACATTTCTTGTAATGCCAGGTCTTCTTATAGTGGAGACATGTATTTTTGTCCACTTCAAGAGGATTTTGCTGATGTTGACGTTGCATGGGAGCTTTTCCATGTGGCTTTGAAGGGGAGCGTTGATTGTAGTTCATTTTCTTGTTATCCTTCACATAGTTTATAGAACCACCATGTGGGGTTTTAATTCTATCATCTTCTTGCACACACATGGCTATTGTCTTTTCTACATCCCATCGCTCTGGCTACATGTTGTAGTTGACAACAAAGGTGTCATACTCATTTGGCAGTGAAGCCATAACCAAATGAACAAGGAGTGCAGGCTTGAGCTCCAAATCGACATCCATGGGTTTCAGCTTAGCTGCCATGTTGCTCATCTTGAGGATGTGCTCTCTTATGTCATGTATACCTCGGTGTATGTTTCTGTCACCAGCTAACAGCTGGGTAGCATATATCTTTGAAGAGCTAGTTGGCTCTTTATCTTTTCAAGATACTCCCCTACGAAAGCACACTCTGCAATTGAGCCCATAATATCGTGCTTAATTGTGTTCTTTATAAAAGCCATGCACGTTTTGTCGGCGGTGAGCCACTTTTTGTTCTCGAGGGTATATGCCATCTCCAACAGAGCATAATCCTTTTTCTTTTTATCCCAAGCAACATCATCATCTTTATCATCTCTGACTGGCTCTGTTAGTTTGATCGACTGCGGAGCATTGATAACCCAATCCACCTCAGCACAGACGAAAGCCAAGTCGACCTTTTTTCTCCATTCAGTGTAGTTGTCATCTCTAAGGGTTGTAACATACTTGATGCATCACATCAAGTAGTACCCTCCTGAAAACCACAATGAAGTGGGATCATTACAACAATTGCATGTATTAATTCAATGTTGATCAAAACTAAAGCATGCAACTATTTATGCAATTTAAAACTATATCACCGTTGGGCAGAACATAGAGATAAATGCACAAAATAACCATTAATCATGATAATGCTATTAACGATGTTGGTCAGAAAAATAATAGGATCATAATTAGAATAATCACTTTAACATGCTCTTTAAAATTTATTTTTCTTTTATTAAAATTTAATTTTCTTTTAGTTCTAATTAAATTTTAAAGAGCACTATTCAAACTATGCGCAATGGAAAAACATGAATAAAATTCATGAAACATTCTATTTAGAAGAATTTCTTTATCATTTTCTATTTTCTAACACAAACATCTCATTGGTTTAGTTTGAATAGAAAAAACTAGACAAAAATTCGTCAAAAACTGAATAAAAACTGTCAAAATTGCATATGTAAAAAGAAAACTGGGCGAAAATTAGCTTTCTTCTTCTTTTGCGCGCGTTGCCTATGGCCCGGTTATGGCATGCGGCCTGCTGTGCGCGCTGCCCTACCGCTTGCACCGCACGCACGCCGCCGCTTCTGCCCAGTATCGGCCCACGGCCCGACACCGGCTCGCGTGTGCTCGCCGCAACTCCTAGCCATCTGATGGATCGAACGGTCGGTCACGCCCTCTGTTGGAACAAAACGGCCGCGCTGCCCAACGCACTAACCCTAGCCCCATTTTATTTCCCCTACCCTCGACACTCTCGCTCGCTGGCGGCATGGCGCCGTCCGCACGAGCCCACCCCCGCGTTTCTCTCGCTTGTAGCGGCGGCGGGTGGATCCCGTGGTCGATGTCGTCCTGCGCAAGGCTGCAACGAACCCCTCTCCCCTCTGTTCTTCCTGTACCGTCCCCTGAACCCCATAGTGCAGCGAGATCGAGAGGAAGAGTTGGCGGCGCCCCCGCTGGCCCCCTTGTACGCCGTGCTCGTCCACCTGAGGGTGAGCGCGCTGCTGCTAAGCGGCTCAGTGGCGGCGTCCTTCACCAGCGTCGGCCGATGCACTGTTCAGGTAAGGGATTAGGGTTAGGGTGCTAATTTTTCTTTTTCTTTTTCTTTTCTGTTTTCTATTCTTTCTCTGGATGTGCTTTTGTCTCTACCTGAGGAAGATGAACAATACCTAGGTCGCTCTGATACCATTGTTACATCCCTAGGATCATCTAGGTGTTCATCTAACTGGGATTAGGTTCTATGGATCATAGCATATCGTTGTCGATGGGGACAAAGAGAGATGGGAGAGGGTAGGGGTACCTTCTCCTTGACTCGATGAGCCCGAGAGTTGGCCATGGGTGGCAAGTGATGGCTCTGATTTTTGCCATCTTCCACTGCGTTTAAACGTTGTTTTTGTCAAGCAATTGCTAAAGCAATTGTTTTTGTCAAGCAATTGCTAAAGAAACTTTTGCCACTAATGATTAATAGTTACAAAGATATGCAAATCCCTTTTTTGATTTATGTTGTGCAGGAAATCACTGCTTTTAAACGAAATAAGGAGTCATAATGAATGATTTTATGAAAGTACACACGGCCAAGTAATCGGAGAGGCGTTCCAAGGCGCCTGAAGTCTTAACGACCACTGGTACGGGCGCGGGTCCGCCTGTACCGCCCGCCCGTACCAGGTATAGACGGCTTTGTCTCATTAAACCCTACAACTTTCGTGAAGACGCCTATATATTTCGAGGCTCTAGCCGCCGACCAGAGAGCCACCATTCTCAGATTGTATCACAACACCACCAAAGAAGATCCACACCATTGTTCATCCATAGTTCATCCATTGTTCATCACTTTCACCATCCATCCCTCCACTAGCCATAGTCATTGCTTTGTACTTTAGATCTCCTTGTGATTTGGCGACCATTGTAAGAATATTTGATTTTTAATCTAAGTATTTGCATGATGTTTTCTATCTCCGATCTATTTGTTATGAGTGAGTAGTCCTCACGGGCTACGGGTTGGAGAGAAACCACGCAACAATTATGTGCATCTAGATCATGGGAGAATTATATTTTATTTGGATTCGTAATTTATATCTTTTGTTTCTCCGTCTCTTGTCTCGATCTGTGGACTTGTAGATACTCAAGATCCCATAGATTGATAAAGGCTTGAGGTGAGATACTTGGCTAGCGGCGATCTCATAGGAACCTCAGTAACACAAAGCGTAGTATGGTCTCCGCTTAGCGCTCCATTCGGGATCAACAACATCACCACTTAAAGCTTTGATCTGTGTTTATACTTAATAATTGTTTGTAACCCGTGGCTTCGGTGTACTCTCGGTTAGATTAAAAGTCTATTGCTATGCCCGCTGTATCACGGGGCTCTAAAATATTAGGATGTGTTGACCACAAGAGATTATCTCAATACAAACATTATACATGACTATGCTTATTATTATCTTTTATCCCATTTGATGTACAGTTGCAGGGGATCTTCAACCCTGGCCTATCTCCATCCATTGATTCAAACCCGTTATAAAGTAAACTAGATTGGTTTGGTCAACTAAGGTAAAACGAACAAACAAAGTCTTGTAGACGTGTTCTTTTTATTACCTTTTAGCAGTGCTTTCCGAGGTTCGATTAAACCTCGGTCTTCTAGGGAAAAGCTATTATACTACATCCGTGAATCCGGATCGAAGGTATCAGTGAGCGACGACGAGAGCGAGTTGTGGGCTAGGCGGCGGCGCTTCCAGTTACTCCTGCGCTCCCTAGATCGATAGGGTTGTATCGGTAGGGTGTACGGCCTCGCGATGAACCTCGTGTTGCAAGCCGTCAGCCCTCACATCTTTATATAGCACAGTGTAACAGGGGCCGGCCAACCATGTAGGGTTGGATCAGGGCACGGATCAAAGGCCCGGTGTCCATTGGCCCACTCGGGAGGAGATCAATCTAACAGTATGTGGTATAATAGTCTAATAGACAGGTGGGTGCAGCCTGCTACTCGATGCTCTTACGCTAGTTATATATTGTCAGATAGATTACAGGTTCCTAATCTTGGTTTTGTGGAGTTGCTTTCGTGGCCAAGACGGATGCAGCGTTTTGGAAGTTGCCATCTGGCTTTTTGTACGGCCTCGTTTCACGTTTGATGTGTGGCAATTTACAAGTTCCATTAATTTTCCGTTGATCTTTTGCGAACTTGTATGGCTGAAGTCTTAGGGTTGTTTTCCCCAATGAACATTAGGACTTTACTAAACTGCACGAACTTATGAACATACTAGTTTGTCTGTTCCATTATCTCATTGATAGCGGAACCCGGCCCCGCTATCGGCGTCTGGGGAAAAAAGGTTCCTAATCTTGGTGAAGCAGTACAAATGCAGGTGCCACTCGGGAATATATCAACGACTACGAGATCGTCCCTATGGCAGACGCTCTCCGCCCCTTCCAACTCCGGGTGAGATACTCGGCTACCGAAGGTATCGTTGGCGACTGCTATGTACATGCGACCACCGTCGTTGCCGGATGCGTATGCCATGCAATCTGTTCCCGCGACAAGGAACATGGCTGCCTCAGTCTCATTCTTTCGGCGTCACCTCGCTACAACAAGATGCTCAAGGGCATCAGGGTGATTGCCAACACTGTTCTTCTTGACAAGGCCGGATCACCATCTTCAGTGGTGAATGGGGGCACTTGGAGTCTCGCCGGCTTGCCTAGGAGGCTTCAAGTTGAGCATCAGGAGGTGCCACTTGGAGGCCAAATGTGTGGTCGACGGCTTCGTCGTGGCACTGTGCTATGTGGCCATCATCAGGGACTGGCCTCCTCCACTTCACCAGCTTCCTCACAGTCACCGAGGCTGTGATCTTGCCAAGACGTGGAATGATCAAGAACTCATCGCCAAATTTCGGAAAAAAGATAATCTCACCGATGTTTCCTTCAACGTCGACGGCGAGACCTTCAATGCACTATATATATTAGTGCCTCAAGAAACATTCCGGTATTTGGACCACTGTATGCTGTTCTTCTTTCTTGGCCCTTTTATGCCTAGTTTTTTTAATACAATTAAAATTACCTTATATGTACCGTAAATATTCTGCACACTCCCACTAGCCTTCAAGTATTTCGGTTATGCTAGTACAACAAGAAAATCTTTTACTCGCACATTAGTTTCCTTTTGGGGCAAACTGGGACAGTTCTCCGCGGTATCAAGGATAATCTCTCGCTTATAATGTGACAGAGATTTCTACCATTTGAAGCCAATTTTTTTTTAAAAAAGTAGCAAGAATAGCTCGCCTTAAGTATATCGCAAATTGTACTAAAACTTGACTTACTGCTTAGGAGATAAAACATTTTTGAAGTTCGAAAGCAAAAAAAAATCCACGTGAAGTGCATGCATGCATGGTTCAGTTATCATATTTTTAACGTAATAACCAGCTTGATTTTACCTAGTGATCAAGTGATAGTAATCTGGTAACTAGGGTCAAAACAAAGTTGGCAAAATATATAAACATGAAATTTAATTTTGAAGATCTCGTGTCGAGAAATCTAACCATGAAAACAAATATGAATTTAGATTTAAGGTTCAAAAGATAAAATATTTTAAAATTTGGAAACCAAAAGGAATTTCACGTGACAGTTAGACCGCATGCATGCATACTGAGTTACCATATTAAATCTATACCATAAAAGGCTAATCTAGAGTATGAGTCGATACAAAAATGCAACACTACATATACGTGGGTGTCCCGGGCTTATCCCAGATGCTCAATATGTGTTGGGATTCGTACAATTTCTTCTGCATTTTGTAGAAAACACCCTGAGCTTTTACATAACATACCGCTAATCTTGATATTTTATAGAACATGTAAGGAAACTTCTTCTGCATTTTATTTGATGAGTAATACTCGTCAACCCATACAATAGGCTGGACCTCCGTAGTAAAACATATAGCCATCATTTTTGGCAGGCAGAAGTTCACTAACTTTGTAACAATTTGGCTTGCTGAAAGGACCCATCAAGCCACTCGGATCGTACACATTAGCTCCGGAATCAAAGAGCTCGATATTCTTGAAGTATGCAGCTTTCCTTTGGCCCTCTTCCGGAAAATGACCGCTGCCCATTGCAGGACTACCTTCGCTCATCCGGTAAGATACTAGTCCAATCGAGGGGCCATACCATTCAACTTAGGGCAAAGCTCTTTCGGAAAATGCCCCAAAAATAGAGTTTTCTCCAACTCGTCTCGATACAGTACCCAGTCTCTGGTGTTTGGATCCTACTCCCTCTGTTTCAAAATATAAGATGTTTTAGCTGGACTTCATAGAATCACAATGTGCAAAAAAAAAAAAAACGTGTTACTACGGTATGTGTTGCATGTTCATATTAATTTGCAATTTATTAGCTGCCAGGGTGTAATACCTTTAAATATTGGAGCTATAGAATTTAGTTTTATTACTAACAAAAATATAAGTGCTCCCGTATTTTAGATCTTCTCTGAAGTGAAATTATGAGACTATAGAAGAATAAGGGCACACCGTATGCAAGCTAATTGTTACATAGCGATCGTCCCCATCATAAGTTGAGGGAGGAGCAACAACTTGGCCTGGAACAAGTGCGGCTCCACTAGCAGGCACAAATCCTGGGCAGTCCAAATTAAAACAACCTGTTGATTTATAGTCGTCCGTCTGTATGATGACAAAATAAAATGCAATAGTATTAAACATATTTAAATCATACCACTTACATTTATGATGATGCTAATATATTAATTTAGACTTACTGTCCACCGTATAAAGAAATGGACTTCGTTATCGTTATACAAGTCGGGAAATACCTGCATCAACCGGTTGCAAGTTTTTATTTTGTGCTAATGCTTCAAGTTTATAATGATGTTGACACAAAAACAATTGGAAAGATGTCGAATTACATGAAATCCAGCTTCAATTGCATTGAATGAGGACCGATCTAGATCATCATTGCTGATATATATTAATGCTCCAGTCTCTCAAAAATGCTTTTGTCCTTGTGAACCCCATATACCAATTTTAGCTCGTATGCCGTAGCTACTCGAGAAGATGCCCCAGCCAGCCACCTACTACTCCCTCCATTCACAATTACCTCGCATCCTAGGTTTAGTCAAAGTCAAAATTTGCAAACTTTGACCATACATTTAGGAAAAAATATCAACACAAAAAATATATAATCAATTGTATTAGAATTTTCATAATCTATATTTTTATATTATATGCACCGAAAATAATAGGTGTTCATATTTTTTTTATATTCTCGGGTCAAACTTTGTAAAGTTTGACTTTGACTAAACCCAGAACGCAAGGTAATTGTGAACCGAGGGAGTAGTGGAAATATTTTTTTATGCTTGTTAGCTCACACATAAACCAAGAAAGCACTAGACTAAGAAGAACTAAAAAAGGATTATCATTTATACCCTGTTATGTGATCATGTTTCCAAAACATTTAGATGGGTGGAAGGGGCATAGAGTGGATATATGGTTGAAACTACACCTTAATTCGCACAAGGCAAACATAATTGAGTAGATGTTTCCAAAGCCAATACATACGACACAATGAAGGTTGAAGGTTGTAGAGAAGCTTGAAAGGAAATAACAGCGATTC
This sequence comes from Avena eriantha, assembly GCA_910589775.1. Classification (NCBI taxonomy): domain Eukaryota; kingdom Viridiplantae; phylum Streptophyta; class Magnoliopsida; order Poales; family Poaceae; genus Avena; species Avena eriantha. The sequence goes on from OU342745.1 coordinate 399,616,847, forward strand.
ATTAGCAGCCCTACTTCAGTAGACATGATCATTCAAGTAAGGTGATCTTCCAGTAACTCATACTCGCAGAGGAACAAGGTGGAGCATAAGAAATTTATGTGTTCTACTCCATCTGATCCAAATTAATTGACTCTTATTTGTCTAGATTCGGATATATCTAGACATATTTTATTACTAGATACATCCGAATCTAGATAATTCTAATTCAATTAATTTGGATCGCAGGGAGTACAAGATTCTAATTTTTTTGTATAGATATAGAGGATTGTTAACTACTGCATGTTTCTTAATGTTGTAAACATTTACTGCAGAGTCACTCCCTAGAGTAATGTGCAAAAGAATGATTAGAATGCACATTACTAATACTCTTTTGGCTTACATGATTGTCAAAACAGAGATAGCATCAGATGTGTAGAGTTTTCGGTGGAATAACTACGCCAATGAAACTATAGTAGTTAACCAGAATTTCTAAAACCCTCCCACTTTTTGTTGAAATTATAAAGAGTGTCAGAACTAATTATACATACAATATTTACAACCCCGTAGCCATGCTCAATCCCACAACTTGTTTTTTATAAATGTATCATGTCATGATTAATTAGACCAGAAACGAAATATTAAATGACAAGACAGAGAGGAAGGGTTTACATCAGTGACATCATTCTCGTCTTTGTATTGAAGTTTGTTCCTCTCGGCTAACGCAAATGAGGTTGATCTTGGAGATGCTGAAAACTGTGAAGAGCATACTAACATTATCACATGCTTCGGAACAAAGGGAGAAACCAACACACAACGCATGAAGTATTACTTTTATTCCCTCCTATAAACCTGATATTTTTGATCAACAAGAGGATCTCCAAGATCCAATTTTTACAACTAAATTTTTTCCCTGATATTAGATGATCAATTCTATTTGGGACAGACTTGCACATATAAAATTTATGTATCAGATCTGAATAATTAGGAATATATCGGGTACTCTGTTTAACTACATGTGTATTCAAAATTTCAAAGTGTTTGAGAACTGAGAGTGCCCATACGGCAACAAAGGTGATTCACACACATAATTATCTTAAACCAAGCAATTTATATTTTAAGGGTGCACAATAAAGAAATTCATTTTACTTTGCACAGGTTTCACAATATTTGGATAATTCCAAGCATACTCAGTTTTATTCCTCCGGCTATCTATATTTTTAGCTCTTCATTTGTCAATTTTTCTACTAATGCGCATGGGCTGATCCAAAAGGTAATGTAGGTGACAGAATCCCCCCTCTAGAACAAAAAATAAAATAATTGAAGCCGGAATTTTATTTATCGAATCAAATTCCAAAGCAAGGAGAGGGAGCATATGTTCACATACAAATTCTAGGAACTAAGAAAAAAGGCAATTGTGAAAAAATAAGTGCACCTACAAATTTTTACTGAAAATGTTTTATATAGCTGCATAAAATTATTGTGTATAAATAATTTTTATAATAGTCCTTCATCCATTCTTTTTCTTTAGCATGTGAATGTATTAAGTCTGTCAAGAAATTCCTCGGGTGCATACTATCCCCCCATATACAAATATGGATTATGATACGAAATTATAAAATTGCAATGTGTTCCCCTTTTTCTTACAACAACATAGGTATTTTTGGTGTGATTGCATTACTAAACTTTTGAAAAGTAGCAATCCCTTTCTAAACATAGCAACTTTTACATAAAGGATAGATGCTACTCCATCCGATCCATATTAATTGTCTCCAAATTAGATGTATCTTGTACTAAAACATGTCTAGATATATCCATTTCAGCGACAATTAATATGGATCAGAGAGAGTAGGTTATGATCAATGTCTTAAACCCGTGTGAATAGAATAATTAACCTAGGGAAAGGATAACACATGAAAATTTAATAAAATATAGCAGTATTACGGTCCAATTGGTTCCCAAGCTGCTGCCATATGCATCTACTGGAGAGAGACTGCAGGATGCGCATAAAAAGCATAGCAACGTGGCTACGACCAAATCCATTGCCGCGAAAAACAAGATTCCTTTCAGTAAACTAAAAATGCTTGGCTAATGTTGTTCTTTAGATAGGTAAATCTTCAAAAACAACTCCATGCTTATTGTGATAGTATATACACGTGTACCTTATAAAAATCCCCCAAGAGAGATTATTTACGCAAATATGCTAAAATCGACAAATTAAAGCATGGTGGTGGCGGCAGTGCGAAAGTGTGCATACCGTTGTTGCAGTCTTCCCAAGAAGGGTGAAGGATGCATATTCGTTGAGATGTGTAAAATAATGAATCCAGCGGGACTAGAAATTTTACCTATAGTTCTTCTGATCTTCATTTGATGATGAAAAATAGATCTTTTGGCCTTCTTTTATAGAGGGGAAGTGCTCGGCGATAGACCACGTTTCGGCTTGCTACTGGAGTATACTACGTACCAAGCAGGAAGCCAGCTAGCAGAAGATTCCTTTGGCAATCCCGCGTACTAAGTGGCTCCATAAAATTTCACATATACCAAGTGGGAAGTCAGGGAGCGGAATATTTCTTTGGCGATCCCATATTAAGTGGCGCTATAAAATTTTACACATACCAAGGAGAAAACAAGGGAGCGGAAGATTTCTTTGGTGATCCCATATTAAGCGGCGCCATAAAATTTCACATATAGTACCAAGGAGAAAACTAGGGGAGCGGAAGATTTCTTTGGCGATCCCGTATCAAGTGGCACAATAAAATTTCACATATACCAAGGAGAAAGCCATGGATCGGAAGATTTCTTTGGAGATCCCGTATTAAGTGGCGCCATAAAATTTCACATATACCAAAGAGGAAGCCAGGGAGGTGGAAGATTTCTTTGGAGATCCCGTATTAAGTGGCGCCATAAAATTTCACATATACCAAGGAGCGAAAGATTTCTTTAGCGATCCCGTATTAAGTGAAGCAATAAAATTTCACATATACCAAGGAGGAAGCCGAGGAGCGGAAGATTTCTTTGACGATCCCGTATTAAGTTGCGACATCAAATTTTACATATACCAAGGAGAAAGCCAGGGAGCGGAAGATTTCTTTGACGTTACCGTATTAAGTGTCGCCATAAAATTTCACATATACCAATGAGAAAGCCAGTGAGCGAAAGATTTCTTTGACGATCCCGTATTAAGTGCGCCATAAAATTTCACATATACCAAGGAGGAAGCCCAGGAGTAGGAGGTTTCTTTGGGGATCCCGTATTAAATGGCGCCATAAAATTTCAGATATACCAAGGAGGAAGCCAGGGAGCGGAAGATTTCTTTGGCGATCCTGTATTAAGTGCCCCCATAAAATTTCACATATACCAAAGAAAAAGCCAGGGAGCAGAAGATTTCTTTGGCCATCTCGTATTAAACGGCGCCATAAATTTCACATATACCAAGGAGAAATCCAGGGAGGGGAAGATTTCTTTGGCGATCCCGTATTAAGTGGTGCCATAAAATTTCACATACCTAGAAGGAAGCCCGTGAGCGGGAGATTTCTTTGGCGATTCGGTATTAAATGGTGTCATAAAATTTCACATACCTAGAAGGAAGCCCGTGAGCGGGAGATTTCTTTGGCGATTCGGTACTAAATGGTGTCATAAAATTTCACATATGCACATTAAAACTATGTCATTACTACAAGGGAAAAGCCAGGGAGTGAAAGATTTCTTTGGTGATCGCGTATTAAGTGGCACCATAAAATTTCATCTCTACTATTTATAAAAGAGCAAACATTATCTTTTCTAAGTGCACCCCATCAAACGTACTCGAACCTATTACCATCACAGGATTAGGCCCACAAACTCAATGTAGAGCTAGGATTAACCTAATCCGTGATCTGGGTGCACTTAGTCTATATCTAATAATAAAGTATGAAGTGTTTCTTACGGGTTCCGCTTTTTTCGGACGGATTTACCCCTACCAGTTGGAAATAATTACACCCTTTACCACCGCCTACCATAGCCAAGCTAAGCCGCACGGTTTGATTTTTAAAGAAAACGCCGTCGCGAAACAACCTGGAGCACATCGGTTTAATTTTTAAATAAAACACCGTCGCGAAACAACCTGGAGCACATCGCCAAAACGGCGACATGAAACGACCTGTAGGCTGTAGCACATAGCTAGAAATTCCCCGCTGCCTGTGCTTCCTCCCCCAAATCCCTGTGTTTCGTTGTAGCACCGATTGGCCGACCTCTCGCTGGTCTGCTCGCATGTACGCTCACCGTGGCCCTTGTTCCCCGCTGCCTGCCGATAGACCCCGTCCCAATCACCAGCGGAGAATCGGGAGTTGGCGGGCTGGCTGAATGTGAAGGATGCGACCGACTGTAAGTGTCGTGCCGGGGGAATACAAAGGAGGCGGCCGCCACATCATTGGTAGTGGTGGACGGTGGCTGTGCCGGAGTTCGTTCTGAGACGCGGCGCCTCCCCATGATCGCTCCACATACAGGAAGTTCCTGATCGTGTGGTAATCCTCGGAGTATCAACCAAATTCCTGCCCCTTCGGTCCAATCTGTACAAACCCAATCACATCAGGCGTTCACAATGCTACTCAACCCACCTTATCATCCACAATGTGGCATTTTACCATTAACCAGGTTTAGCAGGAAAGCGATGACGTTGCCCACAAATCTGGGAGCTAGGTCAGAAGGGCCTTTTCCTGAAAGTACCATCCCGAGACGGTCACATTTTTGAGCCAAGCAACAGTGAGCAGCTGCACTCAAAGGAACACCACATGGGATTCATTTATACATACCGTTTTCACTGCATCATCAACTTTCACTATCACATCACAAATGGTTGTCTAGCGCCGTGATAAATAACAATTAGCACTAAGACCATTACCCCCATAGTAGACAAATTACAAAGTGCTACTTTTATGCATGGATGTGGATGCATAAACTGCTAACTGTTGGTGTGCTCTCCGAAAGTCCTCGACCAGGCTGAGCATCTCCCTTCCACGGTCATTCTTTGTGCCCCAAGCCATAGCAAAATACCCATAGCAAGTATTTATAATCCACACATAGCAACAATCTTTGATAAACAATGTTCCGAGGGATCTAAATATTTTCGCACTCTCTAAAATACGTCCAAATAGTAAGAATCTCCTGTGGCAACATACCAGCACATTTCATATATCATGAATCATGGACGATGCACTTTGCTTCGGAATGGTGGTTGTCAATGCAGCCTTGCAGACGATGGTGGTGGAGTGATACGGGCATGATAGCGGCTGCAGACATCCCTGAAGGTGCTCCGCAACCTGAGCCAACTCCGACATGAAAGAGTTGCCGCCGGTCAATAGTGGAGAATGAACACAAACACATATTATAACTGTGTATGAGCTTGTGCCGGTCAGCAGAGGCCGCGGGAGATAAGTGCATCATCTGCAACTATGAAGGCACTAGCCATCACATGAGATATAGGTGGCACCACGGTTACGCGAGATAGCCGAATAATAAAATTTAACCCGTAGCAACGCACGTGCATTTGTGCTAGTAATTTATAATGGCTGAACACACTCCACCGCAGAGGAAAACACAAACTCCCCGCGCCCGACTCTGCACATCCTGATTTCACGGATCGGGTCTCACCTTAATTGATTTGTCAAGCTGGTCAAAGACTCAAGCCGGTAATTGATCTCTCTCCCGATCTGCATTATGGTCGTGGCAATCTTCTCCGTTGCTCCACCTGAAAATCCCAGCCACGCCATCCATGGCTACCTCCACACCATCCCTCTCTACCTCCGCCTCTTCCCGCCTCCCCATGCCCACTATAGGCCCTCGACATGCCCCATTCATCTTATTCTCCTCTCCCTCCCACCTTTCGTCCCCTCCTACGGCCATGCCTACCCGCCGCCACGACCTCCTGTTGCCATGTCCCAAGCCACGACACCATGCCAACTCCCCTGGTTTGGGGTTTAGATCACCACCACCAACATCGCCCATCGCCCAGGTGCTACACCGCGATGGCCCGTGCACCATCCAGTGCCCCTCTATTTCTCACAACCAGGGGAGCATATGCCGGCTCCCATTACTAGTAAACACGACCTCAGCAGCCATGGCGATGTCAAGAGGTCCAGCATTGACAGCTCCACCAGCGACTCCAGCCAGGATTTTGTAGGTGATGTCCCAAACGCAATGTCCTCTATTCATCTTTTGCTGACGGGGGAGGTCGGCGTTAACCGTTAAGCTGCAAGTTGGACGAAGCACACAACATGTCTCCCTCCTGTTTGATTTAATGACAATGAAACAATTTGTCACTTGTGCATTCGATTACTACAATTCTCCATTATCCACAGCTGCAGGGATGTGATATTTGAATTCATCCATCGAGACGCCTGCTGGCATACCCTGGTGAAATGACTTTGATTTGAGGGAGATAGGTAATTGATTAAATGATGCACAAATTGTCACTGAAAATTTGAGATGATTTAATTTGCATAAGATTGGGATTTTCTGAAGCTGCTCTGCATTGAGGTGGATTAACGTGCATCTGGTCACTGACATTTTTCCCTACTCCCTCCGATCTAAATTAATTGGCTCAAGTTTGTCTAGATTCGGATGTATCTAGCACTAAAACATGTCTAGATACATCCGAATCTAGACAAATCTAAGTCAATTAATTTGGATCGGAGGGAGTATTATGTTTTTGCAAACATTTTTATTGTGTTATTTGTTTGCATTTTGTATTTCAGTCTTTAGCTCAATACTTCCACCTTGTCTTGCCTGTTGGCACTGTCCCGATTCTGACATGGCGCCGGCGACAACCAACTGCACCCGGATGCTGCATCCTATGTCGATGATGCATCTTGTGTCTATGCTGCCTGGTCTGACCAAATTAGATAATTCGAATGCTGGTCTCATCTTATGGGTAACGCGAGTACATGTTATTAATACGACTACATGTTAGCATCTCGGTTCAGTTCTACTCCACTTATGATCTTCCAGATATACACACTTTGGAAGGTTTTACCTATGAAGTTTTTGAGGTGCTCTGAGGAGGATCTATTGTTTGTCTGTCCACGGCCAAAGGTTGTTTTGAAACTGTTATTTCAGAACGAGTGAAATACTGCAATATAGAAAACAAAACTTCATCTTTGATACATATGAGAGAAATTACTGTTTTTGTTATGCCAATTTTCTTAATCCTTATAGTTTCTTGAGATAATAGTAGATGATTCTCCATATCTTTTTTTAGAATAGAGGGAATTAAGTATGAGAAGATCACGAACCTGTCGTTTTTAACTCCCGTGCTGAGTTTGGGATAATTTCTATTCAAATCTAAAATTATTTACATGAATGTTGTTGCTTTAAATTTCAAGTAGCAGATTCATGATCTCTCCCTTCCAGATGAGCCTGCGACAACTAATATGGAACGGATCGAGTACTTGGTAACATACTTCAAAAATATTTGTACACATTAACACTACCTTCAAAATGAGTAATATTTATTTATTGTTTATGTATGATATAATTACATTAGTCGGCATGTGCATTGCATGTACATGATTACTGGATAGACAAATATTTGGTTACCAATATCATTTTAATGTTTAAAGATATTTGTTATATAATTTTAGTGTTTGTAATATGTTTAGCAATATATGTATCATCGGTCGAGACGTGCGTGCACGTACATGATTACTAGTCAACACCAAGAAGGAAGCTAGCCAGCGAGAGATATCCTTGCTATGCATATGCACATTAAAACTATGTCATTACTTCGTCAGTCCCGTATTAGGCGACAGCAAAAATCATGGATACCAATGCGTATGTGCCATAAAATTTTATAAAAAAAGGAGAAAACCAGGGAATGGAAGATTTCTTTGGACAAAAATGTTTGGTAGTCGGAACAAGTTATGCATGCAAAGCCCCATAATCTACTATCCACATCGCAGAACACAAGTTCACATCCTTTTAGAGGGTCGTGCCAGAATTTCACATAGTATCCTATATAACTAAGAAGATCATCCCACTAACTATTTCTCTCAACATGCAGATCCATCTCATCGACCTGCCATCATCATTTTGTCCATGCAATCATGCCACATCATCAAGTCATGCACCTCAAGGAGAAAAAGCCATGCATGTCCCTACGTTTCACCTCCCGTGTATGTGATCGTTGATTGGAACAATAAAAGGTAGTACTACGCGTCTGCCTAATATTGTCTCATTGATTGTGGCGTAATTGGGACACATTTGCATGCAAGCTTATTCAAACTTAATTGCCCAATAACCGCATGGAGTACTCTCCATGCAATGGTCAATCTCTGCTCGCACCGCGTACAAACGAGATTTCAAACGGCATGCAAACCGATATGGTTTCGAACGGGCGGAAAAGCGTGGGAGGGGAGGGATTGCAGCCCTAATTATTCGCTGCACTTAGAGCAATAACAATAAGAGAGCCGGCAGCTGGCTCTATAGTCATGCCACATCATCTAAAATCAGTCATAGAGCAATAGTCATACAATGTGCTAGCTATAGGTCGGCTGTTAGTTATGTTTTATTAAAGAATTAAGTATGCAATGCTCGCATGCTATTGGACCTGGTACTAGTACTGGCTGCATGCAAACCTTTTCTCCTTGGAGCTTGTGCTGCAGCCGGCCGTATAGGAGCTCCACTCTCTCTCCTCTCTTCTCTCTCCACGTAGGATTTAAATGACATGGAACATGCTATAGTCTGCTGATTAGGACTTATTGTACTTGCTCTTAATGCTCATCACGTGTCTAAACCAGCTGGGGAAAATAAACTGCATGATCTTCCAGACGCGCCAGTTAATCTGTATCTAAGGGAGTAGTTCTAGATTGGCTGGTCATAGTGAAGAGTACTACCTCCGTTTGGGATTATTAGTCCTAAGGGCCAAGTTGATAATACCAAGACACTCTATAACTTTCTCTTATTCATCTATGCATTCACCAATAGTCTTACATGCATGAGAGAGGTGAGAGGAAAAGAAGAACATGCATTAGACGAGAGAGACTAATAAATAAGATAACCCTTATAATCTCAAACAATATAAAAAAGCTCTCGGTACCTATAATCCCAAACAGAGGTAGTAGTAACATGCATATGTTACTAGTCTAAGTTACTTACCTTCATAATAGAAAATAACTTAGGTGTGGTAATATGTAATGCCATATTAATTAGGTTGTAGACACACTTTGCCTTGGTATATATGATGTTACAGTAACATAACTAGTTACTCAATCTATTTCTCTCTTCATTAAATTATTGTCACATAATCAAAAATGCTGATTTGAACTCTTAGTTACTAGTAGTGAAGTTACTCCCACTATAACCAGCCTAATTTACCATATACAGTACGTTAAATTGTAGCTATGTGATTCTGTAGTCCTAATTGCCTCCGAACCACGTGCAGCCACCATCGATTATTTACTGTTATTGGTATGCTACCGTTCACCTCAACCTCCCAGCCTCCTGCATATGTTCACCTTCTGCTATGAGCCCTTCGCATCCTCTGCCCTCTCGTGTCCCATTCCCTGTTGTTTAGGCCTCCTTTGATTCATAGGATAGAAAACTCAAAGGAATAGGAAATGCAAAGGATTGCAATGCCCTGCCCAACTGAACCCTACGGACACAGGAATCTCACATATGGTTGTTTGATTGCAGCAAAGGATTTTTACCATGAGGTCTCACCTCATGCAAAGTTTCCTGTGAAAATGAACTAGAGAGTTCCTATGGGAACTAATCCTATAGGATGCAATACTATGAATCAAACGGCTCTGAAAGGAAAACTTCCTCTGGGTACAAATCCTATGGAAATCCTAAGGCAATCCTGAGAATCAAAGGAGGCCTTATATACTCCCCAATCGACAGGGAGAGCGAGATTGAGAGACGGAAGTTCTGAGAGATGAGGGGGATCGTCTTCATAGATCTTAGTCCGTAGAGATGCACGTCGAACAGGGGGTGTGCCCAAGAAGCCCTGTGAAAAAAGGCTATCAATCTGTAGATTTGTTGTGGCATTTTTCTCTTCCATCTTATCATGGGTGATTTATTGTATTCAGGAATGCCGCAGAGCACCATGGAAAAGAATGAAAGAGGGCCACTGTGAGACAGGCCGATGCTGCCTGCAACCTTTTATTCATTGTTCTTTGTTCAAGATATTGTTGTGGTAAATAGTTGAGTATGTCTTGCTGGTGGGATCTGTTTGTTCATGCTACAATTCTTTCTATACGCGTGAAAACAGGTGTAACTTACTCTTGACGGGTATGTCACAGCCACTTCTTTCCAATATTTTGTATAGGAGTTTCAGAAGTAAAAAAAGGGTCCTGATCTTTTCAGGAACATGCTTCCCGTTCTTCTAACGGTCTTGCTAGTTCTCATACGCATGAGAACTAGTTAAATCTCAGTCACTTTAGTCACCAATGGATTTGGTTACAAGATTCGTGCAGATTAGTTATGAAGCGATGTGAACTTTTCCAGGGAGTTTGGCCTGTTATTCCTGCGCACGTGCTTGGGCTGCCGATGCCGCATGTCCCCTTGGGCTTGTTTTTCCTGTCCGTGGCTGGCTTTTGGTTTCAATGGAGAAGAACCTCAGGCTATGGATCGGTTACACAATTTTTCTGGCCCTTCTATTTCTTTTCTTTCTGTTCAGATCTTGTCGTTTACTATTCAGTTATTGCACGACTATGTTGTGTCTCTATTAGATATTGTTTTTTACTGATTTTGTTTCATCGGTTGAAAAATCATGGCATGATAATTGTTTTTATTTTATTTATCCTTCATTTTCATGTTTTTTTCTTGTTTCATCCACTTTTTTCCCATTATTTTCTCTTTTATGTTTCTCTTTCTTTCCACTATATCCCCCTTTCCTACTTTTCTACAATTAATATCTATATTCATGTATTTGCGGTTTTTCCAACAAAATGTTCCACATTGTTTTACGGGGTTTTCCTTTTTTTACCACGGTTGTACTAATTCTTGGTCGAACGAGATTAAGTTAGAGATCGGTCAACTCTAGACCCTTCGGATTTACATCTTAATTTGTCTAACATTTTTTAGTTGCAAGCGGGTTAGAACTGAGTTTTTAAAGTTGGAAGTAGGTTGTAACTGAAACTAAAATGTTCCTGCCTATTGGATGTGGGTCGTGATTTGTGCTCACGCGAGAGTTTCATGTGGGTCGCAAGTAAAATTTTCAAGTTGCAAGTTTGTTAAAACTGAGTTTTTTCTAGTTGCAAGTATGTTGTAACTGAAAACATATTCTTAGCCGTTGGATTTTGTAGTGTGATTCGTGCAAGACTGAGATTTGCAACTTGATTGCAACCGATATTTTCAGTTGCAAGAGGATTGGAACTAAGATTTTCCATTTGTAAGTAGTTTGCAAGTGAAAAACTGATCCTACCATTGGATACGCATCATGATTTGTTATAGCGCAGAAGATGAAACTCGGTTATAACTAAGAATTTCTAGTCACACGTGGGTTGCAACTGTGATTTTTCTAGTTACACATGGGTTGCAATTGATGGTTGTCGGTTAATTTGATTCATGCTTTTCGTGTCATTTTATTTCTTTAATCTTTTCTTATTTTATATTATTGTATTTTTTTGTATTTTCTTTTAGTTTTTCTTTTTTCTATCTTTTCTACTATTCTTTTCCCTTTTATTTATTCTTCTAGTTGCATTGTGATATGTATTTCCCTATGATTTTCTAGTTGCAAGTGAGTTGTAAGTCGGAATTTTCAAGTTACAAGTGAGTTGTAACTCAGAAAAATATTTCTAACCTTTTGGATTAGTTCATGGTCTGTGTTGGCTAAGAGTTGCAAGTGGTCGTGGTTTTTCCGCTCGAAGTGGGTTGCAACTTAATTTTCCTAGTTGCAAGTAGAATGCAACTGGAAAAATATTCTTAAGCATTGGATTTAGGTCGCGATTCGTGTTGGTTGGGAGTTGCAAGTGGGTTGCAAGTGTGATTTTCCAACGGCTTGTTGGTTGTAACTAAGTTTTTATAATTGCAAGTGGGTTAGAGCTAAGTTTTTCCAATTGCAAGTGCGTTATAACTAACAAAAATGTTCTCGACTGTTGTATTAACGACATGATTGGTGTTAGTTGGAAGTTGCAAGGGTTTTTTTCGGTTGCAACCGAGAGAAAATGTTCGTAGCCATTGGTTTAACGCCATAATTAGTGTTTGCTAAGAGTTGCAAGTGGGTTGAAACTGTTATTTTTTCTTTTTCAGTTACAAGTAGACTGCAACTGAAAAAATAACAGTTACAAGTAGCCTTTTTTGCAACTTGCTTACCTGTCAAACAATAGTTGCAACTTGCTTATAACTGAGCTCCCGTCGAGCCCTGTTTGCAAGTTGATTGCAACTGGGGTCCCATCAAAGGGCTAGTTGCAACTTGATTGCAAATGGAGCCCCATCGAGAGGCCAGTTGCAACTTCGTTGTAACTGAACCCCCGTTGAGTGCCAGTTACAACTTGATAGCAACTGGGGCCCCGTCGAGAGGCCAGTTGCATCTTGCTTGTAGATGAGCCCCTGTCGAAGGCCAGTTGCAAGTTAAATGCAACTTGGGCGCCGTCGAGAGGCTAGTTGCAATTTTCTTGTAGTTGAGCCCCCGTTGAGGCCTAGTTGCAACTTGATTGTAACTAAATCCGGTCGAAAGCCATGTTTTGCAACTTACTTACCTATCGAACACCAGTTGCAACTTGGTTGTAACTGAGCCCTCGTCGAGCCCCAGTTGCAACTTGATTGCAATTGGTCTCCTTGTTGAGGGGCCAGTTGCAACTTACTTGTAATTGAACCCCCATCGAGTGCCACTTACAACTTGATTACAACTAGGGCCTGTCGATAGGCTAGTTGCATCTTGCTTGTAGCTAATCCCCCCGTCGAAGGCCATTTGCAAGTTGATTGCAACTTGGGCGCTGTCGAGGGGCCAGTTGTAACTTGCTTGTAGCTGAGCCCCCGTCGAGGGCCAGTTGCAACTTGATTGTAGCTAAACCCCGTCGAAATCCATGTTTTGTAAATTCTTACTTCTCAAACACTAGTTGCAACTTAGTTGTAACTAAGCCCTCGTCGATCCCCAGTTGCAACTTGATTTCAACTGGTCGCCCTATTGAGGGGCCAGTTGCAACTTACTTGTAACTGAACCCCCATCTCGTTCCAGTTACAACTTGATTGCAACTGGGGGCCCGTCGAGAGGCCAGTTGCATCTTGCTTGTAGCTAAGGCCCTGTCAAAGACCAGTTGCAAGTTGATGGCAACTGGGGCGCCGTCGAGGGCCAGTTGCAACTTGCTTGTAGCTGAGCCCCCGTCGAGGGCCAGTTGCAAATTGATTGTAACTAAACCCCGTCAAAAGCCATGTTTTGCAACTTGCTTACCTGTCGAACACCAGTTGCAACTTGCTTGTAACTGAGCCCTAGTCGAGCCCCATTTGCAACTTGATTGCAATTTGTCGCCATGTCGAGGGGCCAGTTACAACTTACTTGTAACTGAACCCCCATCGAGTGCCAGTTACAACTTGATTATAACTGGGCCCCGTCGAGGGGCTAGGATTAATTTCTCTACTTGTGGATTGTAACCGGGATTTTTCGAGTTGCAAGTACACTGCAACTGAGTTTTTTTCAGACCGCAAAATAAAACTTTCTAGTTACAATAAGGTTGTAACTGGAGTTTTTTGTGTGCAGATTGTACCCCCCGCTCTTAATTTATTTTTCTAACATCTTTTGTTTATCTAAAAAAACGTATTTTGCTGAACTAGGAAAAACTGCTCGCGAATCTTACAAGTATCATGAGCATATTTAGTGAAATATAGCTAAAGCCTATGGACCACCAGCCCCAACAGACCAGCGAGGCAAGAACTGGTCGTATTCGTTTTAAGAGAAAAATAACACGCTACTTGGTACCACCGAGAGTAACAAAAAATGGCTTAGATCAACACGCTAATGACAAGGTGACTGAGATTTAGTTAAATCTACTTGCAGTTACAAGTAGACTGTAACTGAGAAAAATATTCTCAACCATTGGATTGGTGTCGTGATTCGTACCGGCTGGAAGTTGCAAGTGGCTTGCAACTGCGGTTTTTTAGTTGCAAGTGGGTTGCAACTAAGATAAAATGTTGTGTAGCTATATCTTAGTTGCACACAGGCTGTGAATGTTGTGTGTAAATGTTGTCTGACTATAATTTTTGACTTCTTGTTATTACTTCTTCCGTTTTAAATTAAGTGATTAAATTTCATCTAAATACACATGTATCTAGACAAGCATTAGTGTCTAGATACATTCATATCTAAACAAAGCTGAGTCACTTAATTGGGAAGGAATGAGCATATGATTTTCAGAGTATTTGAGGTGTCATGTTAGAAAAACATAGACAATATGATGTCACAAGATGCCTATTTGTGGTAAAATTGTATCTACACTGATCCATTATTGGATGAGTCGACACAGATTAAAATAGAAAGAAGCAGCCACTAGTTAACCCCAAACCAAAGGCCATCGGCCATGGGAAGGAGTACGTACAACTTTCAAGCATTAAAGGCAAAGGCAAGATCGCTCAGTCCAGTCAAAACAGGAACGAATCGATCGCTCTAGTCCAGTCCAGCCATCGAGGCAGTCCCTTCTTCTAAACGTCCCTAAAATCTAGAGGCCCAAATACACCTCTCGGACTATGAAGATTATTATATGATTCTCTGTGTTAGAGTACTAGTCTATCTCATATACATATATGTATCCATACTCTGGTATCAGAGCGGTTAGCCTCACGGCGCCGATCCTAGGTTCTTTCACCACTTCCGCAACGTGCCGCCCCGGGGAGATTACTCCTCGGGGGTGCGGCATCCGGTTTCTATCAAAGATCAGATCGGTTCTTACTAGATTAGATCCAATTTTCGAAATCCTAGTAGATTAGATCCAATTAGGTACAATAAATCCCTAAATTCCTAGGACTCTCTCCGGTAAAAAGCAGTTCAAAGATCCATGGTACTACCGACGGCGCAGGACACGTACCGTGCGGCCGCAACGCCACGCGCAGGAGCATCACCATGCGCCTAGAGCCGCGTCAATCCATCCAGGAGAAATCTGCATCACAATGCAGCACCCGCAACGCGATCTAATCCACATGCAGGTACACGCACAGACGTGGAGAAGAGCATGCGTGCCCAGCCCAGTGCACGTCATCGCATGCAGAAGCATCATCACCGGCCTCTTCTTCCACAACTGCGTGAGCTGGCACCGGACGACTACAGCGACGCCCTCGATCCAAGCCACACCCGTGCAACTACACGACATCAAGATCTGCACTGTCCAAGACGGGACTACACCAATACCAGATCAGCACTGCATCAAGCTGGACTACATCGATCCAAACTACAACGATTCAAATCATGACATCAAGTTGTACGATTATACCAAGATCTTCATCGAGCACATCCACAAAGAAGCGACATCAACATTATCCACACGCCAGGTCGGTGTGGGACACAACTTCGACGGCTTCTCACGTGCAGGACGGCATCGACACCATCGTCGCTACAAGGGACGCCTTTAAGCGATGTTCTACGTCACGCCAGCTGCGACATCGCCAACACATCATCGCCAAGATCTACATCAACGTGGTTTTCATCAACATCTTCGTCAACATATCGTCGTCGCCGCCGCTACACCGTCCACACGATGGACATACAACTACGACGCCCTCTGACAGTACACATATTGCAAGGCACGACGCCGGTATTACTGCGTCCACGATCCCGACGACGGCATCAACCGCGTCCACGACACCGCCGACTGCATCAACAAACCGGCTTCACAATTTTGAGGCCCCTACGACCACGCATACGGTTTTGGCAAAACCGTGTGTGCTCGGTGACTTCCTCCAGTCCTGGCAAAACTGGTGGTCTCACTTATGACCGCGTCCAAGAGACGCCCCGACGGTACCTCCATAAGGTGCAAAACGTCTACAACCGCAGCTCCGTCAACGACAACAACAACACCAACAACAAAAAACGGGCAATTTTTTGTGCCTCCGGCAATGGCGGCCACACAACATACGACGACTGTGACATCGACCACACCCACCTCGACCACGGCTACATCATGATCGGATACCTCGACATCGACATCAAGAACAATGTCTATAGCAACTCAAGAACTCCAGTCAACAGTGTCCGCATCGTCACTTGAGTTCACACCACTCCCGCTGTGACTGCGGGAGGGAAGAGAGGCACCAGAAGGGGACGCAGTCACCGCCCCTAGGTTCCAGTCATGATCATGTCCACGCAGGTGATGATGATAAGGATGTGAGACGACGGAAGCGCAAGACTTCAAATCCAGTCGCAAGCGTCCGCTTCACTCCCGCTACGACTGAGGGGGGATGTTAGAGTATGGATACATATATGTATATGAGATAGACTAGGACAATAAGATCATCTTGTACTCCAAGTCTACCTACCCCTTGTTACTCTATATATATATCCCTCACGATGATCAAATCAATACAACAAAATATTGTATTAGGGATTCATTATTTTCTACACTCTGAACCTGGTACATGGACAGTGGTTTTTTCTTTGTATAATGATGATTTTCAAATGGTGCTTCGCTCTTCTGCCATGTTTCCAACAATGAATTGGAGTATCGCTATAGTAAGTATTGTATCATGCATTGGCTCATATGTTTTTCCTTAGTATGAAAATTCCTTTTGTATTTCTAATTAGCATACTAATTGATAATTAAGTTTGAATAATTTTCGTTAGATTATTGATGTTCACCTGCACGGAAGTAGACAAGACAAATGATTCTTTGAATTTTTTAGGCTAAATGTTCCAGCTGTGATATCAAACTGTATGCAGAAATCAACTTCAATTTTGAATGCTCAGTGACATACGGCATTTCAATTGTTTCTCACACACATTAAGCCCAAGTTGAAACTAAAGTTTTTCTCCTATGTATATTTTCATCCTGATATAAACATTACAACATGGGTATGCTTCATTTACACTAAGGGTTAATATTTCCAATTGTTGTAAAACCGAAGGGTTAGTATTTACATTCCATGTACTTTCTATGCTAATCTGTTTATAAAAGACAGACATTTTGTTTGCATAGTGCGATACTTTTTGCTCACCTATGATAATTTGTTTATGATCCTAGGTTTAAATTGTGCTCAAGATATCCATTCATCTTTGGTCTATATTCCTTATTGTAATTTAAACTCAAGAGTTTTTCCTATTTTCTGCAACAACGCGCAGGGAATTATCTAGTTCCAAGAAGAAAGCCAGCTAACGGGAGATTTCTTGGGCGATCCCATATGAACTTGCACCAACCAGAAAGTTTTCAGTAATACTAAGAAGGAAACCAGGTGACTAACGCGTGTTAGCTTACTTGGGTCAAAATTTTCTTTTTTGGCACTTGGCCCGCTGGATTTTGTATTCGGTCGGACTAGGTTTGGACCAATCGTTGGCATCTTGATTGGTTAAACATATCTAGTTTTGGTGTAATTTTGGCATGTTCTTTGTGCAATTAAGGGTTGTTTGGTTTTTGGTTTTTGGTTTTTGGTTTTGCACTTACACACATGAGATATGGCTACCCATTTCAAATACGGTGGTCTTACCACCTCACAGCCCGCCCAAGAGCACATCATACACACTACAACATGGGTTGCGTACCCTGTCGCTTGTAAACGCTGATGCACACGCTTTTAACGTCGATGCACACGCAAAAAAAGCTGCCAGGGATAACAACGTCAGGAAATGTTTTTACGCGACGCTACATCATCAGCCGCCGAGCTAGCGCTAGTACAGTAGCAAGACGTTAACATCGCGACCCATTGTAGGCCGACACTGGCTAGGTGCCGGACATTACGAGCAACAGCCGCAGAAATCAACTGCCTGGTAATGTATATGTCGACGCAGCTATATGGCAATTTTACAATTCATCCCCCGTTCAATATGCAATATCTATCAGAAACAGAATAATAAAGTTTCCTAGCCTTTATATATAGGGAGGATATATCTCAAGTACCGTCCAAGTTAGTTACAAGTTGATTGCTATCTCTGAAGTTTTCTGATTAGGACCTTCTTCTTGTTTGACATGCTAGGAGTCGATATCCTTCTAGGCCTTGTAGCAGCCGAATTGTCCTAGGCTTCATGGACCTTAGCAGATCGCCATGTGGGCCTCCTAATGGGCCGAGAAGGGTAGGCTATAGGCATGTGCCTGTTGGGGCATAACTATGTCACTAGCCGCCGAGTGTTCATTCGAATCGTAGATTCAGGTGGAGACTTAAATGTTGCAACTCTTGAATGCGTGGTCGAAGTCAGATGGTCTCATAAAGTGAAGTACGACCCGAAAGTACATTAGGATAGAATTTTGTATATTGCAGGTGCTTAGTAGCCATAGGGATATTGGTAAGTGTGCCTGGTGTAGTCGACGAATCGAGACCATTTAATTGCTCTTGGGAAAAACAACACCAGCCATAGGGATATTGGTAAGTGCGCCTGGTGCACTCGACGAATCGGGACCATTTAATTGCACTTGGGAAAAAACAACACCACCTACTTCAAACTTGAGTCCTCGGACTCAAACATGGTATGCGCTAGGGTAGTTCGAATCATGTCGCGAAGGCTTTACCGAGTTAAAATCCATCCTATAAGTGTATACCCAACACGTCCGTCAGGATTTTCTTCACATCGTAAGCATGGTAATTGTCTGGTAGAGTGTAGTGGTTGGGGTTACCAGGCTAACATATTGGATCTGTAGGTTATCTTTGCATCGTAGACACATCATCCAGACGGCAACAGAGCAGCGGATGCGGGTGCGGTCTGGGCAGACGAGGAGATATTTCATTCGAACTTGACATTGGTATAAGTTGCGTAGTGAGCGAAGCCGCCAAGTATTCGATTATTGAAGGTATAGAGTCGATGATGTGGATGAAGGAGATATGTCCTAGAGGCAAATAATAAATAGGTTTTTATTGTCATATCTCAATTAGTTCATAATAGTTTCATACTGTGCTATAAATGTATTAATACGAAACATTAATACACGTGTGGTATGTAAACAAACCGTGTCTCTAGTTACCTCTAGCGAACTAGTTTATTGGTCATGAGGATGATCTAGGATTTCGAGATCATGGGCGATAGAGATAGTACCCTCAAATTGTATTAATAGGCTACATTGATTCATAATATTATTATCTTGATCACCAGGCTTTCATGTCTCCCATGGTGAAGGTCCCCTACGAGTATGTCTCCCATGGGGATCCTTCCCCTTCACGTATCTGGGCCTCCCGATCCGGGACCGGGCGCTGACGGCGGTCGATTGGGCTCCGCTGGTTTTGAAAGTCGGTCGTCAGCCGCGCGCCTCACGCTTATTAATGCGTGTGTCTCGAGCCTACCCATGCACGCCATGGGAGTCTACCTGCTGGGCGAGGGTGTTCACAAAGACCAGGACCGGCTGCGCTCCCGTTTCTTCTGGGAGGCGAACGACCCCAAGAAGAAATATCATTGGGTTAGATGGGAAAACATCTGCAAGCCTAAGGCCTTGGGGGGCCTATGCATTCTGGACACGAGGCTGATGAACGCTTGCCTCTTTGTCAAATGGATATGGAAGATATATTCGGGGGAGCAGGAGCAGGGGCTCTGGGAGGAGATCATAAGAAATAAATACCTCCGCAATAGAGACTTGCTGTTAGATAACCACCCGTCGGTATCGCCGTTCTGGAATTCGCTTCAGAAGGTGAAACACCTATTCCGCTTGGGAGCAAGGCATGAGGTGGTTGATGGGAAGTCCACCTCATTCTGGATGGACTGGTGGCAGGGGTCGGGACCCCTCCATGTTAGGTTCCCTGACCTCTGGGCCATCGCTGCTGAGCCTGAGGCGGGTGGCCCAGGTGCGCACCGCTGGGGGCTGGCGCGCTGTATTCAGGCGTACCTTGAGTGCTTCAGACCGGATTGCCTGTACCAACCTCCTGAGGGAATTGGAGGGGGTAAAGTTGGGCGAGGGGCAGGACCAAATCAGCTGGGACCTAGAAGCGTCGGGGCGTTTCTTGGTCCGGTCCCTGTATCGGAAGCTGTGCAGAGGTACCCCGAGGAAGCACTTCAGCAACATCTGGCGCATCCAGTTGCCCATGAAGATTCGGATCTTCCTCTGGCATCTCGCCCGCAACAGGCTGCCGTCCAACATAAACATTAAACATCGCAAGGGACCATCCAGGGCGATGTGCGCTTTGCGGGGAGTTTGAGGATGAGGACCACATTTTCTTCTCCTGCACATTGGCGATGTTTTCGTGGAGGGCAGTTAGGGAACAACTCTCCTGCTCGTGGAACCCCCAATCCTTTGCGAACGTGTTCCGTCTTATGCAAGCCTAGACAGGGCAGGCTAAGCGGGTTCTTTGGTTTTGTTGTGCGTCTTTGCTTTGGTCACTTTGGACCACTAGGAACAAATTCTTCATCAAGGGAACCTTTCCGACCCAGCTGGCTGACGTTCTATACAAAATGTACTCTTTCATACAGGCATGGAAACCAGTGGCTAGAAGACAAGACCGTGACATGGTGGAGTTGTCGGGAGGATTCGCCAACTTCAGAGCACCCTTCGTGATGTCCAGTCCTAGCAGGGGAGGCATCACTTTCTCCTATGTATCTGTGTGTGTGTTCTAGGTGTGCGTGGGGGGGCCTGTGTTGTGTGGTTCCTGTGTGTCGGTTGGCGGCGGTGTTGTGAGATGCTTAGCTCTCCTGTGTGGACTTGTTGTTGTTTGACTGTATACTCTCCATGTGTTGGCTTTATTAATTTAAATCCGGGCTCGTCTTGAACCTACCGGTCTAACAAAAGTAGGAGTATGTGATATGCCACTAGTACTGAGGAAAACTGAAGACCGACGCATTGATGCCTCCAATCGAAAAAAAATTCGAGTACCACAAAATCTTCTTTTTTATTATTATTTCACCAGAATGATTTAGTATTCGCTGACCCACTGCAACACGCTAGTATCTAGTAATAAGAATAGCACCCTGTATTTCATGAATCTTTGTCTTTCTGTCCCTGACTGCACACTACGGGAGAAGACTCCCCGTCAGCGTAGCCCCAAAATCCTGTCGGCATAGGCTGCCGACGGCTGCTGTCGGCGTTTAACCCCGTAGGCGTAGCCCCCCTACCCGTCGGCGTAAAAAAGCCATCGGTGTATATAGATACGTCGACGGCAAAGCAATCGGCGTAGATCATATGGGTCCTACCTATATGACTAACGGCCGTTTGGCTATGCCCGACGGTAGATTTTTAATTCTAAGTACACTTAATCTTAAGTCAAATTGCACTAGTAGTCAAACTTCTCGATCGGTCACCCATCCTAACACTACTCCAGCCTCAGCATGCTTAACTTCTCAATTCCTTCCGCGTGAGCTTCCGACAAAGAAATTAGAACTTTCATATCAATCTTATTAAACATTGGACTATAATGTTAGACGTCTTTATTCTTTTATATTCCATACAATTATTTAAGTAAACAACAATGAATATCTAAAAATCCATAAATCGTAATTCGACAAATAATATATCCAAATCGATCAAAAAAATGAGAGGAATCCAAATATGACATCTCTATCATATATTTAATTATGTATCATAACTTTTTAATACTAGACTAACCGAAACTATGCCACGATTCATGAAACACCCCGTTTTTGGCACTCGGAAAATATAAAATGGCTTTTTGGTTCGACAAAAAGGAAACCTTGCATTGGATCTCTGATAAAATAGAATATTGTGAACCTAAAAATCATTTTTACAAAAAATCATGAGCATTAGATTATGTACCTGTAGTTCAAATCGGACACACTTCCTACCGATTCAGCATGAATTTGTCTTTTTCATGAGGGGTAGACGGAAAGTTTTAAGATATCCTGGTTGGGACATTGTCCATGTAAGGTGGTCTAGTATTTTTTAAAAATAGGGTGGTATCATTTTGAAAGTTTCACTCAAAAAATGAAAAATGGCTTTTTAGTGCGATGAAAAGGAAAACTTCCTCCTGCAACATTGTTCGCCGTCCCATGATACACATGCATACATAATATGGGCATATTATCGCAAACTATACTACAATTCAAGCCATAACATTGGTCATTTGACCTGAAAGCCAGAAAACCTCGATTGAGATAGGTCATTTTGTGAAGGTTTTTTTGAGACAGAATCAATATACTAAGTTTGGTATTTTTCCTTACAACTATGTCACGTATGACACCACGTGAAGTTTTTGCATTTTTTTGACCGTTTTTGAATTTTTTATGCCCATTTCAAACTATCGTCAAACTTTCTAAATCAGCGGACATGAATATTCTTAGCTCGGGGTTGAGCCTCACTAAACTTGAAATGGATCTCTAATGAAATAGCATATTGTGAACCTAAAAATGATTTTTTCAAGAAATCATGAGTATCATATCATGTACCTTTAGTTCAAATCTAACTCACTTTCTACCGATTCGGCATGAATTTATCTTTTTCACGAGAGATAGACGGAAAGCTTTCAGATACCCCGGTTGGGAAATTATCCATGCAAGGTGGTCTAGTATTTTTTAAAAATATGGTGGTATCATTTTGAAACTTTTATTTTGTGGTCGCTTCACAAAACACCCCATTTTTTCACTTGGAAAATGAAAATGCCTTTTTGGTGCGATGAAAAGGAAAACTTCCCCCTTCAACATTGTTATGCATCCAATGATACACATGCATGCACAATATGGGCATATTATCACAAACTATACCGCGATTCAAGCCATAACATTGGTCATTTGACCTGAAAGCCAGAAACCTCGATTGAGATAGGTCATTTTGTGAAGGTTTTTGAGACACAATTAATATACCAAGTTTGTTATTTTTTCTTGCAACTATGTCACATAATATAACACCAGGCGAAGGTTTTACGTTGTTTTGACCTTTTTGAATTTTTATGCCCGTTTTAAACTATCGTCAAACTTTCTAAATCGGCGGGCATGAATATTCTTAGTTCGGGGCTGAGCATCGCTAAACTTGAATTGGATCTCTGATGAAATGGCATATTGTTAACCTAAAAATGATTTTTGCAAAAAATCATAAGCATCATGTACCTGTAGTTCAAATCTGACTCACTTCCTACCGATTCGGCATGAATTTGTCTTTTTCACGAGGGATAGACGAAAAGCTTTGAGATACCCGGTTGGGACATTGTCCATGCAAGGTGGTCTAGTATTTTTAAAAAATGGGCTGGTATCATTTTGAGACTTTTATTTTGTGGTTGCTTCACAAAACACCTCATTTTTTGCACTCGAAAAATGAAAAATATGTTATATGAAAGTATTTGTATTATAGATATATATTTTTGAACAAAAATATGTAATACTTGAGTTTATATAGATAGATCTTATTTTTCTGCAAATTTTGATATATTATATGTATTTTTCTGAATTTAAATAATTTACTTATGATTTTTCTAAGATTAATGTGGCAAAAAGGAAAAATAGCGTAGGTGTGAAATCTACGCCGATGGCTTTGCCGTCCGCGTAGACTTGACGCCGTCGCTCTGCCGTTAGCTTAATCGCCTACGCCGACGGTCCTGTTTACGCTGGCGGTCCTGTTTACGCCGACGGCTGCCGTCAGCCTATTCATCCTACGCCGATGGCCGCGCGGGCCGGCTGCCTAGCCCGTCAAGCTGCGCCGACGGCCCCGACATTTTGCCGTCGGCATAGAATGCGCCCGTCGGCGTATAAAGTTATTCCCGTGGTGGCATGAGGCTGACATGCGATTTAGCACTATTCGAGTTGATATATTATACTCCCTCCGTTTCAAATTATAAGATGTTTTAGATTTGTGAAAGAACTGTATCTAGACCTTTTTAGTGTCTAGGTTCACTCTAAATCTAGATGAACTTAGACATTAAAAGAGGTCTAGATATACTTCATTCACAAAGCTAAAACATCTTATATATTAAAACGGAGGGAGTACTTATATAAGAAAAGTGGCTGCATGGACTGCAACATTTGAATCGGATCTGAGTGTGTAGTGCTAGTTGCTGTGCATCCTCTGGGGATGTTCTTGGCAAGGTTGTTCCTTGTGACATGATGAACCGTATGGTACCATCAGCGCGGCTAACTACGAAGCCTGAATATACGCTGTAGCACTGTGGTGTAGGTTCTCTGAGGTGTATAAACTGTTGCTTCTATTCATTGTTAGTGCTCCAGTAGGCGCCGGGCAAGGCAGCAAGTGATTTGTTACAAGTTACAGCTGTGCTCAAATATCTCTGGGCTTTATGGGGCACTAGTAAGAACATGGGAGTAAACTTAACACACCAGTTAGATTAGTATTCCCCGAGTCCCCGAGTTCCTGAATATCTCCAGTACAATGCACTTCTCGTAGCAGCCTAATCTGTAGCAAGAATCATTTGTCAGGTTGCTGTCCGCTAGGTTCGATCGTCTATCTCCACGCTCTGGTTGCACGGACCATCTTTTGTCCTGCCGGTCAGGCAAATCTGGTCAGTGCGGGCGCGCAAGGCCGTATTTGACCCGGACTAGGCAGCGATGGATGATCATGGCAGTATTTGACCCGGGCTCGACCGTACTAGCAGTATACCCGAGTTCGACACGAAGCGATGGATGCTTCAGCTGATCCGTTTCGGCTTCTCAGGTTGGTCCTATATAAAGTAAAGTCCTGTCACTAGATCCTCTCAACCAGAGTCAAATTTGAAGCCAAAGTGATCGATTCGATAGTCGCACCACTCGATCCTCACACCAGTTCCGATGGAGAGCAACAAGCGGAGGAGGGTGGAACCATCCACCGCTGCTGCGCCGGAGCTGCCGGACGAGATGATGACGGAGGTGTTCCTGCGTCTCCCCGTGAAATCCATACTCCGCTTTCGCGCCGTCTGCCGCTCCTGGGCCACGGCCCTCTCCTCCGAGCAGTTCCGCAGCCTCCACGCAGCAAAGATGGCCGAGGCAGAGTGGGTTTCACCAAAGCTCTTCTCCATGTCGCCGACGCCAACATTCGACGCCGTCAGGCTGTACTCCTGCTCATCGCCGACGTCGTCAGGAAGCAGCCCGGCAGGCGACGGTCTGTTGTTTACTCTCGACGACGTCCGCGGTGACTTCGCGGACATGACGCCCGCGCCGTGCCGCGGCCTCAACCTGTTGCACGACGCCGTGGCACCGGCCTACTATGTTTTCAACGCAGCCACGCGGGCAGCCACCCGGCTGCCACAATACAAGGACTCCTTATTTGCCACAGCTGGTCTCGGGTTTGATGACAGGACCAAGGAGTACAAGGTGGTGAGGTTATTTCAGGAAGACTATTCCGAGAATCAGAAAATCAAGTGCGAGGTGTACACCCTTGGTGGCGATCGCTGGAGGCCGACCCCTATTGGGGATGTGCCCTTCAGGATTGTTATGGCCGCCATTAGCGCAGCAACTGAGATTGGAATTAAACTGCAGCCGGTGTTTGCAGACGGATCTCTGTATTGGCTTCTTGACCCAGATGAACTGTCCACAACGCAAAAGAAGGCTGATGCTGCTGTCTTGTCATTCTCTGTTACAGACGAGACATTTACCTGGCTCCGGTCACCACCATTCGAGTACGAGGTATCAGGAGTGCACTTAGTGGAGATTCATGACCACCTGTGTATGGTACGGGACCTTCGTCCCCATGGTGGTACAGTACTGCAGATTTGGAAGATGAAGGCTGGGGGTTGGTCAGTCCTGCACTCGATCAACTTGTTGCAGCATTTTGGAAGAGGTTTGATGGAGCCACAGGCCATTAGAGTTGTTGGTTCTGTTAGCAACTACAGATCAAGGAGTAAAGTAATCCTGGTTACGTCCAAACGTAAGGTCATTATCTATGACCCACTGTCTCAGACGACACAGGAAACCTGTCTTGCAATTAAGGACACTCATTCATCTCATGAAACTGAGCAATCTATTCCCAGGGTCAGTTTATTTAGAGAGCTTCTTGCACCAGTGAAGGAAACAAAAGAAGAGATATTCTTGTCATCTCCTATGGCTATGGTGATGAAGGAGATCCTACTCCGACTCCCCGGCCATTACGCCGTGCAGTGCAAACTTGTCAGCAAGCAGTGGCATGGATTGATCGAAAGCGAAAGCTTCATGCGCTCTTATTGTTTGCGTAACAACATGGACAGGAGGCCAAAGGTCATGCTTGTGGGCAAGGCTGCAGGAGGATTGGGTTTCAGCTTTGCTCCCTTACAGAAATTGCTTCAGCAAGCTCCTAGCCGTTGCACATGGCTTGAAACAAAGGTAGTTTGCTCCAAGCCTTGCCATGGTATGAACCTGATAAGTACTCAGAAGGATGACTATCTCTATAATCCATGTACAGGTTACTGGCGTATCTTCCCCAGTCGATTCCGAGCATCGCACACCCTTAACAATGGCTGCACACCAGATGGCTATAATAGCCATGCTTTCGCACTTGCCAACAAGATTGCTGGCCTGGGGTTCAATCTTCTCACGCAGGAACATGTAATTGTTGACATTTTGTATCACTTGAAGGACTTCACATCTCGTCGGTACTACTTGACATGCTCGGTTGTTGGCTGTAACGGTGATTCAGCACAAGACCATTTTGAACCGCCTCTGCCTTTGAATGACATGCCACCGATCTATCTGGCAGGAGCCCTATACTGGATGAGTGAACCAAGGTTGGGCCAGAGCTACAAGAGGGCCATAGTGCAGTTTGATATTGCGACAAGGACGTTTGGTGTCATCCCTTGCCCTTCAACCATCTCTTCATGGAACATCACAAGTCCTTGTCAAGCATTTGTGGTAGAGCTTGAGGGAACATTGTGTGCTGTTTATGCCGATCCAGTAGCAGAAGAATTAGACATCTGGAAGCTACTGGAGAATGGGCAATGGGATAAAGCATATAAACTACATCTGAAAGGTTGGTCAGGCTATTCCTTGAGAGAACACGTAGTGGTGCCACTCGCAGTTGATTCCAAGGATGGGAGGATTTTGCTCAATACAGGAAGGAAACTGGGTCTTTATGATCTGATGAACCGATCAATTGAAAACTTGTATGGTCTTGATGAGGTCCATTCAGGCTACAGCTGCGGTGTCCGACCCATGGAGCGGAACAGTTTAGCAAACAGTAAAATTTTGTCCTTGGTCCCTATGTTATACGAGGAGAGTCTGGCAGGTTATCCCCTTGTGACCAAAGGAAGCTGGTTACGATGAGTGTGCTTTGTAAATGTTCTAGTAGTGTCTTTAATTTTCCCTACACAGCAGACTAAAGTTTATGTGGAGGTCTAACTGAAATTCTTGCCACTCTCTATGTGTATAAAGTGAGTTACTTGGTCCGTGTGCACTTCGGTACAGAGGGTGAGAAAGTATCCTCTGGGCCACCTAAAATGGAGATACATACTCAATGATACTTTTTTTTTAATATATACAATGATACTTTCGTCATCTCATATGACATAAGCTTAATTATATTCTGTTCCGTCCCAAAAAGATTACTACTCCTGTTGTAGGACGTTCTACAGAGATATCAACTTCGACTTCCCCTGAATATCAGGTATTCCAAAGCAGTTATGATGTCACTCTGAACACAAATGCCGGCCTGTTTTTGCCTTTCCAAGGGAACAAGCAAGGGGGCCCTGGTAAATGCATCTTAGCATATTGGACATGTCCATAAATTAATTTATGTTTAGAGAAAATTAATGTATCGAATTATAAATTACATGGTTTTAAGACCATCAAACTTATTATATTGAGTAAAATAATACCTATTTGAAAAATATTTAGAATTTTTTAATTTTGTTGTCTAATATTAATTGCGATATTTCCAAAAACAGCATGTCACAATTTTGTAACATAGAAGAGTGTTGTTTTTATGTAGTTTCTACCCTTCAATTCAGGTCATCTATAATCTTATACGTTGTGTAGAATCACATCACTATCGTAACTTCAGATTTCTAATAATTTAAAAAATAATTTTTCACCCATTTACTATACGACATATTAGCCACAATCTTCTCCATGGAAATGTTGATTCTCATGGATCATTATTCTCTGCTCTATTGTTTTGTCATTCTCCTTTCCGGAGTGGAGCTGGACTAGAACTAATTTGGGTGCACCACTGGTGGCCTATGTAGGATTTTGGAGAAATGTACTCCATATGTATTAATTATATAAGAGAGGGATACACTAACTTTTAGGCTAATTGTAAGATAAAAAAATCCAACGCAAATGCATGTTGATAGGGATATGCCGAAAGGGGTATGCCGAGCAGGACGTCCCGATTGAGCCAAAAGGTCTCACGAGTGGGCCTGCAGGACGGCGAATGGAATGCGACTAAGGGGAAGGCCCAGCGACTGGCGACTGGAGGCCCAGAAGCATACCAGAAGCCTAGTCGGATTAGGTCAAAGCCTCCGAATCCATATCTTGTTCGATTGTAACTTGTAAACCCTAGCGAGATGTCTCATATATAAACCTCCCTAGAGTATCCTGAGGACTTACGTTCCATCATACACCCCTTCAGGCGACTCGCTGCTTAGACGATGAGCTCGCCACCCCTATAACTCGCTCTCCAGTAATCTAATCTAGCAGGAGTAGGTATTGACCCTCCGGGGGGGGGGGGGAACCTGGGTAAACCCATGTGCATCCGCCCCCATCTCGCACTGCAGATGGCCGCCAGCTTTCGCCCCCGATTCAATCAATCGTTGCCTACTGCAGCGACTGCCGTGGCCATTTCCATGACAGTGGCGCCCACCGTGGGGCATAGCAGGACTGGCCTGAGTTCTGCGGCGAGACCCTATTCGCCGATCGATCGGTCGCTCGCCACCGGCCGCATGATCGCCATCGGCGGGATCTTACAGATCCTGCCTAGCAGCGACATCCTGGCGTCACGCCCGATCACTCACGGCGTGGTGATGCCGGTCGGCTCCATCAACCTCTTCGTCGGCTTCACCGGCGCGGTCGATCCAGCGGCGACGGTGATCGTTGGCGGATCGCCGCCGCACCGCGATCTGCTCTCGGTGGAGCAGGTCCACTCCATCAGGAGCCTCGTCACCGAGTACGACTCGGCTACCAGCAACGCGGCCGAGACCAACGCCGCCACGAACGACGAGGCCCTAAACAATGATGCCGACTCCACGACTCCTGCCTCGGTCGATGGATATATCACCGCGGCATCACGAGAGGACTCCATCACGCGGGTCTCCAACCCTGAGGATTTCGAGGACTCCTCCATCCTCGGGTTCTTCGATTCTGATTCCGGCTCGGAGTCGCCCGAAGACTTCCACGCCAGATCCAATCGTTTTAACGCGATCTACATGGCGGGCAGCACGACCGCCCCGCTAGATCCGTTCTCCACACCGATCCCGCCGACAACCACGGCCACGGAGGTGGAGGAGGCCCGCCTGCGACTCGCGGAGGCGCAGCGCAATGAGCTCGTCGAGCACGAGAAATATCACCTCGAGCGGGAAACGGCGCGGGAGCTATCGCTCTATCACCAGCGCCACATCAGGCCCCGCCTAAACTCCAACGTCCAGGGCCGCGTCCTGAACTTCAACGACGAAAGCGACCCCGCACGTGCGGCCGAGCGCGAGTACTGCGAGAACACGCCACCAAGTGGAAGCAACCGACCACCACCCGGCGCACCGGCGACCGGAGCCCCTCCACGACCCATTGGTCGTGCGCCCCCGCCGGACCAGCCGCGGATCATCATCTCGCCACAAGCCCGCGACGCCAACGGACTCCCACTCTACTCCACCCCGATGGACAACGTCGTCGTGGCCGACGCCGCGGTCGCCAACCTCGACGTCCAGGGAGCCGGCGCGCTGCAGATCCAGTACGCCAAGGCCCTACTGGCCAGGGCCGTCGAGCAACAAGCCGCGGGAGTCGACCCGCGGGGTCGGATGTATTCCCGCTCCTCAGCAAGCAGGGCGGCCTCAAGCGGCCACCCCACCATCGCTAACGCCGTGACCTGCCCACCACCGCAACCACTGGCGAACCAGCCGCGGGCGGCGAACCCCACTCTCCACCAACGAACTGCGACCGGTGAACAATACGGTCGCCACCAACGGGCAGCCCATCGACGCCCGCACGCACATCGTCAACAACCAGGCCTTGCGGGCGCGCCAACCCAACGACTTGAGGCACACCCTCAGTAATCGCGGCGACCCCGAACCCAGGGGCTCGCTCAGCCGAGTCGGCCCCCAATGCTTTGGGCCTATGATCAGAGGGGAAAAGTACCCCGCCAACTTCAAGGCGCCCAAAGAGATCGAAAAGTACGATCCAACGTACGACCGAAGAGTGTGGCTGGATACATACCTCATGGTGATGGGAATCGCCGGCCACACCGACCTGCTCGCCGCTCGCTACCTCCCCTTGATGATGGAGGGTGCGACCCGACAATGGATAAACACCCTCCCCGCTGACAGCATCGACTCCTAGGAGGAAATGCGGGATGCCTTCGTCAGGCACTTCGAGGGCTCCTACACCCGCGCCACCACCATCGAAGACCTGGAGCGGTGCATCTAGGGACAACACGAGTCGACCCGCCACTGGATTTAAAGGTGGCAAGAACTATGGATCAATGCTTCCGGCATCCACCCGGACACGGCGATACATTGTTTCAAGAACATGTGTCGATACGAACCCCTGGTCGCTAAGATCAAGCGGGTCTACCGGACGCTCGACAACATCCCCGACCTCCTCGAGATCGCCAAGAGCTACGCGGAGGAAGACCCCAACCAAGACTCTGACGATGAGTCGGGAGAAAGACGTCGCACCAGCGGCCACGACAGCAGGCGGCAGCACGATATGCGCTACAACAACACCCGCATCATCGGCAAGCGCCGCACAGACGGGTGAGTCGACTTCGTTGCCAATGCTGGCTACGGCCAACACGACCCCAAAAGCTACCGTCGTGATGGAGGAAATTACCTCGACAACGGAAACTATCGCGCCAACAACGCAGTGAGGCCGAAATTCGACCCCGCCGCCCTGCTCAACCAGCCCTGCGTCTACCACAGCAGGGAGGGGAAACCCGCCACCCACACCACCGCGGACTGCCACTCTCTCAAAGAGATCAAAAAGGCAAGGCAAGCAAGGGAAGACCCCAACAACAACCCACCTCGGGACAACGGAAATGCCGGCAGCTTCAGCAACACCGTCGGCTTGCTACACACCTTCACCGGGCTCGGCACCAAGCGCGAGAGGAAGGTGCTCGCCCACGCAGTCGCCGTCAATGCAGTGACACAGGTGGACATCCCACGCTTCCTCAACTGGTCCGAGCAGAGCATCACCTGGAGTCGCTAGGACCACGCTCCCAAGGTCGAGTACCCATGGCGAGTCGCCCTGGTGGTTAGGCCCAAAGTGGCAAACTATTGACTGCCCAAGACATTGATGGACGGCGGGAGCTCCATCAACATCATGCATCTGGACACGTTCAAAAGGCTCAAGCTCCGGAGTCGGCAATCCAGCCGACCCTGACAACCTTCCACGACATCGTCCCTGGTCGGAAGGCATACCCGATCGGAAAAGTGACATTACCGGTCAACTTCGGCACACCGGCAAACTACCGCACCGAGCGAATCGAGTTCGAGCTGGCGAACTTACGCAGCCCCTACCACTACGTCCCAGGACACCAAACGTTTGCCAAATTTATGGTGACCCCCCACTACGCGTACAACATGATGAATCTCCCAGGGCCGAGCGGCATCATCACCGTCCACAGTGACCCTGATATGGCCGTGGAATGCGAGGACAAAGGCGTTGAGCTCGCCGACGCTGTCATCACCATGGAGACTGACCATGCGGAGGAGCTCGTGAAATACGCGGGCAACATTAACAAGGACGACCCCACCATACTAAAGAAACCAACCGCCGCGAACTCCACGTTCGAGTCAACCACACATACCCGCATCGTCGAGCTCGTCCCGGGTGACTCCAGCCAGACGGTCACCATTAGGGCGCATATGAGCCCCGCATAGGAAAGTGCGCTCATCAAGTTCCTCCGTGAGAACCGCGACATCTTCGCATGGAAACCTTCCGACATGCCAGGTGTCCCGAGGGAACACGCTGACCACAAACTGCACGCTGGCCCCAAAGTGCGACCGGTAAAGTAGTCATTGCGGCCCTTCAATGAAGAGCGCCGCCGAGCAATCGCCGAAGAAGTGCAACGCTTGTTAGCCGCAGGCTTCATTCGGCCAATAAAACACTCCAAGTGGCTGGCAAACCTAGTCCTAGTCCTGAAAAAGAACAACACATGGAGAATGTGTATCGACTACACCAACCTCAAGAGCGCCTGCCCGAAGGAGGAGTTCGGCCTACCGCGCATCGATCAGACCATCGACTCAACCGCGAGATCGGAGTCGTTGTGCTTCCTCGACGCTTACTCTGGCTACAACCAGATCAAAATGGCGGTAGAGGATGAGGATAAGACGACGTTCATCACGCCATTCGGCACCTTCTACTACACGACCATGACGTTCAGCCTCAAGAACGCCGGCGCCACATACCAAAGGTGCATTCAGGAGTGCCTCGCGAACCAAATTGGCCGCAACATTCACGTCTACATCGACGATGTGGTGGTAAAATCCACCTGCTAGGACGACCAGCTCGCGAACCTGGCCGAAACCTTCGCAAATCTACGGAGGTACAACATCAAGCTGAACCCAGGAAAGTGCACCTTTGGCGTCCCCACCGAATAGCTACTGGGATACGTAGTCTCCAAGCAAGGCATCGAAGCCAAACCCACCAAGATCGACACCATCGCGCGACTCGGAAAACCCGAGTGCCCGCGCAACATCCAGAAGTTGGCCAGGCGAGTCGCGGCTCTCAGTCGCTTCATCCCCCGACTAGGTGAGAAGGCCATGCCCCTCTATCGCCTGATACGCAAGAACCCCACGTTCCAATGGGACACGGAAGCGGACGATGCACTCAAAGCACTCAAAGAAGTGCTACTCGCGGCTCCACTACTCGCCGCTCCAACCGACAAAGAGCCCATGCCCGTCTACGTGGCGGCCTCCAATAGAGTCGTCAACGCCGTGATGGTCGTCGAACGACCAGAGGAGGGAAAGGAGCGCCCCATACAGCGGCCCGTCTACTACATCAGCGAAGTCCTAACGGACTCACGACAGCGCTACCCACAGTACCAGAAACTGGTGTACGCGGTATTCTGAGCTCAGCGGCGACTCCCCCATTATTTCCAAGAGCACCCAATCACAGTGGTCTCATCCGCACCGCTACAGGACATAATACACAATCGCGAGGCGACTGGGTGAGTCGCCAAGTGGGCCGTCAAAATCGGCGTCCACAACATCAAATATGAACCCCGCAAAGCGATCAAATCACAAGCCCTAGCTGATTTCCTCGCAGATGGAGCGCAGCAGCCGGAGAAGCTACCATATCTCCACTACTGGTTGCTACACTTCGACGGCTCCAAGAATGCTGACGGCGCAGGGGCCAGGGTCCTATTGACCTCCCCCAAAGGGGACAAGCTCCGATACATGCTCCACCTCAACTTCAAGCCCTGCACCAACAACATAGCAGAATACGAGGCCCTCCTCCATGGCATGCGGGCCGCCAAGGAAATGAACATCAACAACCTACGGTGCTACGGCGACTCCGACCTAGTCACCGGCCAGGTTGCCGGAACATGCGACGCCGTCTCTCCAACAATGATCGCGTACCGCCAAGCGGTAAACCAGCTGGGAGGGCACTTCGACGGCTATTCCGTCAAGTGGATCGGCAGACGCAAGAACGAGGAGGAAGACGCCCTTTCCCGCATCAGGTCGGCCCAACAAACACCACCAGCAGGCGTCTTCCTCGACATCATCCACAAACCTTCGGTCTGCCTACCGAAGGAGATCAACGTTGGGATACCACTGCAACCAGAGCCGGCCCTAGTCGCCATGGTTGTGGAGCCTAGCGATTGGACGGCACCATACGTCTCCTTCCTCGAGCACAAGATCCTCCCAAGCAACGAGACGGAGGCACGAATGATCATGCGCCGCTGCAAATCCTTCGTCATCATCAATGACGAGCTCCACAAACGCAGTGTTACTGGCGTGTTCCAGCGCTGTGTACAGCCAGAAGAAGGCCGCAAGATCCTCTAGGACATTCACGCCGGCGACTACGGCCATCATGCCAGCGCAAAGTCACTGGTCGCCAAGCCCATCCGGCATGACTTCTACTGGCTCACCGCGCACACCGACGCCACCAACATCGTCCAACGATGCGTCGGGTGCCAGAAGTACGCCAACCAAACGCACCTCCCTGGTTCGGCACTCAAGACCATTTCCATCACATGGCCATTCGCTGTATGGGGCATGGACATGGTAGGCCCGTTCAAGAAGGCACCATCCGACTTCACCCACCTCCTGGTCGCGGTCGACAAGTTCACTAGATGGGTAGAGGCCAAGCCAATCAAAAAGTGCGACGGCAAGACGGCCACCAAGTTCTTACGTGAGCTCATCTACCGGTACGGCTACCCACACAGCATAATAACAGACAATGGAACCAACTTCGCCAAAGGGGCCATGGCGGAATTCTGCGTAGAGCACGACATACGACTCGACCTTGCCTCAGTCGCCCACCCGGAGTCGAATGGCCAAGCAGAACGCGCTAACTAGAGCGTCCTCCACGGGCTCAAGCCACGACTCCAGGTGCCCCTCGAGCGCACCCCAGGATGCTGGGTCGAAGATCTCCCTTCAGTCATATGGGGGATCCGCACGTCCATTAATCGCTCCACCGGGTTCACACCCTTCTTCATGGTGTACGACGCTGAAGCTGTAATGCCAACAGACCTGGAGCACGACTCACCTCGAGTCGGCAATTACGTCGAGGTGACAAATGAGACCACCCGCCAAGACAACATCGACCAAATCAACGAGGCACGCGACCTGGCTCGCTCCCGCACAGCCATCTACCAACAGGGACTCCACCGCTACCATAGCCGCTGAGTCCGGACTCGCACCTTCCAGGAGGGCGACCTGGTCCTACGACTGGCTCAAGACAAGAAAGGGGCATGCACAAACTCTCCCCCCCCATGAGAGGGGTCGTTCGCCATAGGGCGAGTCCTCGGCAATGACGCCTACTACCTCATCGACATACGAGGCGACGACCAGCTCGAGGTTGGGAGGCCATGGAATGTAAACCTCCTCCGTAAGTTCTATACATAGAACTGAAACATGTACTCAACTGACATATATAATGAAATTCAGTCCGTTCAAAACATTGTGTCTACTTGCCATATCCTTGTGCCACTCGCACTCATACAATCAGCAATATGCTACCCACGGAAGTCAACCTTTGGTCGAGTGACTAGCACGACTAAGTAGTGCGGCCCAAGGGCACCGAAAATACTCGGGCCTTGGGACGTCCACGAATACGCCAACCCGGAGCCACCATCGGAGTCGCCTAGCTTGACTGGCCCACCGGGCCAAGACGACCGGTATACGCTTCTCACAGCGACCTGTCCTTCCCATCCTCGTGCACTGCGACTCGAACGGTTAAGTACCACACACGGGGACTCCGCACAAATGGAACCTCACACGGCTCGGGAACACACCAAGTAAGAGAGCTGCCTTTGACTCGCCCAGCGACTGTCTCTTCGAGCCAGGGGAGGAGACGCGTTACCAACAACGCATTAGTAACTTACAACAGGCACGTGCCCAAAACAGCTAAGCACTACGCTCAGGGACTCGCCTACAAACAAACCCACTCGCGCTCGGGGACTCGCCCCTTCAGGAGACGCAAGGGAGAAACAATACACCATAAAAGAAAACAAATATGTATACAATCGAGTTATACCCCATTAAAGGGCGGACGCGCTCGGGGACTCGCTCAAGCAAAAATAAACACACCACACAATCACAGTCGCATTGCGAGTCGATTGACTCCTCTTACTCAACATATTGTTCATATTACAAAAGTCGCCACTTGGCATATATTACAAACTGCCCAACGATACTATCTATTTCGCAGGCCCTGACGAAGAAGCATCCCCACCACCCTTGACACGAATGAAAGGTTGCCATGGGTTCGTCGGGTAGGTCGTCAGCGACTTCGACAACGCCGACCGGAAGGGCTGCTCCGACTTCATGTCGTGATGCTCCGACTCAGGGTCGCTAGGCGCCAATACCGTCTCCTGGTATGGCAGAAGTTCCCCCATCGGCAACACCCGGTCAGCAAAAGGGGCGGCCTTGGCAGTTAGCTTCAGCACCTCTGACATCTCCACCGTACTAGTCACCGAAGGGTAGCCGCTGGTGATGTCATCGAGGTCGAAATCGTCGGGAAAGTGGGCGAGACCCAGGCTCAATGTCGTGGTGGCCCCGCGCCTGAAAGCCGAGCGCACCATCCACTCCACGACGCCAGGCACCTCCTCTAGATAGCGCTACACTTCTGTAAGTCCCCTAGGAATAACCTCGGTGAGGGACATCCCTTGAAGGACCGCTTGGATGCACAATGCTGAGGCAGTGGCCATGTTCACCATGGCAGTCACGCACTGCGAGGCGTTGAAGGTCTGAACCACCGGGTCGCTTTGCCCTATCACAGCTGCAACATCAGAGATTAGTGACACTATGGATCTCCCTACTCGAGGACTCGCCAAACATGTTAAGCAAAAAACAGAGACTCACCAAGAAGCTTGCGGCAGTTTTCGGCGACGTGCTTCTCCAGGGCGGCATGATCGTTCTGCAGCCCTAGGATGATCGAGTCCGGGCCTTGCGTTCCTCTTCAGACGCAGCGACTGCAGCCTTTGCTTGATCCTCAGAAGAAATTGAAGCCACTTTCGCCTCCTCCAACTCCTGGATTAGTGAGGCGATTTTCCCATTCGCCACGTCCAGCTCAGCGACTGGAACATACCCTTCACGGGCCTTGGAAATCGCAGCCAGAAGACCATCTGAAAAGAAAAGAGACAAATCATCAACACGCCAGCACACCAGAAGTTCACAGCCGAAAAAAACGAATCAAGTACTTACCAACAGTCTCCTAGAGTCGCCAGTTTGCTTCCTGCGCTACGCGCAGATCCCGCTCCAGACGCTCCCTTGCGGCCTGTTGATCGGTCGAATCCCTCTGCAAACCCTGCAAAAGTAACAAAACTTAGTAGTTACCAAAAACAATATTCAGTTCCTAGCCGCTGAAATTCAGCGACTAGGAACTCGGGAACTGGAGAGTAGAAGAAATTCAGTTCCTAGCCGCTGAAATTCAGCGACTAGGAACTCGGGGACTGGAGAGTAGAAGAAACTCAGTACCTAGCCGCTGAAATTCAGCGGCTAGACACTCGAGGACTGGACGTACCTGAATGGCGGCGCCAAGCATCTCGTGGAGCTCTCCGGTGTCAGTCGACGGGACCGTGAAGGAGGTGTGCCCACGACGGGACCCAATGTCTTCATCAACGATCTCCGGGCTAGGTGGAGACTGGTTGTCCACCACCCCTAGAAACCCCCTCGCCATGAAGCGTGGGAATGTTGCCGACGCCCTAGCCGGGGCACTGGTCGTCGGAGCCGGCGCTTCCATCGCAGGAACGACCATGACCGGCTCTGACCACGCTGCCGCCACTTCTTCGACGACTACAGCGAGATTGCACTCTTTGGGGCTATCCATCGCCACAACATCGTCGGCACCACCCTCCTGCCTCTTCGCGCCCTCCACAGTCACCGCGTCTTCAACAGATTTCCTCTTCTTGGGGAAGTCGCCCTCTCCCGTGGTGGCGACCGGCGGAATCTTCGCCACTGAAGGGCGACCAATCTTCTTGGCTCTAGACCTGCCAAAACCTCCAAAGTCAACACAGTGACAGCAAAAAACGAGACGTGACTTGGAATGGAGAAGTCAATGCTTACTTGGCGACTGGGAGAATGCGCAGCCCAGTGCTGATGTGGGCGGGGTTGTCCAGTTCCGGCCACAACTTGCACGTGAGACCCCTCTCAAAGACATATGAAGCCCATGACACCGCGGGCTTCCTTGATGACGAAGCCGCGGTCGCCGAAATTTCCGGCTCCGAAGACGCGGCCGCACTTGAAGGTTGCGGCGATTTCGACGCCGTGGCCTCATCCGCCTCCTAGCTTGGCGCCCTCGAACCTTTGGGCGCAATCACCGCCAGAGGAACTTCTACCACCGCCTCAGTGTCCTCGTCCCCCATCCCTTCATTGGAATCGCATCCTCCGGGATCTTGTGCGAGGAGTCAGGGGCGTCATCGTCATCGGAGTCGTCATCAGACTCAAACACCACCGCCGACCTTGGCGGCGACGCTAGCTTCTTCGCCGGCGACTTTGGTTTATGCACGGGCTTCACCGGCGTGGTTGTGCGCCGAGACGTGTGCTCTTGCACGATCTCGTCGCCCCTTCATGTTCATCGAGGCTGAGACTTGCCTCGAACTCACGCTGCTTCTGCATGCGAGTCTTGCAAGCCGTAGGCGCTAGGGGAGGAACCTCCTCCTCCTCGTCGCTTTCGGAGGAATCTCCCTCGGAGGCCTCTTCGAGCTCCCACGGAACCTCTTCGTCAAGCGGAGGGAGCCTACCCTCCAGCACCTAGAACACTGAGAATAACCACCAATGAGTATCGAATGACGCGACTGCGAGTTACATTGCAGAGATTGTGACTGGAAGGAAAACTTATTGTGGGGGCTTCGCACAGGAGTATACGGGGTGAGCCCGACCGATGCGGTCGTGAATTCCGCATCGATGATCTTCTTCAGGGCGGCCTTGTAATCTCGGTCTCCCACGACTCTTTGTTGTTCCGGGAGGGATCGTGTTTCCCGATGTACTCGTACATCCAATGCGGCCGAGCCGCTAGCGGAACCAGACGCCGCCCGAGCCAACAGTTGTAGAGGTTGATCAAAGACAACCCCTGGTCCTTCAACCTCTGGATCTGGTCCATCATCTCCGTGACGGCCATCCTCTGGTCTTTGGGGAGTTTCCTCGGCACCGGCCGGCGAGGCTCACTCCTCTCGGCGACGAACTCGGGAAGCGCCACTTTGCCAGAGGGAGTGGATTACTTCACGTAGAACCAGCTCTTCTTCCATTCGCTCGCGGCCTTCTTCGGCAGTAGGATCTTGATGAAGTTGGCCTTCGGCTTCAATTGGAACATGACGCCACCGGCCGCCAGCATCAAGCCGCTACACGCCTTGCGCCCGATGCAGCCGTGGAAGAGCTCCAGCCACAACGGGAAATACGGCATGCAGCTGAGGTAGCATTCGCGGAAGGCAACGTAGATCGCCAGTTGCTCGATGTTGTGCGAACCGAGATCCGACGGCTTGATTGCGTAATACGCACAGAAGCGTCGGAAGAAGAGTGAGGTGGGGAACCCCAAACCCCTCTCTAGGTGGCCGGGGAAGCAAATTAACTCGTCGGCTCGTGGCTTCGGCTCAGTCTCGGAGGGAGCGGGAACCCGCTAGTTCCCCTTGCGGAGAACTCCGGCATCCTCGAAGGATTTGAGCTGGGCCATGGTGCACTTGGATTTCCCCCATGAACCTTTTGGAGGTGCCATTGGGAAGGATGTGGAGTCGCTCGGTGTGAAAGGATCGAATCGAAGGAAGACAGGAAAAATGAATGCGCGAGGATGAAGAGTGTAGGGAATGATCTGCGAGGCTGATTCGTCACTCCTCTTAAAAGGGGGGAGGGCTACCCGCCAGATTCGGGATAGCCGTTACCTGCGGTAATTATGCTAAAGTTACCGTTGGAATATCCAACGGATAGTTTGACCAAGTTGACGGTCCAACTCTCCTGTTCCACTCACTGGAAACTGGCCCTGTCCACTCGCTAAAGTAGTGACATGGCAGCCGTGACATTCGCCGGAGAAGCGACTGGGAGCCTGGGGAAAATTTCCTTGGTTTCAGTGGAGTCCATCACCGATTCGACTATGCGTCCAAATTGGACTCGCCTACTCCGACTGCCAAATGATCACCTGCGTCTGATTCAACGATGGCCTCGAGGACTACTGATAGGGATATGCCGAATGGGGTATGCCCAGCAGGACGTTCCGATTGGGCCAAAAGGTCTCACGAGTGGGCCTGCAGGATGGCGACTGGAATGCGACTAAGGGGAAGGCCCGGCGACTGGCGACTGGAGGCCTAGAAGCGTATTGGAAGCCTAGTCGGATTAGCTCAAAGCCTCCGAATCCATATCTTGTTCGGTTGTAACTTGTAAACCCTAGCGAGGTGCCTCATATATAAACCTCCCTAGGGTATCCTGAGGACTTACGTTCCATCATACACTCCTTCAAGCGACTCGCTGCTTAGACGCTGAGCTCGCCACCCCTATAACTCGCTCTCCAATAATCTAATCTAGCAGGAGGAGGTCTTTACCCTCTGGGGGGCAAACCTGGGTAAACCCATGTGCATCCGCCCCCATCTTGCACCGCAGATGGCCACCAGCTCTCACCCCCGATTCAATCAATCGCTGCCTACTGCAGCAACTGCCGTGGCCATTTCCACGACACATGTGCACCCTTCTAGCTACATTTAGCTTTGCCATGATGCCTTTGTGACCGAGGTGGCTATAGACATTGTGTGCTCAAACATCCTAGGGTCCCATTTATAGGTAGGTGTCTCTAGGGCTTCAAAGACTCACAAGGTTAATCTAAACTTTGGAGATCTAATTTTACACGCATTCATCACCAATGAAATAGAAGAATATAGGATTCACATAAATAATAGTTGATTTCAAGAGATCACATTAGTACAAACTCGTTATTTAGAGATGGTGCCTAGAGGCGGTTTACTACTAAACTAGAACGAATCAGCTGTGTTCAGCAACCTCAGACGGTCGTTATATTATGACTGTATGAATGATTTGTATCAGCGACTAGATGGGGGTGAATAGGTGCTACTCAAAATTTTATCTTCTTTTCAAAATTAAGGCTTGACACAAAATAAGTTCTCTAGATATGCAACTAGGTGAGAGAACCTATATGGCAAGCAAGCATGCAACAACAATAATGAGTAAAGGATAGAAATCATCGAGAGAGGACACGGAGATGTTTCCCCGAAGTTCCTTCCTTTTGAGGGGAAGTATGTCTCCGTTGGAGGGGTGGGCGGTACTAAGACCACCCACCGCAAGGAAAGAAGACGAACCACTATACGTTGGCCTTAAAGGCGACGACCGAAGACATTACAACACCTTGGGAACTTCTTCACGACTGAATTGGAGGCTCCCAACTTGGCCACAAGCTCTTACGCACAAGGATGAGCTTGGAGACGACTTCTTCTTCTGGCTTGGGTTTCTCAACCCAGGAGTAACAAGTACCTCAATGGAAAGTGGGGCGGTTACGATCTGGGCCTCCTCCCTTGATTCCCCAAAGGGCATCAAGTTCTATTGGCTAGGGAAGAAGATCTAGGTGATTTCGAGCTCAGCAGCACTGGTGGAGAGAGTGGAAGTCGTCAACCTGGTTGGAGGTAGATGACATGTATATATAGGTGCTCCCAAGAAGTAGTCGTCGGAGTCCACTTAGATCGGAGTCTCCAGGGTGGCCGGAGTCTTCGGGCCAGTCTCTGGCTTGCCCGGGAGAGCCTCTATTAATCTAGGCCGGAGACTGAGCCGGATACGAGCGTAGAGTGCAACACCCCAAGCCAACCAAACACTTGAGATGTTACCAAATACATAACACATAGAAAAATGACTAAGACTCTTTAGGAAAAACCGGCAGAGTCTCCTTTATTTTTGAGACATCCACGACAGACAATAATATAAACACAAGAGTACAAGGATAAAACTCAAAAAAGGTAGACGCACATTCAACAATATAAACCATCAACATCACGACTATAAAAACTACCATCCAAACATAATACTAGTAATAATGTCTAGCATGTAAAACCAATGTAGTCTAAGTGATAATCTCCCACATACTCCGAAACCATATAAGACAAGCATGACTCCTATCGATCAAAAGAAAAATTCCCAAATATTGGTGAGGACTGTGTGAAATGTGAGGTGATAATTATGAAGGTGCTACTCCCAGAACTCTCCATGCATGACGTCCTTAGAGGTTACCTAAAAACATGGAAGCAACAAGGGTGGGTACAAGGACTCAACAAATTGACAAACAAATAGTAACTTTACATAAATCAAAACACCAGCACATCATTAAACATCATTCATCCATTAGAACATAAAATTATGTCCTACATGCCTACATGCTCATCTCATCTCATCGCGAATACCGGTATCGCTCGAATGCATACCCATCGCTCCAACTCGTGGAGGGTGCCTCCAAAGTGGGTCGCAACCCATCAATGGAAGTCACATTGTGCCCACCAACGTAGGTCACATTATCATCATGGTATGCAAAAGGATAATATGCACATGCCATCATCATCTTTATCGTTGTCATCATTCACATATCATAAACATTAAATAAAATTGAGTGAATAGAGATATGCAAAATTTACTATTCGTCATGAACTTGCCTCAAATGCATGGCACAAACTGTGAGTTGTAGAATTCCGAACCATAAGTACCAACACCTGTTATTGAACCACATATCTGACTCAATACACAACATCAATTCAAGATCATAGAAGAAACATATAAGATCACTCCTATGCGTAAGAATCTATTGCTAACCCTCACAAATATAAAAGGGAAAATATCTAAATACCACAAAGAAATAACTACAAGATACACCATAACCAGACGGTACCCTTCCTTTCTTCTTTTTTTCTAGAAAAGGTATGGGCCTTACTTTCATCTAGTGCGTTAAATATTAAAATGATCACCAGATGACATATAATTCATATAGTCATGCTTAGCATGAGCCTACGATCAAGCATACAGATTAAATCTCATGTATAATGTGCAACCATGGAAGGAACCATAACACACATAGTTCTTATCCAGGATGCTACACGCCATCCATGCATTCTTGATGGTAAACCATTCAAAATACACTCCTGATAAAAATTAAAATAAGTATTTCTGAATTCTTGTAGTGAGCAACCAATGGGTTCTAATAATAAATCATTTAGAGCACAAACATAGCCAACGGTAGCCCTCTTTCCTAATTAAACCAACACGCTAAACCAGTGCAGCTTATTAAGCAAAGAACTGAACTATTAGTTTGAACGCCCTGCTGGGCAATATCCCATTTGGCATATCCAGTGTAATAATAAATAATTTCAGAGCACACTCATAGCCAACGGTAGCCCTCTTTCCTAATTAAACCAACACGCTAAACCAGTGTAGCTTATTGAGCAAAGAACTGAACTAATAAGCCTACCATTCTACTAAACTTTCTAGACCATAATTACCACTAGTACTTCTGAACCTCACTTGTCACACATGGCCATGTTTTAAACTTTACCCCATGTATTAGCAATACAAAGAGTGGAGAACATATTTCTAAAAAAAAGTCTAACCACGAGCACTGATCCAAATCTTCTAGGAAGGAAGAAGTTGCGGAAATCAATTAGGAACTAACCAATTAGAAACGTGATGACTAGCTAGCGACAACAGCGATGGAACAGCTTGACAGGGACGGCGATCGGGAAGGGCAACGTCGCATCCTCACAACTTCACGTACTCGCAGCAGCAGTCCTAATACGACGGCAGCGACGCTGCAGATCACAGGTCATGACGGTGGCTTCCTATGGCACTAGGATAGAATTATTTTAGAGCAGAGGCGACAGCCTCCTCTCTCGATGTTACTAAACTGGAGGATAGATGGGAAGCGAGAGAAGGGCTCACGTACAAGAAGCCCAGTCCGGCCCATTTGTTTCTTCACGTTATAATAGTATTAAAAACACTCAGACTAGTTTTGTAACCTGACACTACAAATGAGCTATTGGTTGGCACATCATTGGCGTTCAAACAACAGATCGTGGGTACAAGAACTTGTACAAGCCATTTTTCTCTTTTTTTCTTTCTTCTCTCTAATCTTTATTTCC
Source organism: Avena eriantha (assembly GCA_910589775.1). NCBI lineage: Eukaryota > Viridiplantae > Streptophyta > Magnoliopsida > Poales > Poaceae > Avena > Avena eriantha. The sequence continues at coordinate 399,660,667 of OU342745.1, forward strand.
AAACATAATGGAATATCCTGAAGGTACTGTTTATAAAATTAAATAGGCAAAGATAGTTAGCATGAAAATTTGGGGTATTATATTCTTACCACCTTAAACAGAATTCGACCCCGAATTCTTTTCTGCTTTATTATTCAAAAAACTTAGCATAAAAGGTAAAAAAATCATACATCACATACTACCCAAAGCCATGTATAATTTGAAATCTTTCTGGGCATGTGAAACTCAAGTCCTTAAGCCGCCTCACACTTGTTTAGGTGCGACCAAATAAAAACATTCACATACTTTAGCGTCGTTTGTCTTATAACTCCCATGGACTCTTTTGATATCCTCATAGGACAAAGCTCAAACGTTAAATCATGCTCAAATTAAATGGGCTACATCATGAGTTGTCGCCCTCAATCACGAAAATGCTTCCTCGGCATATAGACATACATGGAACAGACTATGCACACCTACCTTTGACCCGGGTAACTCAGAGTCGGTACACTAGCTTCGCCGCTCGAGATACTATTATGAAAGTTCCAAAGTACCGTGTTCTAAGTGTCCCTTTAATATATAACACCTTTTCTGGCTGACACCCTTAAGAGTACATCCTCACCATCTTGGAAATCCACGTCCGATCTCTCAGAATCGTAGCTCGTTTGTTTGCTCTATGTTACTAACATATGTTCCATAACTTCAGGTATCCTCTATGTAGTTCTCTAAACCCGATTTGGTCCGAACATTGCCTTTTCACAAGCAATCTTCCAACAAATAAGAGTTCCACACCATTTTCCATATAGCACCTCGTAACAACTATCTGTATGCTAGCTATAGTCATTATTATAAGCAAACTCCACAAGTGGAAATTGATCCTCACAACTCCCTTGCCGAGATAGCACACAACACCTTAACATAACTTACAGAGTTTAGATTGTGCGCTCTGAATGGCCATCTGTTAGAGGATGAAACGTCATACTGAGCCCCAATTGCTCACCAAGCACTCTGCAAACTCTCTAAGAACTTTGATACAGACTTGGTGTCCCTATAGGAATTAATTTTCTAAAACCCCAAGGATTGCGACAACCATGATGGCCTCATACGCTAAGCCTTTGCTCGCCAACAAACCCTAGAAGGGGACACATGATTGGCCACCTCAATTTTCATAATTTCCCACCAACAAACATAGTGAACCATTTTTGACTCTCCGGGATGAATTGCATATGTTGTTTGATGTGCCTCCCTCATAATATCGGCCTACTTCACCTGAGACTTTTGTGGCCCACAAAGAAGGGCACACAAATAAACATTCCCGGTTTTTTCCATAGTGAACTTTCGGTAGTTCTACCCCCGATAATGCGCTCTCATAATGGTTGCAATAGTCCATCATCATGTTGCACCTCTCTTTGTAGCTGGAATGACCGACTGAAGGATGAATTGTGTCATTCATCGAATATAGTTGTTGGCTTGCCTCAATTTCAACTCCTTCTGTATAAAGAGGTAATTGAGACTCTTATCATGAGTGAGAACATCACAAGATTCACATACCGATAATGATCGAAATTGAGTGCCATGACCACAAGTGCAAGCTCCATATAATGAGTAGGATAGTCCTACTCATGTGTTTTCAAATGCCTAGAAGATTAAGAAATGACCTTTCCATCATGCATGAGCACGCACACGCCCAAAAATGCTGACAACCGAGAACGGGGCAGTAGCCTAGTGGTTGGGTCGCAGTTGGCGCATCCCAGCGAACGAAGTTCGATCCCGTCAGGGACGAATTTCTGGAATTCTCGTGCCAACCCGCTTCTACTATATGAAAAAAGTGTCTAGTTCCTCCTAGCATTGTTTCAAAAATGCTGACAGCCAAAACATCATTTATCTTTGCAAAAAATGTATCTTTTGTCAAAGTTTCAAGCATAAACATCAAATGGTGCTTCATGCTCTTCCTGTCTTTCAATATATGAGGATATCACCAACGAACACACATCCATAGAGTTATTAAGGAACATATGTAGCATATTTTTCATCACAATTATAAAGACGGCTTGGGAATTGGTTAATTCCAAAGACAACTCTATATTAATATTGCCCAAACCTACTATAGGAAGGTGCTTTATTTCAGTATCATGTTCCCATACACGAATATGATTACATATTGGCTGGAGATAAATCTTCTAAAACACCTTAGCTACAATCAGTTGATCAAACTAATTCTTGATGCGAGGATTGGACATTTATCCCGATTGTTAAGGTGTTAAGAACACAACAATCCATACACTTTTCGGCGACTACCATCCCTCTTGGTTGTAAGCAGAATGGGCGCTCCTTAAGGTGAGACAAAATGTTGAACCAAATCAATGGACAACATTCGTCCAACACCTTCTTCCATTCTTATTGAAATGGTCGTGACAATCGATAAAGAGAGAGAGATAGCCAAGTACTAGGAATAAGATCAACCGAAACTAAATGCCCCTCTCTCGAAGAACTTAGAAGCAAGGATGGTATCTTGGTTAAAAGAAATTGTCCCCTTCTCTCGGTAAATCATGCAATCCTTATGAGTAATATAGATGTTACAGTACCACTATATTCTCATCATTCTTAAACTTTGGAACACAACTAGAGAATACACCAGAAAAACCTATCATAAGCTCTCATCATGGTCTAGCATGGTTTTTTTCTATGGTACCATAGAAGCAACAAAGATTTAACCTCACCACATCTCCTATGCTTGGTTATGGTCACCTCTTCTACAAATGGAACATCGTAACATTATATGGTTTAGGCTACACATCGTCATCTCTCATCTAACTAAGGAAAATGCACACATCGATTCACCACTCTAGTGTACAAGAGCGAATCATAAGGGTAATTGGTATGGGGGCCAATCCATCCCGCACCTGAACTATTAAGTCTGTACCTAAAATAATGAATCGCGCCACATTATCACTTGGCCTTGCTCACTCACTCGTGTTGCAAACAAATTTCATGGGCATGAATCCAAGGTTCGAGGTCGACTCCCATCTATTGTTCTTGCAAAGACGATACAAAAAAACTAAACTAGCGATATTTCCAAAACACTCATGGTTGCATGTACAAGAAACACTTTAAAACAAACAAAGAGTCACTTTGAGGGCGGTTAGCACTTGACCCAGAACTAACACTTAAGGAAAAACTCCTCACCTAGAATAACTACTAAGGAAAAGGCTTTCTGAAACAAAACATACTTTTTTTTTGAAAGAATAACTAGGTTTCCTGCAAGGAGAATAATGCATTCATCATTCTTTGTTCTCAGAAATGGGAGAAAGGGCACCAACGAATGTCAAAATAGAATGCAACAAACAAAGATTGGGACAATCAGAAGGTGCTAATTCTAGAAAACTAAGGGCATTTGAAGTATATGATTCACAATGCTTCATCATCCTTGGGCGAGAAACCAAAATTTGATATTATAGTACTAAATAACGATCATTAGACAAAGATAAGGGCATGTGATGCACTAGAAAGGCCATGTGAATGTGAATATGGAAGACAAGTGAAACTTGTGATTTAGAAGACATTGGTAGATGAAAGCACTTCTCATACTGACATTGGTAGATGAAAGCACTTCTCACACTCGACCGCTACACCATCTAGGTTGTCCAATCTAGCTTTATTCTTTTGAAAACAACTAAGCTCATCCACCACATCTTCAAAATCAGCATCATTTTCTCTCAAATTCCTTTGATACCGAATCTTCAAAAATCTAGGCAAACAAAACTTTAATCTTCTGTGGTTTTAAACTCAAACTTTGATGCCGAAACCAAATTCTACAACTCACTCCTCATGAGAACAACGAAGTAATAAGTATCTAAATCTATCAATCTGATACCTTTATCACATTATTTACACATAAACTGACCTAGCATAGGAGATCAACCATTTCCCTTCCAATGCTAAAATTCATCAACCATGAATACTCTCCCTCTCTCTCATCAACTACCTAAACAAAGCCCAATGGTACATAAATCAAGGTTTTGCATGCCCCTCAACGGCCTACCCACAAGCACAACATATATGGATAAAAGATATCAATAATAAAATATAACTGAGTGTAAATGCAAAGCATGACTCGAAACCATCCTATTGTGCACCAGTGTGTTAGGTTCTTAAGTACTTAACTGTAACTTAGGTTTTAGTTGACTAGGTTAAATAAAGACATGTTTTGATTATTGAATATCTTGGAAAAAATTCCTATTTACAATTAACCTACACCAGAGACCTAAAGCCTAGGATCTCATACCAACTATAACACCCCAACCCAACCAAGCACTTGAGATGTTACCAAATACATAACACATAGAAAAATGACTAAGCCTCTTTAAGAAAAATCGGTAGAGTCTCCTTTGTTTTTGAGACATCCATGGCAGGCAATAATATAAACATAAGAGTACAAGGATAAAACTCAAAAAAATGTAGACACACATTCAACAATTTAAACCATCAACATCATGACTATAAAAACTACCTTCCAAACACAATACTGGTAATAATGTCTAGCAGGTAAAACCAACATAGTCTTAGTGATAATCTCCCACATACTCCGAAACCATATAAGACAAGCATGACTCCTATCGATGAAAATAAAAATTCCAAAATATTGGTGAGGACTGTGTGAAATGTGAGATGATAACTATGAAGGTGCTACTCCCAGAACTCCCCATGCATGACGTCCTCAAAGGTTACCTAAAAACATGGAAGCAACAAGGGTGAGTACAAGGAATCAACAAGTTCACAAACAAATAGTAACTTTACACAAATCAAAACACTAGTACATCATTAAACATCATTCATCCATTAGAACATAAAATTATGTCCTACATGCCTACATGCTCATCTCTTCGCGAATACCGGTATCGCTCGAGTGGACACCCGTCGGCATCCACTCGCTCCAACTCGTGGAGGGTGCCTCCAAAGTGGGTCGCACCCATCAATTTAAGTCGCATTGTTCCCACCGGCGTAGGTCACATTATCATCATGGTATGCAAAAGGATAATATGCACATGCCATCATCATCTTTATCATTGTCATCATTCACATATCATAAACATTAAATAAAATTGAGTGAATAGAGATATGCAAAATTCAGTATCCGTCATGAACTTACCTTAATCGCGTGGCACAAACTGTAAGCTGTAGAGTTCTGAACCATAAGTACCAACACCTGTTATTGAACCATATATCCGACTCAATACACAACATCAATTCCAGATCATAGAAGAAACATATATGATCACTCCTATGCGCAAAAATCTATTGCTAACCCTCACAAATATAAAAGGGGAAATATCTAAATACTACAAATAAATAACTACAAGATACACCATAACAAGAAGGTGCCCTCCTTTCTTCTTTTTTTCTAGAAAAGACACGGGCCTTACTTTCATCTAGTGCTTTAAATATTAAAATGATCACGATGTGACAGATAATTCATATAGTCATGCTTAGCATCAACCTACGATCAAGCATACAGATTAAAGCTCATGTATAATGTGCAACCATGGAAGGAACCGTAGCACACATAGTTCTTATCCAAGATGCTACATGTCGTGGGAATAACCATGACAGTGGCACCCACCGTTGGGGACGGCCGGTCTGGCCTGAGTTCTGCGGCGAGTCCCCATTCGCCACCGGCCGCATGATCGCAAGCGGCGGATCCTTCAGATCCTGCCCAGCAGCTATATCCCGGTGTCGCGCCCGATCACGCATAGCGTGGTGATGTCAGTGGACACCATCAAACTGTCTGTCGGCTTCACGGATGTCTTCGACCCGGCGGGGACGGCGATCATCGGCCGGTCGCCGCCATGCCACAATCTACTCTCGGAGGGCCAGATCCGTTCCATCTCCTGCCTTGCCTCCGAGTACGACTCAACTGCCAGCAACACGGCCGGGACCGACGCGACATTCCACAACGACGCTGATTCGGTGACCCTTGCCTTGGTCACCGGATCCATCACCGCCGCATCACATGAAGACTCCACCACGCGAGTCTCCAATGCTGAGGATTTCGAGGACTCCTCCATCATCGGGATCTTCGACTCCGACTCTGGGTCGGAGTTCCCTGACGACTTCCGCGCCAGATCCAATCGCTTCAACATGATCTACATGTGGGCAGCGCGAGCGCCCCGCCAGATCCCTTCTCTACACCAATCCCGCCGACCGCGACAGCGATGGAGGTCGAAGAAGCCCGTCTACAACTAGAGGAGGCAACACGCAAGGAGCAGGCTGAGTGTGAGAAGTTCCACCTCGAGCGGGAAACGGCGCAAGAGCTGTCGCTCTACCATCAGCGCGGCTTTAGGAGCCGCCTAAACTTCAACATTCAGGGCCACGTCTTGAACTTCAACGATGACAACGACCCCGCCCGCGTGGCTGATTGCGAGATCTACGAGAACGTGCCGCATGGGGGCAGCAATCGCCCACCACCTGGAGCACCGGCAATTGGAGCTCCACCACCACCCCTTGGCTGCACACCTCCTCCCGATCATCCGCGGATCGTCATCTCTCCGCAAGCCCGCGATGCCAACGGGCTCCCGCTATATTCCACCCCGATGGACAATGTAATCGTGGGGTAAGCCGTAGTCGCCAATCTCAACATCACGAGAGAGGGTGCACTGCAGATCAAGTATGCCTAGGCCCTACTCACTAGGGCCGTCGAGCAGCAAGCCGCGGGAGTCGACCCGCGGGGACGGATGTACTTCTGCTCGTCCGGGAGCAGGGTGGCCTCGAGCGGCCACCCAACGGTCGCCAACACCCTCAACTGTCCACCGCCTGAGCCCCTGCAGCTCCAACCACGGGCCGCGTACCCTATGCTCTCAAGCAATGAGCCGCGACCGGCGAACAACACGGTCACCGCTAATGGCCAGCCAATTGATGCATGAACGCACATCGTCAACGATTAGGCCTAGCGGGCACGCCATCCCAACGACCTGAGGCACACCCTCACCAACTGTGGCGACCCCGAGTGAAGGGGCTCCCTCCGCCGAGTCGACCCCTAGTGCTTCGGACCAATGATCCGAGGTGAGAAGTATCCCACCAACTTCAAGGCACCCAAGGAGATCGAGAAGTACGACCCAACGTACGACCCAACAGTGTGGCTAGACACATATCTCATGGCGATGGGAATCGCCGGCCACACCGACCTTCTCGCCGCTCGGTACCTCCCCCTGATGATGGAGGGAGCGACCTGACAATGGATCAACACCCTCCCCGCAGATAACATCGGCTCATGGGAGGACATGCGTGAGGCCTTTGTCAGGAACTTCGAGGGCTCCTACACCCCCGCCACCACCAACGAAGACCTGGAGCGCTACATCTAGGGACAGCGCGAGTCGGTCCGCCACTGGGTACAGCGATGACAGGACCTGTAGATCAAAGCTTCCGGCATCCACCCGGACATGGTGATCCACTACTTCAAGAATGCGTGCCGGTACGAGCCTCTGGTCGCCAAGATCAAGAGGGTTTACCGGACGCTCAAAAACATCCCCAACCTTCTCGAGATCACCAAGCGTTACACGAAGGAGGACCCCAACCAAGACTCCGACGATGAGTCAGGGGTAAGACGTCCGCAATCGGCAATGGCAACGGGAGATAGCGCGAGATGCGCTACAGCAACACTCGCCACACTAGCAGACGCCACAGTGACAGGCGAGTCGACTTCGTCACCAATGCCAGCTATGGGCAGCGCGACCCAAAGAACTTCCGCCGTGATAGAGGAAACTACCGCGCGAACAACGCGACGTGGCTAAAATTCGACCCCGCCGCCCTGCTTAACCAGCCCTTTGTCTACCACAGCATGGAGGGGAAGCCTGCCACTCACACCACCATCGCCTTCCTCTCCCTTAAGGAGATCGAGAAGGCTAGGCAAGCAAGGGAAGGCTCGAACAACAACCTGCCAAGGGACAACGACAACGCTGGCAGGTTCGGCAACAATGTCGGCTCGCTGTACACATTCACCGGGCTCGGCACCAAGCGCGAGAAGAAGGTGCTCGCCCGCGCAGTCGCCGTGATCATACCACGCACGTGGAGCTTGTTTAAGTCCATAGAGTGCCTTATCAAGTTTGTAGACATGGTTTGGAAACTTGGGATCCTCAAAAACCGGAGGTTGCTTGTCATAAACCAACTCATTAAGGGGACCATTAAGAAATGCAATTTTAACATCCATTTATTGTAAGTTGAAGTTATGATAAGATGCATATGCAAGCAAGATATGAATGTATTCAAGATGAGTAATGGGGGCAAAAGTTTCACCGTAGTCGATACCATTGAGTTGGGAGAAGCCTTGGGCTACCAATCTTTCCTTGTTGCGAATGACCATCCCATTTGCATCTTTCTTGTTCTTGAAGATCCACTTTGTACCAATGACATTATGACACTCCTTGGGTATCTCCGCCAATGACCACACTTTGTTGCGCTCGAAGTTGTGAAGTTATTCATGCATGACATCAAGCCAATCCAGGTCTTCAAGCACAACATACACCTTTTGGGGCTCTACACAAGAAATGGAACTATTGTGGCAACAAAGTTAGTCACTTGGTTACGAGTAGTAATGCCCCTTTCAAGATCACCAAAAACATTTTCAAGGGTAAGTCCTTCTCGGACAAGCTTTGCGATCCTTCTTGCTTCACGACGAGCTTGAGCTTCCTCAATGGATTCTTGAAAATCTACTTGGTCATCACCACTATTTTGATCCATGTCTTGACCTTCAAAATGAGCTTGCTCCTCTTCATGAGCTTTCTCATCATTTTGAATATGTCCTTCTTCATGAGCTTGGCCTTGGTCAACATGGGGTGGTATGCACCCATAATTCCTTTGTTCTTGACCTTGATCATGAGCTATCTATTCAACCATGGTATATTGATGGATATGGGTTTGATGTATATCTTGAGTAGGTGAGGGTTCCACATGAGTAGGGCATTGTCCTTCTCCTTCCACCACAAGGGGTTCCTCAACGGGGCAAAAAAATCCCACACCCATTCTTCTTATGGCCTGGGGAGGAATTTCATCACCTACATCACCAAGATCAATTTTCCCCACTTGGGAGCCTTGATGCTCATCAAACTTCACATTAAAAGATACTATAACTTGCCCGGTGGACTTGTTATATACTCTAAGCGTGAGAGTTTGATGCATAGCCAACAAATATACCTTCAATAGCTCTAGACTCGAATTTAGATAACCGATTACCTTTCTTACAAATGTAGCACTTATACACAAACACTCGAAGGTAGTGGATACTTGGCTTATTGTCGGTGAGGATCTCATAGGGAGTAATGTTCAAGTTCTAGTGAACATAAACCCGGTTGGCAATATGACAAGCGGTTGAGATAGCTTCGACCCAAAAGTCATATCGAGACTTGAACTCCTCAATCATGGTTCTTGCCATATCCATAAGAGTCTGATTCTTCCTTTCCACCACACCATTTTGTTGAGGGGTATATGGAGCAAAATATTGATGCTTGATCCCCTCATCACCAAGAAACTTGTCTAAGGTGTAATTCTTGAACTCGGTACCATTGTCACTTGTAATGGCCAAGATCTTCTTGTTATGTTGACGTTGCACTTTATTGGCAAAGTTGATGTTGGTCTGTTGAGTCTCACTCTCTTTCTTGAAGAAATATACCCAAGTGTATCTTGAGTAGTCATACACAATAACCAAACAATACTTCTTTCCCCTAAGGCTATCAAAGGAAGGAGGACCAAAGAGGTCCATGTGAAGCACCTCTAAGATCCCATCGGAATAGATGGTTGTTGTGTGTGGGGGGGGGTGAGCTGTCTCATGGAGCTTCCCTTCAATACACGCCCTACACACACAATCTTTGACAAAACATACATTATCTTTTAGTCCAAGTATGTGACCTCCCGTGTGGACGCTTTGCAAAGACCGCATGTTGACATGGGCAAGAAGGCGATGCCAAAGCAATCCCACGTCACCTTTAGCCATTAGGAAAGTCGTGGTAGGTGTAACGCCCTAGAATCGGGTCTATGCAGATCTTAGCGTTTCCCGCCAAAACCCGCATAGAAGCGATTCAAAGACGCCCCCAGACACTTTCGTGTGGGTGGCATTTCATTACAAGTAGTACATCGCAGTAGTTTACAACAGAATCCACAAAGACTTCTATACAACAATGACTCAACGAGTCAAGAATACGAAGATACAATACAAGGATACAAATCATGAAGGGAGCCAAATAATATCCGAGTACGGACAAGATCCAAATTGGACTAAGAGTCCTAAAGAATAATCAAACGGTGTCCTTAACCCTGCCCATGCTAAGCCGGAAGGGTAACCCTGCTAACTTCGTCCATCACATACCTATCAAAGCCAAAGGGTGCCGGCAAAGGGTGATAGCTCAGTATTGATGTAGAGCTCGTTGGGAACCCCAAGAGGAAGGTATGATGAGCACAGCAGCAAGTTTCCCTCAGTTATGAAACCAAGGTTTAATCGAACCAGTAGGAGCAAGGAAACACCCCAAAGGTGTTGCTAGCTAAGACTTGGCAGGGCGCACTACCAGTGCTAGTAGCAACGTGAAGACCTGCATAACACAACCACAGAACTTTGTCCCCAACTTGCGATGAGGTTGTCAATCTCACCGTGTTTTGCGGAAAACAAATGATTAAACGTATCGAATGGAAAGAAGTAAAATTTTGCAGAAAGTAAACACAAAGCAGTAAACAGTTTGTAGATTGTACGTAAAGAAAAGGACCGGGATACATAGTTCACTAGAGGTGGCTCTCCTTCAGATAGATAACATGCTGGGTGAACAAATTACAGCGGGGCAAATGACAAACATCGAGAAAGCAATACATGCATATACTAATCATCTTGACTCCTTTGAGATTCGATTGGGCATTACAACATTATACATAGACCACCATCTAACTGCATCTATGACTAATAATCCACCTTCAGGTTATCATCCGAACCCCCTCCAGTATTAAGTTGCAAGCAATAGATTATTGCTTTACGAACTGCGCGTAAAGTAAACAATACGATTATTCTATGAACAAAGGATTGTTGTTTTCTCCCTAGTAGCAACAACACATCTAGTACCTTAGAGATTTCTGTCACTTCCCTAGATTACCAGAGGCATGAACCCACTATCGAGCATAAATACTAACTCTTGGAGTTGCTAGCATATACTTGGCCAAGATAGCTACTAACAACGGAAAGCATGCAAGATCACAAATAACAAACACATGATAGAATCAATAATCAATCTGAAATAGCATCTCAATATCCATCGGATACCCGCAAACACAACATGTATAATTACAAATAGATGATCTTGATCATGAACGGAGCTCACAAGCTCAAAGGAGGAGAACCAGCCATCTAGCTACTACATGGATCCATAGTCCAAGGATGAACTACTCACGCATCACACCGGAGGCTTGCATGATGATGAAGAAGGCCTCCAGGGTGAATTCCCCTCTCCGGCAGGGTGTCGGGATGAGCTTCAGATCCCTCCCGATCTAGGGATGGAGATGACGGTGGCTACATACTCTTTCGTGGATTTTTGATCGGGTACTTAGGGTTTTCGTCCTGAGGGCATCTTATAGGTGGAAGGAGAGGCCGAGGGGGTGCTAGGGTCGGCCAGACCACCCCCTGGCGCGGGCCAGGCCTTGCGGCACGGCCAGGTGGTGTGGCCGGCCCCTAGCCCTTCTCTGTCTCGTATTCTGGCATCTGATGACTTCCGGAAAAATAGGCACTTTGGCTTTTTTCCCATCCAATTCCGAGAATATTCATTTTCTGTCTTTCCTGGAACCAAAAACAGCAGAAAACAGGCAGCTGGCACTGTGGCTCTTGTTAATAGGTTAGTCCAAGAAATCATATGAAAAGTACTCCAAAGTGTGGACAAAACACAAGAAAGTGGATAAAACCAAGCATGGAACATCAAAAATTATAGATACATTTGCAATGTATCAACATCCCCAAGCTTAACTCCTGCTCGTCCTCGAGTAGGTAAGTGATAAAAAGAAAGAATAATTTTTGAGGTGACAATGCACCATCAAAGACTTGATCAAAGTATTTGTAAAACATTCAAAGCTAGGATCATAGTACTTCAATCATAACATGAAAGACAAAGTTCTAGCAATAAGACAAAGAAACTATGATGCAACACGAAAAAGCACAAACAAAAGATTCATGAATAACAATGCTTTGCAAGACGTTTGTTTGTTTCACATAAAGAAAATATAGCATAATAGTATTCAGCTTGTCCCTCATAGAGTAGCAAATATAAATGCATAGGACACCTTCAAAGTTCATAAGAGTGACTAGATACAAATAGTTTAAAACAAGCAATATCAAGTTATGCATCAATCAACTAGTCTTGGGACAATGCACATAGAACTAAGAATGGCCACTATGCTCTCAAAGTAGGTGCATAAAGGTAGAAGGTGGAGACTCAATGTAATGGTGGAAGAAAGGCCTTCATAGAAGGAAGTACGGATTCAAGTCTCATAAAGAGCTTCCAAAAATTATGGTACTTATAGCTTTTAGCTCTCATTTCCCCTATCATAAGCATCTTGAAGGTGATTAAGGTTAAAGTGACACAACTAAGAGGATATGCTTGACAAGTTATAAACCAAAATCTCATGCCCCTTACTTACGAAGACCGAACCTCATGCTACTCAACTTTAGTCACGAGTAAACTCTTGTCACTGTAAGTACATGTGTATCATAAAGAACCGCCAACGGGGTACCCCTTGCACATGATACAGGAGCTATCCCATAATCAAAATAACAAGGAAAGCAGACAATGAGCATCTCAGCGATCTTTTTATTTGTTATTTGCATAGGTTTTTATTGAGGATGCTTCATAGAGTGCTCATTATGGTAGTGTTGCAAGTTTCCACCATGATTAGGCATGGCTTAGGCTAGCGGCCAAGGCATTTCTCTAACACACATACAAACTCCATGATCTTACAAGTTCCACTTTTATTACACACCACCAGGATCCATAAGCAAAAGAACATGATATCAACGGTGTATAGAGTACAAGTGCAATGTTGAAAGCGTTCCCCATTATACATGGTTATGGTAATTTCAACTTATAAAGTGCAAGCATATACGCAAAAAAGAAGGACCCAATGGTTCAAGTTTATTAGATGCAAAAAAGTAAAGTGTGCCATCAAGTTCGTGAGAGCTTTAATCACTAGTTTTCTCATAACAAGTTTAATTTGGAAGGTAAACAAAAGCATGAATATACTTGGAATAGCATAAGCTAGTAGTTAGGTATGGTGGACTCTTTGGAATAACTTGGTTTAGGGAGTTGGATGCATGAGTGGAACTCATACTTGGTTGTGGAGGCTAGCAAAAGACTGGGAGCGACAAACTAAAGGAGCAATAATGGCCATAATCATGCAGAGCGACAAAAAATCATTGATCAAAGCATAAAGTGATACTACAAGTTGAAAACTAAAGGATCATAAAGGCTATGGTGACTTGAGATAGTCATAACATGGTGTGAGCATGCGCCAAGTCAACCCAAATAAAGCATCAAAGGAGAATACCAGTATACTATGCTTTAATATGCTAAAACACGCATGATTCATCCAAGGCACATTAAGAAATATCAATTGTTTATAAAAAGTCATGCTACAGCAAATAATACTAAGCATAAAGCCAAAATAATATCAAGCATGGCATGACAAAGCATAGGCCACAGTCAAAAACGAGCTCTTTTTACCACATAAGCATGAACTTTCCTACTCTTTTCCAAACCAAACCAAACTATTTGCAAACCAATGTATGAAATAGGGGGTCCAACCAATTTATTCAGAAAACTAAGAAAACCAAAGCAAACGAAAAACCAAAACAAAAACGAAAAAGAAGACGCTTCAAGAACAACACAACTATGCATGAAACAATAAAAATGAAGCGTTTGGAAGAAACCTGGGATTTTTATTGATGAAGAAGGGGATGTCTTGGGCATCCCCAAGATTTGACTCTTGTACTTCTTGGGTATTTCTTGCGGTGACACGCGTGGCATCTCCAAGCTTGAGCTTTAGTCCATCCTTCGTCTCATTACTCATTCCTTCCATACACCTGAAATTTTTCCTTCATACAAAACTTCACACAATCTTTATTAGCAACATTAGTGCACTCAAGATAAATAAGTCTTAAGGTTCAGTTCTAACACCAAATAAACCTCCATTAGAACACTAGATACTGAAGCACTTCCCTCAAAGCTCAATTCCTCAAAAGAACTAAAAAAGGAACCAACAAGAAGCAAATGCAGAAAATGGCAGAAATCTGTCAAAACAGACCAGCAGGTAAAGACGAATTTTTTCGAAGACCTTATGTTGCTCAAATCAAAAAGTTTTGAACTAACGAAAGTTAGATAACAACCTGGGGCATAATCAGAAAAATGCACGCCTCAAAAAGACGTTCAGAGATTTCACACTAATTTTGACGGTGAAGCACAGAAATCTGTTCCGGGACAGCAACTTTCCCAATCATTACTTCTCTCTCATTAGAGGTTACTCTTGGCACAAAAAGCAAATAAAAATGATAAGGAGAGGTTATTACAGAGGTAATAACTTCCAAGATTCATATAAAAATTTGGGGTTATCTCCCAATAAGTACTTTTATTTAACGCCTTTAAGTTAGGCATAAGAAGCAAGAAAGAGAATCAAGTGTTCTCAAATGAAGATGCATTAAGACCAAATTTTGTTTTCATAGGAGAACCAAAAGAAATCTTCTCTCTCTTCTTAGGGAAGTGTTCTATACCTTTCTCGAGTTGGAGTTGATATTTAATGGTGCCTTCTTTCATATCAATAATGGCACCAACAGTTCTAAGAAAAGGTCTTCCCAAAGTAATAGGACAAGAAGCATTGCATTCAACATCCAAAACATAGAAATCAACAGGGACATAGGCATTGTTAACCATAATAAGAACATCATTAAGACTCCCCATGAGTTTATTTTTAGCATTATCATCAAGTGGGACATTCAAATAACAATCTTCAAGTGCAGGCAAATCAAGCATATCATAAATCCTTCTAGGCATAATAGAAACACTACTATCAAGATCACATAAAGCTTTGAAATCAAAGTCATTCACTTTCATATTAATGATGAGTTCCCAACCATCTTCTTGTTTTATAGGAATAGAAGCTTTATGTTCGTCTTTTCTTCTTTAATCTTTATGAGAGCATCAGTAATGTGTTTTGTAAAAGCCATGTTCATAGCATTAGCATTAGGACTTTTAGCAAGCTTTTGTAGGAACTTAATAACTTCAGAGATGTTGCAACCATCAAGGTCAAAATCAAAATCATCATCTAAAGTAGTAGAGATATTACTAGCCTCAACACTAGTGGCGGTGATAGTAGAAACACTAATGTTTCTAGCAATTTCATCTTCTCTCTCCCACTTAGCATGTAATTCAGCTAATAGTCTAACATTTTCATCAATTCTTACTTGTATGGCATTAGTATCTGCAAAAGGATTCTCATTAGTTTCAGGTTTAGCAGCCATTTTATTCAAAGAAGATTGAGCTTCAGCCAAAGATGCTATATTTTTTTCAGCATTAGAGAGTTTTTCCTCAATAGTTTTATTGAAAGCAGTTTGTTTACTAATAAAGTCTTTAAGCATAACTTCAAGTTTAGAGGGAGCACTCCTATTATTTTTGTAAGAATGTTCATAAGCATTACCATTGTTGGGAGGATATGGCTTATAATTGTTGTTACCAAAATTACTCCTATAAGCATTATTGCCAGAATTATTATTTCTTATGTAGTTCACATCAACTTGCTCTTCTTGAGCAACCAAAGAGGCTAAAGGAACATTATTTGGATCAATATGGGCTTTCCCATTCACAAGCATAGACATAATAATATCAATCTTATCACTCAAGGAGGAGGTTTCCTCAACAGAATTTGCCTTCCTACCTTGTGGAGCTCTCTCAGTATGCCATTCAGAATAATTAACCATCATATTGTCCAGAAGTTTTGTTGCAGCACCCAAAGTGATGGTCATAAAGGTACCTCCAGCAGCAGAATCTAATAGGTTCCTTAAATAATAGTTCAATCCTGCATAAAAAGTTTGGATGATCATCCAAGCAGTCAGTCCATGAGTGGGACAATTCTTTACCAAATATTTCATTCTTTCCCAAGCTTGAGCAACATGTTCATTATCAGATTGTTTAAACTTCATTATTTCACTTCTCATAGATATAATCTTAGCAGGAGGATAGTATTTTCCAATAAAAGCATCTTTGCATTTAGTCCAAGAATCAATACTATTCCTAGTTAAGGAATTCAACCATTCTTTAGCTTTTCCTCTCAAAGAGAAAGGAAACAATTTCAGCTTAATAATATCACCATCTACATCCCTATGATTTTGCATCTCGCAAAGTTCAACAAAGTTATTTAGATGGGCAACAGCATCTTCATTACCAATACCACAAAATTGTTCTCTCATAACAAGATTGAGTAAAGCAGGTTTTATCTCAAAGAAAGTATCTTCAGGCACAGGTGGAGCAATAGGTGTGATCATAAAATCATTGTTGTTGGTGCTAGTGAAGTCACACAACTTAGTGTTTTCAAGAGTAGTCATTTTTGTGTGTTTTTTATAAAGAAAGCAAACCAGTAAACTATTTTTTTGTGTTTTTGATAAAGAAACAAGCAAACAAAGCAAAAAGAAACTAAGCAAAACAAAAATAACAAAGTAAAGAGATTGGTTATGAGGGACTCCCCTTGTGAAGATGTCCTTGACTCCCCAACAACGGCACCAGAAAAATGCTTGATGGCCCAGTATTGATGTAGAGCTCGTTGGGAACCCTAAGAGGAAGGTATGATGAGCACAGCAGCAAGTTTCCCTCAGTTATGAAACCAAGGTTTAATCGAACCAGTAGGAGCAAGGAAACACCCCAAAGGTGTTGCTAGCTGAGCCTTGGCAGGGCGCACTACCGGTGCTAGTAGCAACGTGGAGACCTGCACAACACAACCACATAACTTTGTCCCCAACTTGCGATGAGGTTGTCTATCTCACCGTGTTTTGTGGAAAACAAAGGATTCAATGTATCGAATGGAAAGAAGTAAAAGTTTGTAGAAAGTAAACACAAAGCAGTAAACAGTTTGTAGATTGTACGTAAAGAAAAGGACTGGGATACATAGTTCAGTAGAGGTGGCTCTCCTTAAGATAGATAACATGTTGGGTGAACAAATTACAGCGGGGCAAATGACAAACATCGAGAAAGCAATACATGCATATACTAATCATCTTGAATCCTTTGAGATTTGATTGGGCATTACAACATTATACATAGACCACCATCTAACTGCATCTATGACTAATAATCCACCTTCAGGTTATCATCCGAACCCCCTCCAGTATTAAGTTGCAAGCAATAGATTATTGCTTTACGAACTGCGTGTAAAGTAAACAATACGATTGTTCTATGAACAAAGGATTGTTGTTTTCTCCCTAGTAGCAACATCACATCTAGTACCTTAGAGATTTCTGTCACTTCCCTAGATTACCAGAGGCATGAACCCACTATCGAGCATAAATACTAACTCTTGGAGTTGCTAGCATCTACTTGGCCAAGATAGCTACTAACAACGGAAAGCATGCAAGATCACAAATAACAAACACATGATAGAATCAATAATCAATCTGAAATAGCATCTCAATATCCATCGGATCCCCGCAAACACAACATGTATAATTACAAATAGATGATCTTGATCATGAATGGAGCTCACAAGATCTAGATATGAAAGCACAAAGGAGGAGAACCATCCATCTAGCTACTACATGGATTCGTAGTCCAAGGATGAACTACCCACGCATCACACTGGAGGCTTGCATGATGATGAAGAAGGCCTCCAGGGTGAATTCCCCTCTCCGGCAAGGTGCCAGGAAGAGCTTCAGATCCCTCCCGATCTAGGGATGGTGATGATGGCGGCTACAGACTCTTTCGTGGAGTTTTGATTGGGTACTTAGGGTTTTCGTCCTGAGGGCATCTTATAGGCGGAAGGAGAGGCCGAGGGGGTGCTGGGGTCGGCCAGACCACCTCCTGGCGCGGGCCAGGCCTGGCCGTGCGGCCAGGTGGTGTGGCCGGCCCCCAGCCCTTCTCCGTCTCGTATTCTGGCATCTGATGACTTCCGGAAAAATAGCCACTTTGGCTTTTGTCCTGTCCAATTCTGAGAATATTTATTTTCTGACTTTCCTGGAACCAAAAGCAGCAAAAAACAGGCAGCTGGCAGTGTGGCTCTTGTTAATAGGTTAGTCCAAGAAATCATATGAAAAGTACTCCAAAGTGTGGACAAAACACAAGAAAGTGGATAAAACCAAGCATGGAACATCAAAAATTATAGATAAATTTGCAATGTATCAAAGGGGCACAAGAAAATAGAAAGAGAGTGGTCAGTACTAAGGCCAGTACACGGCGAGGCTAGAATTCGGCGGTCCTCGTCTACATAGGTATGGTGGGCTCAGCAGCAGCAAAGCATGCACTATCTAACTTATAGAGACACGCTACAACTTCGACTATTAGAGAGAGATAAGAGAGCGTTATACGGTAATCATAATATATCACCAAACATAACCCATCCGAAGATTTCCCCCTCGAAGACCAGACGAGGAAGTCCCCTTGCAGAACACACGTGGTGGCAATTTTAGTTAAGCAAGTGTTTAGTTGATAAGGCTATTTACTAATCATATTATTAGGGGCAAAACATTAGTGGCGTTGTCTATGATCATGACACTGTTCTCCCGAGGCATCCATAACCGTGGACACACGGCTTCTCGAAAAGATTTACCTACAGGGGTGCACTACTATACCCAAACACATGCTCAACCCTTTAGGCAACATATCGTGCCGTCCAAGTCTCACAACAAGAACCGCCCCATAACTATGCACGTATCCAGAGGTATCACCTACTGTGGGGAACCAACCAAGAGGCACGGCAATTCTCGAGGATGGCACAACGTTTGAGTCTACAACCGGTCGATGACCGGAAAATAACTTGTAGAACTCCATCCCACCTCCGGCACGGTATCCTGATTTTATGCAATGCAAGCCATGGAAGTCCACCAAAATCATATCACAATTCAACCCATGTTCGAGGATATATTATGTATAGGCACCAAATGGAAAACCAATTTTGTGACCCACTAGATAAATGAATAGCGCCGGTAGTTGAGGGGGATCCCAGGGGGCCCCACGTTTGGTTAGCGCATTCAACTCAGAACTAGTATCGTAGAACGAACGGGTCCTAGGCCGGCTCAAGCAGTTTGCAAAGGTGGTCCCTGCTAGGGCCTTATCATTAGATGAAACCATAAGCAGCATCACCAATTTAATTTATCATGTTATCAACCATAACCATATGTCACGGTTCACCTGTATGAGAGCGGGCAACAGACCTAAGTGTGCGCTACGACTCGCAAGGACAAAGCTAACTACTCAAACAAAGGTAATAGGATAACCAAGGCAATATAGTAGAGGAGGTAAAATAAGAAAACGGTACTAAAGCATCGACAATAAGGATAGCAATAGATCAAAGAAAGGAAGTAAAGACTAAATACAAAATAGGTAGAAGAGGGGAGAATGCTCGCCTGCGAAACATCGAAGAGATACAACCGGAGAACTTGTCGTGTCTCACATCCACTCAACGTCCTATCCGAGAAGAAGCAAAACACTAGAAAAACACCGGATGAAATATTTAATACTACGGTGGAAGATCCGGCATGTTTATGATATGATGCATGAGATGGCAATATGCAGTCTAACTTAGCAATATTAAGCGGAACCGGGATCCCGACAATTATTTAGAGCCTCAGTTTATTATCTAACCACCAAATTAAATGTTGATTAACGGTAACACATGGCTGGGGTGATCTACATAAAAGTTAAATGAAGCGGTAAGCATTTTCCAAATTACTCCATATGTTACTTAATAGGTGTTATGCAAACTATAACCCACCCACATGATACATGATGCTAACAAATATGAGGATGACATATTAATGGTCTATGCATTTTTCTGATCTACTTTCATATAAAGCATATTTCATTTTAAGTTAAAGAGCAAAAGATATAAAATAAACATATTTGCAAAAGAGAAATAAAAGAACAGACCAGCAGAGATGGGACTTGGGCTGCGACTGTATTGCTAGTCAGAACTGCCTCGGGTGATGAATAAGCCATGTACATGCACCACAGCTAAAAGAAATCAGAGACAAAAGAATGAAGCGTGGAATTGGAGATTTGAAAACAGGATCAGAGTAGTGAGGGCGCATGGCTGCAGCAACTAAGTTGTTTTTCAGTTAATGACCAAGGTGAGAGCAAAGTTATACTGAACCAACAACCTGGAAATTGCAAAGATGAAACAACACAAAAGGAGGTGAGATTAAATTGTGTTAGGAGATACACAAACTGGGGATCACTCAAACAGTCAGTCTGGAGAAAACAGACCAACTTTGTTTGCTGTATGAATGATAACATGGTACAGACGCCGGTGTCCGGCCAGTACACCTCATTCATGGTCTTATAGAGATCAGGATGCAACAAAGTTTAAGTAGACAAAACAGATACGTAGCTAGCGAAGCTGACAGCAACACAGCTGAATCGATCGGTCCTCACCAGTGCAAAACGAGCTAGCTGAGTTGATATTCGCTGGATGATTACGAGAGATCGAGTAGGATTTTGAACATGCCGTAATAGACAAAGTTGTAGAGGAGACCGAGGCCTACAACATTGGTCACTAGGGCTCTTCAAGATTCGGATGGGAACAGGTAGCTTGGAGGCGTTTTGCTAGCCTAGAGATCAAACAGAACGGACGACGCAGCGACAATTTCTGCCGGCAGCGACGTAGATGCTGGCGTTGCTCCGGTGAGGGATTTAGACCGTGGAGTAGATGAAACGTTGCAAAACGACGAGGCGGAGCTGTGAGACGTGGTGGCCCCGGTTGGTGAAGTCGGGAGCGGTGGCGGCGACCAGAGATGCGACGCGGGTAGGGTGTTTGTGAGAAGGCACATACCATGCTAGAGGGAGAACGGAAGAAAAGGGGCGAACCTAGAAGGAAGGGGGGCTCGCCGGGATGGTTCAGAAGACGTCGGCGAAGATCGAGGGTGACGGAGAAGAAGTAGGAGCGCGGGAATCGTCACCGACGTGCGCCGGCCAGAGAGGAAGCTGGTAGATGATTCCGGGCCCGCCTGAATGTTTCAATAGGCCAGGGAGATGAGGATGTCTATGTGCAGCTCCTTTCCTTGACTGCGGTGGCTTCTCCGTGGACAGAATCATCGGCACGACGAGTGTCCTGGGGTGACGGCCATGGCATGGCGAGGGGATGATCCGATCTGACTTGGAGAGGGGAAGAAGCTCGCACCCGCGAGATAGCTAGCTTCAGGTTGGGTGCAGACCAAGGGTTAGACATGGATGGGTTCGGGAAATGGGGTGACTCGATTGGGAGAAGAATAAAAGATGGGTTCGGTTGTGTTAGCAGACTAGGTTCAGAGTATAGGGACAGGGTAGCTAGTTGGTTTAGGCTGATCAAATCAGTGTAACTCGGCCAGACTAGCAAGTATAGGTATAGATTGCTGGCTTAAAAGATTTAGAAGAAGCGACGGATGTAGGAAAAGAAACAAAACCGTGCTGGAATCAGGCTCGATTAGAAGACACAGAAAAAGAAGGGATAGACACAAGAATTAGAGAGATAAATAGCAATATCCACATACAAATATTGAGAACGAAATACAATTGAATAAGAACCAAAAGCAATGTCGTATTATAATGCAATAATTTGAAGATATGATACATGCAAGGTGACATGATGAACACGAGGATGCGTTATGATGTCATGATGATGCACAAAATAAAACAAACAGACAAATCTAATTGGGGATATTTTCCCAGGCATTGCAGTAGGTGTGGGGTTCTTATCGAAATTTACCACATACAAACTGTTATTGGCATGCCCAACAAAGGCTATAGAGAGAGTCTTGCTTCACGTGAGAACCACAACCTTAGGGGTAAAATAGGCTACAAAGCCCATAAGCGTGAGTTGATAAACAGAAAGTAAATTGTATGAAAGGGTTTCATAATGTCCACAATGGATATATCCGGTGTGACCACTAACTTAACAAAACCCAATACCTTAGAGGTTGATCCATCTCCATAAGTGACACACATGTTGGAAGCATTAGGTCTCGTCTCATCAAGCATATCCTTTCTTCCGATCATATGACTCGTGGCTCCACTATCAACCACCCATTTTCTTTCACCATAAGCATAGTCCTACACTAAATCAATGCTTGTTTTTAGGTACCTATTATTGAATGGGTCCCATTTTGTTAGTCACAAGTATCTTAGGAACCCAAAAGGCCCAATGGTAATCATCACCATAAGAGGTGCCTACATATTTAGCATAAACATGGCCATCATAATATTTTATAAGAACATAGGATGGGTTATATTTTCCTGCAAAATCATTATGAGAGGGTTCATCACCACTCTTAATGACACTTGGTTCCTTCTCTTTTGCCTTATCCCCCTCCTGCACAAAGGTAATCATTTTGGAAGGAGGAGTGGGCAAGTTCTTCTTCTTCTTGCCTTTGCTCTTCTTCTTTGACTTGGTTGCAAATCCAAGTCCTTCCTTAAACACATTGTCCCTTTGATTACTCAAAAGGTCATTTAGGTTTTTCTCACCTTGAATGCATAACACAAGGCCTTTCTCAATTGTGTCCTTCAACCTCTTGTTCTCCTTGAGAAGATCTCCATGCCCACAACAAGGGTTAGTAGAACATGAAGCAATACTAGTTGACAAGGTTGAAACATGTTTTGTCACTTGAGTTTGAAGTTGTTCATGTGACTTTTAAAGATGGGATAATTTTCTCAATAAGGCCTCATGTTCCTTCTTGAGTTTCTCAAAGCCTTCATTTATTCTATCATGACCAACCCCAAACTCGAGCTTTTCATTTTTAAGAACTTTAGTTAATGCAAGAGCATGGTCATGTTCTTTAACAAGTTGAGAGAAATTCAAGTTAAGGATTCTCCATGGGCAATATAGGTCTCTTCAAGAGTAACCCTTTTACTTTGCTCTTGCTCAAGATCATCGGTCAAGGCGGCAATCTCCATGGCGACCTCACGAGCATGATTGAACATCTCCGAGATGGAATAATCCCTCTCGTCAATGATATAGCAAGCTTCATATAGTTGGCTCATTAGAGCCTCAACTCATATCTTGTCTTCACCTTCCAAGTTATTCAAGCAACTAGTGGGTTCCACTATTTCCTTCTTAATCTTGAGACTCGTATCATCATCATATGAAGATGCATCAATATAAGGAGGAATAGTGGATGGAGGATTTACCACGAAGGCTTTAGCCATGAGACATGTAGGGTTGGTGATGCACTTGTTCTCATTGGGAGCATCGAAGAGGGATGTCGGTGAGGAGATTGTAGTAGTAGTAGCAGAAGTAGTAGCAATTATGGCAATGGCGGCCGCGCCCACAATATCTCCATCATCTTCATCATCACTCTCATTCTCATTATTCTCCTTGTATTCTTCATAAGCCACCAAAACATATTTTTGTGGCTCCTTCTTTTTGAGGTAGTTCTTGTTGCCAAAGTTATTGTTTTGGAATTTCTTGACGAAGTTCTTGTTTGGAGTGGGCTTCAACTTGGACTTCAAAATAAGCCTTCCTCCATGGTCTTCTCTCTTCTTATATGGGCACTCGGCGATAAAGTGGTTGGTTTCTACACAACTGTAACATGATATAAACTTGGGTCTTGAGCTACTTGTGGTGATATTTAATTTATTACCCTTTACTTGATTCTTCCAAAACCTTCTTGAGACTAAAGCCAATTGCTCATATAATGCACACTTGATGTCTTCGTCATCACATTCTATCATTCCCAAAGAATCAACTTCTTCTTCATAAACATGAGACTTGGCCTTCAAAGAAAGATTTGGAGAATCCATTCTCCGAGCACGAGCAAGAGCATCATCGGCTGTCTTTTTCATGATTCCAAGAACCACAAACTCACTTAGCACTTCATTAGAGGGCATGGCATGCAAGTCCACCCTTGAGAGGATATTGATGGCCATTTCTCTTTGTAAAGGCAAGATGTATTGCATGAACTTCTGCTTGGTCCACTTATCAGCCACATCCCTACTTCCATGGTCAATCATCCTAATCGAAAGGGCCGTGACCCTTTGATAGAGATCCTCGGGAGTCTCATCTTCCTTTCCTACGAAGGCATCTACTTCATAATGAATTTCTTCAAACTTGGTTCTTTGGATGCTTTCATTGACAAATATACTCTTCGAAGGGCATTCCAAGCTTCCTTGGCGGTGTTATGAGAACGAATGAGGGTCATTTTCTCATGAGTCAAAGCATATTGAAGGATGGCCATGGCTGTGGCATTGAGTTGATTGTTGATTTCTTTGGTGGGCGTCATGTTGTAGGGGTTGAACGAATTGAAGGCAAACTCCACAACCTTCCAAAGATAAACACTAGAACTTTTCAAGTGAGAGCGCATTAGTATTGCCAATTTGTGAAATTCGATTCATCAAGATTAGGTGGTGGACCACAATGGTTTATATGAGGTGTTGGGAGGGGAGCATTTTGATAACTAGGTGGAGGAGGCATTTTTCCAATAGGATTCCCTTTTTCCTTGTCATCCTCACTATGGGTAGATTCCTTAGGGAAATCTTATACCAGTTTGGTACCCAATGATGGTTAATCATTAGGGTTGACAATGACGACCTCCTTTTTGCTAAGGTATAATTCTAACATGGCTTTCATCTCTTGTCGAACAGTATCAATGGATTCATTAAATTCTTTCCTAGAGATGGGAGTCTCCCCGGAAGAATTCTAACCATCCTTACTAGGGTCGCCCATACTTCTCTTAGGTGGTTAAGCCAAAGTAAGAGCCAAGGATCTGATACCAATTAAATGATCAATATAAGCGACTAGAGGGGGTGAATAGGCGCTACTCGATTTTTAACTTGTTTTCAAAACTAAGGCTTGACACAAGTAATATAAGTTCTCTAGATATGCAACTAGGTGAGAGAACCTATATGGCAAGTAAGCATGCAACAACAATAATAAGGAGTGAAGGATAGAAATCACCGAGAGAGGACACGTAGATGTTTCCTTGAAGTTCCTTCCTTTTGAGGGGAAGTACGTCTCTGTTAGAGGGGTGGGCGGTACTAAGACCACCAGCACCACAGAATGCCTCACCCTATTATATCGCGCACCCGCCACAAGGCAAGCACACGATCTACTATATGGTGGCACTAAAGGCGGCGACCAAAACCTTTACAACACCTTGGGGCACTTCTCCACAACTGAATTGGAGGCTCCCAACTCGACCACAAGCTCTTACACACAAGGATGAGCTTGGGGGCAACTTCTTCTTCCGGCTAGGTTTCTCAACCCAAGAGTAACAAGTAACTCAATGGAAAGTGGGGGATTACAAATCCCTTCAGTGGAAGTGTATATCTAGGCCTCCTCCCTTGATTCCCCAAAGGGCATCAAGTTCTATTGGCTAGGGAAGGAGATCTAGGTGATTTGGAGCTCAGCAACAATGGTGAAGAGAGAGTGGAAGTCATCAACCTGGATAGAGGTAGAAGACAAGTATATATAGGTGCTCCCAAGAAGTAGCCGTTGGAGTCCACTTAGACCGGAGTCTCTGGCGAGTCTCCGGCTTCCTGGGAGAGCCTCTATTAATCCAGGCTGAGGAGTGAATCGGAGACGAGCATAGAGTATCTAGGGTGTGGACCCCGGAGTGTCCGCGGTAGTCTCCGGCTTGCTCGGGAAAGCTTCTGTTAAACCAGGTCGGAGACGCTCTCTAGAGTCTCCTTGGTGCGCACACCGGAGTCTCCGGGGTTGAACCCCGGAGTCTTTGGTCTCAGGAGACCAGTAGCACTTCTTTGGGAGGATTCCACTACTACAACAATAGGGAGGCTGTGAAAAGAACAGGAAACCCACACACCTTCCATCGAGTAACTCCCCTTGATAGTTCGGGATCCCTAATAAACTAGCAAACAAAACTAAGGGGCCTTACGACTACACTTCAATGATCTTTTCATCTCTTTAAGGGAACAAATACCGTCTTGATCTTTTCACCATGTTAAGTAACATCTACTTAGCACACGGTTATAAAATCTTGGTGTTGAAAACAATCATCAAAACACAATTAGAGAGAGAAATGCCCTTTCACCATCGCTAATAGAAGCCTCATACAGTTAGGAATTAACACCATCTCTAGTACTACTTCCTCCTTAGCTGGTCATTAAAACAGAACACCTATAAAGGAAACATGAGACGTAGGTATATAGTGGCTGTCTCCCTAGAAAGTTGAACCATAGCCGTTCAAAAATATTAACCACCTCAAGGTGATACATGGTCTTAGTGAATCATTTTCCCTTCCCTAGTCCCCGCTTCAACCAAATCCACTCACCTACTAGTGCTACGAAACCCTCTCCAGCGACGACGAAATCCCCTCCCCTTCCTAGCAATAACCAAATCCCCTCCCTTCCCTGGCGCCAACCAAATCCCCTCCCCTCCCTAGCAATGACGGCTGCATCTAGGTCACCAATGTAAGTTCTCCTCGACCTACTGTCCTTCACCACGTCACCTCCTCGTCTAGGTTCACCGTATCAGTGCTATATGTAGGTCATCGGTGATGGATCTTGGTCGCCGTCTCACCACCTTATGATGAAGATGTGGAACTTAGAATGTTTATGGGATGATTTGCATCTACCTAGTGTCTTTGTATAACCACTATGCTTTATTATAGATTCATCTCACTGATTTTGGCCAAGGATTAAAGTGTGGCACTATCTATGTCCATGGGATAATGTGCATATATAAAATGTTCTGTACAAACACATCTGTTGTGCATGCTTTTTGCTATATGTTCGATTAACTCATTGACTTATGTGTGCTTTGTTAGTATGAGGCCCAAATTGATGTTTTTCATAGCTATGTGTTTTTATAGCTTTTAAATTTGATTCTTGCAGTTCACTACTAATAATTTGATTCTTGTAGTTAATTAGGAAGTCTCCAAATGGCTGCACTGTTAAGGGCAGATCTAGAAAGAGGTGCATGTAGGAATTATGAATACTACAAAATGGAAGGGCTGATACTAAAGGAGCCTACTATAAATCATAGCATCGAATCGCAGATTTTAAAATTGTTGCTACTGACTCTAAGATAATAGTTAAACCTACTGTACACCATCAAAACAAAACATTCTAATTACTGCAATGTCTATTTAGGTTTCGAAAACCAACGTTGGCTTAATTGATGTCACATCGGATGATGATGATGATGATTATGATGTGAAGCAACATGTAGTCAAGAGTCATAAGAAAGCGAGGTTCAGAGCATCTGATGTTGTTGTTAGAGTAAAAAAGCTAAGAAAACTAGGATTACAACTCAGGTGTTTAACTTATAATACTTTCGATGTATACAATCTATTCCTTTTGAGAGCTTAGTTCCATATATCATTTAGACATTCATCATTTTTGCCTAAAAGGATATGGCATCATGTCTAGTATGCAAGAGCAATTGCGATTCCAGGTTGTCATCAGGCATGAACTTTTGTATCTACCTGTCAGAGTCATAGGGGTTCTAGAACCCAGTGGTAGCAAACAATTTTCTTTCAAACTACACTATAAGTCTGTAACCTTTTTTTTAATGTATGATTCTTTTGTTTTTTGGTGCACAGACTGTGCCATGCAATTCAAGGTTCATGTTCAATTTATCCACAGATGAATGTGAGTGAGTGCAATTCAAGGCACTTGGGCACACCTACAAGATTGACCTCGAGAAAAGAAATAACAAGACTATCATGGAAGGTGAAGGATGGAAGCAAATCATCACACATAACGATCTTACTAGGGAAGAAAGGTCATGTTTTCTTTGACGGGACCCATGTCGAAGATAATTGTTCTCTATTTTTGTGTTCTTGATGGCTAGGAAGACGTATATGAATCTACCGTTGTCTCCCAAAGATGTTGCCTTAGCGATGATGAGGTGGAACACCTCCTAGCTACCCTACGGCCATTCAACACCTTCACCAAGGTTCTATTCGTGACCCGTTTGACAAGGAAAAATCGTGTCCAACATAAGATGGTATGACAACTTTATTTGGATCTATATATAACTTGTGCTGATGGTCATCTGCCATATTTAATTCTTTCTTTTTTATCCATGGCTTGACATTATAGGAATTAGCTATGAAAGTGGTTTCCTCCATAGACATCCCTGATGATGGTGTGGCTGGAGTATAACTAGAAGATTTTGACATCACCCCAGTTGCATACAAGACGGACCAAGATGGTCGTGTAGTCTTCAGCGTTTAGGGGTGGAAGAATTTCCACCAGAGTGAAGATGATTTAGGTTGGACAAGCTGTGCTAATCACTAGCAGGAATACCACAGAAAAGATGTTGGACGTGAAGTTTGTGTTTGATACCATCTAGAGTAGTTGTGGTCGGGAATAAGTGTAACTAGTATGATGTAGTCTGGAACAGTTACTTCGCCGTTTGAAACTTGATGTGAACCTATTGTTCTATATGCACTCTATTTTTGCTACTTTTCAATTTCTATCAAACGGACTTACAGTACAACTAAGGATGCAAATGGGTAACCTATAGGGTACCCTCTTTTTAGTATAAAAAATGATTTACACCTTCATAAAGCATCACTTTTTTGAGAAAAATAATTCATTTGTTTGAACTAGACTAAAATACAGGGTACCATAAAGGTTCCAAACTTGCATATCTAAGTACGACAAAAACTGTGAGAAACAAACGTGTGAGTCTTTGATATCTGTGAGATTTTCTACCAAACGGACTTGCATATCTAAGGAATAAATTTCACACTCTAGCAAGCATCTATAACCACCTTCATTTGCCTTTTTGTTTTGAATAATTCTCAAATTTTAGGCTTACCAACATCCAGAGTTCCTAATATATCCGGAATTCCTAATATTCACTCAACAAGACTTCCTCCAAGGACTACATGAAAAAAGTTTAAATTGATGGAAAATTCATATTTAAGTAAGCAAATGATCTCGCATCGTTTTTAAACATTTGAAATAGTCAATTTCAAACCAGTTGCACCTTATTGCTCTACAACAAGCGCATGCAAACTATGAGTCGTCATGACTTTCAGGGTAAGATCCAAAGTTTATACTACACCATATATTTTCTTCAATGTATGAACCTCATTTAGTCTTAGGACTCAATTTCACACTAGCAAGCATGTGTAAACACCTTCCTTTGCCTTTAAATTATAAATAATTCTCAAAATTTATGATAAAAAAAATTCTGAGTTCTGAATATATTCGGAGTTCTAAATATTCTCTTAACAGGACTTCCTTGAAAGAATACATGAAAAAAGATTATATTGGTGGAAAATTCATATTTAAGTAACCAAATGATCTCACTTTTTGATTTAACATTTGAATTAGTCAATTTTGAAACACTTGCACCTTATTGCTCCGCACCAAGCACATGAACACTAGGAGTCATCATGCCTTCCAGGGTAAGATCCAAGGTTTGTACTACTCCAAATATTTTCTTCAATGAATGAACCTCATTTAGTCTTAGGACTCAATTTTACACTATAAAGCATGTATAGACACCTTCTTTGCCTTTTGGTTCTGAACAATTTTCAAATTTTAGGATAAGCAAACTCCGGAGTTCTGAATATATCTGGAGTTTTGAATATTAGTTTTTTTAATTTTTATCCGTCTTAGAGAAGTACTTGGCGGAAAAATATGAAATATTCGGACAACGGATGTTCTTAGAGGCGTTTTCTATTTGCAGTTGTATGAGGCTAGTACTTGGCGGAAAAGATATGAAAATATTTGGACAAATATTTCAGATACGTACCACATTTTTCTTCCCCGCCCGCTCAGACCCCCACTCTCCACTGCTACCGTCCTCCACCACCACCGCCTCCGGTCCCCTGCGCTCCACCAGTGCCGCCTCCGATCTCCTACGGTGCGGACGCTCTCCATCGCCTCTGAGGTCCCTTCACCATCTAGGTAGGTATGCGTAAAAACCAAACCCCAAAACCCTAATGTAGAGCTTTAATTTAGGAATTTTTGGCATGGAATTTGCCATTTTGCTTCTCGAATTTAGGGTTCAGGGTTTCGAGATGCAAAGACCTGACATCACCATTAGGAGAGTCTCCCCTAGCTGACCTCTATCTATCCCAGCTCTTTTCCCCTTGTATAAATCTCAAAATCTGTAATTCTTTATTAATTCCTCATTGTTCGTTGCCCTTCTAGCAATAGAGGTTTAATTGTCACTTCATTAGTCTGTATCTATTTAAATTGTCACTTCATGTATCTATTTAACGGATTGGAACTTGTCGTGATGATGCAATAATACTCACTAGCGATGACAGTTTTCGTATTAGCTTTGCTAATTTTGAATTCCAGTCATCAGACGAAGAGCCCATTGAGAGGCTTGAGTTTAGAGGTATCAAAGAACATCAAATTTACAATCATCTATTTTATATGTGTTTAAACAGTAGACATGAATATTCCATCGTATTGAAATTTTTATGTGTTGTTGCATCAAGGCCTCAATACAAGGGGGACACTGATTT
The DNA here is from genome assembly GCA_910589775.1 of Avena eriantha. Classification (NCBI taxonomy): domain Eukaryota; kingdom Viridiplantae; phylum Streptophyta; class Magnoliopsida; order Poales; family Poaceae; genus Avena; species Avena eriantha. Next base: position 399,691,274 of record OU342745.1, read on the forward strand.
TGATAAGAAGAGCCTTTTTGGGAATGACATGTATCTGAAATAAGTTCATGTAGAGTTCCTCTTAGACTGGTGTGAACCCAAATTTCCACCAAAAATTAAGTACTACAACACTTATCTAGACAGGATTATTAGGCAATGCTTGTGGAGAGATAAGGATGAGCCTAAACAATCTCTTATGGCTTGGGATCTGGTATGTAAACCAAAAGAGAAAGAAGGACTAGGCATTATCAACTTCAGCAAGAAAAATGATTCTCTACTGATTAAGCAATTGGATAAATTCTATAATAAGGCTGAGGTACCTTGGGTTCAGTTGATTTGGAGTTCATATTATACATCAAGCGTACCACATGCTGATAGATTGTGTGGATCATTCTGGTGGAGGGACATAGTCAAACCGGTCGATGGCTTCAGAGAGGTTTCTACCATCACACCTAGGATGGGGGACACTTTTCTGTTTTGGACAGACAAATGGCACATCTTGGATTCTAGCCAGCCACTCAGTCTGAGATTTTCGAGACTGTTTTCCTATGTGTTTGACAATACAATGACTGCAGCTGAGGTATATGCTACTCAGGACAGTGAAAGTTTGTTCTATAGGTCATTGTCCAACCAAGCCTATGATGAATTCTGTACACTTCAAGCGGCTTTGCAGAATAATCCTCTCTCAGATGGGAAGGACAACTGGCAATACCAATGGGGTGATGAATACAAGTCCATGCAGTATTACCGACACCTGCATAATCATCTTGTAGCCCCTCTGGTTTACAGATGGATATGGAAGTCAGCTTGCATTATGAAGATAAAAGCCTTCACTTGGCTGCTCCTGTATGATAGGCTAAATACAAGGGATTTGTTGGTGAGGAGAAACTGGAAGGTCACCGGGGACAAACATTGTGTGCTATGTGTTCTCAGAACATATGAGGATAGACTGCATCTCTTTTTCACCTGCAATTTTAGTCAGAGGATGTGGAACTACTTGCTAATCAACTGGCCGATGGGGGATGATGTTCAATCTATAGTCGCTGCTGCTAAGAAGGATTTTGGAAAACCTTTTTTCATGGAAGTAATGATGATGGCCTGCTGACACATATGGAAAGTTCGAAATGAGGCAATTTTTGAATGTGAGAAGCCTACATTTGCTAGGTGGAGAAGGGGTTTCATCCATGACATGTTCTTACTTCAGCATCAGTTCAAAACCAAGCATGTAGATAGTTTCTTATACTGGTTATCTAATCTACCTTGGTCTCCTTGATCACATAAGATAGATTAGCCCCCAATAGGTAGGTAATTCTACTTGTTTGTGTATATAGTTTATTTTCCCTTACTCTTGTACAATTTGGTTTTGCAATAAAGAAATTGCTGTGGGGTTTTTGCCCCACAGTTCTAGGGTCAAAAAAATTTAAGTACTACTACGTCTACAGGTTGCCCTATTCATTTGTCATGAAAAAGAAGTGTAAGCTGGTAAGATGATATATTCGTGAACATGTGATAAACAAGCTAGCCTATGATATTTAATTACTTTCAGTAATCACAAGCATGCTAATTTTTCAATTCTTTGTAGTTGCGTAGAATTTTGGAGCTGAGTTCACAAGAAAATATCTAAATAATTGCCTTGATAAACCTATGGATGTCCATTTTTGGCAAATAAATAGCAAGAAGCTAAAGATTATTAGGATGAAGATGGGAGCTGGGTCAAATGCAATCTTGACGACTGGATGTGAGAAGGTTATGAGAAGCTTCAACTTGAAGCAGCTTAGCATTGTTCTTTTTTGCTTCGATGAAAAAAGATAATGGAGAGGTATATATTCTGGTTCAGCAATTTCCACCGAATGACCCATTATAAATACAATGCTGGTTTGTTAAAGAGTACTAATTATGCTAGCTATTTGATGTATGGACTCCACTTTGTATGTACTACCATAACGTAATGGCTAAATTTGTATGGATTTCCCCTAGCTAAGGATAATTATTAATATAATAGTCTTCAATGGTTGGTTGCTAAGTACTTGAGCTATAATAATCTGTCTATCCATTTTCTGGCTGCTGAATCATGAGTATGTGTCATGTCTGCTATGATTGAGTTTGAATTAGCACTACTATTGGAGGCGGCCATGAAAAACCACTACTTTGAGGCGTCCTTGTTCTGGAGATGGTCTTTATTTGAATCCGACTCTAGGTCCCTTACTCTTGGAGGAGGTCCCTACTAGAAGCCGTTTGAGAACGAGGAGTTCCAAGCGGCCAAGATTAATAGCCGTCTCTATGTCATTCTTCTTAGAGGTGTTTACATTTTTCCACCGTCTGAGGTCGTGTATCTTAGAGCTGGAACCGAAAAACGGCTCATGTGGTGCACTCTTAGAGGCTATGCGCTTGAGCCAGAACGAGAAACTAGCTGAGTTCTATGGGCAATAACCGTCTCTAAGTAACGTGTTGTACTGGTGTCATGATGGAGCATTAATTTTTACTAGGAATATTTTGTGTGTGCCTTTGTTTTGGTTTTTTGTCTATCAACTAGCAGAATACCCATGCATTTCTATGGAACACTAAAACATTTTTGGTATGTACATCAAGTGAGACGATGTGTAAAACATCAATGCATTTCTCATGCTCATTCCCTTTGACCACTCGTGTCACTTTCCTCCTTCGCCCCCTACTATGGTCTTTATAGCGATTCAAGAGATTGTTGTGCATTGTCCACACCTAGTCATGAGTTGAGATGCATCATTCGGTTGTTTTCCTTACAATCAACTTACCAAGGGAACCACCGCTCAATCCTCCCTACCAAGAAACAACAACAATGTTCTGACCAGCTTCTACTTTAGCGGACGCGCCCGCCACCTTGTCTCCACTTTGACCTTCGATTGGCTCCATCTTTATCAGTGGTTGTTCGGTATGCACTTTTTGGCATGTAGACAAGCTAAGCGACCTATGTGTATCCGTTGTTATCGATTTTGACTTCCAAGTATAAATACAACTCATAGTTCTTTTATGACCTATATTTTGTAGATGAAATTGGTGGTCACACTAGTGGAAAAAGGGGCATTTGGTTCGGGCCATTAGTCCCGGCCGTGGCTGGGGCCAGGACAAATGGGCCGAACCAGACGGTCAGATTCCCTCAAAATCACTTGTCCTGGTGCGTAAGAGACCTTTAGTCCCGGTTTGAGATACAAACCGAGAGCCTGCTGCACGGCCCTGGCACACCCATTAGTCCCGGTTTCTATCTCAAACCGGGACCAATGGGCTGGCCCTATATATATGGCACATGGTCTCCTCTATTTTTTCATGGGGGAAGGTGTGGCAAAGTTTGTGCTAGGTTTTTTTCTCTTATGCAATAGAGGTGCTCGATGAAATGCCTGTGAGAGCGATGCTATTTGAGTTCACACAAGACAAACATGATATGAGGTGCCCGAGCCACACTTAAGATTTCTCCTATTTGTTTCGAAGTGTCCTAAAAGATTAGCAACTATTTTCTCGTTTAGACCTCACGGTACTAATTTGAGCACCGTTTGATATATATGGTTTTATGATGCAGATGAGCCATCCATGGATGTACGGTGACCGACGCTTTGATGCTTACAGAGAAGGTGTGCATTCTTTTCGCCTTGTGGCCGAGGCGAACAAGCGGCGGGATGGTTTTATGTGTTGTCCATGTGTTTAATGTCAGAATGAGGAGGCTCACACTTCTTCAAGAGTCATTCAGAGCCAACTGCTTCGGTCTGGTTTCATGTCCGGCTATAATGTTTGGACCAAACACGGAGAAAGAGGGGTTATGATGGAAGACGGCGATGAAGAAGAGAACAATGATGACAACTACCGATCTATGTTCCCTGAATACGCTGATACCGCAATGGAAAACAATGAAGAAGAAGGGGTGAAGAATGGGAACCAGATGAGCCCGCTAATGATCTTGGTCGGGTCATTTCTGATGCAAACCGAGAGTGCGACACAGAAAAGGAGAGGTTGTAGTTTGAGCAGATGTTACAGGACCACAAAAAATTGTTGTACCCAACTTGTGAAGATGGCCATAAGAAGTTGGGTAGCACACTAGAATTGCTGAAGTGGAAGGCAGAGACCAGTGTGACTGATTCGGGATTTGTAAAGTTGCTGGTAATAATGAAGAAGCTGCTTCCAAGAAATAACAAATTTCCCTCCAGTACGTACGAAGCGAAGAAGCTTGTCTGCCCTCTATGATTAGACGTGCAGAAGATACATGCATGCCCTAATGACTGCATCCTCTGCCGTGGTGAGAAGTATGAGAATATGGATAAATGTCCGGTATACAAAGCATTGCGGTATAAGATTAGAAAATATGACCCTAGCGATGTTGAGGGCGAGCCACCGAGGAAGAGGGTTCCTGCCAAGATGATGTGGTATGCTCCTATAATACCACAGTTGAAACGTTTGTTCAGAAATAAAGAGCATGCCAAGTTGTTGCGATGGCACATGGAGGACCATAAGAAAGACGAGAAGTTGAGGCACCCTTCTGATGGTCGGCAGTGGAGAAAAATCGAGAGAGACTTCCCGGACTTTGCTGGTGACGCAAGAAACTTATGGTTTGGTCTAAGTACCGATGGCATGAATCCTTTTGGGGAGCAGAACAACAGTCACAGCACCTAGCCCATGACTCTATGTATCTACAACCTTCCTCCTTGGTTGTGCATGAAGCGGAAGTTCGTTATGATGCCAGTGCTCATCCAAGGCCTGAAGCAACCCGTCAACAACATTGATGTGTACCTAAGGCCATTAGTTGATGAACTTTTACAGTTGTGGGACAAACCAGGTGTACGTGTGTGGGATGAGCACAAACAGCAGGAATTTGACCTACAAGCGTTGTTGTTCGTAACCATCAATGATTGGCCTGCTCTTAGTAACATTTCTGGACAGACGAACAAAGGATACAATGCATGCACACACTGTTTAGATGATACTGAAAGTATATATCTAGATAAATGTAGGAAGAATGTGTACACATACAATCGTCATTTTCTTCCGCCTAGTCATCCATTAAGGAAGAAAGGCAAGCATTTCAATCACAAGGCAGAAACCCAGACGAAGCCTGTCCCCTATACTAGTGCTGATGTATTTGGTATGGTCAAGGATTTGGATGTAATCTTTGGAAAGGGTCCTGGAGGACAACCTGTTCCGAAAGACGCCGACGGACATGCACCCATGTGGAAGAAGAAATCTATATTTTGGGAGTTACCCTACTGGAAAGTGCATGAGGTCCGCTCTACAATCGACGTGATGCACCCGACGAAGAATCTTTGCGTGAATATTCTAGGATTCCTAGGCTTGTTTGGGAAGTCAAAAGATACCCAGGCAACATGGGAGGACCAGCAACATCATAAAGGACGAGACGGTAAGCATCCAGGGCAGTTTCAAGGGCTTGCCAGCTACGCTCTTACCAAACAAAAGAAGGAAATATTTTTTGAAGTACTTTTCAGTATCAAGGTCCTGTCTGGCTTCTCGTCGAATTTAAAGGGAATAGTAAATATGAAAGAGAAAAAATTTCAAAACCTAAAGTCTCATGACTGTCACGTGGTTATCACGCAATTGCTTCTGGTTGCATTGAGGGGAATTCTACCAGAAAATGTTCGACTAGCCATTGTGAAGGTATGTGCATTCCTCAATGCAATTTCTTACAAGGTAATCGATCAAGAAAGTCTATCAGGGTTACAAATTGATGTGGTCCAATGTCTAGTTAGCTTTGAGTTATTGTTCCTGTCATCCTTCTTCAATATTATGACGCACCTCCTAGTTCACCTAGTCGAAGAGATTAGAATTCTCGGTCCTGTGTTTCTACACAATATGTTCCCCTTCGAGAGGTTCATGGGAGTCTTAAAGAAATATGTTCATAACTGTGCTAGACCAGAAGGAAGCATCTCCAAGGGCTATGGAACAGAGGAGGTCATTGAGTTTTTTGTTGACTTTCTTCCTGACCTTAAGCCGATTGGTGTTCCTGAATCTCGGTATGAGGGGAGGCTGACTGGAAAAGGCACACTAGGAAGGAAATCAATGGTATGTAGGGACGGGCATTCTTTCACTAAAGCATACTACGCAGTTCTACACAATTCCACTATGGTGGCTCTATATATCGAGAAACACAAGAATATTCTATGCTCCAAAAACCCGGGGAAGCCTGACTCCTTGATCAAAGGGGAACACGAGAAGAATTTCGGCAGTTGGTTACAGACACATCTCATGAATAACACCAATGTTGGAGATCAATTGTACTCGTTGACCAGGTTACCATCTTCGACTATATATAGTTTCCACGGGTACGAGATAAATGGGAATACATTTTACACGATCGCCCGAGATAAAAAGAGCACCAACCAAAACAGTGTTATGGGAACATATGGGAACTTTGATGCAACATATGACAATGGGCAGAAGGACACATACTATGGGTACATAGAGGAGATATGGGAACTTGACTATGACCCTACTTTTAAGGTCCCTTTGTTTCGGTGCAAATGGGTCAAGCTGACAGGAGGCAGGGTACATGTAGACCAAAAGTATGGCATGACAATAGTAGATCTCAACAATCTTGCATACATGGATGAACCATTCGTCCTAGCCAACGATGTGGCTCATGTTCTCTATGTGAAGGACATGTCTACCAAACCGAGAAAAAAGAAAGATAAGCAAAAGAATACAAAATACGATGAGCCGCACCATATAGTTATTTCAGGGAAAAGAAACATCATGGGAGTGGATGACAAGATAAATATGTCAGAAGATTACAATAAGTTTCTTGAAATTCTGCCATTCAAAGTGAAAACTGACCCAAGCATCCTGTTAAATGATGAAGATTCTCCATGGCTACGGTGCAGAAGAAAACAACAACACTAGATATTGGTGATGTGTAATGTATTAAACCTTTTATGTAATAAATCTATGCAACATTGTTCTGAAGATAGAGGATGAGCCAAGTTTGGTATTTTTCCTTCCAACTATGTCACATAATATCTTTAGTCCCGGTTGAAGACCAACCGGGACTTAAGGGCTTGCGGCAGGCTGGAGCCGACTGATGCGTCCATTTTGCATCACTATTATATATCATAATTTACTATTATTCATTGATATATTTCATATTAAGAGATGATACTTACCTTATTTCATGTATTTTTGCATGGTTGATGATTTTTGGAGGATGGACCGTTGAAGTCAGGATTCTGATGGAAAAGACACTGTTTGGAGGCGAAATTCTCGAAGATCAGAAAATCTCGGAAAATATATGGAAAATCCTATTTTTCCAGAAGACGAAGGATGCCAAAAGGGGGGGCGGAGATGGGCCACATGGGGCCCACACCACCCCTGATACGTTGCTAACGTATCTATAATTTTTGATGTTCCATGCTTGTTTTATATCTACTTTCTTATGTTTTGTCCACACTTTGGAGTATCTTTATACACTTTCTTGGACTAACCTATTAACAAGATGCCACAGTTCCAGCTACATGTTTTCTACCATTTTTTGGTTCCAGGAAAGTCAGATAATGAATATTCTCGGAATTGGATAGGACAAAAGCCAAAGTCGATATTTCACCGAGGGGGACATAGAGCCAGAATACGAGACGGAGAGGGGCCAGGGGCCGCCCACACCACCTGGCTGCATGGCTAGGCCTGGCCCACGCGAGGGGGCGGTGTGGCTGCCTAGGGCACCCCCTCGACCTCCCCTTTTGCCTATAAGATGCCTCCGATACAGAAACCCTAAGCACCTGATAAAAATTCCACAAAGGAGTCTATAGCCACCGTCATCTCCATCCCTATACTGGGAGGGATCTGAAGCTCTTCCCGGCACCCTGCCGGAGGGGATAATTCACCCTGGAGGCCTTCTTCATCACCATGCAAGCCTCCGGTGTGATGCGTGAGTAGTTCATCCCTAGACTACGGGTCCATGTAGTAGCTAGATGGTTGGTTCTTCTCCTTTGTGCTACCATATCTAGATCTTATGAGCTCCGTTCATGATCAAGATCATCTATTTGTAATCATACATGTTGTGTTTGCGGGGATCTAATGGATATTGAGATGGTATTTCATATTGATTATTGATTCTATCATGTCTTTGTTATTTGTTATCTTGCATGCTCTCCATGGTTAGTAGATATCTTGGCCAAGTAGATGCTAGCAACTCCAAGAGGGAGTATTGATGCTCGATAGTGGGTTCATGCCTCTAGTAATCTGGGGAAGTGACAGAAATCTCTAAGGTACTAGATGTGTTGTTGCTACTAGGGAGAAAACAACAATCCTTTGTTCATAGAACAATTGTATTGTTTACTTTACACGCAATGCTTAAGGCAATTATCTGTTGCTTGCAACTTAATACCGGAGGGGGTTTGGATAATAACCTGAAGGTGGATTATTAGTCATAGATGCAATTGGATTATGGTCTATGTATAATGTTGTAATGCCCAATCAAATCTCATAGGCATCAAGATGATTAGTATATGCATGTATGCTTTCTCGATGTTTGTCAATTGCCCCGCTGTAATTTGTTCACCCAATATGTCATCTATCTTAAGGATAATCACCACTAGTGAACTATGGACCCCGGTCCTTTCTTTTACTATCAATCTACAAGCTGTTTACTATTTTCTATTTACTTTCTGCAAGCTATTACTATCTTCCACACAATATGTTTAATCCTTTGTTTTCAGCAAAACCAGTGAGATTGACAACCTCACTATAAGTTGGGGGTAATGTTCTGTGGTTGTCTTGTGCAGGATTCCAAGTTGGAAACAACACCTTGGAGGTGTTTCCTTGCTCCTACTAGTTCGATAACCTTGGTTTCATAACTGAGGGAGAACTTGCTGCTGTGCTCATCATACCTTCCTATTGGGGTTCCCCAACGAGCTCGATATATTTTGGGCCATCAAGCTATTTTTCTGGCGCTGTTGCCGGGGAGTCAAGGACATCTTCACAAGGGGAGTCCCTCATAACCAATCTCTTTACTTTGTTTTATTTGTTTTGCTTAGTTTATTTCTGCTTTGGTTGCTTGTTCTTTTTATCAAAAATACAAAAAAATTAGTTCCTACTATAGTTGTTATTTTCGTTGGTCTGTTATATCTTGCTTTATCATGCTTTCTATCAATGGTTGGTTTCTTTGAAACTGAATCTAATTGGCAAGGTGGGTTCACGGAAGAACAAAAATATTATTATAAGGAACACTGCTTGTCACAAAAAGGGAAACATTTATGGGAACAAATTGATAAATTGTATACCATTGCTAGAAACGTGTGCTCTACTTATAATGTTACTTATTGCTTTGATAAATCTTGTTGCTGTAAGAGGTATAAACACCTCCCTTTTCAATGTGAGTATAATGATGATGTTACCATATCTTCTTATGTTAAGGGAAATTATGACTTTTATGACGTGGAACAAATTGAAGAATTTATTGCTTGGAAGGGTGCATGCGAACTAGCTTATTTGCTAGAAAATATTGATTGTGCACCTTATAAATATGAGGTTTATGATATACTTAAATTTTTCTTTGATGATTACAAGGAAGAAAATGGCTATATTCTTGAATATCTTAATAGATGCTCTCCACCAACGGAAGAGACTAATGCCTTGCAGGAGCCTATGGAAGAAGAAATTGCTGAAACTGGAAGCTCATTGGATGAAAAAGAGGAGGAGAGTGATGATCAATAGGAGGAAGAATGGATCTACCCATTCCAACCTTCTAATGAGAGTAACTCTTTACCCCTTACATTATTTTATTGTCCCTCATGCTTACCAAAGGAGGATGAATGTTATGTTCCTGTGGATTCTTTTGAAAATGTTTATAATAAAGCTCTAGATGATGATCCTATATTGGTTGATAATATTAATTGTACTACTATTGAAAATGAGATTGATCAGTCATCTTGTTATAAAATTGTTAAAAGTGGGTCTGAAGGTTTTAATCCCACTATTTTTGAGCTTGATAAAAATTATGTGTTTGTAGATCATGAAAAGCATGCTATATGTGATAATTATATTGTTGAGTTTATTCATGAGGCTACTGAAAATTATAATGAGAGAGGAAAATATGGTTGTAAAAGTTTTCATGGTACTGAAACACCTCTCTATTTGCTGAAAGTTTTGAAGTTACTCTCATTTTATCTTCCTATGCCTGTCACTTTGTTCTTTGTGAATTTATTTGCGTATAAGATTCCTATGCATAGGAAGTGGGTTAGACTTAAATGTGTTTTGAATTTGCTTCTTGATTCTCTCTTTTACTTCAATTCATATTTCTTATGTGAGCATCATCGAAATTATCATGCCTAGCTCAAAGGCGTTAAAGAAAAGTACATATTGGGAGATAAACGAAAAGTTTTAGTTGAGTCTTAGAAGTTATTGCTTCAGTAATAACCTCTCCTTATACTTTTTATTTGCTTTTTGTGCCAAGAGTAACCTCTAATGAGAAAGAAGTAAGACTTGGGAAAGTTGCTGTCCCGAAACAGATTTTTGTGCTTCGCTGTAAAAAATCGTGTAAAATCTCTGTACATAGGTTTGAGCTGTAATATGTTGTGCTTATGCCCCAGGTTGTTATCCAACTTTCGTTAGTTCAACACTTTTCGATTTGAGCAACATAAGGTCTTAGAAAAAATTGGTTTTTACCTGCTGGTCTGTTTTGACAGATTCCTGCCATTATTTGCATTTGCTTCTTGTTGATTCCTTTTTGGGTTCTTTTTGGGGAATTGAGCTTTTTTATGGAAGTGCTACAGTAGCTTGTGTTTTAGTGGAAGTTTTACTTGTGTTGGAACTGAACCCAAAGACTTATTATCTTGAGTACACTAATCTTGCTAATGAAGATTGTGTGAAGTTTTGTATGAAGGAAACAATTTCAGGTGGGTGGAGAGAATGATGTAATGAGATGAAGAATGGACTAAAGCTCAATCTTGGGGATGACACCCATGTCACCCCAAGAAATATCCAAGAAGTACAAGCGTCAAAGCTTGGGGATGCCCAAGGCATCCCCTTCTTCATAAATAAAAATCACACGTTTCTTCCAAACACTTCACTTTTATTGTTTCATGCATAGTTGTGTTGTTCTTAGAGCATCTTTGTTTTTGTTTTTGGTTTTCGTTTGCTTGGTTTTCTTAGTTTGCTTGAATAAATAGGTTGGACCCCCTCATTCATACATTAGTTTTCAAATAAGTTTGGTTTGGATTGGAAAAGAGTAGGAAAAGTTCATGCTTAAGTGGTAAAAAGGAGTTTGTTTTTGACTGTGGCCTATGCTTTGTCATGTCATGCTTGATATTGTTTTGGCTTTATGCTTAGTGATTTTTTCTATAGCATGACATGTTATAAACAATTGATATTGCTTAATGTGCCTTGAAATAATCATGCGTTGTTTTAGCATATTAAGGCATAGTATTGTGGTATTCTCCTTTGATGCTTTATTTGGGTTGACTTGACGCATGCTCACACCATGTTATGACTATCCCAAGTCACCATAGACTTTATGATCCTTTAGTTTCGACTTGTAATATCACTTTATGCTTTAATTAATGATGTTTTGTCGCTTTGCATGATTATGGCCATTATTGCTCTCTTAATTGGTCGCTCCCAGTGTTTTACTAGCCTCCATAACCAAGTATGAGTTCCACTCATGCATCCAACTCCAAATAAAACCAAGTTATCCCAAAGAGTCCACCATACCTACCTATTAGCATTTGCTATTCCAAGTATATTCATGTTTTTATCTACCTTCCGAATTAAACTTGTTATGAGAAAACTAGTGATTAAAGTTCTCACAAACTTGATGGCACACTTTACTTTCTTGCACTTAATAATCTTGAACCATTGTGTCCATATTTGGTGCGTATATGCTTGCGCTTTATGAGTTGAAGTTAGCAGAACCATGTATCATGGGGAACGCTTTCAACGTTGCACTTATTATTCCGTTGATATCATGATTCTTTTGCTTATGGATCCCGGTGGTGTGAAATAAAAGGGGAACTTGTAAGATCATGGAGTTTGTATGTGTGTTTGAGAAACGCCTGGGCCGCTAGCCTAAGACATGCCTAATCATGGTGGAAACTTGAAGCATAACCATAATTAGCACTCTATGAAGCACCCTCAATAAAAACCTATGCAAATAGCAAATAAAAAGATCACTGAGATGCTCATTGTCTGCTTGCCTTGTCATTTTGATTATGGGATAGCTCCTGTATCATGTGCAAGGGGTACCCCGTTGGCGGTTCTCTATGATACGTATATACTTACAATGGCAAGAGCTTACTTGTGACTGAAGTTGAGTAGCATGAGGTTCGGTACTCGTAAGTAAGGGGCATGATATTTCAACTTATAACTTGTCAAGCATATCCTCTTAGTTGGGTCACTTTAACCTTAATCACTTCAAGATGCTTATGATAGGGGCAATGAGAGCTGAAAGGTAATAAGTACCATAATTTTTGGAAGCTCTTTATGAGACTTGAATCCCTGCTTCCCTCTATGTAGGCCTTTCTTTAACTTTTATGTTGAGTCTCCACCTTCTGTCTTTATTGTCGTGGTGGTGTCACGGCAGATGCCATGGATAGGCTAAAGGTGGGGCCAATATGCACTAGAGGAATCCAGGGAGGGATAGTGTGGTGATTCCACACACAGATGCTTTGTATTCACTAGGTTCCCAAGGTTTACAAATGCTCCTTGAGCTGTATTGGGGAGAGGAGGAAGAAGGAGCTCTCTTACTCTCACCACTACCTATCTCCCAGGAACCAACTACTCAAATGCCAACCCTTTCTACAGAGGCCCTAGCGCTCCTTATAAAGGGGAGGCTAGGTCTCCAATTAGGGCATATGTGGAGGCATATTCCTAGGAATATGCCTCTTCCCAAAATAGCAAACCGACCGGATCACTTTTCGCCCTCGTAAGCCATGTAGAGGCTACGTAAGCCTCTGCAGCGCCAGCATCATCCAACACAGGGCGCGTCACCCTTGTCGTCCATGCCTCAGTGGTCCTTCCCTCTGTCCGCTTCGCTCATGCTCCAGCGTACAGTGACCACCTTTTGACCAGCGAGATACTTTCCTTCTCTTGAAAGCCTGATATAACCCGGATCATGCCTGGTTAATCCGGCCATGCGTGTACCTGCATACAAGTTATATAGATCCTGCCGGCATACGACATACGTCGGCCAGGACTCAGTTAGGTGGACATCCTCCGGTCTGGGTTACTCCGTGATTCGGCCTGCCTCGAGGTGACTCGGCCAGCATTCGCTTTGACCTTCCCGTACCTCAACTAACTCAACCTTTATACCCCGGTGTGACCCTAGCCGGGGTTATCCCCCCAACATTAGTCCCCGAAGCTGGTGCGGTCTTAGCAGCTCCAGCTGCTAAGGCCACGGCAGGTTCAATTTACCGAGCCTTTTTCTCCCCTTTCCGAGTTACCTCATAGCCCGGATTTCTTTGGCTAGCTTTCCCTTGAAACATTCCGAGTTTTCACTCACTGGCCGGGTCACCCTTTAGATTTCTAGGTTATCCTTCCTTCTCTTGTACGGTTCCCCACGTCCCACGTGGAGGGTAATCATTATCTTGCCTCATTTTAAAGGCCTGCGCCAGTTACTGCACTTAATGTCAGGTGTTACTGTTGCACATGTCACGTCGCGCTTGCCTCCTCGTTAACTATATCACCACACCGCACCGTGTTTTTTGCACCTGCGTCGCTGCCGCTCCTGCACAGCTCCACCGCCACGGGTCCACGCCAGTCCAAGGCTCTGCCCCCCATCTCCGATAGGGCCGGTGAGGACAACGATCTAGACATGACTGAAGAGGAGCTCGCCGTCGCGGAAGAGGAGATGGAGGAGGGGCGGAAAATACAGAGCGCGGTGCCTGGGCTGGTTCCTGGGTGTGCCAGGACGACCTAGACTGGCTCTACCACACCCGCAGCATCCCCGAGGGTGTGATTGCCCGCCTCGCCTCCGAGGAGCTCGCTCCCTCACCCAATCCGGGTGAGTTCGTCGTGTTCCTCTCCCATTTTCAGCACGGCTCGGCCTCCCCATCAGCGATTTCTTCCATGACTTCCTCAATATCTATGAACTTCAACCTCACGATCTCCCGGCGAACACCATCACATCCCTTTCTTCCTTCGCCTCCACCGTAGAAGGATATGTCGGTTTGTGGCCCACCAAAGAGCTTTGGATCCGGTTCTTCGGTCTACGAAGGAACGTGATTCCGAATAAACTGCTTGACCCGGAGGACAAACATCTGACACAATTCGGTGCTGCCTCTATTTTCCCCGGAAACTTTCCGTCTTTCCCTGGGTCACGGGGCTTGATTCCTGCAAGGGCTGGGCCCGAACTTTCTTCTATGTCAGAAATGGCATGGATGAAGACCTGATCCGGCTGCGCCCCTATGCTCTGGGTCCTCCAAATCCAGGTTTGTGGGACCGGGTTTCCAAGAAACCCACCGTCTTGGCGAATCAAGTCAACAAGCGGTTCAAGGAGTTGAAGGATTTGGGGCTGCGCAACGAGGATGTGATGATCACTTTCGTCCGAGGAGCAGGGGGAAGTGGCTCCGCCGAGGCAGCGGATGCTCTCAGCTCCTCATCGGCTCAGCCGCAACCTGCCACCTCCGAGGTACCAACAGCATCCCCTCCAAGACCAGCACCAGCACCAGCACCAGCACAAGCACCAGCGCCAGCACCAACAGCAACACTACAAGTACCAGCAGCACCAACTCCTTCCGCCTCGTCCGAGTCTTCCAAGACTCGGCGAGAAGGCCCAGTTAGCACCAAGACTGCACCCAAGTCCAAATCCGTAGCTCAAACCTCAACCTCTCAGCAGCAGCCTCAGGCCAAGAAAACTTCTGATGCCGCCAGGGCAACATCCATCGAGGCTGGACATCGCACGCTCGCGTCCATGCTTCCGAAGAAAACTCCACCAAAGAAAGATGCTTCCCCCGGGCCAGCTAGCACGCAGCTTGCATTGCATACCAGCCCTGCTGCCGCCCAAGTTGAAAGGAGGGAGGCTCATGCCAAGGGTCTGATTGCGCCCCACATGCTTAATGGAGAGCGATATCCCCCGGCCCTAATTGAATATGTCAATAACTGGAACAAGGCGGAGTTTGTTAATCCCAATGACGATCTTCTGGAGAAATTTGGGCCCGCGGAGTTTAGCGCTCAAATGAACACAGCAGCCAAGGCTATCAACCTTGCCGGCCGAATGATGGAGGTACGCTACTTTGTCTTTTCTTTAGTGTGCACAAATGCTTAGAGATATATCCATTAGTCCCCGAGCCTCCGGGGGAGTAACTTGTTACTCGGCCGGATGCTCCTTAGAGAACTAGCGTAGCTCCTTAGTAACTTCGGATATGCACACACCTAGAGCCGGGTTAAGTTCCACTTGGTCCGGATCTTGTACACTTTGAATATGCACACACCTAGAGCCGGGTTAAGTTCCACTTGGCCCGGATTTTGTACAGTTCGAATATGCACACACCTAGAGCCGGGTTAAGTTCCACTTGGCTCGGATTTTGTACACTTCGAATATGCACACACCTAGAGCCGGGTTAAGTTCCACTTGGCCCTGATTTTGTATACTTCGAATATGCACACACCTAGAGCCGGGTTAAGTTCCACTTGGCTCGGATCTTGTACACTTCGAATATGCACACACCTAGAGCCGGGTTAAGTTCCACTTGGCCCGGATTTTGTACACTTCGAATATGCACACACCTAGAGCCGGGTTAAGCTCCACTTGGCCCGGATTTTGTACACTTTGAATTTGCACATAATTAAGTCAACTTTTCTTTCCTCAGGTCACCACCAATCGTCGGTGCGCTGAGTTCTAGCGCCTCTTGGACACACACAAGGGTCTGCGCTCAAAGCATTCTATACTTCTTGCTGAGTTTGAGAAAATGGGTAAATTTTCTCTTTGCCTCTTTTCCCATTTTTCTTTGTCTTTCCCCGCCGGACTAATTTGTCATTCGAATTGCGTAGCATGAGTAGAGGCCGAAAACACCGTCATGAGGAAGAACTTGGAGCAGATAAAAGGTAAGTCACTTTGGTTAATCTTCTTCTACGCTCTTTCTCCTTTTCTTCTTGGCTCGGCAGATTATCATGCCTCGGCTCTGGCGGGTTAACACATCGTTGCAACATCCCTTAAAGATAGTGTGCCCGTGCCTGATATGATGCTGCATTTTCTCAAACAAGCAGGGCAACATCAGGCCGAGGTCAAGAAGAAAGACGATGAACTTGCCATTCTCCGGGCCAAGGATGATGAAATTTCCAAACTTAAGGCTGAAATGAAAATGCTCAAGGTGCTCCACCAGACTAAAATGGAGAAAGCTGGCCAAGACTTCTCCGAGGAATGAGAACGTCTCAATCTTCAACTTGCTAAAGATCAAGAGCTGCTGAAGGAGGCCGACGTCAAGCTTGAGTTGGCAAATGTTGAACTTGAGAAACTCCGGAAGAGGCGTGCTAATTGCACCATAGAGATGACACGAATCCACAGTCATATCTCTCGTAAGTTCTTTTCCTTCAGCCGAAGTGAATCTCTCTAGGTCAACCTCCTTGACCTATTTCACTTATCTTGCTTTCAGGCAAATTCCTTGAGGGCGATGCTATTGTGGTTACTGCAGTTACCAAGTTCTGCCTGCAGAGGGGTACGCCAACTGGTCCTGGCTCTGAAAACATTCCCTATGATATGGAGGACTTGCTGGTCAGCCTATCCTCTCGCATCGAGATCGTGAAGAACTATGGTTCGGGTCTCCTAGATGCAGCAGTCCGGATCTTCCGTGCCCTTTGGCCTAGTGAAGATAGTCTGGAGGGGTCCACTACTCTGATTACCAAGTTAATGGATTGCGAGACCCAGCTTGACCTCTGGAGGGAAGCCGCCGCACGCGCCGGAGCTGAAACTGTCCTCCATTTTGTTCTCACATGGTACGAAAAGTTAGATCTGAAGCTTCTCGAGTGCCTGCGCACCGGATCAAAGTGGTCGGATGACCCGGATTGGGTAGCCCGGCGCAAGGCTTGCGCCCACAACCTCATCCAATTTGCTCCCATCCATCAATGGAATAAAGGACCAAGTTTCCTTGGCGCTATTGATGACGAATACGTCGAAGATGGTTCGGGAGACGAGGAAGAGGACGAAGCTTCATATATTGAAGAGAATGAAGATGATGATGAGGCTGACGCCGGAGTTCCACCTGCTGCTGCTCCTTGAGCGTGAAAAAACGCTTTGAAATTTATCAGAACCCCGGTATGCCGGGTGCAGATGTATTAAGTACACAGATTATATTTTGCTACTAAGTTGCTCATGCCGGATTAACTTGGGCGTAGTCCCCGAGTTTCATTTTCTTGTTTCTCCAATTTTCCTGGCTCAACTCGTGTCTACCTTGATTTGGTTTTGTGACTTACGAGTCCGAGTTTCGAAAAATGACTTAACAATACTTGGAAACTTTAGGACTAGCTCAAAATAATCTAGCACTGTAAAAACAAGATAAACATAAAGTTAGTCCGAATAACAAATGTTGGGTCGATTACTTTCTTCTCCTTAGTCGTTTTTCGTGTGCTACGCAATTCCAAACTTATTCTCTTGCTTGGTAGGAAGCCAAATCTTGTTGGACAACAGCAAATCGAAGAGTTGAGTTTTTGGTGCTCACACACTACTAAACCGGCTTAGGCAGAAGCAACTTAAGCCAGCCGACATAAAAATAAATTACAAGTATAGAAGATAACAAATATTATTAAGTCAGTCCCCGAGTTACTGCTCGAGGTGCCAAGATTTCATAGATAAACTCATTGCCGGCATACATACCGACGTATGAGATACTCGGATACACACACTTCTTTGTTAAGTGTAGAAGGGACGAAGTAGAGCTACATTCCATGGATGCTTAGATTCCTCCCCGGACCTGTCCGCCTTGTTCTTCTCCTGTGGTTTTGCATCGATGAGATAATAAGAGTCATTGTGCAATGCTTTGCTCACAATGAATGGCCCTTCCCATGGGGGGGATAACTTATGCATGCCAGCAGTACATTGTACCAACCGGAGTACCAGATCACCTTCCCGGAAGACCCGGGGGTTAACTTTCTGGCTATGATAGCGTCGGAGATTTTGCTGATATATGGCAAATCTGGACAATGCTAATTATCTCGCTTCTTCTAGCAGATCAACATCATTTTGCCAGGCTTCTCCCACTTCGGCTTCTGTTTATTGGGTGACCCTAGGTGAATCATGCTCTATGTCGGCTGGTAATATAGCTTCTGCCCCATATACCAGAGAAAATGGCGTATAGCCTGTTGATCAATTCAGAGTTGTTCTTAAACTCTACAGTACCGTTGGTAGTTCTTCTATCTAGCACCCCGCCGATCTTTGCAGCGGCTCAATGAGCCGGGGGTTTATCTCGGATAAAACTAATCTGTTGGATCTTTCCACTTATCCGTTTGATGCGGGTGGGCTATTGAGGTGACGTCTAGCCGGATCTTCTTATCTCGGCAGAATCACGCAAATGCTCCTTCAGCAAAATTGGTGCCATTATCTGTTATGATACTGTGAGGATAGCCATATCTCAGAATGATATATTTGAGGAATGTCACGGCTGTAGCTCCATCACATTTTCTTATTGGCTTCACTTCAATCCATTTGGTGAACTTGTCCACCATAACCAAGATATGGGTCATATTTCCTCTTGCGGGCTTAAATGGACCAACCATATCCAAGCACCATATAGCAAATGGCCAGGTAATTGGTATGGTCTTGAGCTCCGACATTGGCATGTGTGTCTTGGTGGCATACCTTTGACAACCATTACATTTTCTTACTATATCTTCTGCTTGTTCCAAGGCACTTGGCCCGTAGAACCCATGCCGGAAAGCTTTTGCCACCAAAGCTCTAGATGAGGCGTGATGCCCACATTCCCCTTGATGTATATCTCGAAGGATGTCAAGCCCTTCTTCTGGTTCAACACATTGTTGGAGGACGTTTGTGACACTCCTCTTGTATAGTTCGGCATTGATGATCGTGTATGCCTTTGCGCGCCTTTGAATTTGCCTAGAAAGCACCTCTTCACTAGGAAAAGTTCCATCCTTCAGGAATTGAAATATGGGCAGTGCCCAAGCTGGTATAGCTCGCACCGGAAACACATCCTCATCAATCTCCATTTGATCCATCGACATAACCTTGGCCGGATCGCGTCGCGCAGTCGCCGGGTTTTGCGAAGCAGTCCCCAAGTTTCCTGAATCACATCCCACATCAATGTCCATGCGTACAGCTCCGGACTCCGGATCTGCTGGGATATAGATTGAGTCGGTTTCTAGAGATGGCCCGATGGATGGTTTTCTGAGGTGTTCTAGTGCTACACCCGGTGGAATTTCTTGTCGGGTTGATCTGAGCCTAGACAATACGTCGGCAGCCTCATTTTCCAGCCGGGGTACATGGTGAAACTCGCATCCCTCAAAGTACCTTGATATCTTTTGCACATGAAATCTGTACAATGCCATGTTTGGATCCAAAGCATCCCATTGCCCGGAGACTTGCTAAACTACCAAATCCGAGTCACCAAAGCATTGGATCCGACGTATTCCAATTTCTTTTGCCACTTTGAGCCCATGCACAAGTGCTTCATACTCGGCGACATTGTTTGATGCTGCGAAATGGATCTGCAACACATACTTCAATTGGTCCTTCTTTGGTGAAGTAAGTACAACTCCGGCGCCTAACCCGGTTTTTGTTTTTGATCCATCAAAATGCATTCTCCAGTAGTTCGGATCTGGTAACGGTGGCTCATATTGCATTTCAGCCCAATCTACGAAAAAATTAGCCACAGCCTAAGACTTGATCGCATCTCGCCTGTCATACTGCGGAGCATAAGGTGCTAGCTCAATTTCCCATTTTGTGATCCGGCCGCTTGCGTCTTTCTTACTCATTATCTCAGATATGGGGGCTTCACATATCACCTTGATTGGGTGTTCTTCAAAGTAGTGTTTTAGCTTCTTCGCTGCCATATACACACCATATGCCATCTTCTGATAGTGAGGATAGTTTTGCTTCGATGTTGATAATACCTCGCTCGGGTAATAGGCTGACCTTTGCACTGACTTACCCTCTTCGTCGCGCTCTACCACTACTACTGCACTTACAACTCGGTTGATTGCGGCTATGTAGAGCAACATTGGCTCTTTTGATAGTGGAGAGGCTAACACTGGTGCAATGGCTAACATTTTCTTTAACTGGATGAAGGCTTCATTGGCCTACGGTGTCCATACGAAGTTGTTTGCTTTTTTCATTAGTTGATAGAGAGGCAATGCCTTTTCTCCCATCCGACATACAAACCGACTCAAAGATGCCAGACAACCAGTGAATTTCTGGACATCATTAAGACACTTCGGTGGTTCCATTCGCTCTATGGCTCGGATTTTAGTTGGTTTAGCTTTGATACCTCGGCTGGAGACAAGAAATCCGAGTAATTTTCCAGCCGGGACACCGAAGGTACACTTCTCAGGGTTAAGCTTCATTCGGAATCTTCTTAGGTTCGCGAACGTTTGCCTGATATCATCAAGGAGTGTTTTGCTTTCCTTGGTTTTTATAACCACATCATCCACATATACTTGCACATTTCGGCCGATTTGGTCGTGTAAACATTTTTGCATACATCTTTGGTACGTTGCCCCTGGATTCCATAAACCAAAAGGCATGGTGCGATAGCAATAAGCCCCATACGGGGTGATAAACGCAGTCTTTATTTGATCGTTCGGGTTCAGAGGTATCTGGTGGAAACCAGAATATGCATCTATGAATGACAATAGTTCACACCCAGCAGTAGAATCTATGACTTGATCTATCCTTGGCAGTGGGAATGGATCTTTTGGGCACGCCTTATTTAGGTTCGTGTAATCGATGCACATATGCCAAACTACTGCCACATTCGGATCATCTTTCTTCTTTTCCACCAGCATCGGATTAGATAGCCAATCCGGATAAAGCACTTCCATGATAAACCCAGCTGCTAGGAGCCGAGCTATCTCATCTCCAATGACCTTTCTCCTATCTTCGGCGAAGCGGCAGAGAGGTTGCTTCACCAGCTTTGCTCCGGGTCTCACATTCAAAGAGTGCTCGGCCAACTCCCTCGGAACACCTTGCAAGTCCTGTGTGGCACAAGCAAAGATATCCCGATTCTCACGGAGGAAGTTGATGAGCTCGCTTTCCTATTTGTCATTTAACCCGGCACCAATCGTTACGGTGCGCTCTAGGAACAGATCATCAACGGGCACTTTCTTTGTATCTTTCGTTGCTTGAAATGAGACACTTCCATGCAGGTTACTCAGCGCCGGCATATATTGCTGTGCGGACTGAGCCAATGCCGCCACCTCCTGGATCTTCCTCTTCTCTTGTGCAATCACGAGTGACTCGGCCAGGTTAGACCCGGCTGACACGCACTCAATGGAGCGTCAGAAATCTCCTGCTATGGTAATTACTCCATTTGGCCCTGGCAATTTCATCTTCAGGTAACTGATGTGACAACTTGCCATGAATTTGTTCAGGGTAGGCCTGTCGAGTAACGCGTGATATGCGCTTTCTAGGTTCACCACTTCAAACTCCAATTTTTCCGTTCAGCAGTTATCTCTTGTGCCAAATAACACGTCTACCCGGACCTTGCCAATGGGTTCACAGGAAATGCCTGGCACAATACCATGGAAAGTTGTTCTCGTGGCCTGGAGCATGTTCTCCGAGATACCCAACTTGCGCATTTTATCCACGTACATAATATTGATGCTGTTGCCATTGTCAATCAGCACCTTAGAGAATCTTACATTGATATTTGGCCCGATGAACGTTGGGTCCAGCACCAGTGCATACGAACCAGGACTAGGCATAAGCTTTGGATGGGCCTTGATACTCCACGTAATTTCCTGATTCGACCAAGGCATATACCTCGTCACTGTCGGCATTACCGCATTCACTTCCATATGTCGGCGCTGCAAGCTCTTTCTATCTGTCTCCTCCGTGGTAAACACACAGTAACTCTGGTGATGCTCTCTGTATTCATTTCTCCCCTCATTGCCGGGATATCTTTGATCTAGCTGATGCTGATTTTCCACCTGATGCACTGCATCCCTTCTCTCATGGTTTTCATAGCTCGGCGGAGGTGGTGGCAACATTAACTGTTGCGTGTTTGCTTCGGAGAGTAATTGCTGTTGTGCTAACTCCTGCCGTGGTTGATCGTTCCAAGGTGCCTGTGTATTCCCCCAAACCACTTTGTTTTATCTTCCTCATCCACTCACATTGCTGAGTCGTGTGACCCGCCGGGTTACTCGGATTTGGCGTGTGAAATTTGCACGCCTGATCCATCATTGCCTCATCGTATATCTCGGCCGGTCCTTCTTTTCCTGCCACTGTCTCTTTTGCTCGGCCGTCCAAGTTTTCTTGCCATCATATCTCGGGGTCCACTGTTGCTGACATGGGTATACCCTACAGGTACTCGATCTTGGTATATACGGTCTAAATATGTACAGGCCCATGGTGTCGCCAAGGCCCAGATGAAAGGACTCGAGTAACCTGCGGACTCTCGATTGCTTGAAGGACAAGAAGAAGCTAAAGATAGAAAGTTTGAAGGGGAAAAACCTAACTTGTAAACCGACTCGACCTGCTACCCGAGACCTAGCCTATCTATATAAAGGTTAGGAGGGGCGGCGAGAAGGACACACGCAACCCTAGTTTCCACAACCCTCGCCAGATTACATCTGCGCACCATTGTAACTTTCGACTCCTTTAATAAACTCCATGAGCAGACAAGCAGGAGTAGCAACCTCTACGAGGCCTGAACCTAGGTAACTCCTTTGTCCCCTGTGTGCTTGTTTGCTAGCCGATAGACGTCTCCAGCGCTCCCTCCTTCTCCAAAACCCAAGTCCATAACAATGGGCATTGATGAGTTAAACCCTCGTCAATTGGCGCCGTCTGTGGGAATTGGGAGTGCTGATGTTGCGGCTTCTTCGGCTCCATCGACTACGATCTACAACTCCGCAACAGCGGAGGTTCTCCAGCTCTTTGGCGCGTTCGACTTCACCGTCCACACACCCGCCACCCGCGCATCCTTCGAATCCGTGGGCGACGGAATCAGTCTGGCGATTGGGAGTTTCCGCTTCCAAGTTGGCCAGATGGGCACGCTTCGCATGCCCGATCAGCCGACAGCACCGGCGATTGCCCCGGCATCATGGTTCCCTCCATCAATCGGCACCCTCAGCGAACTCAACGCTCCGGCGGCAGTCGAGAACACGATCAGTGACAGCAGTCGCGATTGCGATCTGAGCGATCTGGCCACTGAAGATGGAACTTACGGTTCCGGATCTGAAAGTTGTGGAAGCAACAGCTTCCCCAACCACTTCATGTGCGCCGTTATCAACGCAGGCGACACCTCCGCCAATCGCGGCAACGGTGGTAACACCGGCAATGGCACCGATCCTCCCAACGGCGGCAACAGCGGCAATGGAGGCAACGGCGGTAACGGCGCCAACGAAGGAGCAGTCGAACCTCCCAGCATGATCAACGAGCAAACCGGCGAACGCGTCGTAATCAGGCTCAACGAGAAAGAGTGGGATCGCTGCCGTGAAGCCCTACGAGGTGCACCTCTACCCTTCGGATCCTCGCAGGAACTACTGATGGGCTACCACTGGCTCCTAAAAGAGGAGTTCAAGCGCCAAAAACAAGCAATCGTGCAACTTGACGCGCGTAAAAAGGCGACGGACGAGTCGAGCCTTCGTCGCGCTGGACTCTCCTCCTACGGAGGATCCTCCTCACGAGGCAACGAGTACCTCGCCAAGAAGAGGCAGTCACGAATGGCTCTCCTCACCGAACAAGAGCGCATATACGCCGCGGAAGTCCTCGACTTCGGCTCTATGACAGTCGACACCAGAGGCAATGTGGTTCCCAGGACGCTGCAAGCTGCAGTGACAGCAGCAACCATGTACCTCCTCAACAACCAGCCACCGGCTGGAGATCCCCGAACTGCCATGCACCAATCTACGATCGCAGGTTTGGGGTTAATCGAGGCCGCCCTCGACAAGGAGCCGGTACCAGACCCAAAAAAGGGCAAAGCGCTAGCAAAGCGCTACTCCTCACCCTCATCTAGCGATGACAGTCACGACCTATCTCGACGCCGTCGTCACGACGACACGATCACGACTACGATGCGCGCAACGACCTCACGCAGCGCAAGATCAACAAGTCAAGGGCACGACGTGCTCGGTCGACTGACTCAGAAGAGGAAGATAGGGAGCTCTGCGGCGCCAGATGCTTCAGCAGATCCATCAGGCAAAAGCGAATGCCTAAAGGGTTTAAACTCCCATCGGAGAACCCGAAATTTGATGGTCTACAGGACCCCAAGATCTGGCTAGAAGACCACATCTCCTCCGTCAGGCTACACGGGGGCAGTCGAAGTACTGCCATGCAATGCCTACAGCTACAGCTGCAGGGCGCCGCCCGAGCATGGCTCAATAACCTCCCACGCGGATCCATTCGCAGTTGGGATGAGCTGGTCTACAGCTTCGTGCGCAACTTTAAGGGCACGTACAAACGACCCGCCTCAATCGAAGAATTGAGATGCTGCCAGCAAAGATCTGGCGAATCGCTGCGCTCCTACATCCAAAGGTGGTCCATCATCAAGAACTCCGCGAAGAACATCTCGGAAGACCGCGCAATCGATGCATTCAACGGTGGCGTCCGCCGCATGGAACTCAGGGAGGAGCTAGGCTGCTCAAAGCCCCAAACCATCGACCACCTGATGGAGATCGCGAATTGGTGGGCCGATGGAGAAGATTCGGTGAAGAATCGCGCTCACTCTGACGAGGAGGCAGAACTCGAATGCAGACGCGACCGCCGAGGCAAACGCCGCATGCGCATCTACAACGACCGTGACGACGTCAACATGGTCGCAGCCGGCTACGCTGATAGACGCGACGAAAACCGCAACAGTGGATACCGCATCGGCGGATACCGCGACCCCGGGAAAACCACGCAAGTGTGGCAACATCGCACTCGCGATGAGGCACCCGCGACCTCCATCGAGGACAAACTGTCCGGCCATGCACGGTACACTTCTACATCGACAAGCATGACGGCAAGAGAAAGTCCAGCCACCTCCTGAAAGACTGCCGCGAGTTCCTCAAGCTACACGAGGGATTGGTTCGGATGAACCACAATGCAGTCGAAAGAGGCTACGGAGCCGCTCCAGGCGCCATGGCACATGGCGCACCACCACCACCACCTGGGCCACCCCCGAACGGAGCTGCACCGGACCAGCACCACGGAGGAGAACCGTACCCACGGGCCATGGGCACCATGATGATCCAAAAGGGGCGCCCCTCCAACAGGGTGCAGAAAGCCATCACTTGCCAAGTCAACTTGGCCATGCACTCGCCACCATCCACCACTGAGTACCTCAGTGGCAGTGAGTCGTGCATTACCTTCGATAAACGCGACCACCCGCCTCAAGTACCTCGCCCAGGTCATTGCCCCCTCGTACTCGAGGCGCAAATTGGAGGCTTCGACATGAGTCGCGTCTTCATGGATGGCGGAAGCGGCATCAACCTCATATTCGCGAGTAACTTGCGAGCAATGAGGATCCCTCTAACCTGCTTGGAGGCATCGGACACAACGTTCCATGGCATCGTCCCAAGGAAAGGCGTATACCCCCGGGCAAAATCAACCTCGACATCATATTCGACACGCCAAAGAACTTCCGGCGCGAGCGCATCGACTTTGAGGTCGTCGACTGGCCCTCACAATACCACTGCATCCTCAGACGCGTTGCGTTCGCTAGGTTCATGGAAGTACCCCACTATGCCTACCTGCAGATGAAAATGCCAGGTCCCAATGGCATCATCACGATCAATGGGAACTTTGAGCGATCTGATAGTTGTGACAGGGAATTCAACAGAATCTCCTAGTCCTTCGGCATGCAGGGGGAGCTCGCGCAACTGAAGGAAACGACAGACAACAGTCTGCCTCCCCTGAGTAGGCCAAGCTCACCTGATCTCTCCTTCGACTCATCTGTGCACACAAAGAAGGTGCAGGTCCATCCGTCAGATCCCGCCAAAACGGCCCTCATCGCCAACAACTTGAGTCCCGCATAGGAACTCACGCTCGTCGAATTCCTTCGTGAGCACTGGGAAATTTTTGCCTGGTGTCCTGCGGACATGCCAGGAGTTCCCAGGGAATTCGCTGAGCACGCACTCAACGTTAACCCCGACGCAAGGCCAGTCAAGCAAACAATCAGGCGACTGTCTGAGCCACAAGTGCAGGCAGTCGAAATGGAGATCAACAGACTCCTCGAGGCCAAATTCATACGCGAGATCAAGGAAAGCACTTGGCTCGCCAATACGATGCTGGTGCCAAAAAAGGACACGGATATCCTACGGATGTGCGTGGACCTCACTTCTTTAAACAAGCACTGCCCAAAAGATCACTTCTCGTTACCACGGATCGATCAAATCATCGACTCCACCGCCGGATGCGAGCGCCTCTGCTTCCTCGATGCCTACTCAGGCTATAATCAAATTCGAATGAAGGAGGAAGACCAGGAGAAGACCGCGTTTACAACGCCCTTCGGCGTGTTCTGCTACAACACAATGCCCTTCGGGCTAAAAAACGCGGGAGCCACCTACCAGCGGTGCATGCAGGCTTGCCTCAAGGAGCAACTGGGTCGCAACATCCAAGTCTATGTCGACGACATAGTAATCAAAACCAAGGAGGAAGCCTCTCTAATCGACAACTTGCGCGAAACCTTCGCCAATCTCGATCGTTACTGGATTAAGCTCAATCCGGACGAATGCGCCTTCGGCGTACCATCTGGGCAGCTGCTCGGGTATCTCACCTCTGCGAGAGGGATTTAGGCAAACCTGAAAAAGATAAAGGCCATACTAGCCATGGAGAAGCCAAAGAACATAAGAGGCGTCCAGCAACTAGCCGGACGAATCGCAGCCCTCAGTCGATTTATCAGTCGAATGGGAGAAAAGGCACTGCCCCTATCAGCTCCTCCGCAAAGCTGACAAATTCGAGTAGACCAATGAAGCGCAAGAAGCATTTGAAGATCTCAAGCGCCTGCTATCCACCTCGCCAGTACTGGTGACTCCACGAGAAAGGGAACCACTACTGCTGTACATCTCCGCTACCAACCAAGTGGTTAGTACAGTGCTCGTCGTCGAGCGGGCCGAGGAAAACAAGGTCCATGGCGTACAACGCCTGGTATACTACCTCAGCGAGGTCCTCACGCCAACAAAACAGCGGTACCCGCACTACCAGAAGTTGGCGTACGGCGTCTTCATGACCGCCCGGCGACTGTGCCATTACTTCCAGGAACACCCAATCGTGGTAGTCAGCGACGCCCCATTGGGACATATCCTCAATAACCCCGACGCCACGGGACAAGTCACGCTTTGGGGAATCGAACTGTCTCCACGAGACATCACATACGAAAAGCGCGATGCAATCAAGTCGCAAGTTCTCCTTGACTTCCTCATGCATTGGATGGAAAACCAACTCCTGGACAAGCTAGATATGTCCTACCTCTGGACAATGCACTTCGATGGATCCAAGCGGAAAGATGGAGCAGGAGCAGGTGTCATACTGACATCACCTCAAGGGGACAAGCTGAAATACATCCTGCGAATGCAGTTCACAGCCTCAAACAACGAGGCTGAATACGAGGCCCTGCTGCACGGGATGAGGATGGCAAAAGCCTGCGGCACAAAGAGGCTCATTATATATGGCGACTCCAAGCTGGTCGTCAACCAAACAATGTACGAGTGTGACGCACTGAATGACAACATGATCGCATACCGCGACCTCTACGATACACTTGAGGGAGACTTCGATGGTTGCGAGTTGCGACATGTAGGTCGTGAAAGCAACGAGGAGGCGGATGCACTCGCCAACATAGGCTCTACCTGCTCCCCCATACCACCTGGGGTATTTCTCGAGCGCATCTTCGAACGCTCCATCAAGCCAAAGGCTACAGAGAAGAAAACAATCGCAGTAACGGACTCGGGGGCTACGCCACCCAATGAGCCAATGGCACTCGATGACTTGGAGCTAGATACAGGACTTGAGGGCCCAATGAGCGTCATGATAATCGAACAATTCTGGACGCAGCCGTACGTTACGTACCTCCTCAGTAAGCGCCTACCAGACGACCCGACAGACGCATGACACATCGCGCGACGCTCCAAAGCATTCACCATTATCAACGGCGAATTGTATAAACGCAGCATCACAGGCGTGTTACAACGATGCATCTCCTTGGCTGATGGAAGAGCAGTCCTCCTAGACATCCATGAAGGGACCTGCGGGCACCACGCCGGCAGTCGCGCCCTCGTTGCCAAAGCTCTACGAGCTGGATTTTACTGGCCCACGGCCATGCGTGACGCCACGGACATAGTCCAAAAGTGCAACGCTTGTCAGCGATTCGCGGACAAGCCACACGCACCAGGCGCAGAACTACGGCCTACTGCATTGGCCTGGCCCTTCTCACAATGGGGGCTCGACATGGTGGGCAAGCTCCCAAGGTCCTTGCAAGGAGGCTACGTCTACCTCTTGGTCGTAGTCGACAAGTTCACCAAGTGGATTGAGGCCATGCCGGTGACCAAGCAATCAGGGCACAGCACGGTCAAGTTCTTCGAGTCCATCGTCTATCGCTTCGGCGTGTCGCACAGCATCATCACTAACAACGGGATGAACTTCACATCCAAAGAGTTCCAAGAATTCTGCGGAAACCTGGGGATCAACATCAGTTACGCATCAGTCATGCATCCACAGACCAACGGTCAGGTGGAAAAAGCAAACGGGCTCGTCTGCAGCGGCATCAAGAAGCGACTCCTTCGACCACTCGAGCAAGCCGCAGGTTGCTGGCCAGATGAGCTCCAATCTGTACTCTGGAGCCTACGAACAACTCCAAACAGCGCCACGGGCTACACGCCATTCTTTATGGTGTACGGAGCAGAAGCAGTACTACCCGCCGAAGTTCGGTACAAGGCGTCACGCGTAGTCACTTACAGCGAACAAGAGTCCTCTCTTGCACTCGAAGACTCCGTCAACCTCCTTGACGAGGCAAGAGAAATCACCGCAGAAAGATCCACGATCTACCAGCAGAACCTGCGCAACTACCATAGTAGAAGGCTTCGCCCCAGATCCTTCGTCGAAGGTGACCTGGTCTTGCGACTGAAGCAGCAGGGGAACCTCAAGCTGGAGTCCCCCTGGGAAGGACCGTATGTGAGTACAGAAGTAATCCCAGGTGGCGCCTTTCGCCTTCAAGATTTAGAGACATGAGTGGCATACTCCAACCTTTGGAACGTCGCACAACTGCGACGCTTCTACCCCTAGCTGTTTTTACTTTTACATCACAAATAAAGGCTACTCAGCCAAGGCTACTTAGCCACACATTGTACCTCGTACTGTTCTTAAAATAAATAAAAGCTAAGTGCCCTAAAACTCTGTGTTTTTCTTTTCACTTCTGTCAATTTTATACTGGGGGGCTACGCCACCCTACATACATCTGTTCTTCGAACCAATAAACGCGATATCCTGAGTAGCTGGCACATCAATCAAACCCCTTAACGCAAACTCAACCCAGCTGCAACGCACCTGACAGGTTGACAAAGGGATGGCCAGGCTAATGAAAAGGACTCGCATAGTGCAACGCACCTCACGCTAACAAAGCTGTTTTTACACATTAAACAATAAAATATCTACAACCTATTCATGAACTTTACAACACAAATACACTTATGTGCAGGATACAAATCTGGCTACTACTGCAACAGAAGATCATTGGTTTGTTCCTCGAAGAAGTCGACAATCTCCTCTGCTGGACGGTCCACCGCCTGATAGTGCGGCACCATATTCCAAGCAGATCCGGCTGGCGGCGCTGGCGGACCGGAAGCAATGGCAGCGACATCCACGTCAGGCCTGTGCAATCGCACCATCGAGAGGGCAGCCTTGGCACCAGCCACCAACTACTGCTTCACGCACTCGCAAACCGCGGACATATCTTGAAATTTAGCCAGAAGAGCCAACAGGCTTGATGGAGTGTCATCCAACGGGAACATCGCCTGATAGATGTTCTTCAAACACGACTGCGACTTCTTCAGAAAGAGCAAGACTCGCGAAGCATGCTCCTGCAGGGTCGCCAATGCAGTCATACGATCATGATCTACCCAGAAGTATCCACTCTCTTGAATTGCTCCTGGGTGAGATCATGAAGGCGGATGGCAATCCTATCCCTCTCCTCCTGCGGATGGCATGCGCTAACAACTACACGAAGCAGCACCAACAGCATGAGTACAACGTACCATTGCGACTAACTACAAAGGAAAAGATGAGGACGAGCAAACTAACATTTTAAACTGGTCGCCCAGCTGCGTCACCTCGCCAAGCAGATATTCCTCGCGGGCGGCGGATTTTTCCGCCTTCGACTTCCACACGTCTGCGTTACCACGAATCAGGGGCAGCTCACGCTCTAGCTCCTTCACGCGATCACGAAGTCGCGACAACAAGGACAGCTCCTCCACCCTAGAGCGCGGTGGTGCCACTGTCTCATCAAGACATTGCGAATCCTGGTTTCCCCCCACAGGACCACTCGATGCACCCTACCACAAGTCAAGACAAAGGCAATTAAGGCGACCAAATTAACACAAAGGCAAGGGAAACAGATGCATTCAAGATAAACATAAGTGTTTACAACCACACTCGCCAGCAGGCACGTCCTTAGGCTAAAAAGGCAACTGATCAATTATTACAACAAGCTAACTATGGAGCAGCTGGCTTCTTCGACTTCGATGGCTTCGGGGGCTTCATCAAGTCCGTGGCAGTATCAGATGCCACTGACTTTCCGCCGCCCCCTGAGGCCGAAGCTTTCGCCTCCTTCTTCGCACGTTTGAGCTCCTCCGAATACTTGGCAACAGTATTTATCAAGGAATGGCCATATTTGGCACAAGCAGTCGCAAAGGGAGCGAAGACTACCTGCTGACCATCCGCGCCAACAGGCATCGCCTTCGACACCGCAGAGGGATCTATCTCGACTCCATGGGCTTGCACCATGGCGAGTGACATCGTCGCCCCAGCCGCCCGGAGGGAGTTCTTTTAGGTAGCAGGCACACCCCCGGCGAGTGACTCCACCAGTTTGTCCATATTATCGACCAGCTCCGCCTTCGGCATCAACTCCTCTCGGAGGCGACTAAGGGCGACCTTGGCCTTGGACAATGTATCCTGGATGGCGGCGCTTCGGTCCTCGACCGCAGATACCGCGCCGGCCAGAGCGTCATCACGACGAATGGCCTGCAGGTCAAAATTCAAGTCGGCAGCATCTACACCGAAAATACACACATGTATGAAACTTCCAGTGCCACCGACAAAACTCTAGAGGCAGATAGGAACATCAATAAAATATCTACCAGTAAAGGTACCTGAGAGGGCCTTGGCGACTGAGAACAGTTGCTCTTCGAACAACTTTTCCCTGGCCGCAAAGGAGGCACGTAGATCCTCTTCACGCTTCTGGGCATCATCACGAGCCGCGATTGCCTCGTCGTGCCCCTTCACAGCTGCGGCTAATGTCTTCTCCAACGTGGCGACGTTGCGCAGTAGAGCATTATGCTCAGCTACATGGCAGTCAATAATTGGCTATCAGTCGATTACACCAAAACAGAGAGAAGACGAAAAGATTAAGTGTAGAAGCACTCACTTTCGACCACGCAGTGACGTGTCTCCAGCATTGCATGCTGGCGACCCATCGCCATCACCTGCTCCGCCACTTGCGCACCTTCCTTTACAAGGAGCTGTCACACAAAACAAAGGAGTCAGAAGAGGGCAACAGAAGGCGTTGACTGCCACACTAAAAAAGAAGGAAAGATATACTTACATGGTCCTCTAGCGACTCTGAAGAAGTTTGCTGAACCGTCATCCGAGCAACCATTCGATGCTCCCCTACGTGAGGAGAGCTCGAAGAATTGTGCCCGAAGTGGGCCGCCGCCGGAGGAGAAGGAGCGCGCTCGACCTCTACTTTGGCCCTTGAGGTTGCGACTCCAGATTCCTTCACAAACTCGACGTCGCCAGAAGATGACGACGCCTCTCGGCTACAAGACCAAATTCACATTAAGAAAAGGAAAACTCCAGGGAAAAGCCAACAAGAAGAAAACAGAAAAGAACTAGTGAACTCGCAAATTTACCAGTCAAAGTTGTCAAAATTAAACGTGGCCTCCGCCGACTCTGACGAAGACTTCTTCGGCAATCGCATCTTCTTGCGAGAAGATGGTGCCACAGCCCTCACAGGAACGGCAGGAATTGGTGACTCCGTGCCAGCAGCTGTGCCTTCTGGATTCGAAGGAGTCGACGCATCGGAGTCCTCGCTACGTGAACACTTGCGAGTATCCGGGCTCTCGGACTCGGGGGCTTCCTCTTCCACATCAGAAGGAATAGTCGACTCAGACTCGTCCTCTTCCAAAGCTTCACGAGGAATAATACCCTCAGGGAGAGGAGGCATACAAGGCGACACCGCCCAATCCTGCATACAGACAGTGAAGATCAGCAAACAGAACAGGTAAGCAACAGAAAAAGCAATCGCGAAAGTAAGCTACTGCGTAGCACAACTATACCTCAGGAGGAGGATTCGAAGCATCGAAAGGAGGAACGACTGGCTCATTCGGAAGCACATCCTTGAAGGTGTACTTCGTGACCAGTCGCACCCTCTTATCTACCCCACTCGCGGACATGCCATCGGCAGACACGCGAGTGGCATCATCAGCGGCACCCCATTGAAACATGGGATGGACTCTAGCCTGGAGAGGCTGGACGCGACGACGCAGCCAAGTCCTGACAAGGGCGCAACCTCCCTCTTCTGTGCCTATGCGACTCTCGAGGTCACAGACGCGTTGATATAGCACGTCTGTCTCCGCGAGTTCAGAAGGCATGATCACGTTCTTCCAAGAACGCATCATCTTGCAGGGAGTCGCGGGATCGAAGGGCGTGAGTCCAAAGTGCTCGTCCTCGGCCTTCTGGTCGCGAACATAGAACCATTTGTCCCTCCATCCCTGGACGGACTTGGCGAGCTTGATGTCGAAGTAGGTGGCGAACCGGTCGACATGGATTCCACAACCACCTACGTCGTAAACTAGAGAGCCAGATGCGGACGGACGCTTCAGTTTAAATAAGCGTTTGAAAAGGCCAAAGTGCGGCTCGATACCGAGCCAGCACTCGCAAAGAGTGATGAAACAGGAGATGTGAAGAATCGAGTTTGGGGACAGCTGATGGAGCTGGAGCCCGTAGAAACAAAGGAGACCCCTAAGAAAGGGGTGGAGAGGCAAAGAAAGGCCGCGAATGACGAATGCAAAAAACATCACTCGAAAACCGGTGGGAGGCACAGGAATGGTCTCACCGCTGGGGACGCGTGCATCGGCGACTGCTACAGAAATAACTCCGTCTTGGCGAAGAAGATGGAGATCAGACGCCTTGATGATAGAGGGGCGCCACGCGCCATTGGTTACGTGGGTCCCCGCGACCTTCTTTTTCCCGCCGGCGGTGGCACTGGTGCCCGCAGCAGCGAGGCCACCCTTCTTCTTTGTTGCAGCGACGGCGGCCGCGGATTCAGCGGCATCGCCTCCTTTCTTCTTTCCCATTGCGCGGCGGCGATGAGAACGCAGAAAATAACTTGGAAATGAGCGGAGGTGGTCCAGAGTTGAGGAGGAGATGAGCGCAGGGAAAAGCAGATGAGCAGCAGCACTGGCGATGGCAGCGAGGAAGAAAAGAGTGCAGATGGAAAATTACCACCGTAGCGCCGCTACTTAACCCCTAGGAGATGCAATCCAACGGCTCACAAAAACCCTACTGGGCGCGGGGCACGCATCGCGTTCGACATGTGGAGAAGAGGAAGCGTGAACCGTCCCTCCACTGCTCCCATTACGCACGGAAATCGAGGAGGCACAGTTAATAATAAGATTACGCACGCCCAGTCAAATCAAAGTCAGAAAGTGGGACCCATCGCTCATCACGTCCCGTCAAAATCGCTCACGCGGGCAACTGAGGTCATGCAAGCGTCAGCACTGACGTCATCAACAGCTACGCAGTGGAAAACTTCAACTACTTTAGTCCTTGCTAGAGTCTTCGACTCCACCAAGCACTCGGGGGCTACTCCCATAGGGAGCGCTGGCCGCGCACCCTACGATTTTTTCTTTTCTTATTGCAGGAATATAGGCAGTCAAATTCAAACCCAACCACTCGAAACACGGTTCGACTACGGACATGCGTTACTCCCATAGGGAGCGCCAGAAACAATTTCGACTGAAACAAGCAAGCAAAAGACGACAGCAGTCGCAAATGTGTTTTAGTCTCTGCCTGAGTCTTCGACTGAAACAAGCAAGCATAAGACGACAGCAGTCGCAAATGTGTTTTAGTCCCTGCCTGAGTCTTCGACTCAACCAGGCACTCGGGGGCTACTCCCATAGGGAGCGCTGGCCGTCCACCCTATGATTATTTGCACAAAAATTGTGTGTTGATAACATCCGCACTCGCAGATCATGGCGACACCGCCTCATAATTTTCCCTACAAAGAGACTACGTCTCCTGGGTCGCCCAGATCGTCTCCGCGATGATAAAATTCGGATGCCGCGCTTACAGCGTGAAGCTAAGACCTGAATAAGGCCTGGCAACGC
Source organism: Avena eriantha (assembly GCA_910589775.1). Classification (NCBI taxonomy): domain Eukaryota; kingdom Viridiplantae; phylum Streptophyta; class Magnoliopsida; order Poales; family Poaceae; genus Avena; species Avena eriantha. The sequence goes on from OU342745.1 coordinate 399,725,894, forward strand.
ATTTAACTGCACACTACCAGAAAAGTATCCGTACCTGCAGGCACGATGAACATGCCTTGACGGACGCGTCAAGTGCTCACACCCATATAACTGGAATTCGACTCCTGTAAGACCTCCGCGGCCTGAGTCGAATTACGCCAGCACTTTTCCGGATTCGAGTCCGGGGACTCGAGTTCGAGTAGATTGCGTTGTTTCACCCTAAGGTGGTTAACTGATACCGATACTTCGGCTATATCAGGCACGTATATCAACAATTCCTATGACATAAATGAAAGCAGTCGAAAATGTACTCATTCAGGCACTCGAAGACTTCAAAAAGTACCCAGTCGAATCTGTGATTCCACTGGATACTCGGGGGATACTAACATGGGTATACCCTACAGGTACTCGAGCTTGGTATATATGGTCTAAATACGTACAGGCCTACGGTGTCACCAAGGCCCAGATGAAAGGACTCGAGTAACCTACGGACTCTCGATTGCTTGAAGGACAAGAAGAAGCTAAAGATAGAAAGTTTGAAGGGGAAAACCCTAACTTGTAAACCGACTCGACCTGCTATCCGAGACCTAGCCTATCTATATAAAGGTTAGGAGGGGGCGGCGAGAAGGACACATGCAACCCTAGTTTCCACAACCCTCGCTAGATTACATCTGCGCACCATTGTAACTTTCAACTCTTTCGATAAATTCCACGAGCAGACAAGCAGGAGTAGGGACCTCTACGAGGCCTGAACCTGGGTAAATCCTTTGTCCCCTGTGTGCTTGTTTGCTAGCCGATAGATGTCTCTAGTGCTCCCTCCTTCTCCAAAACCCAAGTCCATAACAATGGGCATTGATGAGTTAAACCCTCGTCAGTTGCCCTCCAGTTTTCTGAAGCTGATTACTCCCTGCTCTGGGTTGATCTTGATTTACAGCAGCAACTTGTTGCGAACTGTACCTGTAATCCGGTCTATCATCTCTTCTCTTACCTCGGTAATCATTCTGCCGGGATGACCCGGCTCCATCTCGCTGGTAGTACTCCTCATTTGACTCGTTTGACACAAGCCTAGGTTGGGTCGGATCACCCAAAGCATATGAATCAGCAATCCGGATTGTCTCTGCCAGTGTAGTTGGCATGTCCCTTTGTAACCTTTGCCATAGCATGCTTGCATATCTACACCCTTGCGCAAACCAAGCTATGGCCTATGACTCAATCACGCCCTCGCATGAGTTTCGCACAGTGCACCAACGGGTTAAGAACTCCCGGTCTGTCTCATTTGGTCTCTGCTTGCACATTGCTAGGGTCTGTGGCCCATTGGGCCTCTAATACGTGCTTGAGAAGTTACTGACGAACATTTCCTCAAAATCGATCCAACAGTTGATACTACCGGGTGGTAAATTGTTTAGCCATACCCTTGTTGGCCCTTCCAGCATCTGAGGTACATATCTCACAGCCCATCTCAAGTTGCCTGTAGCAATTTTCACCACTGTCGCGTAGTTGATCAACCAATCCTCCGGCTTGGTGCTACCGTCATATGTTTTCGTGCCTCTGGGTAACTGGAAGTTATGTACTAGAGGTTCTTTCATGATCCGGGGCCCAAAGCACGCTGGACCGGAGGACCTTGCCCCTCAATCTGCTCTGACCTATAGAGCAGATCCAGTTTCAACCTGGCGTCGTCAGGCATCAAGTTCCTGCTTCCCAACCTTGACCCTATCACGTGATAGTCCGGCCTAGGATATCCTGCGTTCACCATTTCCGAATCACCATCATTGTATCTATCTTGCTCTTGTGGAGCGGCTCTCTGTTGCATACCTTGGCCGGCACTTCACTCTTGCCGTGGAATATTCCGCTGCTGCGGTTGCCCTGCACCGGCCGAGTTGCGCTGTCCGGCATTGTCGTTCACAGTGTTTCCCTGACCAGCATTGCCTTGGTCGTGGTTACCTCGGCCAGCTTCACCTCGGTTGACACTTCGTCGATCCTCATTTCCCTGCACTGCTTTTCCTTTCCCTACCCTTGCCAAGTCATATGGGACTATCTGTTTGTTTCTCCTCGCCGAGGTTACCACTTCCTCTCTTCTTGGGCCACCAAGAGGGGACGATGCAGCTCCAGCGGATTTCTCCGGGTTACCTATCGCTGAATAAACGACTTTGGAAGCCCCAGCCCTTGCCGGATTAGCCCTGAGCAATTCCTCATTTTGTCTGTTAGCGATCCGGACTAACTCATTAACCCTATCCTGCTGTCTTTGCCGGGCTTCACCCGTCAAACCCTCTAACTCGGACGCAGCTGCATCCGCTACTCTGAGGTTCTTTGCCGGGGTACTGTACTTCGGCAGCCCCACAGACAGAATGTTCTCTGATTCCTCAACTCTAGTATCACCCTCTTTGTTCATTTCACTAATGAGGTTTCTCCCCTTCACTTTTACAGCATCTACCTTATTTGCTTTTGCATACTCGCGCAGTATCATGTTCAACGACTGCTGAGCCGCGGCTATCTTTTTCGCACCCTCTAGTACTTTCTTCCTAGTTTCCTCTAACTCGGCCTGTGCCTGAGCTGGATCTACCATAGGTGCTATGGGACTTGCCAAGCTATCTATTGCTTGCTGCAGCATGTTCTCTGGCCTCTCTAGTGGAGGACCACTACTTTTCCTTGGTGCCTTGGGTGTTACCTCCGGATCTGGTGCCGGATACTTGCTCGCACCAGCACCAGGCGCCAACATCATCACCTCGGTGCGGTCAGGGGAGCGAGTGATACGCGCCCCGCGAGCCATGCTAAGGGGTGGCTCGCCTCCCTCGATGACGTGCCGCGGGTGAACGCACGACACATCGACATCGACGTAGATCTTGTGAGCGCCAAGCTTGACGAAGAGGCCGTTGCGCAGTAGAGGTCGTTTGTCGAAGGAGCCAGCATTGTCGTTCACGTAGTCCAGCGTTCCAAAGTAGTGAACGAGCCCGGAGACGATGCGCTCGTTGTTGCCGATAAGGTTTCCTGTCCAGATCTTCACTCCTACTAGCGCCGCTAGCCCCACGGTGGGCGCCAACTGTCGTGGTGGTGTCACGGTAGATGCCATCGATAGGCTAAAGGTGCGGCCAATATGCACTAGAGGAATCCAGGGATGGATAGTGTGGTGATTCCACACGCAGATGCTTTGTATTCACTAGGTTCCCAAGGTTTACAAATGCTCCTTGAGCTGTATTGGGGAGAGGAGGAAGATGGAGCTCTCTTACTCTCACCACTACCTATCTCCTAGGAACCAACTACTCAAATGCCAACCCTTTCTACAGAGGCCCTAGCGCTCCTTATAAAGGGGAGGCTAGGTCTCCAATTAGGGCATACGTGCAGGCATATTCCTGGGAATATGCCTCTTCCCAAAATAGCAAACCGACCGGATCACTTTTCGCCCTCGTAAGCCATGTAGAGGCTACGTAAGGCTCTGTGGTGCCAGCGTCATCCGACACAGAGCGCGTCACCCTTGTCGGCCACGCCTCGGTGGTCCTTCCCTCTGTCCGCTTTGCTCATGCTCCAGCGTACAGTGACCACCTTTTGACCAGCGAGATACCTTCCTTCTCTTGCAAGCCTGATATAACCGGGATCATGCCTGGTTAATCCGGCCACGCGGGTACCTGCATACAAGTTACACAGGTCCTGCCGGCATACGACATACGTCGGCCAGGACTCAGTTAGGTGGACATCCTCCGGTCCGGGTTACTCCTTGATTCGGCCTGCCTTGAGGTGACTCGGCCAGCATTCGCTTTGACCTTGCCGTACCTCGGCTAACTCGGCCTTTATACCCCGGTGTGACCCTACCCGAGGGTATCCCCCAACATTTATGCACCTATTGAGAGAGCTTAGTAGCCATTCTTAGTTTAATGTGCATTGTCCTAAGACTTGTTGGTTGATGCATAACTTTTATATTGCTTGTTCTTAAATTATTTGTATCTAGTCACCCATATGAACTTTGAAGGTGTCCTATGCATTTATGTTTGCTACTCTATGAGGGCCAAGCTGAATACCATTCTCATTATGCTTTCTTTATGTGAAACAAACAAACATCTTGCAAAGCATTGTTATTCATGAATCTTTTGTTTGTGCCTTTTCATGTTACAACATAGTTGCTATGTCTTATTGTTAGAACTATATCTTTCATGCTATGTTGAAGTACTATGATCCCAGCTATCAATGTTTTACAAATACTTTGATCAAGTCTATGATGGTACATGTCACCTAAAAAATTATTCTTTCTTTTTAACACTTACCTACTCGAGGACGAGCAGGAATTAAGCTTAGGGATGTTGATACGTTGCTAACATATCTATAATTTTTGATGTTCCATGCTTGTTTTATATCTACTTTCTTATGTTTTGTCCGCACTTTGGAGTATTATTATACACTTTCTTGGACTAACCTATTAACAAGATGCCACAGTGCCAGCTTCCTATTTTCTGCTGTTTTTGGTTCCAGGAAAGTCAGAAAATGAATATTCTCGAAATTGGACGGGACAAAAGCCAAAGTCAATATTTCACCGAGGGGGACACGGAGCCAGAATGCGAGATGGAGAGGGGCCAGGGGCCGCTGATACGTTGCAAACGTATCCATAATTTTTTATGTTCCATGCGTGGTTTTATCTACTTTCTTATGTTTTGTCCACACTTTGGAGTACTTCTCATATGATTTCTTGGACTAACCTATTAACAAGAGCCACAGTGCCAGTTGCATGCTTTCTGCTGTTTTTGGTTCCAGAAAGTCAGAAAATGAATATTCTTGGAATTGGACCGGACAAAAGCCAAAGTCGTTATTTTCCCGGAAGATTCACAGAGCCAGAAGGAGAGACGAAGGGGGGCCACATGGTGGCCAGACCACCCCTAGGCACGGGTCCCCCAGGCCGCGCCATGGCATGGTGTGGGCCCCCTGGCTGACCACCGACCTCGCCCCTTCGCCTATATATTCCTCCCGATACAGAAACCCTAAATCATCAATCAGAAATCCACGAAAAGTTACGTAGTGCCGCCTCCACCGAAGGGGAGATTCAGGGGACAGAAAGTCTCTGTTCCGGCACCCTGTCGGGACGGGGAAGTGCCCCCGGAGCCATCTCCATCGATCTCCACCACCATCTCCATCACCGTTGCTGATTCCCATGATGAAGAGGGAGTAGTTCTTTCTCGAGGCTAAGGGTTCTACCGGTAGCTATGTGTTCATCTCTCTCTATGCATGATCATATTGTGATCATGAGCTTTGTAATCAAGTAGATCTACCTTGCTACTCAAGTGCTTTAATAGATCTCTGCTCTCCCCATGTGTGTGAAGTTGACAGCGTGCACACCATGGTGGCACTTAGGCTAGAGATTACAAATACTTGTCATGAGTTATATTTGGAGTTGGACGTTTTTATGAAATTGTGGTGTTTGTTAGAACTATCTAGTGCTCAAGGTGACATTGTGGGGTTATCTAGATGGGAAAGATGAACTTTGAGGTGTGCTGTTATAGCCCTACCATCGATTAGAGTGTCCAACCGGAGAGTAGTTAAGAGTAGTATCATAAAAAGATAATATTTATATGAGACTGTTCACTAGTGAAATTATGATCCCTAGGCCTTGTTTCTAAGCATTGAAACACCGTTTGCAATTAGATATGTTACATGTTTGCTTCTTTCCATCTTTATTTCAGTTTTCCTTTAGTCTTTTCCCACGTCAACCACACGCCATCAAGCTATTTTCTGGCACCATTGTCTTATATCCATACCACTTGTATTTCACTATCTCTTCGCCGAACTAGTGCACCTATACACCTGAAAAGTGTATTGGGTGTGTTGGGGACACAAGAGACTTCTTGTATCTTGATTGCAGGGTTGCTTGAGAGGGGATACCTTTGATCACTTCCTCCCTGAGTTCGATAAACCTGGGGTGGTCCACTTAAGGGAAAACTTGCTGTTGTTCTACAAACCTCTGCACTTGGAGGCCCAACAACTCTCTACAAGAATAGAAGTGCGTAGACATCAAGCTATTTTCGGGCGCCGTTGCCGGGGAGGTAAGGTAAAATGTACTCACATCCTCCGGTGTGAGTGCTCGAAGTTATTTCCTTTAGATTCTACAATTTTGTCTTTTTGTTTCTTGTTTTCACTAGTTAGGCTTAATGGAAAAGAACAACAAAATTAGAGAGCTTTATAGTCTTTATCTTGAGTTAGGACATGAAGTGTTTGAGGAGAAAAATAAAAAACCTATGGAACTTTATTTGCATGCTAATAGCAATGTTGTTAGTATGAATTCTTTGGACACCATTATTGCTAATGCTATGGAAAATTCTAAGCTTGGGGAAGCTAGTGTTTATGAAAATTATCTTTTTAGTTCCCCAGCTTTGGAAGATAGCTATTCTATTGCTTATGATGATACCAAACCTCCAATATATGATGATTACAATGATGAATATGATATTTTTAGTCCACCTACTATTGAGGAGAAAATTAATTATGATTACAATATGCCTCCTATATTTGATGATTATGGTGATGAGAATAATAATGACAGCTATTTTGTTGAACTTGCTCCCACTATAATTAATAAGAATGAGTATGCTTATAGGGAGAGTATTAATTCTTTTATGCATGTGGCTCGTGATAAGAATGTTTCATGTGATATTTATATTGTTAATTTCATTCATGATGCTACTGAAAGTTATTATGAGAGAGGGAAACATGGTTTTATGCATCTCAATAATATTAAGTTTCCCCTCTTTATGTTGAAAGTCTTGAAGTTGCACTTGTTTTGCTTTACTATGCTTGTTGCTTTGTGCTTTCATGACTTGTTTATTTACAAGATTCCTATGCATAGGAAGTGGGTTAGACTTAAATTTGTTTTAAATTTGCTTCTTGATGCTCTCTTTTACTTTAATTCATATTTCTTGTGTGAGCATCTTCTCAAACTATCATGCCTAACTTAAAGGCATTAAAGGAAAGTACTTATTGGGAGATAACCCAAAAGTTTTAGTTGAGTCTTGGAAGTTATTGTTTCAGTAATAACCGCTCCTTATCCTTTTTATTTGCTTTTTGTCCCAAGAGTAACCTCTAATGAGAGAGAAGTAATGATTGGGAAAGTTGATGTCCTGAAACAGATTTATGTGCTTCACCGTAAAAACTCGCGTAAAATCTCTGTATATCCTTTTGAGGCGTGGATTTTTATGCTTCTGCCCCAGGTTGTTATCTAACTTTCGTTAGTTCAACACTTTTCCATTTGAGCAACATAAGGTCTTCGAAAAAATTCGTCTTTACCTGCTGGTTTGTTTTGACAAATTTCTGCCATTTTTTGCATTTGCTTCTTGTTGGTTCCTTTTTGAGTTCTTTTGGGGAATTGAGCTTTTTGAATGAAGTACTACAGTAGCTTGTGTTTTAATGGAAGTTTTATTTATGTTAGAACTGAACCTAAAGACTTATTATCTTGAGTCCACTAATGTCGCTAATGAAGAAAAAAAACCAGGTGTATGGAAGGAATGAGTAATGAGATGAAGGATGGACTAAAGCTCAAGCTTGGGGATGCCACGCGTGTCACCCCAAGAAATATCCAAGAAGTAAAAGCATCAAAGCTTGGGGATGCCCAAGGCATCCCCCTCTTCATCAATAAAACTCTGAGGTTTCTTCCAAACACTTCATTTTTATTGTTTCATGCACAGTTGTGTTGTTCTTGGAGCGTCTTCTATTTCGTTTTTCTTTTGGTTTTTCGTTTTCTTGGTTTGCTTAGTTTGCTGAATAAATTGGTTGGACCCCCTCTTTCATTCATTGGTTTTCAAATAGTTTGGTTTGGATTGGAAAAGAGTAGGAAAGTTCATGCTTATGTGGTAAAGAGAGCTTGTTTTTGACTATGTCCTATGCTTTGTCATGCCATGCTTGATATTTTTTTGGATTTATGCTTAGTATTCTTTGTTGTAGCATGACTTGTTATAAACAATTGAGATTGCTAAATGTGCCTTGGAAGAATCATGCGTTGTTTTAGCATATTAAAGCATAGTATTGTGGTATACTCCTTTGATGCTTTATTTGGGTTGACTTGGCACATGCTCACACCATATTATGACTATCCCAAGTTACCATAGCCTTTATGATCCTTTAGTTTTCAACTTGTAGTATCACTTTATGCTTTGATCAATGATGTTTTGTCGCTCTACATGATTATGGCCATCATTGCTCTCTTAGTTGGTCGCTCCCAGTCTTTTGCTAGCCTCCATAACCAAGTATGGGTTCCACTCATGCATCCAACTCCTAAAACCAAGTTATTCCAAAGAGTCCACCATATCTACCTATTAGAATATGCTATTCCAAGTATATTCATGTTTTTATCTACTTTCCGAATTAAACTTGTTATGAGAAAACTAGTGATTAAAGCTCTCACAAACTTGATGGCACACTTTACTTTTCTTGCCCTTAATAAACTTGAACCATTGTGTCGTCTATGTTGTATATGCTTGCACTTATATGTTGGGGATTAGCAGAACCATGCTGTCATGGGGAACGCTTTCAACATTGCACTTTTACTTTTACCTAGTTGATATCATGCTCTTTTGTCTATAGATGTTGTCAGTGTGAAATGAAAGGGGATCTTGTAAGTCCATGGAGTTATGTATGTGTGTTAGAGAAACGCCTGGGCCGCCAGTCTAATCCATGCTGTCATGGTGGAAACCTGCAGCGTAACCATAATTAGCAATCTATGAAGCATTCTTCTTATTAAAAACAGTCAGATATTGAGAAAAAGAAAAAATAAAGATTTGAGAAAAGAGGAAAGAGAGAAAAAAGCACCATTTTCCCATGGTAAATAAGAAGATTGCTGAGATGCTCGTTGTCTGTTTGCCTTGTCATTTTGATATGGGGTTTCTTCCGTATCATCGGGCAAGGGGTACCCCGTTGGCGGTTCTCTATGATACACATGTACTTACGATGACAAGAACTTATCGGTGACTAAACTTGAGTAGCATGAGGAGCGGCCCTCGTATTCAAGGGACATGAGATTTCCAACTTATACTTCGTCAAGCATATACTCAATAGTTTGTTCACTTTAACCTTAATCACTTCAATATGCTTATGATAGGGGCAATGAGAGCTGAAAGATAAAAAGTACAATAATTTTTGGAAGCTCTTTATGAAACTTGAATCTCTGCTTCCTTCTATGAAGGCCTTTTTTTTACTTTTATGTTGAGTCTCCACCTTCTATCTTTATGCACCTATTTCGAGAGCATAGTGGCCATTCTTAGTTCTATGTGCATTGTCCCAAGACTTGTTGATTGATGCATAACTTTGATATTGCTTGTTTTTAAACTATTTGTATCTAGTCACTCTTATGAACTTTGAACGTGTCCTATGCATCTATATTTGCTACTCTATCAGGGACAAGCTGAATGCCACTATGCTATGTTTACTATATGTGAAACAAGCAAACGTCTTTCAATGCATTGTTATTCATGAATCTTTTGTTTATGCCTTTTCATGTTGCAACATAGTTGCTTTGTCTTATTGTTAGAACTTTGTCTTTCATGTTATGATTGAAGTACTATGATCCCAGCTATCATTGTTTTACAAATACTTTGATCAAGTTTATGATGGTGCATGTCACCTCAAAAATTATTCTTTCTTTTTATCACTTATCTACTCGAGGATGAGCAGGAGTTAAGCTTGGGGATGTTGATACGTTGCAAATCCATAATTTTTGATGTTCCATGCTTGGTTTTATCTACTTTCTTATGTTTTGTCCACACTTTGGAGTACTTTTCATATGATTTCTTGGACTAACCTATAGATAAGAGCCACAGTGCCAGTTCCATGTTTTCTGCTGTTTTTGGTTCCAGAAAGTCAGAAAATGAATATTGTCGGAATTGGACCGGACAAAAGCCAAAGTCATTATTTTCCTGGAAGATTCACGGAGCCAAAAGGAGAGACGAAGCGGGGCCACAGGGTGGCCAAACCAGCCCTAGTCGCGGGTCCCCCCAGGCCGTGCCAAGGAATGGTCTGGGCCCCTTTGCTGGCCACCGACCTCGCCCCTTCGCCTATATATTCCTCCCGATACAGAAATCCTAAATCATCAATCAGAAATCCACGAAAAGTTCCGCAGCACCGCCGCCACCGAAGGGGAGATTCGGGGGACAGAAAGTCTCTGTTCCGACACCCTGCCGGGATGGGGGAAGTGCCCCCGGAGCCATCTCCATCGATATCCACCACCATCTCCATCACCGTTCCTGATTCCCATGATGAGGAGGGAGTAGTTCTTTCTCAAGGCTAAGGGTTCTACCGGTAGCTATGTGTTCATCTCTCTCTCTATGCATGATCATATTGTGATCATGAGCTTTGTAATCAAGTAGATCTACCTTGCTACTCAAGTGCTTTAATAGATCTCTACTCTCCCCATGTGTGTGAAGTTGACAGCATGCACACCATGGTGGCACTTAGGCTAGAGATTACAAATACTTGTTATGAGTTATATTTGGAGTTGGATGTTTTTATGAAATTTTGGTGTTTGTTAGAACCATCTAGTGCTCAAGGTGATAGTGTGGGGTTATCTAGATGGGAAAGATGAACTTTGAGGTGTGTTGTTATAGCCCTACCATCGATTAGAGTGTCCAACCGGAGAGTAGTTAAGAGCAGTATCATAAAAATATAATATTTATGTGAGAGTGTTCACTAGTGAAAGTATGATCCCTAGGCCTTGTTTCTAAGCATTGAAACACCATTTGTATTAGATTTGTTACATGTTTGCTTGTTTCCATCTTTATTTCAGTTTTCCTTTAGTCTTTTCCCATGTCAACCACACGCCATCAAGCTATTTTCTGGCACGATTGTCTTATATCCATACCACTTTCATTTCACTATCTCTCCGCCGAACTAGTGCTCCTACACACCTGACAAGTGTATTGGGTGTGTTGGGGACACAAGAGACTGTTGTATCTTGATTGCAGGGTTGCTTGAGAGGGCATACCTTTGACCACTTCCTCCCTGAGTTCGATAAACCTTGGGTGATCCACTTAAGGGAAAACTTGCTGTTGTTCTACAAACCTCTGCACTTGGAGGCCCAACAACTGTCTACAAGAATAGAAGTGCGTAGACATCAGCCGCCCACACCACCTGGCCACGTGGCCAGGCCTGGCCCGCACCAGGGGTGGTGTGGACGCCTAGGGCACCCCCTCGGCCTCCCCTTTTGCCTATAAGATGCCTCCGATACAGAACCCCTAAGCACCCGATAAAAAATCCACGAAAGAGTCTGTAGCCGCTGTCATCTCCATCCATAGATCGGGAGGGATCTGAAGCTCTTCCTGGCACCCTGCCAGAGGGGAGAATTCACCCCGGAGGCCTTCTTCATCACCATGCAAGCCTCCAGTGTGATGCGTGAGTAGTTCATCCCTGGACTACGGGTCCATGTAGTAGCTAGATGGTTGGTTCTTATCCTTTGTGCTACCATGTCTAGATCTTGTGAGCTCCGTTCATGATCAAGATCATCTATTTGTAATCATACATGTTGTGTTTGCGGGGATCCGATGGATATTGAGATGCTATTTCAGATTGATTATTGATTCTATCATGTCTTTGTTATTTGTGATCTTGCATGCTCTCCATTGTTAGTAGATATCTTGGCCGAGTAGATGCTAGCAACTCGAAGAGGGAGTATTTATGCTCGATAGTGGGTTCATGCCTCTAGTAATCTGGGGAAGTGACAGAAATATCTAAGGTACTAGATGTGTTGTTGCCACTAGGGAGAAAACATCAATCCTTTGTTCATAGAACAATCATATTGTTTACTTTACACGCAATGTTTAAGGCAATTATCTGTTGCTTGCAACTTAATACTGGAGGGGGTTCGGATGATAACCTGAAGGTGGATTATTAGTCATAGATGTAGTTGGATTACGATCTATGTATAATGTTGTAATGCCCAATCAAATCTCAGAGGAATCAAGATGATTAGTATATGCATGTATGCTTTCTCGATGTTTGTCAATTTCCCCGCTGTAATTTGTTCACCTAACATGTCATCTATCTTAAGGAGAATCACCACTAGTGAACTATGGACCCCGGTCCTTTCCTTTACTATCAATATACAAGCTGTTTACTATTTTCTGTTTATTTTCTGCAAGCTATTACTATCTTCCACACAATACGTTTAATCCTTTGTTTTCAGCAAAACCGGTGAGATTGACAACCTCACTGTAAGTTGGGGGCAAAGTTCTGTGGTTGTGTTGTGCCGGATTCCAAGTTGGAAACAACACCTTGGAGGAGTTTCCTTGCTCCTACTGGTTCGATAACCTTGGTTTCATAACTGAGGGGGAACTTGTTGCTGTGCTCATCATACCTTCCTCTTGGGGTTCCCCAATGAGCTCGATATATTTTGGGCCATCAACCCCCTGGCACGGGCTACCCTAGGCCGTGCCACTAGGTGGTGTGGCCACCCTGGCCCACCTCTGGCTCTACTCTTTGGCGTATATAATCCCCTCGAAACCCTAAGACTCGGGGAGCAACCATAGAAAGATTCCTCCGCCTCTGCGGGGTGGAAAACTGTAGAGAGAAAAAGAGCTCTCCGGCAGGCAGAAATCTACCAGGGAAATTCCTTCTTGGAGAGGGGAGATCGTCGCTATCAACACCACCATCAAGCTGCACTTCATCGGGATCATCATCTCCATCATCATCTCCACCAGCACCATCATCACCACTTCATACCGCTATAACAATTGGGTTGAATCTTGCATAGTTCTTAGGGGAAACTTTCCCGGTGTTGATTACTTGTTGTAGTTGATGCTATTGAGTGGAACCATTGAATTGTTGTTCATGTTCAGATTGTTACTTATCATTATTCCATCGCTGATCTTGATCCATATGATGTCTTGTGAGTAGTTCGTTTAGTTCTTGAGGACATGGGAGAAGTCATGTTGTTAGTAGTGGAATTGTGTTGAGAAAGATTCAATGGTTTGATGATTAAGTTGTGGTGTTATTCTTCTAGTGGTGTCATGTGAATGTCGACTACATGATACTTCACCTTTATGGTCCTAGGGGAATGCATTGTGTATTTGGATACTAATCATAGGGGTTGCCGGAGTGACAGAAACCTGAACCCCCATGCAGGAAAAGAAAACTTCAAGGAGGAAGAGTGGGGAAAGAATCACAAGAGCTAGGATTCACAGCCCGACATGATCATGAACCGCACTGAGCATAATTCGGAGTTGATTCGTACTCTCACCTTTGATATTAAGGACTTGAGGGAATTGATTGAAAAGCTCATCGAGAGAACACCACCACCACCGAAGGAGTGATTCGTCATCAGCTTTTTGCATCCCCTTGGTTTGTTCCACGCTTGGGGAGTGCCGCGGTATCACATCACTATCTTTTTTTTATCTTTTCAGTAGAGTCATATCATGAATATAGAAGTTATCATATAGGATGGTTTGCATTATGGAAGTATCTCTCCTCTAGTTAGTTATCTATGTATCCCTTGGTGTGAGTTGCCGTTATGGAATATTAATGAGAAGTTCTATCATTTACTTTTTACACATCTTATATTAGTTTTCAATTTCTGTTATATGATCGATCTTGTTGTTAGTATTGCTATCACTTTGGGATCATTAAGTAAATTCAGTTGGTTTTGGCAAACCTGGCTCGGTCAGTAGCAACACTATTATGAGAATTGAATGAAAAAGATTAAAGTACACTTAAGAAATATAATTTCATCATCTTTCTTTCTTGATTTGCTCATAAGCTTAGTATTCTATAGTTAAGATCTTTTGTGCTTCCAAGGAAGATTGCATGTTTGTTTTTACCACTTGTATGTTTGTTTGTTTCCTTCAACTCTCATGCTTGCTACCTACCTATTAGCATTATATCCTTAAACCAGAACCTATGCCATCTGTGTCCACCATACCTACCTATTATCATTATTGTTATTCCAAGTATATTCATGTTTTTATCTACCTTCGAATTAAACTTGTTATGTGAAAATTAGTGATTAAATTTCTCACGAACTTGATGGCACACTTTACTTTCTTGCACTTAATAAACTTGAACCATTGTGCCCATCTATGTTGCGTATATGCTTGTGTTTTGTAAGTTGTGAATTAGCAGAACCATGTTATCATGGGGAACGCTTTCAACATTGCACTTGATTTAGTTGATATCATGTTCTTTTGCTTATGGTCCCGGCGGTGTGAAATGAAAGGGGAGCTTGTAAGGCTCATGGAGTTCGTACATGTGTTAGAGAAACACCTGGGCGACTGGTCTAAGCCATGCCTAATCATGGTGTAAACCTGCACCGTAACCATACTGAGCAATCTATGAAGCATCCTCTATAAAAAAGAGAAAAACCTATGCAAATAGGAAAGAAAAAAAAAGAAGAAGAAAGCCTATGCAAATAGGAAATAAAAGGATCGCTGAGATTCTCATTGTCTGCTTGCCTTGTCATTTTGATATGGGGAATCTTCCATATCATCGGGCAAGGGGTACCTCGTTGGCGGTTCTCTATGATACACATATACTTACAATGACAAGAACTTACTTGTGACTAAAGTTGAGTAGCATGAGGAACGGTACTCGTAAGTAAGGGGCATGAGATTTTCATCTTATAACTTGTCAAGCATATCCTCATATTTGATCACTTTAATCTTAATCACCTAAAGATTCTTATGATAGTGTCAATGAGAGCTGAAAGCCAATAAGTACCATAATTTTTGGAAGCTCTTTATGAAACTTTAAATCCCTGCTTCCCTCTGCGAAGGGCTTATCTTTTACTTTTTAGTTGAGTCAGTAAACCTACTCCTTTCTATCTCAGCAAGTATTTTAAGTTGTTATGTTTGATTCATTCATATGATGATTTATTCAAACATGATTCGTATGTTCCTTGTTTTGCACACTGCTCTTATCTTAGTGAATATTACTTTGAAAGCTATCATTGAAAACCCCATTATGTTTGAACTCCTGCAAATTTTTAACTATTCTTTGACCAAGAACAAAGTTTGCCATTACTAATTATGATTTACTTTGTGTATCTTTATTGTGTTTCCTTTACCTATTGCAAGTTAAGTTATATAATAGTGAGTTGTCTTCTATTATGATTTTTGTATTGATGATGATGCTTCTTGTCCGTATTCTTTTATCGACACTTCACTCCATAAACCTGAGGTCCTGTTTATTGAGCTCAGTTTTCACTTGAGGACAAGCAAAGTATAATCTTGGGGGGAGTTGATACGTCAATTTTGCATCACTATTCTATATCATAATTTACTGTTAGTTGATGGCCCAAAATATATCGAGCTCATTGGGGAACCCCAAGAGGAAGGTATGATGAGCACAGCAGCAAGTTTTCCCTCAGTACGAAACCAAGGTTATCAATCCAGTAGGAGCAAGGAAACACCCCAAAGGTGTTGCTAGCTGAGCCTTGGCAGGGCGCACTACTGGTGCTAGTAGCAACGTGGAGACCTGCACAACACAACCACAGAACTTTGCCCCCAACTTGCGATAAGGTTGTCAATCTCACCAGTTTTGCTGAAAACAAAGGATTAACGTATCGAATGGAAGGAAGTAATAGTTTGCAGAAAGTAAACACAAAGTAGTAAACAGTTGATTGTAGATTGAATGTAAAAGAAAGGACCCGGGTCCATAGTTCACTAGAGGTGGCTCTCCTTAAGATAGATAACATGTTGGTGAACAAATTATAGCAGGGCAATTGACAAACATCGAGAAAGCATACAGGAATATACTACTCATCTTGACTCCTTTGAGACTTGAGTGGGCATTACAACATTATACATAGACCGCCATCCAACTGCATCTATGACTAATAATCCACCTTCAGGTTATCATCCGAACCCCCTCCAGTATTAAGTTGCAAGCAACAGATTATTGCTTTACGAACTGCGTGTAAAGTAAACAATACGATTGTTCTATGAACAAAGGATTGTTGTTTTCTCCCTAGTAGCAACAGCACATCTAGTACCTTAGAGATTTCTATCACTTCCCCAGATTACCAGAGGCATGAACCCACTATCGAGCATAAATACTAACTCTTGGAGTTGCTAGCATCTACTTGGCCAAGATAGCTACTAACAACGGAAAGCATGCAAGATCTCAAATAACAAAGACATGATAGAATCAATAATCAATCTAAAATAGCATCTCAATATCCATCGGATCCCCGCAAACACAACATGTATGAATTACAAATAGATGATCTTGATCATGAACGGAGCTCACAAGATCTAAACATGAAAGCACAAAGGAGGACAAACCAGCCATCTAGCTACTACATGGATCCGTAGTCCAAGGATGAACTACTCACGCATCACACCGGAGGCTTGCATGGTGATGAAGAAGGCCTCCAGGGTGAATTCCCCTCTCCGGCAGGGTGCCGGGAAGAGCTTAAGATCCCTCCCGATCAAGGGATGGAGATGACGGCGGCTACAGACTCTTTCGTGGAATTTTGATCGGGCCCTTAGGGTTTTCGTATCAGAGGCAATATATAGGCCGAAGGAGAGGCAGAGGGGGTGCCTAGGGCAGCCAGACCACCCCCTAGCGCAGGCCAGACCTGGCCACACAGCCAGGGGGTGTGGCCGGGTCCCAGCCTGTAACATCCCAAAACTTTAATCCAAGGTTATTAAGATCCAAATCATCAAAATTAGGGTTAACAAAAACTTTTCCAATTAAAATTATTAAAGCATTCATATGGGTGTGCATTTAAATAGGAGTTGTTTGGAATTGCCTTGTTTAAGTGATCCATTGCTTGTAAAATGATTCTTAGGTGAAATAAACATCATCTAGATCATTCCCAAACAAATCCCAAAGAAAAACAAATCAAAATGAATAAAAGAAAGAAATGGTCATTTGTGCCATTTTAACTACCATGCCTACTTTGGCTATTCCTAGTACTCAAAACCTAACAGAAATAAATATGGATCTTTGCACCCCTTGCTAGTAAATGTAATGATGTACCAAGGCCCACTTTGTGATCTGCCAAAAACTTTCAAACACTAATTTTAAATGACATTTGAAAATTCAATGTAGTTCATATGAGAAGATCACACTTATTCAAAAACCACTCAAATGAGCTCCATTTTCAAATCCCAAGCAACCACAGAAGCTTAAGCTTGTGTCTAGCAACTCCACCAAAAATCATCCAAAAATTCAAAACTTTAGTTCATGCGGCCATTGTGTCGAACAGGTGGCATGCACAAAAATTATGCCTAACTATTACTATTCAATGATCATTGCATTGTCGAGTAATTGGGCTCCATTTGGTCCCCTTGTCCCCTCTAACTCTAACCAGCCCCTAACTAAGCTACTAACCGGCCTAGAGCAGCAGTGGAGCGCCGCCACTTTGTGGTCGCCGCCGGCCGATCATGGACAGAGCGCCACAAACCGCGCAGTGCCAAACCAGCATGTCCCCTAGCTCCGCCCAACCCTACCGCCGCTCCCTGTCCACCCCTCGATCACCCCCAGGAGCTGCCGCGACCACCCCTGAGTCCGCCGTTGACAGCACATTTGATCGCCCCCATCACCGCAGTAGCTAGAGCCCTGGTATGCCCCCTGTGCACCCCCACCGAGCCGCTAGGGTTAGTCCTCGCCAGCGAACTGTTCGCCGGAGATGCCACTCCTCAGCCGTAGATCTCACTTTTAATCTAACGGCCCACATCGCCCCGTACCGCTTCGCGTGTAAAGAGCCAATGACATGTGGACCCCCCCTGTTAGTTGTTCTCTGCGCCGTGGAGTGCCACTGGGCCGGCCCGTTTTCCTTCCCGCGCTAGCCCAGCAATTCAAACTTAGATTTTTCTAATTTAGTTTGAACATAGTTCTATCCCCTAGTTTGAAAATCATTTAAGACAGATTTACAAATCCAAACGGAGTGATTCCAATTTTGTTAGAAAAGATCCAAGAGTGATTCCAAACTTAGTTCTGGCCCCTAGTTTGAAAAGATCTATCCAAGCCCGTTGGATTTAATTCAATTAGAGTTAGAGATCTCTCCTAGTAAAAATAACAAAAACAGAAGCTTTTGCACCTTCAAACATTTTTATAAAATCAACCAAAATAGCTTTCGAGTTGATTCCAACTCTCAAAAATCACATTTCACCATACCTATCTGAATATGTAATAATATTAAGGTTTACATGCAGTGACTTTGGACTAGTACCAAAATAATGCTACATAGGCATTTCTAGTCACTTTAAATCATTAAATATTAAACTTAAACCAAAGTAAATATGGTCCAACCCTTAAATCACATTCGCATAGGTTAGAATATGTGGTGATGACATGTGTCCACATGATCCCATATTTTAAGTGTTGAATATTAAACCTTAGTTATTTTTCAATGAGTAGAAATTACTTTTCTCAAATGAAAAGAACGAAACTAGTTAATAAAATCT
The DNA here is from genome assembly GCA_910589775.1 of Avena eriantha. Lineage (NCBI taxonomy): Eukaryota > Viridiplantae > Streptophyta > Magnoliopsida > Poales > Poaceae > Avena > Avena eriantha. Next base: position 399,744,232 of record OU342745.1, read on the forward strand.
TGTGATGCTTGTGATGATAATAGATCATTAGACTAGTTAAGTATTGTTTGGTGATTGTGTATACCGTATGTATTTATAGACGATAGTACCGACCAAGCTTTTGAGGAGGAGGAGTGCTATCAGGAGGAGGAAGAAAACTTCAACCACTGCACCAACCAAGGCAAGCCATCATTAACAATGCAAGCTAACACTTGCAAGTATCATGCTTAGCAAGATAGAATTAAGCTAGATGATTTGAGCAAAGATGCTTTAGGCATGCTTTGGTTATACCACTTTGACTTTTCCCTTCCCCAAGTTTTATTTCCAAGCTTTACTTTCCTTACTTTACCAAGCCCTTTACTTGTTGTGAAGGTAGCATAAAAAGTATAAAACTTGACCTATATGGATAACTTTAGATGTCATTCTATGGCATGAGATTGATCCCACCTTTCTACCTTAGTGAACACTCTTAACTTAGTAGTTTAGAGTTAGATAAAAACTTGATTCACTTTAGATGGGAACACTTGGTGAAAATGAATTATGAAAACCTTGGAATGATGAGTCATTCTATTGAGATGTTTTGACATGTGTTGAGAAACACAAATGGTTTATGATGATGAAAATGTTGAGGCATGAGCCTTAACCCATTTTACAAAAACTGATGGTTGGATTCGAATGCGATACCATTCCAAATTTACCGTACAACCACAATACCTGAATTGGGTAAGGCTTAGCCGGAAGTTTATATGCATTAGTATTAGTTACCTCGGGGGAGAGGTTTGGGCTGAGGCTACCTCTCAATGTTGTCCACCTATGGAGTTCCCAAGATGACAGATGGTCATGGTTGGGAGGCCATGCTCATAGGAGAGGTGCTTATACTAGGGTGTGTAAAGGAAAGGTTATGTTTGATTATCTGCATACTAAGTATGATGATTCAGGGTTATCCCTGACAGATGTATCGAATCTTGTGGTGGAAGTGTACCACCTCTGCAGAGTGTCAAACTATTCCAATAGCCGCGTCCCCGGTTATGGACAATTGGAGTGGCCATACTGTTTCGTTGTCAGATGTTTTCAAAATGACTTATGAAATGAATGATGAATCTTGACTTGACCACAACAGGGTTGTGTTTCTGACACTAGCTTCCAAACTTAAGTGATTCTAGAACTTTACTTTATCTTTCTTTGCTTCTAAACTCAGCTTACGTTTCAAACTTAACTTTATAGTTAAACTTAGAGTCATCACTTTACCTTAGAACTATACTACTTGTTAGTCATAGTTTGCGAGTACTTAAAGAGTACTCGTGGCTTTTGTCCGTGGCTATTCTCATGGCCAGACTATGAAGGAGACTACCAAGATGATGGCCAGCAGGATGGCTATGATAACTAGGACTATCTGCCTTCGTCAGCATTGCATGTGCCCATGAAGATGGACCCCACCGCTACGCTTATCTTTTATTCCACAGCTTGTTGTATTAAGACTGGATCATGAGATCCTTATTCGTGTAAGACCTTATGTATGGTTTGTAATGGATGATGTACTATGATATCCAATCTATTATGTCTCGCAAAAATGGTAATCCTAGGATTGTGATGAATGACATAACAGGCATCTGGGATTAAAAATCCGGGTGTTGACAAGTTGGTATCAGAGCCATCCTGACCATAGGACACCCTAGTTAGAATGGACGTCCGAACAAAAACTTAATTTCAAAACCGAAGTGAGTATTTATGAAAAACTATTTCCTCCCTTACCCTTGGGAATTTATTCTTTCTCAAAAATTCATGTTCCTCAAATTCTTACATTACTACTTAAAACTTGACACACTTGATCACTTCACTAACTTCCTCATCCTTAATACTTGTAGATGGAGACTCAGTTCAGCAAGTTCTACCAGTTGGGAAACGGAGGTCAGCTGATCTTTGAGAGGGACCTAGATTCACTGTCGGAGTTACTTGGACGCCCACATCCGGAGTTTCTTGGAGCTCAACTTCCAGGACCCCCAGGAGGAGATTTGAATTGGCTAGTCACCGTTGATCTGCGAGGAAGCATCGAAGCACCAATGTCCGGGAGAATCTAGTTCTCCGTGAGAGAGAACAACTGGCTAGATGGATTAGCCAGGGCAATGCATGAAGCTCTCGCACATCTATGTGCCCTTAGCGTCAACAAAATCCAAGGAACCTGTTTTGCTTACTATGCAAGGCGTGACTTCATGGGAATGCCGATGGAGATGCCAAGTCACCCAGAGCTGAAGCGTCAAGTGGAGAACCTTGACTTCCTGTTGTACGATCGCTAGAAGGAATTAGACAATGCTAGGGAGTTTGCCAACCACAATCGTGCCATTGCCGACCAGAAGGCCTAGACTTTCTCAGTGTTCTTTGATAAGTGGTCTTGACAGGTATGAAATGAGCTACTTTCGACAGTCGATCCACTATGACCCAAATAGTCATTTCCCCTACAAGATGTAGGCAAACCTGTGATGAAATCCACTCCGACAGAATCCCATTTCCATTTTGAGATCTACAATGGTTGCAAAAGTCCTGTAGGTCGTTGATGTTCTACTTTGACTCTCTAGCAGATATCACACTTGGCGATGTAGCTTACGACTTCTCTCTTCATTTTGTGCCACCAAAATTGCTCCTTCAAATCCTGATACATCTTGGTTCCTCCCGGGTGAATAGAATATAGGGTATCATGGGCTTCCTGCATAATGGCTTGCTTCAACTCTAAATCTAATGGCACATAGATACGTCCTTTATACCATAGAACTCCTTATTCATCCTCCGTGAATCCATGTACCTTCCATGTACCGATACGATGCTTAATTCCCTCAATACTGGCATTTCCTTTCTAGGCTTCCTTTATCTGACTGATCAAAGCGGGTTGAAGTTCGATACTAGCTAGAAATCCTTCACTAACTAGCTCCACTTTGAAATTCTCCATCTTCTCATGCAGACTTGGCTGGGATTCCTTAATCATGGTGTTTAATCTACATGGCAATCTACTAAGAGAATCCGCTACCACATTGGCCTTGCCGGGGTGATAGTGAATGTCAAGGTCATAATCCTTGGTTAACTCTATCCATCTCCTCTGCCTCATGTTCAGCTCCTTCTGGGTGAAAATATAATTCAAACACTTGTGATCCGAATAAATCTCACAGCGGTTACCCATAAGGTAATGATGCCATGTCTTCAGAGCTAATACTACGACTGCCAGTTCTAAGTAAGGGTAGGGTAATTCTATTCATATTGCTTCAGTTGTCTAGACAGGTATGATATGACTTTGCCTTCTTGCATCAACACACATCTGAGACCAATCATGGATGCATCACAATATACATCAAAAGGCTTCTTGATATCGGGCATAATCAAAATTAGGGCTGAAATTAATCTCTTCTTGAGATTTTGAAAACTTGATTCACATTTGTCCGTCCATTCAAACTTCTTATCTTTCTTTAACAGCTAAGTCATCGGCATGGCGATGCTTGAAAATCCTTCGACAAACTTGCGGTAGTATCCCGCTAATCCAAGGAATGTGGACTTTGGTTTGGGTGGTTAGGGCTTTCCATTCTTCAAAATCATTAATCTTGGCGGGATCGACGGCAACTCCTCCTGCCGACAAGATATGGCCTAGGAATCCTACTTCCTTTAACCATAACTCACATTTGCTAAACTTGGCATACAACTTATGCTCCCTAAGGGTTTCAAGGATCGTTCTTAGGTGCTGTTCATGATCTTCTTCTGATTTGGAGTAGATCAGAATATCATCGATAAAAACAACGACAAACTTATCTAGAAAATTCATAAAAATCTTATTCATGAGGTTCATGAAATAAGCGAGGCATTGGTCAATCCAAAAGACATGACATTGCACTCATATAATCCATATCTAGTGGTGAAGGCAGTCTTTGGAATATCCGTTGCACAAATCTTCAATTGATGATAACCAATTCAAAGACCAATCGTAGAAAACACTCTGGCACTAGTCAGTTGATCAAACAGATCTTCTATCTTTGGCAGTGGGTACTTGTCCAAAACGTATCTACTTTCCCGAACACTTTTGCTATTGTTTTTCCTCTAAACTTGTGTGATTTGGATACAACTAACACAGACTGACGTTGTTTTCAGCAGAATTACCTTGGTGTCTAGTTTTTGTGCAGAAAATCAACTATCAGGGAAAATCCCGGAAAATATGCCAAAATCCTATTTCACCAGAAGACTCACGGAGCCAAAAGACAAGACGGAGTAGTGCCATGAGGGGCCCTCACCACCTGGCCGCACGGGCCAGGCCAGGCCGCGCCTGGGGGTGGTGTGGCCACCTCGGCCTCCCTCTTTGCCTATAAGTTGCCTCTTGACCTAAAAACCAGGGGGGTTGGACGTTTTTCTAGAAAGGGTTCTGCTGCACCGCCACCACCAGATTTCGCGATTCGGAAACAGAAACTCCATTCTGGCACCCTGCCGGGGCGGGGAATTGGAGGAGATCGTAGCCATCATCATCACCATCGCTTCTCCATTGACCATCCATGTTTCCCCCATCTATGAGTGAGTAATCCCCCGCTGTAGGCTATGGGGATGGTAGTGATTGGATGAGATCATTCATGTAATTGCATCAGATTGTTAGGACATGGTGCCTAGTATCTATTATTAGTGCTTATTGACTTTGTTGCAACTTGTTATGCTTAATTCTTGTCACTAGGGCCCGAGTGCTATGATTTCAGATCTGAACATGTTATTGATTCATTATGATAGTATTATTTATGGGCTTACCTGCAAGTTGTATACACACGTTGTTGTCCGGAACCAAAGGCCCCGAAGTGAGAGCAATCGGGATAACCGGAGGGAATGGCTTTGATGTGAGGATCACATGTGTTCACGGAGTGTTAATGCTTTGCTCCGGTGCTCTATTAAAAGGAGCACCTTAATTGCTAGTAGTTCCCTTGAGGCCCCACTGCAAACGGGCTGGCAGGACAAAAGATGTTGTGCAAGTTCTCATTGCGAGCACGTATGACTATATATGGAACACATGCCTTTGATTATTAATACTTGGATGCTTTATCTTATTTATCTACAAATGCCCTATATCTTGATTGCTATATGAATTGTCTTGTCCATGCAGCGCCCGTCCATCCATCCCTATGCCTACCTCGCTTTAATCCTACTATTTACTGCAATTGTTACTACTGTCTTTACTTTTACTACTGCTATTACTTTACTATTGCTACTACAAAACTATTGCTACTGATAAACTGTTGTGAGCAAGATTGTTTCCAGGTGCAGCTGAATTGACAACTCAGTTGTTAAGGCTTATAAATTTCTTTGGCTCCCTTGTGTCGAATCAATAAATTGGGTTTCACTTCGCTCGAAAATACTGCGATACACCCCCTATACTTGAGGGTCATCAGAGTGTGATGCTCTAGAATCAAACAACACTCTTGCAAGAACCTATTTAACAGAAAACATACATAGCACGACATCTGGCGCTTCTTGGGTTTGTTCAGCATTCATGTGGAACAGACGGCTGGTACGGTTGTGTGGGTTTCCTGGGGAAAATCTCTTTCTAGGCTGGACACGGTGCTGCTGCAGGGCTGGTGCAGTAACATTGGTGGCTGTAGCAAGCTCATTGGGGCACTCGTTGGAGTAGTGACCCGTGACTCCACACTCAAAACAAGTTATCATTGACTTGTCTTTCCCTGCGACAGGTATAGCGTTGCTTCCAGTCCTCGGGGCAGTATTGTTGGTGTTGGTGTTGCTATTGTAATTGGACCTCAGAGGTGCACGTTTGAAGTTATTGGGATTGCTGGGGTTGTTGTTGTTGTGGTGGCATCTAGGCCTCGGGTTTCCTCCACCATGATTGGGGTAGTTCGGATGAGACATAGGGGGTCTATTGTTTATGGGTGCATATCCTGCAGATGGGTTGGGGCGATACTTCGGTGTATGGTGGAGTCCTAGTTGGTGCATCATACAACGCTCGCGGTTCTCACTGGCTTGGTTTATCTTTCCTTCCATCTGAATGGCGGAATCCACTAAAGCTTCAAGGTCGTCAAAGGGAATGCTGACTAACACTGTCTACATATCATCATGCAGACCATTCTGGAATCTCTCTTTCTTCTTCGCTTCTATGTCAATCTCATCAGGGGCATATCTAGCTAAGGACAAGAATTTGTCACGATACTCCACCATAGTCATCCTTCATTGCTTTAAATCTCTGAACTCATCCCTCATCCTCTTGATCAGACCCGGGGGCACATGGGTCCTACTGAACTTGAGCTCGAACTCCTCCCACATCATCATCTAACCTCCATTCATGGTACGGGTGCTATTCCACCAAGATCTGGCATAACTAGACAAGTAGTGGGTGGCAAACAGTACCTTCTCATTGGCATCAATTCCTGCGACTACTAAATTGTTTTCCATGGTTTGCATCCAATCATCGGCATCCAAGGGCTCTTCTGACTTGCTAAACATAGGAGGGTTGGTATTCTGAAAGTTTTTGAGTTTGGATCCATGGTGATCTTGGTTTCCATGGCCCTAATTATTATGAGCCATCTGGGCTATCTGTTGAAGAGTGGCTAAGTTGTCCTTGCGTTCAGCTCTACCGGCTTCACGGTCAGAAACTAACATTTGCAGAATTTGTAGCATTGGGTCCTGAGATGAGCTACTTCCTCCAGGGTTACCGCGAGTCATCTGAACATTGAGATAGATAATGAGACAACAGGGAAATTTCTATGGTTCATGGTTTTTTCCAGAAAAGGCTTTAGACTTTGAGCATGACTAAGGTTTGAAAACTAACAACTTCTTCTCATTCATTCATTCCAAGCACACAATACAAACACACACCACAAATACTAAAGCAGATGGTCTTAAGGACCATTCTGGCAAGATACGATACAATGGAACCGAGTACACTCACACCTACGATAGTGCTCAGGTGCGACTACTAAGCATCAAAACTGTTAGGCTCCTCATCATCAATGAAGTCAGCATCATCCTCATTAGTGTGGTCCTCCATGGCGGCATCCTTCAGGTAGTCATCATCATCACTGAGGTAAGAGTAAGTATCTCCACGGATGTCTTCACATTCCTCTTCCTTCTCCTCCAGCTAGATATCCTGGTCATGGATGGTCTCCTCCAGAATTGCCACCTTCTGACGAAGACGGGCGATGATGCGATCCTTCTTATTGCGCTGGCAATAGAGAGACTTGTGCTCCTTAGCAAGCATGGTGAGGGTTTGCTTCATTTCAGTGGCTTCCGCATGATTCTGGTTGGCGTATGCACGGGCATTGTCCAACTCCTTTTGGGTCTCATGTAGCATGAAGTCCATGTGGTCCACGTGGTGCCTCAGTTCCAGATGTACCAGCATGGCCAAAGGCTGTCCCATAGAGTCATGTCTTGCATAGTGGGCAAAACGGGTGCCGTTGAGCTGGTTGATGTTCTGTGCACACAAGCGAGCAAGTGCCTCCTGCATTGCCCTGGCTAGTTCGTCTAACCAGTTGTTCTCCCTCAAGCTGAACTGAATCTTCTACGAAAGTGGTGGTTCCATTTTTCCTCTCAGGTCAGCAACAATCAGCCACTGTAGCTCTCCTCCAGATTGGTCATTGAGCTGTGCTCCGAAGAATTCCGGGTGCGGGCATCCAAGATACTCCTAGAGCTGGTCCAAATCCCTCTCAAAGATCAGCTCCCCTCCATTGCCCAACTGGTAAAACTTGCTATATTGGACTTCCATCTATAAGCAATTAAGATGATTAAGTTAGTGAGGTGATCAAGTGTGTCAAGTTTTATGTAGAATTGCAAGAATTTTGAGGAGTAAGTGATCTCTTTTTGAAAGAATCTCAAAGATAAGAGTGAGAATAGGTTTTTGTAAATACTCACTTCTTTTGTTTTGAAACTAGGTTTTTCAGGCATCCATTCTAACTAGGGTCTCCTATGGTCAGGATGGCTCTGATACCAACTTGTCAACACCCGGATTTTTAAGTCCAGATGCCTATTATGCCATACATCGCAATCCAAGGATTACCATTTTTGTGAGACATAACAGAATTGGTACCACAGTACATCATCCATTACAAATCATATTAAAGGTCTTACAAATAGAAGATCTCATGATCCAGTCTTAATACAATCAAAGCAGTGGAAAGTAAACGTAGTATGGCTCCATCTTTAGGGTCACAGGCAATGCTGACAATGGGAGATGATCCTAGTTGTCATAGACCTCCTGCTATCCATCTTCCGGGTAATCTTGCTCGTAGTTTGGCCATGGGAATAGCCAAGGACAAAGCCATGAGTACTCGCAAACTACCACTGACATAGGTAATGTAAAAACTAGTAGGAATCTTCAGCTCTATGTTTCTTTGCAAAAAGCCAGGTTTATTTCCTAAAAACTTAAGAGTAAAAGACCTAACTTTAGTTCTCTATATCACTTAAGTGGGAACTTAGATTTCATGTCCACAACTCTGTTGTGGTTAAGTCAAAGTCATCTTTCAAGTCACGAGTCATTTTGAAAACAGCTGACAACGGAACAATATGGCCACTCCAACTGTCCATAACTGTGGACGCGGCTATTCGAATAGTTTGACACTCTACATAGGTGGTACACTTTCACCACAAAATTCGATACATCCGTCAAGGATAACCCTGAATCATCATACTTGGTATGCGGATAATCAATCCTAACCTTTCAATTACACACCCTAGTATAGGCACCTCCCCTATGAACTTGGCCTCCCAGTCATGGCCAACTGCCATCCCGGGAACTGCATAGGTGGACATTCATATTTACGAGGTAGCCTCAGCTCAACCTCCTCCGCAAGGGAACCATACTAAGACATATAATCTTCTAGTTAAGCCCTACCCAACTTAGGTATTGTGGTTGTACGGTAAAATTCGAATGATATCGCATCCGAACCCAACCATCAGTTTTTGTCAAAGTCAAAGGATCATGCCTCATTCAGTTTCATCATCAACCCATTGTGTTTCATAACACATGTCAAAACATTTCAATAGAATGAATCATCATTCTAAGCTTTTCATAATCATTTTCACCAAGTGTTCCCATCTAAAGTGGTCAAGTTTTATTTTAGCACTAGCCACTAGTATTGAGTGTATCACTACTGAGGGGTTCTAATCTGGTATAAGTACCCAAGACTAGTTCTATGATCTTAGTGGTATCCATCCTATTTTCCACTAATCATAATTCATTAACTAAGTAAGAAATTGTAGTAAAAGGGAAAGTAAAGCTTGCATATAAAACTGGGATTGGTATAATCAAAAATGCATAACAAAGCATGCATAGTACATCTTGCATAGATTATCTAACATAGTGGGCTTGCATGGATATCTGGCATAGTTTAGCTTGCATATGATGGCTTGCCTTGACCAGTGCAGTCGTTGAATTTCTCTTTCTCTTCTTCGAAGTACTCCTCCTCGTCGTATCTCGGGTCGGTACTAGCGTCTATAAATACATTCAATATACACAATCACCAAGTAATACTTAACTACTTCTATTTAGCACACATGGCTCACACTAGATGATCTAGCATCATCTCTATCATCACATGAAATATTTACACCTTCTTATTTATCTTATTTTGGAAAAGTAATTTTCTACTCATTGAAAATACTTAAGATTTAATATCCTCTAATTAAAATATGGGATCATGTTGACACATGTCATCACCACATATTTCAATACTTGGGAAGGTGTGTTAAAGTGGTGGTTATATATTAGAAGATTTAATATTACTATTTAATAATATTAAAGTGACTAGAATAGCTTATATAGCATCCTTTTAATTCTAGTCCAGGTTTAATATCTGTAAAACCAAATCTTTTTACATATTCATGTAAAGCATGGAAAATGTGATTTTTGAGAGTTGGAATCAACTCAAAAGCATTTATGGTTAATTTTATAAAAATGTTTGAAGTGGTAAAAGTCTTTGTCTTGTTATTTTTGGTATAGGTGATCTATAATTTCAAATGGTTTGAATCCAACGGGAGTGTGTAGATATTTTCAATACCTTCTAGCAAAATTGGTATCATGCATGTTGCTTCAGTACATCTCTTTGAATTGAATTTTGAATCTACTGGTAGAATAAGGTTTTTAACTAAATAGACAAATTCTATTTGAATTGCTGGGCTCTGCGGGGGAAAAGAAATGGGCCGACCCAACTGCACAACACGGGCGCAATGGGCTGCTGACAGGTTGGTCCTATGCGTCAGTGGCAGTAACTAACCGAAACGATATCAGCAAATCTCAGCGCTACGATTAGAACATGATCTATGACTGAGGTTCGTCGTCTACGTCGCGGTGCTCCGGTGAGATTCTAAACCTAGCGGCACGGCGGGGGGTCGCGGGGGGCTTACCAGGGCTCCAGCTAGGTCCGGCAATGGGGGCGAACAGGTTGGTCGACGACAGCGAGTCGGTTGGCGGTCACAGCGGCTCCTGGGATGGCTCCAATCAACAACTCCCTTTCTTCACTGCAGCGGCGGGCTCCGGTCAAATTCCGACGGGGTGGTGCTCGCCTTGCTTTGGGAAAGGGTCTGGGGTGGTTCTGAGAGAGAGAGGAGTGAGATGGTGTGACGTTTGAGGTCTGGGTGGCTCCTATTTATACACCGGTGGTGGAGGCAGGGCGGTATGGTCGGGCTTCATCGGCGATGTTGCTACCGGTCGCGATAGGCATGGCGGATGGCATGGGTCGACACGGTGGACTGCGGCGGTCGTCGCCTGCGTAGTGGCGCTGCAAGGGCGGTCTCAGTCAATCGGGCGACGTCAGAGCGCTGTTCGGGTACGGCGGTGTTCGTCATCGAGTACGGTGGTCACGGGGCATGCGGTGGCGAATAGTCATGTCTGGGCGGTCGCTGGTGACGCGGCGGTTGCGGGTACATGCGGAGAGAGCGAGGCGTAGCGTGGCTGCGCGAGGCGGCTTCGGCGCTCCGTCATGCTCTCGGCATGACAGAGGCTTAAATGGGCGCGAATGTTCCTGCATCTCCACTTCTCGCCATTGGTCAAGGGGTCGACAGAGAGGGGCGGTGAAGTCATGGCTACTCGCTAGACATCGAGGGAGAGGGTGGTGCGGCATGTGGCGTCTTGTCCATGGTCGACCGGCATGACATGCTCGGTACGGTCATGGCACTAGCGCAGGGGGCGAGTGAGGTTGCTCCATTGCATGACCAAGGTACTAGGAGTGATCGTGGGTGATTTATTGGGTCGATTGTAGTACAAGAGATGATCAATTGATTGATCAAAATAGTAGATAGTTGTTGAACTCGTACTCTGTCTGCTAAGTGTTCGACTAAATCGCCGCATGAACTTAATCTTTGAATTACTCCATGATTTTTGGTGGGTGAGCTAATCACATACTTGGTGGTCTCTGGTTGCTAGGAATTGTCAAGTGGTGTTGGTTTGGGTGTTTTTCGTAAAATGATGATCTATGTACTTACACATGATTCAATTTTGAGTTGCCTCTCAAATGAATTTGAATATAGTTTCTGTAGGTTTGTAAAGTTTTCTTGGGTTCATTTTTACTTGGTCTAGCTAGGGGTAAAAAGAAATAGAATTGTGTATGTTAAGAATCTTTTACTAGAGATGGCCAAAGTAGGCTAGTGGTTAACTTTGGCCAAAGTGACCATATGATCATATGCTTCACAAATGGTGTTCTTTTTATTTGATTTTGGTTGGAAAAGATTTATATGAGGTGTTACAGGGACTAAATACATTTAGTATTGGTCCGTGGCACGAGCCGAGACTAAAGGGTCTTTAATCCTGGCTCGTGCCACGGACCGGGACTAAAGGGCCATCCCCTTATATTCCGCACCCCTTCACTCCCCCAAATCACCATCTCACTACTACAGCAGGGGAAGCGCGAGGACGACGGCGTAGGACGCTGGCTGGCTGCCCGAAAGACTCTCTGGCCGCCACCACGCGCACGTCGTCCCCCACTGCTGCCACCACCACCCCCAACCGCCGCCACGCGCGCGTTGCCCCCTATCCACGCGTATGTGCCGCCCCCTGATCTCCGGCCGTCCATGCCACCGCCATCACCTCCAACCGTCGCCGCGCCGCGCATCGCCCCCTCTTCGGCCACACCACTACCTCCAGCCTCCGTGCGTGTCCGTCCCCGGCCAAGTACCCCACCCCCTCCCTTTCCCCCGTCCGGCATCGGCGCCGCGACAGTCGTACGTGCACGCTAGCGCGCGGCGGCATCGGCCACTGTGGGCGAGCAGGCCGGGGCGGCAGCTGTGCACACCGCGGCGATGCCGGCCACTGCGGGCAAGCAGGACGGGGAGGCGTCCCCGGCCACTTCTATTTTTATTTATTTATTTCTTGTATTTTTTCTTATATGTTAGTGTAGTATATAGTAGTGTACTATGTACTATATAGTATGTTTTCTTATATGTTAGTGTAGTATATAGTATGTTAGTGTAGTATGTAGTATAGTGTATAAAAATATAGTATATAGTATAGTGTATAAAAATATAGTATATAGTATAGTGTATAAAAATATAGTATATAGTGTAGTATATAGTATAGTGTATAAAAATATAGTATATAGTGTAGTATACAGTATATATGTTATTATTACTATTTTTTTCTTATATGTTATTATTAATATATAGTGTATGGTGTATTTTTTAGTGTATATATTTTTAGTGTAATATAATATATAGTGTAATATATTTTCCAATATAAAATATGTGTATGTATATTTATAGTGTATATATAATATATAGTGGTGCTCACATGCGACCGGAGTTAGGGTTAGGGTGGTGGTGCTCGCGGGCCCCCAGAGTTAGGGTTAGGATGGTAGTGCTCGCGGGCCCCGAGACATAGGGTTAGGGTGGTAGTGCTTGCGGGCCCTGGACTTAGGGTTAGGGTGGTATTGCTCGTGGCCCCCGGACTTAGGATTAGGGTGATAGTGCTCGCGGGCCCCCGGCCTTAGAATTTTGCTATTGTTTAGTATTATTGTAGCAAATTAGGTGTACATATTATTATTTAGTACTATTTTATATTGTGTACATTTTGCAGAAAACTATGGATCCACCTAGTACAATCCGCAGAGACCTAGAACAAGAAGAAATTCTCAAGAATATGATCAACGACGCCCCCATGTTCATCCACCTGAATCTCTGTCGATATATCTGAACCCCTTCGGTGAGGGTGAGGAGGTCGACCAAAATGATGAGGGATAAGCCGATGGCTCCGATGAAGGTGAAGCCGACGGCTCCGATGGACCCTTAACTAAGTCAGACGAGGTATATATATGAAGTCCGGTGATCACTAGATGCATTAATTGAGTTGTATATATATAAATTGACGAATGATTCTTCTCTTAGGCCTCCACATCGAGCCAAAAATATATTCCAAACGAGGCCCGGCCAAAAAGTTGGACGCATCTATGCGTTATACAATTACGCTGGTATCACCACGGGGTGAACCATTGGAGCCCGAAAAGGCTAAAAGTGTATTTGTACAACAATGCGGAGTAATGGTTAGGGATCACATCCCAATCACCGTTCGAGAGTGAAATAGGACAAAAGGGGCGGAAGAGGGTGAGTATGTCACTGACAAGTACAAAGAGGGCCTTTGGAATGACCTCATGACACATTTCACCCTGCCAGAATATGAGGATGATGCCGACACAGCTGCTTTAAGGAAGAAAGTCAAGCAGTGGGCTCTTACGAAGATGGCCAAACTATTCAAGAACTAGAAGAAATCATTATGGCAAATGTACCATAAGAAGAAGACTCCTCCTAAATTTGAAGCCTATCTAACGAAGTAGCAGGCTAACTGGAATGCATTTGTGAAGTACAACGAGTCAGAAGCTGCTAAGGAAAAGTCGGAAAAAAACAAGTTAAATGCCGCGAAGAAAAAATATCACCATCACTTGGGGCCAGGGGCTACACGACTACCATGCCAAAGTGGGATGCTAAAGAAAATGAGCTTCTTGCTAAAGGGATCACTCCAGAACCAATACGCGAAAAATGGGATTTGAGGGCAAGAAATTGGTTCCATGGCCATGGGAGTGAGTATGATGAAAATATAAGGGACCTTATTTGAAGTGATGGGATTAGGATACCCCGTGAGACATGGAAGAGAGTGGTGAAGTAAATTAAAGAGGGGGCAACAAAGTTCTGTCCCGATAGAGAGAAAGACTTGCTGATAAAGGTCCTCGGGAATGACGAACGCGGAGGACGGGTACGAGGCCTTGGACCTAGTTATACATGGGAGATGGGGTTTCCCAAAGACAGAGATACTTATAGGAACCGAGAGAGAGAGAGAGCAAAGAGTTGATGCCAGGAGGAGGAGGGAGACAGGTTCAACGAGTTGCTAGGAACACTTCAAAAGCATCAGCAACAGATTGACGAACTTCGAGGAGTAGCGCGCCTGCAAGATTCTGCACTCGATATTACCGCCATCCCATCTCAGCGGAGAAGCGGTGTGACTGAATCGGAGGTCCCGTCTGACGATGCATGGATGGTAGATGGAGGTCTCGGCTACCCCGTGGATGGAATCAAGAAGCAGACATCTTGTGAGCTCCATCAGAAGGTGAAGAACCAATCCATCAAGGTGGCGGTCAGATGTGCTTTACCTTGTCCACCTGACACACGCTGGCATGGCCGTGAGATTCCAGCTGGCTATGCTAAAGTCGGGGTGGATGAAATCACAACGGGGTGGGACTCAATGGAGCTTGACATTCCTGGACCTGAAGGTGAGAGGACATTCGGAGAAGTATTGGGTGGTATCATTCTATGGGACAAGAACAACATCAAGCTTCTAGGCTCAGCACCAAGGCCAACACCGCCTCTAAGTCGTCGCATGTCACCTTCATCTCCATCACCTCCAAGAAGCCCACCCCATGACTACGACCACCACAGTGCGAGTCCATCTCGATCTCCGCCGTAGGGTCAGCCATCTTCGCCGCCTGCTAAGGACAATAAGCGGAAGCGTGCTCCATCGATGAGTACTAAACAACACAGCAACCCAAAATGACAAATGTCGCCCCTCCCAAGAGTACCTCATAAGAATCTTCCCATTAGACCTTACGATCGTACTGAAGAGGAAAGCACAGCGACCCCAAAGGCCGAATGTGTTGCGCAGCTTTAAAAGAAGAAACCTGAGCCCGCCCTGATATACACCGAGAAGCACAAAGTGTATGCACTTAGTTTTTTGAACACAAAATCGCAATATGACTTGCACCATAAGCCAGATGACTATCTACGCACAATTCAAAAGGAAGTGAAGAAGATCAAATCAAGTAAAAGTGCAAGCGGGAGAAAATCATCAAGTCAAAGTGCAATCGGGAAAAGAAATGACGTCCCCCCAGCTCGGGAAACAGGCCAAAAAATCGATCCCACCCCTTAGGGTGGCATCCTATGACATTCTCCAACAGGTTATGGAAGAAGCTGCGAAGCTTGCGGCTGCTATGAATATGACTGTTGAGGAATTGCTAGGTTCGCAGGACGACAAGTTACCCAAGGCTGATGTAGTCCCTCAATATGTCCCAGGGATGCCGTTGGTCACCCAAGAGAGGTTGCAACAACTGCCAATACTAATGCGGAGTTTACATAAATGGTACTTGAATGCCACAAAGGAGGAGAGAATAATGATCGTGGCGATAGTACCACATGACTACTACTTTCGAGCCGAAGAGGTCCATGTTGAGTTTCCAGAACTATTCCGGTTATACAATTTCGACGCCCTCAACAAATCTATCATGACTTGCTATTGTCTATAAGTTGTTGAATTCATTGTCTACATATAAGTTGTTCAGTTCATTGCATGTAATTATCCTCATTATATCCTTTTGTACTCTATTATTATGCAGAATGAAGATCCATGAATGTAAAAGAAGGTCACTCTTTAGTGTTGGGTTCATTGACCCAGATAAAATCATATAAAGACGCTAAAGGATAAACCCGAGGAGATGGAGGAAAAACTTATAATGTTTCTAATGGAGAAAAATTTCTATGACCACATACTGTTTCCTTACAATTTCAAGCGAGGGTCTTACTCTGTTGTACACATTCACTTTTACTGACTCGATATTAAGTCTAATTGATGAGTTACTGATGTATATATAAACATGTGCAGATTCCACTGGATTCTGCTAAACATTCAACTTGATAAGGAAAGAGTTGAAGTCATGGACCCATTAAATAGACCCCTGGAACAGTTTAGGGACATGCAGGACACGCTCCAGAGGTAATTTTCACGCTACATCGGTCTCTTTCATTGATTTCCTGAGATATCATGTAATAAATAACTCATTCATTTTCTTTACTGGGTAGGGTTTGGAACCGGTTCAAGAGTGCGGTTACGGGTCACTTTAGTGAGAAGTTGACGTTTAAGCCGCTCTCGGTAAGTAGTACACGCATATCTTTACTTACAGTTTCAATACAATTATGATGCTAGATTATTATTTTGATTGAATTCTATTCTCGTAAAGTGCGCTAGGTAGCCATCCAAGATGAATCTATGTGGATTCTACGTTTGCGAGTTTATTTGCACGTTTACCACTGAGCACAAAAATTATAAAGTTGATGTAAGCAATACATTCACAACATTATTTTTATTACCATCACTTTTTGTTATCATGGTTGGTATTCATATTGACCTCCTTTTTTATATAGTTTGATAGAATGCGGGATCAGCTCCTACCAGAGCAATGCGTACTAGGAATTGCGGAAGAACTGGCATGATTCTTGATGAACAAGATGATAGATGATGTCGGAGAATTTAGTGTGAATAGGCGCTACCGATGATCCCGACCGTGTAATTGAATAGACGGGCTCTAGTCCCGGTACTTGTGATGTCCATGTAACTATCATGTATATATTTGTATGTTCGATCCTAAAACAAGTTATCTTATATACGTACGAACATGTACGGTATGTGGTAGCGTAGAAAACTATTTTGAAATGAAAAAAATATGAATAGAAACAAAATAAATTCTCTGCCACGGCATAGAAAGGGCCCAAAACTCTACCGCGGTAGAGAACCATTAGTCCCGGTTCGTAATAGGAACCGGGACTAATGGGGGGCACCTAGCGCGCCCAGGGGCGACCACATGGACGCCCATTGGTCTCGGCTGGTAAACGGGCCGGGACTAGTGGGTGGGCCTTTAGTCCCGCCTCTCCAGTCCCGGTACCAGAACCGAGACTAAAACCCCGTACGGGCCGGGACTAAAGGCCCGTTCTCGACTAGTGTCAAATTTATCTCAAACTACGTATGCCCTTGTTATATTGTACCCAAGGGAGTACCAATTTTCCTTAAATCAATGTAGTGCCCATTCATCTCGCTATTGCATCCACCACAACAAACTCATATAGATGCTTATGACTATGAATTTTCTTTCGCATAGAAGCTTGAAATACATTTTCAATTACGCAGTGCCTTCCGATAAACCCTCTATACATACAGCATTTTGCTGACCAACCCATCAGGTTCAGCAGCACTACTGGATATAACTATATCAACATCCCTTTTTTTTGGTCTCCGGTGGCCTGGAGCCTCCAGATGCAGCCTATCTGCAAAACCTTGAATAAAGCTTACCAGATCGCATGATCCCACAAGTCATATAATCGTCAATGCAGAAGGGCAAGCACAACTATGCGTATTAGAATAGCAATAATGATTAGTCCATGGTCAAAAAAGAGAAACTCGAGAGCATACTGATACCTGTCTTTTGAACTTCTTGGGGGCTCACGTAGGTGTGGTGGGCCTTGACGGTGCGCATGCAGTGAATCGAAGTCCCTGGCTTCCCCCGCCGGCCAATCACCATTTATCTGACACTGGCCCGTGGGTGTGAGCCTGGTCATGAACTCGTGCCCCCGACATCTGTATTTTGCCCTATGCATGCTCAAACGATTTTTCTGGGGCCGTCACTTAATGGAGAAATCAAGTCGGCCTCCGCCGCTACCTCCATGCTCTGGTGGCGGTAGTGGTACCCGCCGTCGAACTTCGACAGCAAAAATCTAACAACTCTGATAAATTTCAGGACACGTGATTTTAAAGTAAGACAGTTGTTGTAGTGAAGTACGTAATTGGATTGAAAATGCTATTTACCTGTATAAGATCGGGTAGCTCAACTCAAGTAATATCTTATTATGCTATTAGGGAATGAATATAACCAAACATATGCTGCTCATGTTATTAATAGCATCTCCCGTGAGCCGAGAGCCTCTCAGCTCGGGGGAGAGGAACTTCGTTCGTGCATTCTCTCAGCCGGTGCGTCCTTTCTATTTGCTGAGCCGCCAACTTGGGAATAAACCAACGGACTCAGCTCTCACACGGTAAGAACAAGGCCGTCGGCCAGGGCAGCTCAAGGACCAGATGAGCCAACCAAGAGTAAAATTAACGATGGTTCCGGTGCTCCCCTTTCCCAAAATTAAACATAACAACGGTTGAGATTACTCGATACCCCTTCACTACTAAGGGTATGATGGTCTTTAATGATTAATAAGTTTAATTAATGAATAATTAAGTTGTATTTAGCCCTGTACAAACCATATATTCCAATTAAATATGTACGGATCAGTAATGATATATCCATATACGTAAGAACACTGTACGTCGTGCTAGACCCGTCCTTGTCGCTCACGTTAATGTGGCTCCTGGCGGTGGTGCCATGCCATGGTGGTGGCCGATGTAGGTACGGTAAGCGATGGTGGCAGTCACGAGCAGTGGCAATCCTGCGGAGGCTCACGCTGGCGATGGCGTCTAGGCACGTCAGTGGCTCCTTAGTTCAGGTGGGGTCGTTGTGATTTAATGGCAGCCGTGTATCACTGCCATGATCCTTTTGCGCCTACACAAGTACAGATCGACATAGGCGACCGGCTATGGCGGATCACTCTCGTCGACGCTTCTTGGGCATCATGTTTCTTCGATGGGGAGCAATGGCTGGAACAATCACATGGTTTATTCTAGTGGGAGAGACGACGAAAAATTTATCAGATCGGCGGCGCGCTGAACCTGAAACAGGCCAAAAAGAGACCTCAAACCATTAAGCTCGGGCGAATGGTTCCAGCGGGTTAAGTTTTTCTTTTTGAGAATTATAATTGGTTCGTAGCCATACGAGTAGATGTGATGTATGTACATACAGAAGTTTGGGCTGACATGGATCAAAGTGCCCAAACAAAGTTTAATCTAGATTAATAATTTATTTAGGGTAAAAAACTGTTTTGCCCCTTTTAAGTTCTGGGAGGGAGGAGTACCGGAGCATGGCTCAACTGCTATATATACGTACGACAAAGTGTGTCCTGTATGATCCTACATGGCTGTGAGCATTCCTCAAGCGGGCAACGAAAACTGAACTAGCCGCACACACAGTTTGGGTAAGGAGTCACTAGACTTTCATACCATATAGATCGTTCAATAAGGCTAGCAGACCTTTTTTTTTACACGAAATTTCACCGATTTATTAAAAATTATCAACAACAGTACAGAGAGACCAAAAAGTAAAAAAAATACAAATAGGTCTTTGGATCACTTAGCCAGGGCCGTCTCGAGAAATTCGGGGCTCCTGTGCGAAACACAAAATGGGGCCCTAAACTTTATAAATTTTACACAATAATAATAATCGAAACGCAATTTGATTTTATTATTTAACTCCAATATGTGTTATTTCGTACAATGCGTATAAATATAAAACATTAACTCTACTAAAAAAGGGTATCACTGAAGCAATAAACTAACATCAAGTTCTACTAAAAAGCAACTACCGTCGTGTATTTTTTGAAATGAAATCTTCAATTATATCTTCATAATTGATCTCCTCCGTGATATCATTTTTAAGTGCTATTGTCGCCAATCCATTGAGCCTTTCTTGCGTCATAGTAGAACGCAAGTAAGATTTCAACAACTTGAGTTTGGAAAAACTTCTTTCTGTCGATGCAACTGTCACAGGACTGGTTAACAAAATTCCGTATGCAATAGTAGCAACAGGATAGTAGGGGCGCTTCTTCAAGTAGTTTAAAATATCAATAGGACCCATGGATTTCTCAAGTAAATCGTGAACATAGACTAACTCAACATACAATTTCTCTCCATCAATATCTATATGCTCTTCAATCTTATTCCCATTAGTATCTTTACGTTCTGAAATCTTAAGTGCATTCTCAAGATCAGCGCAAGCAGCCCTCAAACTAGCATCATCCATGTACCGTAGCCTATCTAAAGTAAACAAGAAACCATATTTTTTTTGTACCCCTTATATTGTTCAAATCTCCTGTTAAGTGAAGCTATAGCTTGATCAACAATAGGTATAAAATAGTTGATCCTGAATGACTCCTCTGCAGATCGTAAATCAATAGATTCATCATTTGCACCCTCATCAAATTGTCTTTTTCTTTTGATTTTACGCTTGGTGCGGAACTCTAGAGGAATGTCCATCTCTATTGCAATTTCTTTCGCGGCTTCCAATACTTTTGAAAAGCATGTTTCTCTATACTTAGTGAAAAAGGAAATCAATCCCTGTACAAACTCAATTGCAATATCAATAAGCATTCACTGTAGCTGCTTGCTGACAATATAATAGCAGATAATATTTCATACCAGATGATTAATGATGATACAAATTCAAAGTCGCCAAGTTCATGCCAATGATTGAGCTTGACTACTTGTCGATGGATCCTTATCACTTTCAGCCACTTGTAACAAAGCCTCCCTGATACGTCCAAAACGTATCTACTTTCCCAAACAGTTTTGCTATTGTTTCTCCTCTAAACTTGTGTGATTTGGATACAACTAACGCGGACTGACGCTGTTTTCAGGAAAATTGCCCTGGTGTCTACTTTTTGTGCAGAAAATCAACTATCAGGAAAAATTCCGAAAATATGCTGAAAA
Organism: Avena eriantha; assembly: GCA_910589775.1. Taxonomy (NCBI): domain Eukaryota; kingdom Viridiplantae; phylum Streptophyta; class Magnoliopsida; order Poales; family Poaceae; genus Avena; species Avena eriantha. Next base: position 399,765,047 of record OU342745.1, read on the forward strand.
TCCTATTTCACCAGAAGACTCCAGGAGCCAGAATACGAGACGGAGGGGGGCTGGGCCCAGGCCACACCACCTGGCCGCGCGAGCAAGCCCAGGTCGTGCCAGGGTGTGGTCTGGCCACCCCAGACTCCCCCTCGGTCTCCCTCTTTGCCTATAAGTTGCCTTCTGACCTAAAAACTCAGGGGGTTCGACGTTTTTCTAGAAGGAGTTCCGCTCCGCCGCCATCACCAGATTCCACGAAACAACACCAGAAACTCCGTTCTGGCACCCTGCCGGGACGGGGAATTGGAGGAGATCATCGCCATCATCATCACCATCGCTTCTCCATCGACCATCCATGTTTCCCCCATCTATGAGTGAGTAACCCCCTGCTGTAGGCTATGGGGATGGTAGGGATTGGATGAGATTGTTCATGTAATGGCATCAGATTGTTAGGGCATGGTGCCTAGTATCTTCTATTAGTGCTTTATGACTTTGTTGCGACTTGTTATGCTTAATGCTTGTCACTAGGGCCCGAGTTCCATGATTTCAGATCTGAACATGTTATCGATTCATTATTATAGTATCGTTTATGGTCTTACCTACAAGTTGTATACACACGTTGTTGTCCGGAACCAATGGCCCCGAAGTGATAGAAATCGGGGTAACCGGAGGGAATGGATTTGATGTGAGGATCACATGTGTTCACGGAGTGTTAATGCTTTGCTCTGGTGCTCTATTAAAAGGAGCATCTTAATTGCTAGTAGTTCCCTTGAGGCCCTGCTGCAAACGGGCTGGCAGGACAAAAGATGTTGTGCAAGTTCTCATTGCGAGCACGTATGACTATATATGGAACACATGCCTATGATTATCTAGTACTTGGATGCTTTATCTTACTTATCTGCAATTTCCCTATGTTCTGATTGCTATGTGAATTGTCTTGTCCATGCAACACCCGTCCATCCATCCCTATGCCTACCTCACTCGAATCCTACTATTTACTGCTATTGTTACTGTTGTCTTTTCTTTACTACTGCTGTTATTTTACTATTCCTACTACAAAACTGTTGCTACTGATAAACTGATGTGAGCAAGATTGTTTCCAGGTGCAGCTGAATTGAAAACTCAGTTGTTAAGGCTTATAAATATTCTTTGGCTCCCCTTGTGTCGAATCAATAAATTGGGTTTCACTTTCCTCAGAAATACTGCGATACACCCCCTATACTTGTGGGTCATCAAGACTATTTTCTAGCGCCGTTGCCGAGGAGCATAGCTTTATTTATCAAGTTCACTTGGATTCTCTATTGTTCGCTGTTATCCATCCATCATGGGTAAGTCTCGTGATGGCAAGGTTCCTCCATCCACTACAAGAAGAGGTACGGTTCTGAACACCTCTGTTGCTCTTGATTCACCATCTGTTATGAGTAAGCTCGTTACACCACCACATACACATGCTACACACTTCTACTACTACTGAATCTGAAACTTCTGATGCTTATGATGTTGCTTCTACTGTGCTTGATAAGAGTGGTTCATTAGGTCCTTTCCTAGATGCTACGATTGCTAGAACTATAGCTGGAAATACTGAAACTCCTAATGAAGATACTACTACACCTGTTAGTTCACCTGAGTCTAGTGAAAGTTATGATATTGAAGATGGTTATGCTGAGATGACCGATGAATTTATTAAAGAATGTAAAAACACCCATGATAGGAGCGCTGCTAAGAGTCTCCTTGAGAGGCGTACTATTAGACCCAAATTGTCTCCTATTGCTAAGTTTGCTGCTTCTCCCATAGACATTAAAGCTAAAGATTATGATTTCTCTCTCGATCTATCTTACATAGCTATTGTTGAGAAATAACCTTTTTGTGGGACTAAGAATGAGAGTGCGGTAGCACATATGAATGAGCTCTCTACCATGAGTGGCTTGTTTTCTGATGATATTAAGATGCGTACTTACTTTGTTGCTAAGATTTTCCCCTTTTCACTTAAAGGAGAAGCTAAAACTTGGTTTAGTAATTTACCTCCTGGATCTATTGATAGCCCTGATTGCTTGATTAGTACTTTCCTGCAGAAATATTTTCCTCCTAGTGCTAGACATGCTATTTTGCAGGAACTTTTTGATTTTAAACAGGGAGAAAAAGAGATATTGCCCGAATCTTGGGCAAGGTTTTGTGCTTTGATTCATGCACAGGCTGGAAGTCCATTACCTAAGAATGAGCTTCTTGATATATTTTATAATGGACTAACCGAAGAATCTAGGACATACCTAGATAGTTGTGCTGATTGTGTTTTCAGGAATAGGACTCCTAAGGAAGCTGAAGAATTAATGGCTAAAATAAGTAAGAACTATGAAGATTGGAATCCTCTTGAACCAGCTATACCTGAAGTAATTGTACCTGAACCAACTATTCCGGTGCCTATTCCCACATCAAAGAAGAGGGGAGTTATTGAATTAAATGATGAAGTGATGAAGGAAGCTAAGAAATGTCTTAAGGAGAAGGGAATTAAAGCTACAGATGTCAAGAATTTACCTCCTATAGAAGAATTATGTAAGCCAATTCCCTATTCATCCACTATTGAGGTACACTCTCTCCAACACTTTGATGAAGGTGATATCCCTTACTCTAAACCTCCTGATCAATGCTTAGAATAATTCGATATCTTTATTGTTAAGCAAGATAATTTTAATAAAAGGATGCAAAATCATCTAATGGAAAACACTAGAGCTATTGTTGAGTTGAAAGATATTGTGGAAGGAACCTCTAATGATGTAAAAATTATTGTTAAACACTTTCAAATGGTTCAAACTCAAATAGATCAACTCGTTAAAGTGCAAAAAAGACTTGCTAGTTAATGCTGCTAAAGAAAAACATGCTTATGAAATTAGAACTAGAAGTGGTGCTGCTACCAAGGATCCTCTTTATCCTGAGGGGCATCCCAAAAGAATTGAGCAGGATTCTCAACAAGCTGAAAATAGTGGTTCTACTCGTAAGAAAAGGAAAAAGAAACATAAAACTATTGAAGAACACTCAGAACCTGCTATAGATCCTAATAGTATATCTCTCTCTGATGCTGAAACTGAAAGTGGTAATGAAGAAAATGAAGCTCCTAATGAAGAAAAAGTTGAAGAAGAACCTGAAAAGCACACTAAGAATACTAAATACACTAAAGAAGATTTTGTTGCTAAGAAACATGGTAGAAAGAGAGCCTTGGGTCCAAAAACCTATGCCTTTCCCTGATAAGAAACACAAGTCAAAGGAAGATGAACACTATAATAAGTTTTGTGAGTGGATGAAACCTTTATTCCTGCAAATTCCTTTGACTGATGCTATTAAATTGCCTCCTTACTCAAAGTATATGAAGGATATTGTCTCGAACAAAAGGAAGATCCCTAATGAAGAAATCTCTACTTTGCTTGCTAATTATTCCTTCAATGGTAAGGTTCCTAAGAAACTTGGAGACCCAGGGATTCCAACTATCCCTTGCTCTATTAAGAATAGTTATGTTAGAACTTCTTTGTGTGATTTGGGAGCTAGAGTTAGTGTTATGCCTTTCCCTCTCTATAAGAGGCTTCAACTAGAAAAATTAATACCAACTGATATATGTTTGCAAATGGCTGATAAATCTACCACTATTTATGTTGGTATATGTGAGGATGTACCTGTTCAAGTGGCTCATAATTTCTTGATATTAACTGATTTTGTTGTGCTTGAAATGCCTGAAGATGATAATATGTCTATTATTCTTGGGAGACCTTTTCTTAATACTGTAGGAGCTATTATTAATTGTAATTAAGGAAAGGTTACCTTTAATGTTAATGACAAGGAACATACTGTCTATTTCCCCAAGAAGATTGAAAGGACTTATGGTTTGAATTCAATTGAACATGTTGAGGGCATTCAAGTTAGAGAAATATATTGTCCCATACCAAGAGAAAAATTTGAAACTATTATGATTGGGACCATTGCTATCAAAGTTGAGGTAACATAATCATTAGTGGAATACAAAGTTTTGTCTCATATGAAATTGTTTTTGTAACAAGACCTGATCAACCTTGTTAACAAAAGGATTTCATTGAACAAAACAACGTTTTCACCGTGATTATTGATACATTGCAAATGTATCTATAATTTTTGATGTTCCATACTTGGTTTTATCCACTTTCTTGTGTTTTGTTCCAACTTTGGAGTACTTTTCATATGATTTCTTAGACTAACCTATTTACAAGAGCCACAGTGCCAGCTGCCTGTTTTCTGCTGTTTTTGGTTCCAGGAAAGTCGTAAAAGGAATATTCTCGGAATTGGACGGGACAAAAGCCAAAGTGCCTATTTTTCCGTAAGTGATCAAGTGCCAGAATATGAGACGGAGAGGGACCAGGGGGGCCACCACACCACCTGGTCGCGTGGCCCAGCCTGGCCCGCGCCAGGGGGTGGTAAGGCCAGCCCAGGCACCCCCTCGGCCTCTCCTTTCGCCTATATATTATCCTCGGGACAAAAACCCTAAGTACCCGATCAAAAATCCACGAAAGAGTCTATAGCCGCCATCATATCCATCCCTAGATCGGGCGGGATCTGAAGCTCTTCCCGGCACCCTGGCGAAGAGGGGAATTCACCCTGGAGGCCTTCTTCATCATCATGCAAGCCTCCGATGTGATGCGTGAGTAGTTCATCCTTGGACTACGGATCCATGTAGTAGCTAGATGGCTGGTTCTCCTCCTTTGTGATTTCATGTTTAGATCTTGTGAGCTCCGTTCATGATCAAGATCATCTATTTGTAAGTCTACATGTTGTGTTTGCGGGGATCCGATGGATATTGAGATGCTATTTCAGATTGATTATTGATTCTATCATGTCTTTGTTATTTGAGATCTTGCATGCTTTCCATTGTTAGTAGCTATCTTGGCCAAGTAGATGCTAGCAACTCCAATAGTTAGTATTTATGCTCGATAGTGGGTTCATGCCTCTAGTAATCTGGGGAAGTGACAGAAATCTCTAAGGTACTAGATGTGATGTTGCTACTAGGGAGAAAATAACAATCCTTTGTTCATAGAACAATCGTATTGTTTACTTTACACGAAGTTCGTAAAGCAATAATCTGTTGCTTGCAACTTAATACTGGAGGGGGTTCGGATGATAACCTGAAGGTGGATTATTAGTCATAGATGCAGTTGGATGGCGATCTATGTATTATGTTGTAATGCCCAATCAAGTCTCAGAGGATTCAAGATGATTAGTATATGCATGTATTGCTTTCTCGGTGTTTGTCAATTGCCCCGCTGTAATTTGTTCACCCAGCATGTTATCTATCTAAGGAGAGCCACCTCTAGTGAACTATGGATCCTGGTCCTTTTACTTTACATACAATCTACAATCTTTTACTGCTTTGTGTTTACTTTCGGCAAACTTTTACTTCTTTCCATTCGATACATTTAATTCGTTGTTTTCCGCAAAACACGGTGAGATTGACAACCTCATCGCAAGTTGGGGACAAAGTTCTGTGGTTGCGTTGTGCAGGTCTCCATGTTGCTACTAGCACCGGTAGTGCGCCCTGCCAAAGCTCAGCTAGCAACACCTTTGAGGTGTTTCCTTGCTCCTACTGGTTCGATTAAACCTTGGTTTCATAACGTCGGAAACTTGCTGTTGTGCTCATCATACCTTCCTCTTGGGGTTCCCAACGAGCTCTACATCATCCACGCACCAAGCACTTTTATGGGCGCCATGCATTGAGCCATCAAGCGATTTTCTGGCGCCGTTGCCGGGGAGTCAAGGACATCTTCACAAAGGGGAGTCCCTCATAACCAATCTCTTTACTTTGTTGTTTTTGTTTTGCTTAGTTTCTTTTTGCTTTGTTTGCTTGTTTCTTTATCAAAAACACAAAAAAATTAGTTTTACAAGTTTGCTTTCTTATTTGAAAACCCCAAAAAAATGACTACTCTTGAAAACACTAAGTTGTGTGACTTCACTAGCACCAACAACAATGATTTTATGAGCACACCTATTGCTCCACTTGTGGCTGAAAATACTTTCTTTGAGATAAAACCTACTTTGCTCAATCTTGTTATGAGAGAACAATTTTCTGATATTGGTAATGAAGATGCTGCTTCCCATCTAAATAACTTTGTTGAACTTTGTGAGATGCAAAAGCATAGGGATATAGATGGTGATATTATTAAGCTAAAATTGTTTCCTTTATCTTTGAGAGGAAAATCTATAGAATGGTTGAATTCCTTAACTAGGAATAGTATTGATTCTTGGACTAAGTGCAAAGATGCTTTTATTGGAAAATACTATCCTCCTGCTAAGATTATATCCATGAGAAGTGAAATAATGAAGTTTAAACAACTTGATAATGAGCATGTCGCTCAAGCTTGGGAAAGAATGAAATCTTTGGTAAAGAATTGTCCCACTCATGGACTGACTGCTTGGATGATCATCCAAACTTTTTATGCAGGATTAAACTGTTCTTCAAGAAACCTATTGGATTCTGCTGCTGGAGGTACCTTTATGACCATCACTTTTGGTGCTGCAACAAAACTTTTGGACAATATGATGGTTAATTATTCTGAATGGCATACTGAGAGAACTCCACAAGGTAAGAAGGTAAATTCTGTTGAGGAAACCTCCTCCTTGAGTGATAAGATTGATATTATTATGTCCATGCTTGTTAATGGGAAAGCCCATATTGATCCAAATAATGTTCCTTTAGCCTCTTTGTCTGCTCAAGAAGAGCAAGTTGATGTGAACTTTATAAGAAATAACAATTTTGGCAACAATGCTTATGGTAGTAATGCTTATAGGAACAATTTTGTAACAACAATTATAAGCCATATCCTCCCAACAATGGTAATGCTTATGGAAATTCTTACAACAATAATAAGAGTGCTCCCTCTGAACTTGAAGTTATGCTTAAAGAGTTTATTAGTAAACAAACTGCTTTCAATAAAACTATTGAGGAAAAACTCTCTAATGCTGAAAAAAATATAGCATCTTTGGCTGAAGCTCAATCTACTTTGAATAAAATGGCTGCTAAACCTGAAACTAATGAGAATCCCTTTGCAGCTACTAATGCTATACAAGTAAGAATTGATGAAAATGTTAGACTATTAGCTGAATTACATGCTAAGTGGGAAAGAGAAGATGAAATTGCTAGAAACATTAGTGTTTCTACTATTACCACCACTAGTGTTCAGGCTCGTAATAGTTCTACAACTTTAGATGATAAATTTGATTTTGATCTTGATGGTTGCAACATCTCTGAAGTTATTAAGTTCCTACAAAAGCTTGCTAAAAGTCCTAATGCTAGTGCTATGAACATGGCCTTTACAAAACACATTACCGATGCTCTCATAAAGATTAAAGAAGAAAATATGAAACATAAAGCTTCTATTCCTATAAAACAAGAAGATGGTTGGGAACCCATCATTAATATGAAAGTGAATGACTTTGATTTCAAAGCTTTATGTGATCTTGATAGTAGTGTTTCTATTATGCCTAGAAGGATTTGTGATATGCTTGATTTGCCTCCTCTTGAAGATTGTTATTTAAATGTCCCACTTGATGATAATGTTAAAAAGAAACTCATGGGGAGTCTTAATTGTTGGGTCCGCAGCATAGAAAACAAAAAAAATTCCTACGGTGTGAACTACACGCCAAGATCTATCTACTAGGTACAAAGCAACGGGCGAACATACATCCAACGAGAACTTACCCTCGTAGACAACGAGATTTGTTAACGAGTAGGAACTCGTGGTTGATGTAGTCGTACACTTGCCGATCTCAAGATCATGATGAAGTCCAACAGGTCCGGCTCCAGCACGTCCATCAGATCCAGCTCCAGCACCACCAAGTCCAGCACCGCAAAGCAGCGGTGCATCCGTGATCGCACACACGTCCGGTACCCCGACAACCTCCGTCCCTCGCTCCAGCAAAGCAGCGGAAGCAGCAACTCCTTTCCAGATAAAGCCACCGGGAACATGTATCTCGCTAATCCGAGACCATGGGGATAATACTAGAGGGGGAGAGAGATCCTTCACAAGGAGGTGTGGTTTGTGAGAGGGGAGAGGGGGGCTTTATATAGGAGGGAGGGAGACCCCTCCCCTCCCATAGCCGGCGCATGAGGGGGGGACTCCTCCCCTCCTTCATTCATGTGGTGAACCTCCACTCACATAAACATGGCCTCCACCCAAAATCCCACTCACATGTATTTAATTTCCACCAAATTAAATGCAACTCTCAATTAATAAAACTCTCTTTTATTTATTTTATTCAGAATTTTGTTAATTACTTTAATTAACAAACATTCACATAAAACCCCTTGCAACATTTCAATATCACATGCAGAACCACTTTCTGCAATTTCACCCGAAACAATTCCGGTTTCTATCGAAACAATTCATGTTTCTATCGAAACATTTCCTGCGCTTTGCAAACCTTTTGTCTGGAACATATGTGCTCCTAAATGGTGTCCGGCAACCCTTAAGTGTGTCACCCTATGGTTCGCGAATAATGCAGACATGATTGAGACTCCTCTCAGATCAATAATCAGAAGCGGGATCTGGAGATCCATACTGACTCCTGCATATTCAATGATGACTTCTGCGATCGTGAGAACCTTTAACGTCAGCAATTTAATCCCTTTGTCTCATGATATAATACATGTCCGAGATTCGATCATCGATATCCAAATACCTAGTTTGATCTCGTTACCGACATGCACTCTTTTCCCGTTCCCGTGATATAATATTCTAGTGATCACATCACTTGCTTGCAAGCTATCTTAATGTGATATCACCGAGAGGGCCCAGAGTATATCTATCCGTCATCGGGATTGAAAAATTCCACTCTTGATCCATGAGCCTCAACATAACACCTTCATAGCACTGAACCCACCTTTATGGTCACCCTGTTACGGTGTGACGTTTGATGTTATCAAGATACTCTTCCGGTGTTAGCAATTAACATGATCTCATGGTTTAAGGATAAAGATTACTTCGTATGATGTTATAGCAATATAAACATAATGACTTTGATCGTAATGCTATACTTCGGATGAATGTTCATCACATCATTCCACCAATGTTATGACCTCGTTATTAACAACATCCAATGTCCATGATCAGGAAACCTTGATCATCTTGTTAATCAACAAGCTAGTCTATAAGAGAGGTATAACTAGGAACCCTTTTGGTTTATTAAACACACATGTATTGATGTTTCCGATCAATACAATTCTAGCATGCAAAATAAACATTTATCATAAACATGGAATAAGATAATAACCACTTTATTATTGCCTCTCGGGCATATTCCCTTCATTAATGATGTTCTTATTATGGTTAACAATTCCTATGTCCCTATTGATTTCTATGTTTTGGATGTTGAATACAATGCTTATTGTCCTATTACTTTGGGAAGACCTTTTCTTAGAACTGTTGGTGCCATCATTGATGAAAGAAGGCACCATTAAATATCAACTCCCACTCAAGAAAGGTATAGAACACTTCCCTAAAAAGAGAGAAAAGATTTCTTTTGCTTCTCCTATGAAAACAAAATTTGGTCTTAATGCTTCTTCATTTTAGAACACTTGATTCTTTCTTTGCTTCTTATGCCTAACTTAAAGGAGTTAAAGAAAAGTACTTATTGGGAGATAACCCAAAAGTTTTAGATGAGTCTTGGAAGTTATTACCTCTGTAATAACCACTCCTTATCCTTTTTATTTGCTTTTTGTGCCAAGAGTAACCTCTAATGAGAGAGAAGTAATGATTGGGAAAGTTCCTGTCCCGAAACAGATTTATGTTCTTCACCATAAATATTCGCGAGAGAGCTCTGTACGTCGGATTGAGCTGTAAGGTTTTGTGTTTCTGCCCCAGGTTGTTATCTAACTTTCGTTAGTTCAACACTTTTTTATTTGAGCAACAGAAGGTCTTCGAAAAAATTCGCCTTTACCTTCTGGTCTATTTTGACAGATTTCTACCATTTTCTGCATTTGCTTCTTGTTAGTTCCTTCTTGAGTTCTTTTGGGGAATTGAGCTTTTTGAGAGAAGTGCTACAGTATCTAGTGTTCTAATGGAAGTTTATTTGGTGTTATAACTGAACCTTAAGATTTATTTATCTTAAGTGCACTAATGTTGTTAATGAGATTGTGTGAAGTTTTGTATGAAGGAAAAATTTCAGGTGTATGGAAGGAATGAGTAATGAGATGAAGGATGGACTAAAGCTCAAGCTTGGGGATGCCACGCGTGTCACCCCAAGAAATATCCAAGAAGTACAAGCGTCAAAGCTTGGGGATTCCCAAGGCATCCCCTTCTTCATCAATAAAAATCCCATGTTTCTTCCAAACGCTTCATTTTTATTGTTTCATGCACAGTTTTTTTTTTCTTGGAGCGTCTTCTGTTTTGTTTTTGTTTTGGTTTTTAGTTTACTTGGTTTGCTTAGTTTTCTGAATATATTGGCTGGACCCCCTCTTTCATACATTGGTTTGCAAATAGTTTGGTTTGGTTTGGAAAAGAGTAGGAAAGTTCATGCTTATGTGGTAAAAAGAGCTTGTTTTTGACTGTGGCCTATGCTTTGTCATGCCATGCTTGATATTGTTTTGGCTTTATGCTTAGTATTATTTGATGTAGCATGACTTGTTATAAACAATTGAGATTGCTTAATGTGCCTTGGATGAATCATGCGTTGTTTTAGCATATTAAAGCATATTATAGTGGTATTCTCCTTTGATGCTTTATTTGGGTTGACTTGGCGCATGCTCACACCATGTTATGACTATCCAAAGTCACCATAGCCTTTATGATCCTTTAGTTTTCAACTTCTAGTATCACTTTATGCTTTGATCAATGATGTTTTGTCGCTCTGCATGATTATGGCCATTATTGCTCTCTTAGTTTGTCGCTCCCAGTCTTTTGCTAGCCTCCACAACAAAGTATGAGTTCCACTCATGCATCCAACTCCCTAAACGAATTTATTCCAAAAAGTCCACCATACCTACCTACTAGCTTATGCTATTCCAAGTATATTCATGCTTTTGTTTACCTTCCACTTGTTATGAGAAAACTAGTGATTAAAGCTCTCACAAACTTGATGGCACACTTTACTTTTTGCCTCTAATAAACTTGAACCATTGGGTCCTTCTTTGTTGCGTATATGCTTGCGCTTTATAAGTTGAAATTAGCAGAACCATGTACCATGGGGAACGCTTTCGACATTGCACTTGTACTTTGTACCCCGTCGATATCATGTTCTTTTGCTTACGGATCCCGGCGGTGTGAAATAAAAGTGGAACTTGTAAGATCATGGAGTTTGTATGTGTGTTAGAGAAACGCCTGGGCCGCTAGCCTAAGCCATGCCTAATCATGGTGGAAACTTGCAGCATCACCATAATGAGCACTCTATGAAGCATCCTCAATAAAAACCTATGCAAATAGCAAATAAAAAGATCGCTGAGATGCTCATTGTCTGCTTGCCTTGTCATTTTGATTATGGGAAAGCTCCTGTATCATGTGCAAGGGGTACCCCGTTGGCGGTTCTTAATGATACACATATACTTACAATGACAAGAGCTTACTCATGACTGAAGTTGAGTAGCATGAGGATCGGTCTTCGTAAGTAAGGGGCATGATATTTCGGTTTATAACTTGTCAAGCATATCCTCTTAGTTGTGTCACTTTAACCTTAATCACCTTCGAGATGCTTATGATAGGGGCAATGAGAGGTGAAAACTACAAGTACCATAATTTTTGGAAGCTCTTTATGAGACTTGAATCCCTACTTCCTTTTATAAAAGGCCTTTCTTCCACCATTATATTGAGTCTCCACCTTCTATCTTTATGCACCTACTTTGAGAGCATAGTGGCCATTCTTAGTTCTATGTGCATTGTCCCAAGACTAGTTGATTGATGCATAACTTGATATTGCTTGTTTTAAACTATTGTATCTAGTCACTCTTATGAACTTTGAAGGTGTCCTATGATTTATATTTGCTACTCTATTGAGGGACAAGCTGAATACTACTATGATATGTTTTCTTTATGTGAAACAAACAAACATCTTGCAAAGTATTGTTATTCATGAATCTTTTGTTTGTGCCTTTTCATGTTGCATCATAGTTTCTTTGCTTATTGCTAGAACTTTGTCTTTCAGGTTATGATTGAAGTACTATGATCCCAGCTTTGGATGTTTTGCAAATACTTTGATCAAGTCTTTGATGGTGCATGTCACCTCAAAAATTATTCTTTCTTTTTATCACTTACCTACTCGAGGACGAGCAGGAGTTAAGCTTGGGGATGTTGATACATTGCAAATTTATCTATAATTTTTGATGTTCCATGCTTGGTTTTATCCACTTTCTTGTGTTTTGTTCCAACTTTGGAGTACTTTTCATATGATTTCTTGGACTAACCTATTAACAAGAGCCACAGTGCCAGCTGCCTATTTTCTGCTGTTTTTGGTTCCAGGAAAGTCAGAAAATGAATATTCTTGGAATTGGACAGGACAAAAGCCAAAGTGCCTATTTTTCCGGAAGTGATCAAGTGCCAAAATACGAGACAGAGAGGGACCAGGGGGCCACCACACCACCTGGACGCGCGGGCCAGCCTGGCCCGCGCCATGAGGTGGTGAGGCCAGCCCAGGCACCCCCTCAGCCTCTCCTTCCGCCTATATATTTCCCTCGGGACAAAAACCCTAAGTACCCGATCAAAAATCCACGAAAGAGTCTATAGCCGCCGTCATCTCCATCCCTAGATCGGGAGGGATCTGAAGCTCTTCCCGGCACCCTTGCGGAGAGGGGAATTCACCCTGGAGGCCTTCTTCATCACCATGCAAGCCTCCGGTGTGATGCGTGAGTAGTTCATCCTTGGACTACGGATCCATGTAGTAGCTAGATGGCTGGTTCTCCTCCTTTGTGCTTTCATGTTTAGATCTTGTGAGCTCCGTTCATGATCAAGATCATCTATTTGTAATTCTACATGTTGTGTTTGCGGGGATCCGATGGATATTGAGATGCTATTTCAGATTGATTATTGATTCTATCATGTCTTTGTTATTTGAGATCTTGCATGCTTTCCGTTGTTAGTAGCTATCTTGGCCAAGTAGATGCTAGCAACTCCAAGAGTTAGTATTTATGCTCGATATTGGGTTCATGCATCTGGTAATCTGGGGAAGTGACAGAAATCTCTAAGGTACTAGATGTGCTATTGCTACTAGGGTGAAAACAACAATCCTTTGTTCATAGAACAATCGTATTGTTTACTTTACATGCAGTTCGTAAAGCAATAATCTGTTGCTTGCAACTTAATACTGGAGGGGGTTCGGATGATAACCTGAAGGTGGATTATTAGTCATAGATGCAGTTGGATGGCGGCCTATGTATTATGTTGTAATGCACAATCAAGTCTCAGAGGAGTCAAGATGATTAGTATATGCATGTATTGCTTTCTCGGTGTTTGTCAATTACCCCGCTGTAATTTGTTCACCCAGCATGTTATCTATCTAAGGAGAGCCACCTCTAGTGAAATATGGATCCCGGTCCTTTTACTTTACATACAATCTACAATCTTTTACTGCTTTGTGTTTACTTCTGCAAACTTTTACTTCTTTCCATTCGATACGTTTAATCCGTTGTTTTTCGCAAAACACGGTGAGATTGACAACCTCATCGCAAGTTGGGGACAAAGTTTTGTGGTTGTGTTGTGCAGGTCTCCACATTGCTACTAGCACCGGTAGTGCGCCCTGCCAAAGCTCAGCTAGCAACACCTTTGAGGTGTTTCCTTGCTCCTACTTGTTCGATTAAACCTTGGTTTCATAACTAAGGGAAACTTGCTGGTGTGCTCATCATACCTTCCTCTTGGGGTTCCCAACGAGCTCTACATCAACCATGCACCAAGCACTTTTCTGGCGACGTGCATTGAGCCATCAATTATCTCTGTTTACTTTTATTCTATCCATTTTAGTTTTGCTTTCGTTTAGTTTTCTTTGTTGTTAGTTGCTTGCATGTTAGAGTGTCTTAGAATTTCTGTAGTTCTAGACTTGTTTTGTCATTGCATCATTTTCCGAGAAAATCTGTCTGTCAGAAAATCATTCTTCTATACCTGAAAAATTCCCAAAAATAAAGTGCCTCGAAAAATTCCAGAAAATTCATATTAAATTTTTACGTGAAAAAAGGGGCAGAGGAGTGCCTGGAAGGTACCAGCGGGACCCACCAGGCAGGCACACCACCTGGTGGCGTGGCCTTCCCTGGGTGGCGCCATGCCCTGGTGTGGGCCACTCCTCTCCCTCCACTAACTCTCTCACCTGCCACTTTCTTCTCTCTCCCGAGTAAGCTTCAGTTCATTGCTCAAAATTGCGTTCTTGCTGTGCTTGCTCTCGATTTTTTTCGATCTCCTTGCTCAGCCCATCTTTCTTGCTGAAATTTGGAGCATTTGTTCCCTGGTATGTGAGTCCTCTCCTTGTCCAAGTAGATTTGTGTTTAGTGGATTATATCTTGAGTATTTTGCTGCTGTAGGTGACAGGTTATGAGAGCTTGTAAGCTTGTTTGATGCTTAGAGATATATTTTTGATGCATGTTTAGGCCTCTTACAAGTCCCTATGAGTAGAATCCTTCATTATATTCGCTTTGCAATCCCTTGTTTAATAGGTGTTTAAATTTCAGAATAGAAGATGAATGAGCATCACCTAAACCAACATGAACTATGGGTGCCTAAGGTCATGAAGGTCCACCGGGAGGAGGAAGTTTTTCCTTCCATTTATCCATGCTCTGAGTTCATGAGAGCTGCGGGAATTCTCCAAGATTTCCACACTTTGGTTTCTAATGCAGGGTTGGAGCACTTTTAGGAAGATGAACCTTGTCAATTTGTGAAGCTAACCATGTCTGTGGTGCAGGACTTACAATTTAATCACTCTTTGCCTAACGCCATGGTCCACTACAAAATTTACAATATTGTTGTCAACCTTTCTCTCGATGACTTTTGTGTAGCTATTAAGGTACCTCAATGGGGATCATGTAGAAGGATTAAGGAGCAACCTGAACCACTTATGGATTTATACGCAGAAATTTGCCAAGGGAGCAACTTCTCAAAGGAGAGTGGAAAAATCCATAACATTCATCTTCCCTCCATTCGCTACTTTGCCTACTTTATTGCCAAGTGTGTTCTTGCTAGGAAAACTGCCAACAAGTTATCTTCATATGATCTAGCATTTATCTCTGCTCCTCTTAAACGAGATAGGTCTTACAACTTAGGTGCTTTGTTAGCTTTCCGTCTTGCTGCTAACTGTGAGAAAGGTGGAATTTGTGGAGGCCTCATTGCTTCTCGTTTACTAGCATTGCATGGTTTAGTGCCTCATCATCTAGACCTACAGTTTCCCATAGAAAGGCTTGATCTTAATTCCATGATACAACATAAATTTGTTTCCTCATGGGCTAGTATGAGTGAGTTGTCTTATGAAATAACCTTCCTTAAAGTTAGTTGGAGAAAGAGCAAGTCCAAGCGTGTAGTTCTTTTACCTGCACCTATTTTGTTTAACCTTGATAACAAGGAAGGATGGTCCCTCACTAAGGAAGAGCTTGACACGTACTTGGGAGAGCTCTCCCAACAGGAGCAGGATACTAGAAGGGAGGTCACAGATGATTCGGTCCAGCCCTCGAATGAGGGGGAGTCTTCATATCAACAGCCTGCTTATGATTGGGGAGATTCTTCTTCTTCCCACGGGCCCAACTACGACCATTCTTACCATGATCCTCCTGCTTGGAACCATTACCCGTATCTGGATTGATACCCACTTAGGCCAAAAGCCTAAGCTTGGGGGGAGGTACGCCGGCATTGCACTCATCTCCTTATCATGTTGCGTCGGTACTTTGTATATTCATGTTTTCTCTTTTTAGTTTTTGTTCTTTCTTTTCTTTTGCTTTCTAAAACACAAAAAGACCAAAAAAAATCTGTTGTTTCTCTTTGGTTCGCTTATTCTTCTTTTTGCTTTGGTTTGTTTTTCCCTTTTTGCTTTGTTTGAATTATTCGAAAAACCCAAAAAGATTTTGCTTTGCTTGTTTTTCCCTTTTGGTTCTTGTTTTAAAATCAAAAACAACAAAAAATATTTGTCGTTCTTCTTTGGTTTTGTGAGTTTGCTACAGGGTTCGGCAGTCCTCAGTGGATATTGTTTTCATATTATTATTCAAGCCACACAAGTGAAGAGCAATAATGAGGATTAATGACAATTTGAGGCGTGGTAAGAGGCTGGTAACGAACTCTATTTGTTTTCATTTTTGTACATATACTCATCACTGTGGGCATGCGTAGTCTATTCGTGTAAGGTGTATGTTATCTTTGGATGCTTAGTAGTTCTTGCTTTCGTATGATTAGTTCCAGCTTGCTAATAGTTTGTAGCATGTCTTATGAATGTTTGCTTGCATTACTCTATTCATAACTTGGTATGACACCGTGGTATCCTCCTCTGAATGTTTCATTTGAATTGACTTGGCACATGCTCACGCATGCACATGACTGTAATAATCAGTTAAGCCTCGATGAATTATTTTGCCTTGAGGATCTTGAATCACTTTCATGCCATGATTAGTCCTGTTTTGTTGCAAGCATGATTATGACAGTTATTGCTCTCTCGTTTGTCGCTCCCTTACTATTGCTAGCCTTCACTTTCACTGAGTATGTTTTACTCATGTTTCCAACTCCCTAGAACCAAATACTGCCAAAGTGTCCACCATACCTACCTATTAGCATCATTTGCTACTTCCGTGCATATTATGCATTGTTTTCTTCCGAATAAAATGTTTGCTTGTTATGAGAAAGTTAGTTAGTAAAGCTCTCACGAACTTGATGGCACACTTTACTTTCTTGCATTTAATAAACCTAAACCATTGTGTCCTTCTTTGTTGCGTATATGCTTGCGCTTTATAAGTTGAAGTTCGCAGAACCATGTATCATGGGGAACGTTTTCAACATTTCATTGGTACTTAGTACCTCGTTGATATCATGTTCTTTTGCTTATGGATCCCGGCGATGTGAAATAAAAGTGGAACTTGTAAGATCATTAGTTTATATGTATGTTAGAGAAACGCCTGGGCCGCTAGCCTAAGCCATGCCTAATCATGGTGGAAACTTGTAGCATAACCATAATGAGCATTCTATGAAGCATCCTCAATAAAAATCTATGCACATAGTAAATAAAAAGATCGCTGAGATGCTCATTGTCTGCTTGCCTTGTCATTTTGATTATGGGATAGCTCCTGTATCATGTGCAAGGGGTACCCCATTGGCGGTTCTCTATGATACGTATATACTTACAATGACAAGAGCTTACTCATGACTGAAGTTGAGTAGCATGAGGATCGGTCTTCGTAAGTAAGGAGCATGAGACTTCGATTTATAACTTGTCAAGCATATCCTCTTAGTTTTGTCACTTTAACCTTAACCATTTAAAGATGCTTATGATAGGGACAATGAGAGCTCAAAGCTAACAAGTACCATACTTTCAGCATTTGGAAGCCTTTCAAACTATTCAAAGCCTTTTCTTTTACTTGTTGAGTCTCCACATATTCTTTGACACCTTCTTGAGAGCATAGTTGTCATTCTTTGTGCTTGTCTCAAAACTTGATTATTTGTGTTATGACTTTGATGCTTGTATCTTTGATATATTTACTTCTAGTCTTCACATGAACTTCAGAGGTGCCTTAAATCAAAGGCAAGCGAGATACCACTCTATCATACCTTTTTATGAGCATTGTAATGTTGCTTATGTTTATGCTTCATGCTACTTATTATTTTTGAGTTGCAATCTCTTCATAGCTTGCAATGCCTATTAAGTAAACTTAGTTGCATACTCCTTATTATGAATTGACTAAGTAGTTGATCACATGCTGAGAATATATACATCATATGAAGCAAATGTGTTCGTGAAAGTTCTTTTATCGCACTTAGTTTTCAACTGAATTCCTTAAGGACAAGCAATAAGCTAAGCTTGGGGGGAGTTGATACGTCCAAAACGTATCTACTTTCCCGAACATTTTTGCTATTGTTTCTCCTCTAAACTTGTGTGATTTGGATGCAACTAACGCGGACTGACGATGTTTTCAGCAGAATTGCCCTGGTGTCTACTTTTTGTGCAGAAAATCAACTATCCGGAAAAATCCCGGAAAATGTGCCAAAAATCCTATTTCACCAGAAGACTCCGGGAGGCAGAATACGAGACGGAGGGGGGCTGGGCCCAGGCCACACCACCTGGTCGCGCGGGCAAGCCTAGGCTGCGCCAGGGGGTGGTCTGGCCGCCCCAGACTCCCCCTTGGTCTCCCTCTTCGCCTATAAGTTGCCTTCTGACCTAAAAACTCAGGGGGGTCGACGTTTTTCTAGAAGGAGTTCCGCTCCGCCGCCACCACCAGATTCCATGAAACAGCACCAGAAACACCGTTCTGGCACCTTGCCGGGACGAGGAATTGGAGGAGATCATCGCTATCATCATCACCATCACTTCTCCATCGACCATCCATGTTTCCCCCATCTATGAGTGAGTAATCCCCTGATGTAGGCTATGGGGGTGGTAGGGATTGGATGAGATCGTTCATATAATGGCATCAGATTGTTAGGGCATGGTGCCTAGTATCTTCTATTAGTGCTTTATGACTTTGTTGCGACTTGTTATGCTTAATGCTTATCATTAGGGTCCGAGTGCCATGATTCCAGATCTGAACATGTTATTGATTCATTATGATAGTATTGTTTATGGTCTTACCTACAAGTTGTATACACACGTTGTTGTCCGGAACCAATGGCCCCGAAGTGACAGAAATCGGGATAACCGGAGGGAATGGCTTTGATGTGAGGATCACATGTGTTCACGGAGTGTTAATGCTTTGCACCGGTGCTCTATTAAAAGGAGCACCTTAATTGCCAGTAGTTCCCTTGAGGCCCCACTGCAAACGGGCTGGCAGGACAAAAGATGTTGTGCAAGTTCTCATTGCGAGCACGTATGACTATATATGGAACACATGCCTATGATTATCTAGTACTTGGATGCTTTATCTTACTTATCTGCAATTGCCCTATGTTTTGATTGCTATGTGAATTTTCTTGTCCATGCAACGCCCGTCCATCCATCCCTATGCCTACCGCACTCGAATCCTACTGTTTACTGCTATTGTTAGTGTTGTCTTTACTTTACTATTGCTGTTACTTTACTATTCCTACTACAAAACTGTTGCTACTGATAAACTGTTGTGAGCAAGATTGTTTCCAGGTGCAGCTGAATTGACAACTCAGTTGTTACGGCTTAAAAATATTCTTTGGCTCCCCTTGTGTCGAATCAATAAATTGGTTTTCACTTCCCTCGAAAATACTGCGATACACCCCTATACTTGTGGGTCATCACTCCCTTACACATAAAATTTGAAACCTTATAGCTTTAACATTGTCAACACGACTTTCCCAACGAGTAGATGACAATGACTTGAGAGTCAATCCTGTTATATTATCTTTAAGAATTTGCCACCTCTTAGTGGAATTAGTAAATTTGTATTGATGCGTCGTACAACTCCAAAAAAATCTGTTACTTTGCGACAAGAATTTGCCATATCACATAGTGTCAAATTGAGGCTATGACAACCACAAGCTGAATAAAAGGCTCTTGGATTGATATTCAAAAGTTTCTTTTGTACCCCTTGATGCTTTCCTTTCATATTTGACCCATTATCATATCCCCGTCCTCTCACATTGTCGACATCAAGATCAAGATTCTTCAATTCCGCTTGCAGGACATCAAATAATCCCTGCCCAGTGGTGTCATTCACATCCAAAAAACCTAAAATGGATTCTTGAATGCAAACATATCCTGAACATGTATCAACATATCGTATTATCAAAGACATTTGTTCTTGATGGCTTGCATCTGGAGTACAGTCAAGTATAACATAGAAGTACTTTTCTTCTTTTACCTTTCCAATGATCACATACCTGATTACAGTAGCTAGCAACATTATTAACTCATTCTGGATGGAAGGGCCAAGATAATGATCACGAATTTTATCATTGGTGATGCGGTCAATATGCTCTTTGATAACTGGGTCAAATTCAGCCAATATTTGAACCAGACCTAAGAAATTTCCATTGTTGTCTTGGTAAACCTTGCTATTACTACCATGAAATGCTAGATTATGCTCCGCAAGAACTTTCACAATCAAAAGAATCCTGAACAAAACTTTTCTCCAAAGCTCCCTTTCCTTTTCAAGTTCTCTCTGTATCAATTGTTTGATTATTTAGCAACCTTAGACGAAAGTCATACCATGAAGTCATATTTGTGACATATTCTCTACTAGTTTCATGCTCTCGAAGTCTCTCGCTAAGATGAGTCCAGTCATTGAAACCATCATTTGCTAACTGGCCTCTTACATGTCCCTTTTTCAATAATTTGCAGCAAAAACAGAATACTTTATCAAGTAATTTGCTATATACGAGCCATTCTCTATCACACTTTTCTCCATTAGAGAGATATTTGTTGTATGATGCTGTAGAAAACCTTCTGGATAATCTATCTTTAGGACCATGTTTAATAGTTAAGTCTGTTTTAGGACCCTTTTGCACCAAAATATGTACCTTTTTTTATCAAGCCCATCCCAAGTTCTTGGATCAAATATACACGGATAAAAAGAATTATTGATATCATCAGCAATATTATTATTATTACCTTCATCACCAATAGTAGGATCATCACTTGCATCGCCAATATTAGGATCACCACTTCCATCATCAATATTAGGATCACCAGTTTCATCAACAATCTGATCCTCGACTAATACTTCATCATCACCATGGCAATCATCAATATTACCGGGTCCAGTTTGATTTTGAGAATTAACTTGAGAAACTCTCACAATAAATCTATCAAGAGCACCCCTTTGAGATTGAGCTACTGCTTCTACTCTTCTTTTCTTGTCACACTTTGTAGCACCAGAATCATATTTTCTAGTAGACATAATTAATTGATTATCCTGTTTTGTAAAGAAAACAATAAGTAAATTGAATAAATAAAAATCCTACTCCCTCCGTCCGGGAATAAGTGACTTGTATTTTTCTAGATTCGGATAAATCTATACACTATAATATGTCTAGATACATACGAATCTAAACAAATCCAAGCCATTTATTTCTAGACGGAGTGAGTACATGAATTTAAATTGGCAATTGTGCGGTCGCTGAGTACTACAAAGTACAAACCTTGATCGGTGTTGAATGTTTGAGGTCTTGAGTTGGGGCGTGGGGACTTGGGGCGTCGGAAGAAGACAAGAGTCGATCGATTGATAATTGGGGCAGATGTTTGAAAACCGATCAGCGTGGGCGATTGTGCAAGGAAACAGCGGGCGTGTTCGTCCTGGGCTTATGCAAATCGATCTGTTGATTCCCGTCCCGATCACGATCTACCTCTTTTTGTAAACGGAGACGTTCAGCTCAGCCAATTAGTATTATACTCGAAATCAGTCACGATCAGTACCTGATCTCGTCCCGGACTCCCGGTCGATCGAATGGAAGGAGCGACCACGCGTGTGAGTCTTGTCGTAGCTTCGTCCGCCTTGGATCTGGAAAGACCAGTGCCCAAATGGGCCGGAGTCGAGGCCAAGGAAAAGAATCAACGAGCTGTTCGCGACGTGAACATGGGGACTTCGGTATGGGCCTAAACTTGCACACAATACAGTATGTATATGTGCTATATACGTAAAAACTGGGGCCCTCAGATTTTTGGGGCCCTGTGCAGTCGCCCAGTCCGCACTGGGCCTTGGACAAGCCTGGACTTAGCGACCAGTACAAACACTAGCGCGAGTGGAAGGCGCGCCGCTGTCCTCGCCCCTCCATCACTGGAGCCGGGCAAATCTTGTTGTAATAGAGTTTGTTGTAGTAGACAGACGGGAAGTCGTCGAGCTTAGCCCGCGAAGGACCGGCGCACTAGAGTAGGGACTGATCTGAAATCACACCAACGAACTCAAAAACCGACAGGATCCCAAGAGATCCGTCGGACACATGACTCCACGCGCCCTCCACCAGCGCTAGATGCATCATCGGAGCGAGGATAGAGCGGGGAGGACCATATTCTGACTTCGGGACCTAGCCACCGCCTCAATGTTTTGAAGAAGACACTGAAAATAGGCTAAAAATGAATGGAAAACCTCCCGCCAGCGAGAGGCCATCATCCGTTGGTAGCGATACGCTTGGTTGATCTGGTGGAATCCAGTGCGCCAAGGCGCCTGGGAGCGTCGGATCAAAGAAAAACCATGGAAACAATCCTCCCACTAGGTGGCCACGTCCTGTCGGCGAGAGAGCGATGTCATCCTCATCTCCTCGGCTCCTGCGCGTGAGTTAGTCGAGCGTCGACAGCTTTTACCCAGCTTCCGGCGTAATCCCGTCCCATCTACACCCCTCCTACGCAATAAAACTGGCACCCTTTTGCCGCCATCCTCACACATCACCCTGAGTACTCCTCACGATGAAGCCCAAACCGTTTCCTCCATGCACCGTTCATGCGGCAGTGTTGCCAACCACGTGTTGTCACCACCACGCGGCCACCTTCGCATGGTCCAGCCGAAGAAGGAGCACACGTCGGAGTGGTCGCCACCTCGCGACTACATCGAGACAGCCCTCAAGCTGCAAGCGTCGGGCGACCCCATGGGCTACAACCTCAAGATGGTGATTGCGGCGTCGCCCAATGAAGTCCCACCGATGTCCCTCCCGCAGGTGACGATGACAACGATAACTACCAGAAGTTCTACTATCACCTAGGCACAATCTAGGCGATTTCTATTGTTTCTATCTTTTTAGTTAAATATCACCAAACTTACCTATTTACGCCACATTTCCATCTAATATATGTAAATTTCGACTAAATTTCGTGAAGTTTACGTGTGAAAGGATCGTATGGGCACCTAGAGGGGGTGAATAGGTGCTACTTCAAATTTTACTCTTTTTCAATTTAGGGTTTGACACAAAAGGTAAATTCTCTAGATATGCAACTAAGATGAATTTACCTATATGTCACACTAGCACAACTAACTAAGCAAGAACTAGATACAAGTAAAGTGTGGAAAAGGATAGGAGTAACTGAAATGAAGCACGCGGAGACACAAGGATTATTTCCCTCGGTTCCTTCCTTTTGAGGGGAAGTACATCTACGTTTGGAGAGGGGGTGGTATCAAACCACCAACTCCACGAGAGGCCTCCCTTGTTCTCCGGTGAACCTCACCCCAAGGGGATCGATTCATGCTTCCACTATATCGACAACCTTCAAGGTGGTAGCCAACACCCTTAGAACAAGTTCGACGCACACATCCACAACTTAATTGGAGGCTCCCGAATCCAAGCAAGCTGTCACCACAATCAAAGACAAGCTTGTAAGAACCAAATCAAGAAATAGGGTTTCCAATGAACCACTAGAGCAAGGGTCCCTCAAGTGAATGAGGGGGAAATGAAGATCTCTCTTGGTGAAGCTGTAGATCAAGGCCTCCTCCTTCGATTCTCCAAAGATCAAGGACTTTGGATGGTTAGAGGTGGAGATCTTGTTGACTTGGTGGCTCTAGGGTTAGGGTTCTTATTTTCTAAACGAACAGCTTGAGGTAGAAGATGAGGTCCTCTATTTATAGCCCCCGCTACCACAAATCGTTTTCTTCCCGTTGGAAAACTTCCACACTAGAGATTCTAGTCCAACTCCGGTCTATCTCCGGACCACCATACCGAGTGACCTGGGCTTGGTCAAGATACTCCCTCCGGGGACTTTGCCTAGACTCCGGACTGGCGGCACACCAGAGACTACGGTGTTTTCACTCTGGAGACCTCGGTCTGATCAAGAACACCGGAGATCTCGGTCTGTAACCGGCCCATCTCTAGACCCCCACACAGACTGGCCCTCGACACCTTCCGGAAACCACTCCGGAGATTTGTGGGGAAACTCTGGACCACACCGGAGACTCTAGTGTCTGCACACCGGAGACTCCGGTCTGGAAACTTCAGGAAACCACTGTTTCTTCCAAGAACTTTTCCACTACGCCATGTACTTATCTCTTTTCAGTATAATCACCTGGCAACATCAGCATACTGTTAAACGATCATTTTATTGTTAACAAACACCAAAACAGATTAAGACAATAAATGTCCTTTCAATCTCCCCCTTTTTGTTGTTCGATGATAACAAGAGGTTTTGCATGGGAAACTTAATAAGAGACATAACTATGCTCCCCTGACGATGTGCAGCAAGATAATCCTGTAATACATGCAAGTTAGGTAATAAAAACTAAACATGGTCAGGTTTAACCATTACACAAGATAGTTTCATAGGAACCAAATAAGTTTCACAAGAACCAAATAAAAGCAAATGTTCACAACAAACAAGTAGCCAGATGCCCAACCCATGCAACTCCTGATGCTAGAATAGATATCTTCTCCCCCTTTGGCATCAAGACGCAGAAAAGGGAAAAGTACAAGCTAACGCCCCAACGAAATCACTCGGAGTCATTGTCATCGTCGCCGTCCTCATCCTCGTACTCCTCATAATCATCACCAGCACCTGGAACCTAGGGCCCTTTGCCATGAGGGCGAGAGGAGGAAGTACCCTAAGAAGCAACGCCATATGTGACCTCTGAGAATGTCTGCTAATCAACCAAGATGTCATTCATGGCATTCCAAGCACCAAAGGAGAGTGTGTGATCAGACTCTGTAGATGGTTCAGCCCCATGCTCATCATTGTATTTAGACTCGCCTTCCTCTTCTCCACCTTGAGCCTTGATTTCCTTGAGGAGCTTCTCAATTCTGTGGTTGCTCTTGTATGAGGCATGCTGTTCCTTGCGGATGTCCACATTCATGCAGCAGAGTGTCTTCTCCCAGAAAGACACCTTCTTGACTTTCTCCTAAACAACCACATGTGTGATAGGTGCCAAAGGAGCATTGGAGGCATTCTTCCTCCTAGAGGCCCTTGGAGGAGTGGGAGCACGCTCAGCCTCAGAGATCTCATCATACTCATTTGCATATGAGCGCCTAGGAGCTGGACCCATACTCCCTTTCTTTTGGAGAGACACCGGGTGATGACCCATAAGTATAGGGGGTGTATCGCAGTATTTTCGATAAGAGTGTCGAACCCAACGAGGAACAGAAGGTGCTGGCTAGTGGTATGGATCAGGAATTCTCTGCAAATACTTAGCAAACGGATTTTTAGGGGTTTTTGATAAAGCAAGTAAATAAAGTAGGAGTAAATAAAAGATAATAGAAATAAATGCAGCAAGTCACTACTACAGAATAGGCTATCAGTGACAAGCTCAAAAAGCCTATTAGTAACAGGCAAAGCGCCTGTCACTGGTATGAGGCTACTAGTGACAGTCAAGTGTATGTCACTAGTATGTGTACTAGTGACGGGCATTTATGCATGCAAGTCACTAGCATGTGCATACTAGTGACAGGCAAAAGAGATGCATGTCATAGGTTGCGATCGAAGGCGGTGGTCTATGGAGTTTTATAGTGACAGGCCCATTATCTTTCCTGTCACTGGTTTGAATTTCGATTATAAAAAAATTAAACGTGTTCTCCTTGCATGTTCTAGATAGCACAATTAGATGTTATAAGAATATAAAATGCATTTTCCATGAATCTAAGATGTACAAATGATACTCACATGAACCAATATGACATAATATTTGTAGAGCTAACACACTGGTATAAGCAATCTATCATAGACTAAGGAAGAATAGTTTCTTGATAAGTTATCTAACAAGCAGTTTGAACTCCAAAGAACAACACCACCGCAGTACATGTATTATGGTCATATGGATAGTCACAAGTTCATTTCCCTGTTCTACATTTTCATCAACTTGTTGAGGTGAAAATTCTTTCATTGTCTTCCTTGTATGGACCTGAATCACGCGGGACATTAATGACGTGCTTAACCTGATACAAACAAGGAAACGAGCATATAATTGTGAGCAATAGCACAACGTGTTTGCATAATAGTGGTTGGATATAAAGTGCAGCTACCAAATGCCATGAAAGGGATGCACAATTCATAAACTAGGCTTGTAGAACAACCGGCCACCCACATGCTCAATTAGCTGAGTCCAGTGCCCCATGAATGGAATTGCAAATACTTCTATTTCAGTATATGACGATTGAAGAACCAATGCCAATACTTTGTTGTAATTTTCGACCGGTCTATGTTGTTACCTGTTACCCTGAAGGTAATTGACAAAAAGCAAATAGTTCATAAATTATTATACAAAAAATTAGTTATGTTCCCTTCATTCTAAAGTTTGCACGGGACTCAGAGTAATTATAGTGCTAGCACAACTTTTTCCCAAATAAGAACCTAGTTCGACTTGATTTTAATAGCAAGTACTCAACCTAAGTACACTGACTCGTATGTGAATTATAATTCCTGTGACATCTAACATTTTAATAAAAGCTTTAGTGAATTCACTCTTAGTACAGCTTTCGACTACAACATTTAGTGATCTATTTTTCCTTTAACAACACAAAGGTGCACTAATGAAGAACATAATAGGCAGTTCCTGTTGGGAAACTAATAACATAGCTGGCCTAGTTCAGAAGATTACCGTTAATGCCTCTATGATCAAATTCAGTTCCTCCCAAGAGAAGTTGCATGCCTGCTATGGCAAACCTAAAGCATACCACAAGATTGATACATGTATCTTTTGTAAAGGTAAAAGGCAACAGTCTTATACAGTAAACTACCCGACATGAGAAAAAAAGAAATCTTCAGAATGCCTGCAAGCCACATCCATGGCAGCTGGCCAAATGCATTTCAAACATAATGCATGCATAATCAGTGCGGATAAACTGAGCAAAGAAATCAATCAGCTAAAACAACAAGCATACATGTCATAGTTATTAGAAGGAATCATGGGAATTCCTTAGCATGAGCACTAGCCGCTGATGTTTAGCATTTAGCTTCAGAAGGTGAGGCTCATGAACAGAAACAATCAATTCCTAGCCATATGAACATAACTCAGTGTACAATGTGTGTGAGGAGTAAAAACGTCAAATATGCTTTTGTTGATTCTGATTTATCATGTGGGAATTCGATTAACAATTTGTAGACACAAAGAATCGAAGAAACTAAATAAACAGAATAAAATGCCACATACCTCATTCGGTGATCATGCATGCTTGACCAATTGGGTTGCAGCCACCTTTGTGCATGAATCATGAACCTTCGGCGAGTTATCACCACCATAGAAAATCCCAGATTCCGAGGCGACCTATGTGTTGATGATTTTTGTGAAAATGTCTTGGATGCGTGTGTAAACTCTTTCTTCTAGTCAAATGGATTATTGGTAAACATATTTTTACTGATTAGTACAAAAGAAAGATACAAAAAATAACTAATGCAGTAGAATTATGGACTTCTGCGGTTATTGGTAAACATGTTTTTACTGATTAGTACAAAAGAAAGAAACAAAAAATTAACTAATGCAATAGAATTATGGAGTCCTGCGGTTATAGTATATGTGCATAACAACAAGAAGACTATATGTGTAATACCTCCCAAGATCATGCACACAATAAGCACCTCACGTATATACAACCATGATATAGCAATGGTACCACTACGAAATTTCACAACCTTGTGTTTTAAATATGATAAAGATCAAGAGAATGACAAGGTTTAAACCATCAAAATTTCACAACCTTGTGTTTTAAATATTGTTGAGTCGCTGCATCCAGTTTATTCTTCTACAATCCATATGAATATGATTATGTGCCATGTTTTTTTACATTTTTATTACACAAGTGAGCTAACTAGTTAACACGGGAGTTAGGAATAACTGATGACTTCAGATATACATATTTATAAAATTTCTCACATTGAATCTTATGCCACTTGTTAAGATAGTTAAGGTCGTGAACTCATCATGGATGTGAGTCTGTAGAGAAAATATCCAATTCCTTAAAGTTAAACAAGGTAATGTTGGGATCAGAATATTATTAGGGTGTGCTTGTCAGAGCGTACGAAATATGATTCCAGAAAAAGTGGTAAACTAATTAAATAAGTAAGCATATATCTGAAACTGTTACAAGAGCTACATCCTGAAATATCCGGCCTGGTTAAGTCTAATTGCAACGCCCACAGTCTTAATGCTAATTACCTACAAGAAACAGATGCCATTTTCTCACATAGCAACAAACCTATTGCGACTTGCTTTCGATCTGCAACAAGATAGACTTGTGTTGATCGCCTCTTTCCTTTGTAGTTTCACCACAATAGGCGCATGGTCGCCCCATTCTCCCCCATCAGCTGCACCAAGCACCACACTGCACCACCACCACCCAATCGAAATTAAAGAGACAACTCCAAGAATCTGACAGAGAAGGAGGCATGGCTCTGAAATCTTGGCAGAATATAGACAAAAACAGTGAACATTGCCAGAACTACAACAATTGATTTGGGCAAAGATGTTACAATCTAAATAAAGGCTGGACATCATTAATGAGGATCTCATATTGCACGAGGTGAATGAATATTGTATCCAACACTTAACTACAAACCAAAATGAACTTATATCACTAATGAATCAGGACATGATCCCGCATTTATGTTTTTTGATATAAACTATCTTATTGTTTGATACTATTTTACCATGGTCATCGTTGATACCATGAGTACAACAGATGACAGCGAAAAGTAGGCTACCATCCAATCCTGTGGCAATGAAAGACAAAAGTCAACTGAATGGGAAATGACTTTTTCCAACATGCTTAGCAAGCACTTGTGATTTCCATTTACAATGCTCAGTTGAACATCACGGATGCATCGTCGTCTTAAATATTTCACAAAAAGCAGAACCTTAGTTGGCCACACTGTGCGCCTTCGTTAGTAGAAGTGGTAGCGGCAAGGATATTGGCCAAAAGGCATATCAGCTCGCGGAAAGCTTACTTGTCTCCAGCATAAAGCGGTAAGTTGCGCATCAAGAAGCCCAGCTGACATGTAGGCGTTATAATCCTTCTCGCCTGTCACGTTATGAATTCCTTGCGCATGCCTGACCTGCACACATAGGTTGGCTGCAGTTAATCGGACTGAATACACTTTGCATCTTCCGCCGGGTCGCGCTTGCGCTTGCGCTTGTGTGCGTGTGTCTAGGATGGGCCTTGGCGTTAGGTTTAGGGTGGGCTCGTAGGTGGCCTCGCCACATGGCTGAGCTGCCTCCCGTAGAAATCATTTTGTTTTAGAACAAATTTTGATGATTAGATGGTGGTTATTTAGATGGTCTCGTCTTATCGGGGTGGGAAAAGAATGTTTCCATTACCAGTGACAGGCTTTTACATATGCTCGTCACTAAGGAATTACCCTTTCAGCCGGGTGTTCGTGAGAAAAATATTAGTGACATGCATATTTTGAGATTGTCAGTAATCATAGCTTTACCAGTGACAGACATTTATTTTTCATTAGGCCAGGCTCTATAAAAAAATACTAGTGACAGTCACTTTTATACATCCGTCACTAGTGTTTTGTACTAGTGACAGACTTATCCTTGGCTTTGTCGCTGGTAATACTTACTAGTGATAGGCATAATTTGCCCGTCACTAACCACTCGGCGTCTATAAGACTTTCTGTAGTAGTGAGTGACTCAATCCTTTATGCAGCAAAGGACAAGCCGGTTGTATTACTTAAGATGACCAAATGTTCTCGAGGACACATGGGAAGACTGTCAAATGCTTTCGCTTCATATAGTTGATTAATTTCTTTAGCTTGCTAAGTGTTGTGTGGGTGAACCTGTGCTAATGTATTGACCTTCCTAGGACTAATACATACTTGTAATTATACCCCTTGCAAACATTCGTAAGTACAAGAAAGTAATTAAGGTAGAAATCTAACCACAGCTTTAAACTCTAAGACCCTTACGTCCCTTGTGCAATGGTTTCCTAACGAGGGTTCAGGTTTCTGTCACTCCGGCAACCCCTACGATTAGTAGCCAAATACACAATGCATTCCCCTAGGCCCATATAGGTGAAGTGTCATGTAGTCGACGTTCGCATGACACCACTATAAGAAATACACCACAACTTAAATACCAAACCATTGAATCTTTCTCAACACAACTCCATTACTAACAACATGACTTCTCCCATGTCCCCAAGAACAAAACAAACTACTCACAAGACATCATATGGATCATGATCAGAGATGGAATAATGATGTATAACAATTTGAACATAAACAATAATTCAATGGTTCACTCAATATTATCAACTACAAAGAGTAATCAACACCGGGAAAGTTTCCCCTATGAACTATGCAAGATTCAACCCAATTGTTACAGCAATATGGAGATGGTGATGAGGGTGTTGATGGTGATGATGGTGGTGATGATGATGATCCCGATCAGAGATGATGATGATCAGAGATGGAATAATGATGTATAACAATTTGAACATAAACAATAATTCAATGGTTCACTCAATAGTATCAACTACAAAGAGTAATCAACACCGGGAAAGTTTCCCCTATGAACTATGCAAGATTCAACCCAATTGTTACAGCAATATGGAGATGGTGATGAGGGTGTTGATGGTGATGATGGTGGTGATGATGATGATCCCGATGAAGTCTAGCTTGATGGTGGTGTTGATGGCGACGATCTCCTCTCTCCGGGAAGGAATTCCCCTGGCAGAAATCTGTCTGCCGGAGAGATCTTTCTATCTCGGTGTTTTCCGCCCCGCAGAGGCAGCGGAATCTTTCTATGGTCGTTCCCCGAGTCTTAGGGTTTCGGAAGGATAATATATGCCAGAGGGGGGTACCAGGGGTGGACCAGGGCGGCCACACCACCTGGTGGCGTGGCCCAGGGTGGCCCGCGCCAGGGGTTGGTGTGGGCCCCCTATGGCCCATCTCCAGCCCCCTTTCTGGCTTCCTTCGTCTTTTGGAAAAATAGGATTTTCCATATATTTTCCTGAATTTTCTGATCTTCGCGAATTTTGCCTCCAAACAGCACCTTTTCCATCAAAATCCTGACTGCAGCGGTCCATGCTCCAAAAGTCATCAACCATGCAAAAATAGATGAAATAACATAAGTATCACCTCTTAATATGAAATATATCAATGAATAACAGTGAATTATGACATAGAATAGTGATGCAAAATGGACGTATTAACTCCCCCCAAGCTTAGACTTCGCTTGTCCCCAAGCGAAGCTGAGCTCAATAAACATGGCCTCATGTTTATGGAGTGAAGAGTCGATAAAAGAATACAGAAAAGAAGCATCACATTCATCAAATACATAGATCATAATAGAAGACAACTCACTATTATATAACTTAACTTGCAATAAGTAAAGGAAACACAATAAAGATACATAAAGTGAATCATAATTGGTAATGGCAAACTTAGCTCTTGGTCTAAGAATAGTTGATAATTTGCTGGAGTTCACAAATAACTGGTTTTCAAAGATAGCTTTCAAAGTAGTAAACACCAAGATAAGAGCAATGTGCAAAACAAGGAACATAAGAAACATGATTGAATAAATCATCATATGAATGAATGAAACACAACAACTTAAAATACTTGATGAGATAGAAGGGAGTAGGTTTACTGACTCTACTAAAAAGTAAAAGAAGGGCCCTTCGCAGAGGGAAGCAGGGATTGCAAGTCTCATAAAGAGCTCTCACAAATTATGATACTTACTAGCTTTCAGCTCTCATTGCCCCTATCCTAGGCATCTTTTGGTGATTAAGGTTAAAGTGACACAAATAAGAGGATATGTTTGACAAGTTATAAGTTGAAATCTCATGCCCCTTACTTACGAGTACCGAACCACATGCTACTCAACTTCAGTCACAAGTAAGCTCTTGTCATTGTAAATACATGTGTATCATTGAGAACCGCCAACGGGGTTACCCCTTGCACATGACACAAGAGTTATCCCATAATCAAAATGACAAGGCAAGCAGACAGTGAGCATCTCAGCGATCTTTTTATTTGCTATTTGCATAGGTTTTTATTGAGGATGCTTCATAGAATGCTCACTATAGTTATGCTGCAAGTTTCCACCATGATTAGGCATGGCTTAGGCTAGCGGCCCAAGCGTTTGTCTAACACACATATAAACTCCATGATCTTACAAGTTCCACTTTTATTTCACACCGCCGAGATCCATAAGCAAAAGAACATGATATCAACTAGGTACAAAGTACCAATGTAGTGTTGAAAGCGTTCCCCATGATACATGGTTCTGCGAACTTCAACTCATAAATCGCAAGCATATACGCAACAAAGAAGGACCCAATAGTTTAGGTTATTAAATGCAAGAAAATTAAAGTGTGCCATCAAGTTTGTGAGAGCTTTAATTACTAATTTTCACATAACAAGTTTAATTTGGAAGGTAGACAAAACAAGAATTTACTTGGAATAGCAATAGTGCTAATAGGTAGGTATGGTGGACTCAAATGGCATGGTTTTTGGCTTAAGGAAATGGATGCACGAGAAGAATTCCCTCTCAGTACATGTTTTTGGCTAGCAAGGCTGGGTAGCAAGTATAAGAGTTGAAGGAAACAAACAAACATACAAGTGATAAAACAAACATGCAATCTTCCTCGGAAGCACAAAAGATCTTAACTAGAGAATACTAAACTCATGAGAAAATCAAGAAAGAAAGATGATGAAATTATATTTTTTTTAGAGTACTTTTATCTTTTCATTCAACTCTTCAAAAATAGTGTCGCTACTGACCGAGCCAGGTTTGCCAAAACTAACTAAATTAACTCAATGATCCCAAAGTGTTACCAGTACTAACAACAAGTTCAATCATATAACCACGAATTGAAAACTAATATAAGCTATGCAAAAGAGTAAATGATAGAACTTCTCATTAATATTCCATAATGGCAACTCACACCAAGGGATACATATCTAACGAGAGAGGGGACTCTTCCATAATGCAAACCATCCTACATAATAACTTCTCTATTCATGATATGACTCTACTAAAAGGTAAAAAGATAGAAGATAGTGATGTGATACCGCGGCACTCCCCCAAGCTTGGAACAAACCAAGGGGATGCCAAACCTAATGATGAATTACTCCTTCGGTGGTGTTATCCTCTTGATGAGATCTTTAATCAATTTCCCCAAGTCCTCAATCTCGAGAGTGAGATTTCGAATAAGATGTGAGTTTTGCTCAATGCGGCTCATGATCATGTCGGGTTGAGAAATCCCAGCTCTAGCAATTTTCCCCCACTCTACCTCCTTGAAGTCTTCTTTCCCTGCATAGCTAGAACGAGGCAAATCCCAATTGGAGGGTAATTTCCCCTTGGGCATATTCTGGTATTGATGCTCATGGATAAGAGTATGGAAGGGATTCTTGGTGCGCGGAGGAAGTGACCAGGGATCTGGACGGTGATGAGGAGGCTTCCCTCCAATGGCTGGGTTTTCCACCACTCCGATGCTCGCAATGGTAGTACCGGTGTGCTTTGCCTCCTTTTCGCCTTCGCTCTTGATCTCCTTCTCCTGCCCGGGGTCTTGGAGATCTTCCTCCAAAGGCTCCTTTCCTTTATCCTTGGTGGACACCATTGTGCTTCTAAGCTTTCAAAAATAGTTCCTGGCAGAAACAGATCGAAACAAAAACACGATAAAAACACGATATACGAACCTCGGGAGATCCGGGTTATTATATATTACGAAGTTTCAAAACAAAAGGAAGGTACTGGAAGAAAACGGGTCGAAGTCGGAGTCCGGGGTGGACTCACCACCTGGTGGCGTGGCCAGGGGTGGGCCCGTGCCACAGGATGGTGTGAGCCACCCTGGCTCCGTTTCTGTCCCTTTTTCACTTCGTAGCTTTCCATATTGACTAAAAACTACAAAAATTTAATTGGATAGCATTTTTGCGGAACTTTTCTTACCAGAACTGTTACCTATTCGAAAACGGACTCAGCAGGTCTCTGAATTTGGTATCTAGTAGATTCTTTCGGATTCACTACTTGAATAACATCAATATCTTCATCTTCATACACTTATTACTTTAGTCATGAAACCTTTCACTTCCTTATTACACCATTAACTCCATTACCTGGAAATTTCCCTCACATAAAACTTCACACAGTTCTCATTAGCAACATTAGTATAAGTGAAGTGATAAAACCTTTTGAGTCCAAACTTCAACTGAAAACCATCAAAACATAAGCTACTGTAGCAACTCCTTCGAAAACCATCAAAAGAATTCAAAAAGTAAATCGATTAAAGAAGCAAATGCAAAAGTGGCAAAATCTGTCAAAACAGACCAGCAGGTAAAGATCATTTTTTTCGAAAATCTTCTGTTTCTCAAATCAAAAAGTGCAAAACTAACGAAAGTTAAATAACAACCTAGGGCAGAAGCACAAAACATTACAGATCAATCCGACATACAGAGATCTCTCACGAATTTTTATGGTGAAGCACAAAATTCTGTTTCAGGACAACAACTTCCCCAAATATTACTTCTCTCTCATTAGAGTTTTATCTTGACACAAAAACCAAACAAAACAGATAAGGAGCGGTTATTACCGAAGTAATAACTTCCAAGACTCAAAGAAACACAAACAAACTGAAAGCAAAAATAAACAGGGTTGTCTCCCAAAAAGCTCTTTCTTTATGGCCATTAAGATGGGCATGATAATTTTGAAGATGCTCACATAGGAATATGAATTGAAGTGAAAGAGAGCATTAAGAGGCAAAAATACACACATTTAATCCTAACCCACTTCCTATGCAAGGGAATTTTGTAAACAAACAATTTGTTGAAACCAGAGGCTACTAGCATAGGAAGGCAAAAGAAGTGCAACATAAAAACTTTCAGCATAAAACGAGGAAACTTGATATTATTGAGATACATAAGAACACTTTTCCCTCTCTCATAGTAACTTTTAGTGTCATGCATAAACTTAACAATATAACTATCACAAGGACCATCGTAACAATGATCACTTATTCTAACAGAAAACACAGGAATACTAGCTATCATAACACTACTTTGTGAAAAAATATTAGAGGTATCCTTACAAAGGATAGTGTGTCCCTCTTCTACATATTTAGTGACAAAGTCTTTCACATTTGCTATTATAGGTTCATCAACCATATGTTTATCAGGTTCAATAGCTTTATTTGTACTTTCATTAACCATACTAGCTATCATAGAATGTTCCTTTGTCTTAACTGGGAAATGCATTTTCTCAATGTAAGGTTCAGGTACAACATGATTAGTAGTATAAACATCAGTATTTCTTACAGGAACACACTTAGCAATATCTTTATAAGGTTCATGATACTTATTCCACTTCATTTTAGGCACTTCAATGTAGGAAGCAAAAGCCTTAAAATAAGAAGCAATAGCTTGAGAGTCTATACCATAAGCATTTTTAACATTTTGAAAGTCATCAGTTCCCATAAAAGATTCAATGCATTCATAATCATAATTTATACCTGACTTTCTACCTTTGTCATTCTCCCAAGCTTTAGCGTTGTCTTGAATACGGTCCAGAAGATTCCATTTAGCTTCTTCTTCCATGCGAGTGAATGATCCAACACAAGAAGCATCCAATAAATCCTTGTCATGAAGAGAAAGCCTTGCATAAAAGTTATTAATAATAATATTGTTGGGGAGCTCATGAATGGGACATTTGAGCATTAGTATATTCAATCTCCCCCAAGCTTGAGTTGTACTCTCTCCATAAAGAGGCCAAAATTTGTATATTTGATTACGATCTTTATGAATCTCACTAGGAGGACAAAACTTTGAATAAAAGAGAGGCACTATTTCCTCCCATTCCAGAGCTTGACCATTCTTTAGCAGCTTATACCATTCCTTAGCTCTTCCTTTCAGTGATAATGAGAATAACTTCTTCTTAACTTGATCTGTAGTAATACCTGCACACTTGAACAACCCGCATAATTCGTGTATAAAGAGCAAATGATCACCGGGATGAACAGTTCCATCCCCAATATAGTAGTTATCCATAACACAACCAATAATTCTTGTAGGTATTTTAAAAGCATCATTCTCAGAAGGTGGTGGTTCATCTACTACCTTAGCAGTGGTAGTAGCATTACCAAATAAGAAACTCAGCGAATTATCCATAACGAAAATAAAGCAACTAGCAGAAGTAAACAATACTTATAGTAGAATTTTCCTTTACTAGTTCCACTCTCCAATAGCACTTCACTCCCTGGCAACGGCGCCAAAAAATAGTCTTGATGACCCACAAGTATAGGGGGTGTATCGCAATATTTTTGATAAGTAAGAGTGTTGAACCCAACAAGGAGCAGAAGGTGCTGGCTAGTGGTATGGATCAGGAATTCTCTGCAAATACTTGGCAAACGGATTTTTAGGGGTTTTTGATAAAGTAAGTAAATAAAGTACGAGTAAATAAAAGACAGTAGGAATAAATGCAGCAAGTGGCCCAATCCTTTATGCAGCAAAGGACAAACCGGTTGTATTACTTAAGATGACCAGACGTTCTCGAGGACACATGGGAAGACTATCAAGTGCTTTCGCTTCATATAGTTGATTAATCTTCTTTAGCTTGCTAAGTGTTGTGTGGATGAACCTGTGCTAACGTACCGACCTTCCTAGGACTAATACATACTTGTGATTATACCCCTTGCAAACATCCGTAAGTACAAGAAAGTAATTAAGGTAGAAACCTAACCACAGCTTTAAACTCTAAGACCCTTACGTCCCTTGTGCAATGGTTTCCTAACAGGGGTTCAGGTTTCTGTCACTCTGGCAACCCCTACGATTAGTAGCCAAATACACAATGCATTCCCCTAGGCCCATATAGGTGAAGTGTCATGTATTCGACGTTCACTTGTGATGGCTCAATGCACGGCCCCTAGAAAAGTGTTGATGGCTCGTGGTTGATGTAGAGCTCGTTGGGAACCCCAAGAGGAAGGTATGATGAGCACATCAGCAAGTTTCCCTCAGTTATGAAACCAAGGTTTAATCGAACTAGTAGGAGCAAGGAAACACCCCAAAGGTGTTACTAGCTGAGGTTTGGCAGGGCGCACTACCGGTGCTAGTAGCAACGTGGAGACCTACACAACACAACCACAGAACTTTGTCCCCAGCTTGCGATGAGGTTGTCAGTCTCACCGTGTTTTGCCGAAAACAAAGGATTAAACGTATTGAATGGAAAGAAGTAAAAGTTTGCAGAAATTGAACACAAAGCAGTAAAAGATTGTAGATTGTATGTAAAGAAAAAGGACCGGGATCCATAGTTCACTAGAGGTGGCTCTCCTTAAGATAGATAACATGTTGGGTGAACAAATTACAGCGGGGCAATTGACAAACACCGAGAAAGCAATACATGCATATACTAATCATCTTGACTCCTTTGAGACTTGATTGGGCATTACAACATAATGCATAGACCGCCATCCAACTGCATCTATGACTAATAATCCACCTTCAGGTTATCATCCGAACCCCCTCCAGTATTAAGTTGCAAGCAACAGATTATTGCTTTACGAACTGCGTGTAAAGTAAACAATATGATTGTTCTATGAACAAAGGATTTTTGTTTTCTCCCTAGTAGCAACAACACATCTAGTACCTTAGAGATTTCTGTCACTTTCCCAGATTACCAGAGGCATGAACCCACTATCGAGCATAAATACTAACTCTTGGAGTTGCTAGCATCTACTTGGCCAAGATAGCTACTAACAATGGAAAGCATGCAAGATCTCAAATAACAAAGACATGATAGAATCAATAATCAATCTGAAATAGCATCTCAATATCCATCGGATCCCCGCAAACACAACATGTATGAATTACAAATAGATGATCTTGATCATGAACGGAGCTCACAAGATCTAAACATGAAAGCACAAAGGAGGAGAAACCAGCCATCTAGCTACTACATGGATCCGTAGTCCAAGGATGAACTACTCACGCATCACACCGGAGGCTTGCATGGTGATGAAGAAGGCCTCCAGGGTGAAGTCCCCTCTCCGGCAGGGTGCCGGGAAGAGCTTAAGATCCCTCCCGATCTAGGGATGGAGATGACGGCGGCTACAGAATCTTTCGTGGATTTTTGATCGGGTACGTAGGGTTTTCGTCCCGAGGGCAATATATAGGCGAAAGGAGAGGCCGAGGGGGTACCGGGAGCGGCCACACCACCCCCTGGCGCGGGTCAGGCCTGGCCACGCGGCCAGGTGGTGTGGTGGCTCCCTGGCCCTTCTCCGTCTCGTATTTTGGCACATGATCCCTTCCGGAAAAATAGGCACTTTGGCTTTTGTCCCGTCCAATTCCGAGAATATTCATTTTCCGACTCTCCTAGAACCAAAAACAGCAGAAAACAGGCAGCTGGCACTGTGGCTCTTGTTAATAGGTTAGTCTAAGAAATCATATGAAAAGTACTCCAAAGTTGGAACAAAACACAAGAAATTGGATAAATCCAAGCATGGAACATCAAAAATTATAGATACATTTGCAATGTATCAACATCCGCAAGCTTAACTCCTGCTCGTCCTCGAGTAGGCAAGTGATAAAAAGAAAGAATAATTTTTGAGGTGACATGCACCATCAAAGACTTGATCAAAGTATTTGCAAAACATTCAAAGCTGGGATCATAGTACTTCAATCATAACATGAAAGACAAAGTTCTAGCAATAAGACAAAGAAAACTAAGATGCAACATGAAAAGGCACAAACAAAAGATTCATGAATAACAATGTTTTGCAAGACGTTTGTTTGTTTCACATAAAGAAAACATAGCATGGTAGTATTCAGCTTGTCCCTCAATAGAGTAGCAAATATAAATGCATAGGACACCTTCAAAGTTCATAAAAGTGACTAGATACAATAGTTTAAAACAAGCAATAACAAGTTATGCATCAATCAACTAGTCTTGGGGCAGTGCACATAGAACTAAGAATGGCCACTATGCTCTCAAAGTAGGTGCATAAAGATAGAAGGTGGAGACTCAATATAATGGTGGAAGAAAAGCCTTTTGTAAAAGGAAGTAGGGATTCAAGTCACATAAAGATCTTCCAAAAATTATGGTACTTATAGCTTTTAGCTCTCATTGCCCCAATCATAAGCATCTTGAAGGTGATTAAGGTTAAAGTGACACAACTAAGAGGATATGCTTGACAAGTTATAAACCGAAATCTCATGCCCCTTACTTACGAAGACCGATCCTCATGCTACTCAACTTCAGTCACGAGTAAGCTCTTGTCATTGTAAGTATATGTGTATCATTAAGAACCGCCAACGGGGTACCCCTTGCACATGATACGGGAGCTTTCCCATAATCAAAATGACAAGGCAAGCAGACAATGAGCATCTCAACGATCTTTTTATTTGCTATTTGCATAGGTTTTTATTTTGGATGCTTCATAGAGTGCTCATTATGGTGATGCTGCAAGTTTCCACCATGATTAGGCATGGCTTAGGCTAGTGGCCCAGGCGTTTCTCTAACACACATACAAACTCCATGATCTTACAAGTTCCACTTTTATTTCACATCGCCGGGATCCGTAAGCAAAAGAACATAATATCAACGGGGTACAAAGTACAAGTGCAATGTTGAAAGCGTTCCCCATGAAACATGGTTCTGCTAATTTCAACTTATAAAGCGCAAGCATATACACAACAAAGAAGGACCCAGTGGTTCAAGTTTATTAGAGGCAAAAAAGTAAAGTGTGCCATCAAGTTCGTGAGAGCTTTAATCACTAGTTTTCTCATAACAAGTGGAAGGTAAACAAAAGCATGAATATACTTGGAATAGCATAAGCTAGCAGGTAGGTATGGTGGACTATTTGGAATAACTTGGTTTAGGGAATTGGATGCACGAGTGAAACTCATACTTTATTGTGGAGGCTGGCAAAAGACTGGGAGCGACCAACTAAGAGAGCAATAATGGCCATAATCATGAAGAGCGACAAAACATCATTGATCAAAGCATAAAGTGATACTACAAGTTGAAAACTAAAGGATCATAAAGGCTATGGTGACTTTGGATAGTCATAACATGGTGTGAACATGCGCCAAGTCAACCCAAATAAAGCATCAAAGGAGAATACCACTATACTATGCTTTAATATGCTAAAACAACGCATGATTCATCCAAGGCACATTAAGCAATCTCAATTGGTTATAACAAGTCATGCTACAGCAAAGAATACTAAGCGTAAAGCCAAAACAATATCAAGCATGGCATGACAAAGCACAAGCCACAGTCAAAACGAGCTCTTTTTACCACATAAGCATGAACTTTCCTACTCTTTTCCAAACCAAACCAAACTATTCGCAAACCAAAGTATGAAAGAGGGGGTCCAACCAATATATTCAGAAAACTAAGAAAACCAAGAAAACTAAAAACCAAAACGAAAACGAAAAAGAAGACGCTCTAAGAACAACACAACTGTGCATGAAACAATAAAAATGAAGCGTTTGGAAGAAACCTGGGATTTTTATTGATGAAGAAGGGGATGCCTTGGGCATCCCCAAGCTTTGACGCTTGTACTTCTTGGATATTTCTTGGGGTGACACGCGTGGCATCCCCAATCTTGAGCTTTAGTCCATCCTTCATCTCATTACTCATTCCTTCTATACACCTGAAATTTTTCCTTCATACAAAACTTCACACAATCTTTATTAGCAACATTAGTGCACTCAAGGTAAATAAGTCTCAAGGTTCAGTTCTAACACCAAATAAAGTTCCATTAGAACACTAGCTACTGTAGCACTTCCCTCACAAAGCTCAATTCCCCAAAATAACTCAAGAAGGAACCAACAAGAAGCAAATGCAGAAAATGGCAGAAATCTGTCGAAACAGACCAGCAGGTAAAGACGAATTTTGTCTAAGACCTTCTGTTGCTCAAATCAAAAAGTGTTGAACTAACGAAAGTTAGATAACAACCTGGGGCAGAAGCACAAAAAAATTACAGCTCAATCTGACATACAGAGCTCTCTCACGAATTTTTACGGTGAAGTACAGAAATCTGTTTTGGGACAGCAACTTTCCGAATCATTACTTCTCTCTCATTAGAGGTTACTCTTGGCACAAAAAGCAAATAAAAAGGATAAGGAGAGGTCATTACAAAGGTAATAACTTCCAAGACTCATCTAAAACTCTTGGGTTATCTCCCAATAAGTACTTTTTGTTTAACGCCTTTAAGTTAGGCATAAGAAGCAAAGAAAGAATCAAGTGTTCTCAAATGAAGAAGCATTAAGATCAGCTTTCTTGCCCTTACCTCTCTTACTTTTATTCTTAACCTTGGGGAAAACATGATTGTTTGGTGGATAAGGAAGGTGCATGGTCCCCTTTCCCACATCTATTATTGCTCCAAGGAGTTCTAATAGGGACCTTCCAAGTGTAATTTGTCATTTTCCTGCACATTCAATAACAAAATAATCAATAGAAATCGTTTTCCCAAGGATCTTTGTAAACACTCCTTCAGCTATTCCAAGAGGTAATATGGTAGTATTATTAGTAAGAGATATTTATTTTCCTCCTTCAATGAGCCCCCAAGTATTCAGAGATTTATAAATATCTTTGGGCATAAGGCAAAATTCATACATGATATCACAGCGAGCTTGAAAAGTTTCAGTGTTCATCTCAATCTTTATTGTAGGGAACCACTTTGATGGTTCAGAGTTTTTTGGAACATAATCGTGATGCTCCCTAAGCGTATTATAGCAACTTTCCAATCTAGTAATGCTAGCCTCAAGAGTGTCCAACCTAGCAAAAAAATTTGCGAAAGAAGTATCAGTTTGGCTAGGAAAGTTGTAAGTGAGGATCAATTTCTTTATAGCATTAATAGCATCATCCTCATTACAATGGAGGAAATCTCCTCCCACAACAGCATCTAAAGCATACCTATAGAAAAGAGCAATTCCAAGGTAAAAACTGCTAAGGAACAAGCTTCGGGTCATTTTAGGCTCAGTTTTTTCATGTAGATCAGAGATTCTAGACCAAGATTCCTCAAAACTTTCCTTAATTCCTTGTTTTAAAGTGAAAATCATAACCTCGAGTGACATAGTGATTGGAGCAAGGCTAGACATAGTGACAACTTAGGATAGGAACTAATTTTTTTGTGTTTTTCAAATAAGAAAGCAAACTTGTAAAACTATTTTTTTTGTGTTTTTGAAGAACAAAACGAGCAAACAAAGCAAAAAGAAACTAAACAAAACAAAAACAACAAAGTAAAGAGATTGGTTATGAGGGACTCCCCTTGTGAAGATGTCCTTGACTCCCCGGCAACGGCGCCAGAAAAATGCTTGATGGCTCAATGCACGGCGCCTAGAAAAGTGTTGATGGCTCGTGGTTGATGTAGAGCTCGTTGGGAACCCCAAGAGGAAGGTATGATGAGCACAACAGCAAGTTTCCCTCAGTTATGAAACCAAGGTTTACTCGAACCAGTAGGAGCAAGCAAACACCCCAAAGGTGTTACTAGCTAAGCTTTGGCAGGGCGCACTACCGGTGCTAGTAGCAACCTAGAGACCTGCACAACACAACCACATAACTTTCTCCCCAACTTGCGATGAGGTTGTCAATCTCACCGTGTTTTGTGGAAAACAAAGGATTAAACGTACTGAATGGAAAGAAGTACAAGTTTGCAGAAAGTAAACACAAAGCAGTAAAAGATTATAGATTGTATGTAAAGAAAAAGGACCGGGATCCATAGTTCACTAGAGGTGGCTCTCCTTAAGATAGATAACATGCTGGGTGAACAAATTACAGCGGGGCAATTGACAAACACCGAGAAAGCAATACATGCATATACTAATCATCTTGACTCCTTTGAGACTTGATTAGGCATTACAACATAACACATAGACCAACATCCAACTACATCTATGACTAACAATCCACCTTCAGGTTATCATCCGAACCCCCTCCAGTATTAAGTTGCAAGCAACAGATTATTGCTTTACGAACTGCGTGTAAAGTAAACAATACGATTGTTCTATGAACAAAGGATTGTTGTTTTCTCCCTAGTAGCAACAGCACATCTAGTACCTTAGAGATTTCTATCACTTCCCCAGATTACCAGAGGCATGAACCCACTATCGAGCATAAATACTAACTCTTGGAGTTGCTAGCATCTACTTGGCCAAGATAGCTACTAACAACGGAAAGCATGCAAGATCTCAAATAACAAAGACATGATAGAATCAATAATCAATCTAAAATAGCATCTCAATATCCATCGGATCCCCGCAAACACAACATGTATGAATTACAAATAGATGATCTTGATCATGAACGGAGCTCACAAGATCTAAACATGAAAGCACAAAGGAGGAGAAACCAGCCATCTAGCTACTACATGGATCCGTATTCCAAGGATGAACTACTCGCGCATCACACTGGAGGCTTGCATGGTGATGAAGAAGGCCTCCAGGGTGAATTCCCCTCTCCGGCAGGGTGCTGGGAAGAGCTTCAGATCCCTCCCAATCTAGGGATGGAGATGACGGCGGCTATAGACTCTTTCGTGGATTTTTGTTCGGGTACTTAGGGTTTTCGTCCCGAGGGCAATATATAGGCGGAAGGAGAGGCCGAGGGGGTGCCGGGAGCGGCCACACCACCCCCTGGCACGGGCCAGGCCTGGCCGCGCGGCCAGGTGGTGTGGTGGCTCCCTGGCCCTTCTCCGTCTCGTATTTTGGCACTTGATCCCTTCCAAAAAAAATAGGCACTTTGGCTTTTGTCCCATCCAATTCTGAGAATATTCATTTTTTGACTCTCCTGGAACCAAAAACAACAGAAAATAGGCAGCTAGCACTATGGCTCTTGTTAATAGGTTAGTCCAAGAAATGATATGAAAAGTACTCCAAATTTGGAACAAAACACAAGAAAGTGGATAAAACCAAGCATGGAACATCAAAAATTATAGATACA
This sequence comes from Avena eriantha, assembly GCA_910589775.1. NCBI lineage: Eukaryota > Viridiplantae > Streptophyta > Magnoliopsida > Poales > Poaceae > Avena > Avena eriantha. Next base: position 399,808,875 of record OU342745.1, read on the forward strand.
TTTGCAATGTATCAACATGACACCACTAGAAGAAGTACACCACAACTTAAATATCAAACCATTGAATCTTTCTCAACACAACTCCACTACTAACAACATGACTTCTCCCATGTCCTCAAGAACAAAACGAACTACTCACAAGACATCATATTGATCATGATCAGAGATGGAATAATGATGTATAACAATCTGAACATAAACAGTAATTCAATGGTTCACTCAATAGCACCAACTACAAAGAGTAATCAACACCGGGAAAGTTTCCCCTATGCACTATGCAAGATTCAACCCAATTGTTACAGCAATATGGAGATGGTGATGGGGGTGATGATGGTGGTGGTGATGATGATGATGATCCCGATGAAGTCCAGCTTGATGGTGGTGTTGATGGCGACGATCTCCCCTCTCCGGGAAGGAATTCCCCCGGCAGAAATCTGTCTGCCGGAGAGATCTTTCTCTTTCGGTTTTTTCCGCCCCACAGAGGCGGCGGAATCTTTCTATGGTCGCTCCCCGAGTCTTAGGGTTTCGGGAGGATAATATACGCCAGAGGGGAGTACCAAGGGTGGACCAGGGTGGCCACACCGCCTAGTGGCGCGACCCAGGGTGGCCCGCGGCAGGGGGTGGTGTGGGCCCCCTGTGGCCCATCTCCAGCCCTCCTTCTGGCTTCCTTCGTCTTCTGGAAAAATAGGATTTTCCATATATTTTCCTAGATTTTCTGATCTTCGCGAATTTTGCCTCCAAATAGCACCTTTTCCATCATAATCCTAACTGGGGCGGTCCATGCTACAAAAGTCATCAACCATGCAAAAACAGATTAAATAACATAAGTATCACCTCTTAATATGAAATATATCAATGAATAACAGTGAATTATGACATAGAATAGTTATGCAAAATGGACGTATCACTAGGGCATGCTCCGTAAGATTAGGAGGAAGGGCAAGAGGTGAATCATGTGGCTAAGAATTTTTGAGCCTCATCACAAGTGCTGCATAAGGAGGAGATTTCTTGAAGAGAATGGCATGATGCATCTCCTAAAAAATAAAGTCCATGATGTCAATAGCATATCCTTTAGCATCAGGGCCAACACTGTATACCTTGTGAGCATGGTGGAGTAAGTTGACAAGGACACACCTAATAGCATCATCATTACCAACACTAGGGAAATGTTGTGGAGAAATATCCTCAACAGTAAGTTGTAGAGAGACTTGATGCCCTTGGACTCACCGAGGACACCCTTGCTGCCATAGAGAGGTGTCAACTTGTTCTTGTTTTCGCCAAGAGCAGTGTCATGCATACGGTGCCCAACATGAAAAGACACACCCTAGAAAGTCTCATTGATGACCCAGACAAAGTCAAAGAAGTTTGTAGTGCAGCGGACATTACCAGTCTTTCAAGTCATGGTCCTTGCCTGATCAGACCCAGTCACAACAGTTACATAGAATTGCTGGACAAGGGTGATGCTGTAATTTTCTCGGAGCTCTATGAGCCCATGCACTCCAAGTTTCTCAATGAGCCCATGCAGTCCAAGTTTCTCAGTATTCCACACATCATCTGCAAAATAGTTGTTGGAACGCATGTACTCGAGGTCCATGTACCTTTGAGGGCAAACATGGGACTTGGTGAGTTTGAGATAGATATCTTGCATGAATACTTTTTGCTCCCTTCTCCAATAGCATGGATCATCACTGGTCCTAGGCATGTCATAGAAGTTCATCTTGCGCACGGTACTCTTTCTTGGTCATATGGGCAAGGGATTGTAAATTGTCATACCTGGCCCTTTTTACACGATTTTCTTCTTTGATGTGTTCGTGGTTCCTTCTCATATATTCAGCATCCTTGGCCAGCGGCCTCCGGTTAGAAGGAGGAATAATGAACTATCCAGCTTCCTCAGCAAACTGTGGATCCGCTCTTTTGGACTTGGCTTTGGTGCGACCACGACGAGAACCAGAGCCACCTGTGAATATAGAGATAGGGGAAAGCATGTAGGTAAGCACATATGTCCCAGAGATAAAAACAAGACCCTCAAAACTTTGCAAGATGTGCTAGAAGTAAGCAACACCGAAGTCTTCACTATGCAACACCGGAATCTCCGGCCTGGACCGGAGTTTCCAGTCAGACGGACCGAAGTCTCCGGCCTAGGCCGGAGGCTCTAGTCTAACAAACCAGAATCTCTGGTCTAGAGATATTAGGTTACACAAGGAGGCTGCGTGAGGCCTTGATTCTAGCAGATCAGGCAAGAGAATGAGATTAATGTGATAGAGTGCATGCAAACATGTGGTTCCAGTGGGCAAAATTAGTACAATACTCAAAATAAACGAAGGGGAAGAACCCTAGGTTCATGGTGAGAGGGAGAGTACTAGATATGTACATCGGAGAGATTCCACCGGTGGGGAATGTCCTAGGGGTGTGATGACCCACAAGTATAGGGGTGTATCGCAGTATTTTCGAGGGAAGTGAAACCCAATTTATTGATTCGACACAAGGGGAGCCAAAGAATATTTATCAGCCTTAACAACTGAGTTGTCAATTCAGCTGCACCTGGAAACAATCTTGCTCACAGCAGTTTATCAGTAGCAACAGTTTTGTAGTAGGAATAGTAACGTAACAGAAGTAGTAAAGCAAGGACAGTAGTAACAAAAGAAGTAAACAGTGGTATTCCAATGCGGTAGGCATAGGGATGGATGGACGGGCGTTGCATGGACAAGACAATTCACATAGCAATCAGAACATAGGGCAATTGCAGATAAATAAGATAAAGCACCCAAGTACTAGACAATCCTAGGCATGTGTTCCATATATAGTCATACGTGCTCGCAATGAGAACTTGCACAACATCTTTTGTCCTGCTAGCCCGTTTGCAGCGGGGCATCTAGGGAACTACTGGCAATTAAGGTGCTTCTTTTGGTAGAGCACCGGAGCAAAGCATTAACATTCCGTGAACACATGTGATCCTCACATCGAAGCCATTCCCTCCGGTTGTCCCGATTTTTGTCACTTCAGGGCCATTGGTTCCGGACAACAACGTGTGTATACAACTTGTAGATAAGACCAAGAACAATACTATCATAATGAATCAATAATAAGTTCAGATCTGAAATCATGGCACTCGGGCCCTAGTGACAAGCATTAAGCACAATAAGTCGCAACAAAGTCATAAAGCACTAATAAAAGATACTAGGCACTATGCCCTAACAATCTGATGCCATTACATGAACAATCTCATCCAATCCCTACCATCCCCATAGCCTACAGCGGGGGATTACTCACTCATAGATGGGGGAAACATGGATGGTCGATGGAGAAGCGATGGTGATGATGATGGCGATGATCTCCTCCAATTCCCCGTCCCGGCAGGGTGCTAGAACGGAGTTTCTGGTGCTGTTTCGTGGAATCTGGTGGTGACGGCGGAGCGGAACTCCTTCTGGAAAAACGTCGAACCCCCCGAAGATTTTAGGTCAAAAGGCTCCTTATAGGCGAAGAGAGAGGCCGAGGGGGTGCCTGGGGGGCCCACACCACCCCCTGGCGCGGCCTGGCCTGGCCCGCGCCACCAAGTGGTGTGGCCACCCCAGGGCTCTTCTCCGTCTCGTATTCTGGCTCCTGGAGTCTTCGGCTGAAATAGGAGTTTTGGCATATTTTCCGGGATTTTTCCTGATAGTTGATTTTCTACGCAAAAAGTAGACACCAAGGCAATTCTGCTGAAAACAGCGTCAGTTCGCATTAGTTGCATCCAAATCACACAAGTATAGAGGAGAAACAATAGCAAAAGTGTTCGGGAAAGTAGATACGTTTTGGACGTATCAGGGTGGAGAGTGTGGAGTTGGCCAGTGGCACAGCGAGTCCCAGCAGCTACAAGGGCCCCGGGCGGTAGTTTTGGAGGAAGAGGCGACGGTAGTGAGTGGGGAGGTCGGGGTGGAAGAAAGAGTTCTGTGCCTCTTTCACCCTGGCATCCCATAAGTGATAGCCTGAAACCGTCCCAGACTAGAGATTTCAGACTGACCGGAATGTCCGTCCCTCTTCGACCAAAAATAGCCAAATTGAAATATGGGACATATATGATAGATAGAATGCGTTTAGGGGAGAGTATAAGGCCTCGATTTAGATTCAAAACTATGAAGAACCAAGTAGGCAATTAAATCCAAATTAAATGTCAAGTGAAACTCCAATTCAATCGAACCAAGAACCAACTCTTCATAATGAAGAGGGCGGTGGCCAAGGCCACCATGTAAGAGTGTGAGGCATGATACCGCGAAGAATTATCCTTGGGTCATAACCTGTTGGGGATATGCTAAATGGGTATTACCATTGCATGTCTCTAATCCGGCTGCTGGGTGGCATGTTAGACGGATCCAGAAGGGAGGCCCATGCCGGATGTAGGAAGGCTATGTGGGAGTCACCGACATACTCAGAGCCTTAGAGAATAAGGCATGAAGACTAGTTAGTATTAGTGTAGGACTCTTTACCTTGTCCGGCAGGGTCCTTTCCCTGTGTATATAGTTGATGCAAAGGTAAGAGTTCATATGGATCATGATGGCTTAAAAGAACTCCTTGAAAGGAAAGACCATAAGCCAAGGCTGATCTATTGGATTCTTTCACTTCAAGAATTTGAGCTGCAAATTATGCAGAGGCAAGAAATAAAAATGCTAGATGTAGTGTCCATATCTGCCCCGCAAAACACCAATCTTATTGAGAGGAACTTTAGTCCTGGTGATTTTCGTTTACGGGAATTATTCAACGAACTAAGGTCAATTCCTCCAAGAGAAAAGAAGTCTTTGCTATGGGAGGAATTTTCCATCCCTGAATAAATAATGGTAAGTGCAAGGTAAGTGTTCTTACCCAAATAAGTGATTTATTTTCACAATTCTTACTCTTAAAAATTCTTCCTTTGAATTCCTCGTAGTTTTCTAAAGAGTTAGATAGGTTTTCCCAACTATACGGGCAGAGCTATACGACTGGAGAGGGAGCTCCCGTCGTATAGTTGGTCGTTAAACTCTCTGTACCATTTTCGTGAAATTGTTTTTGCTATCTGAGCCTATACGGTCGCAACTATACGATCGGAACCAAAAATTCTGGCCATATAGTTGGTTGTTAAACTCCCAGACACTTTTGATTTTGATGTCTGTATTTATATGGTCGCAACTATACGACCGGAACCAAATATTTTAGCCGTATAGTTGGTCGTTAAACTCTCAGACACTTTTGGTTTTGATGTCTGTATCTATACGGTCGCAACTATACGACCGGAACCAAAAAATCCGGCCGTATAGTTGGTCGTTAAACTCTTAGACACTTTTCGTTGAATCTTTTGTTTACTATTCATCTAAAAAACATTATTGTTAGTTCCGCGTCGTAATTTAATCGACTTAGACTCGAGATATTTGGAAATAACTGCCCAAAACCAACCCAAGGTACAAGGAGTACGTCAAGCCAAGCCACTTCAACAGCGATTCCGACGATGATGTGGTTGACGTCTACATCCGTCGTGACGTCTACGATCCACTGGGGATCGATTGGGCGGCGACGAAAACCACATGGAAAAGGGCGCGTGGAGATGGTCAAGTTCATCACCATGGATCTAAGGCCACACAAGCGTAAGCAATTATCTAATATTGGTGCAGGTGCTAGCAAGGGAGACAAGGTACCTCTCGCAAAGCCAACCATTGGTGCTCGCATGAAGGTCAAGCCTCAAGAAGAGTGGAGGTACGGTTTCCACTTCCCCAATCCATCAATTATGGATGAGGAAGAAGAAGCTGTACCCAGGACCAAGGATCGTGTCCAGGCATTGGAGATATATCAGAAGCAGGAGCCACTCCATCGCATTGAAGTCCACCACCGTCTCGATGAGATGGAAAAGAAGGAAGATCTCTTTCCATTGGTGACTAAGCTCGTTGATAGAATGGACACTCTGCAGTCTGATTTGCGAAGGTGCTATAGCCGCATAACCACTTTGGAGGAGACCAACAATAAGCTACGCACCGTGGTGTTACATGACATGGCTCCACGTTAATCTACAGCAATCATGGTATCAAATAATCGCAAGGGATTATTTGATACCGCCTAGCTTGATTCCAAGCTTGGGGAGATCTTTAAGACCTTATAATCTATCTTATAAGTTTTATTACTATTTTTCGCATTAGTTCAAACTATAAATAAAGTTTGCGTCATTAGAATTCCCTTTAGGAATAGTCGATCCCTTTTATGAAATTCCGAGTTTATTATTATGAATGGAGAAATATTGAGTTTGTGTTTGTGTTTGCTTTATTGATATATGAATGGCTTGAGTATAATTTTACTTGCACTTGATGATAGCAATAGGAGTCTTCCACACCATTAGTATTAATAGAACACTTAAAGATAATTTAGTCAATATGTCGTAAGTCTACGGTTTGATTTACAAAAGAAAAATTATCTACGAAGTTGAGAAAGAAGAAACCTTGAACAAAGGAAAATAAAGTGCTATCAAAATAGAGTGGGAACAAGTTGAGGTAGAATCTTCAAGTCATAAGAATGCTTCATATACAGTTGAAATTTGGTAATTGAGATCGTTAAACTTTGAATTCCTACATGAAGTGGAATATATGGCTAGCTCCTTTGCACAACACTTAAACAAAAGTGTGAGCATATATATATACAAAAGAAAAGAATAAAAAAATAAAAAGAGCGAGTGTGCAAAGAGCAAGTAGGCATATACCACTGAGTTGTAGTATGAAAAAGAAATACTTTTGAGATTCTAAATCCCAAGTGAATACGCTGATCCTAAAACACTTTAGACTACCTCGTTAACTCATTCAGTTGAACTAGATTCTTTTGCATTATGTTGATATTCATCTTTTATGAACTATTGATCACTAAAGTGCGGAATCCTTCTAATACTATTCCGATGGTTCGAGTAAGGTACTATTCATGAACTTATTCCTATGTATCATACATGATAAACACATGCTGCAATTGCCTCATTTATTTTATCGACTGAGCTTCATGAATATGAGGATCACATCCATTAAGCTAGAGCTTGCTCGGGATGAGCAAGAGTTTAAGCTTGGGGAAGTTGATGAGTGCATATTTGCATCATGTTTTATATTATTATTTTGCATTATAGATGTAGGATCTTAGTATTTTACGGCGTTCACGCGCACATATTATGTCTGTTTTCACCAGGATCGGGACAGATGATGGATCAAATGGACACAATTCTTGAAGCAGTTGTACTGTGGAGAAAATGAGTCAAAAACAACGTAAATCGCTTATTTGGGAAATATTAATAATACCAGAAGAAAACCATAAGTGAACAAGGGAGACAAAGGGTGCAAGGACCAACTATACAGGCGGAGCAATTTTCCCACCGTATAGCTCCGGCCATATAGCTGGCGCCGCCTCCGCCTCGTCAAATAGTTTCACCCCGTGCAATTGGTTCGGAGAGACGGCATACAGAACGCCAGAAATTGCAGAAACCTCACCTCCAGAAGGCATCTGGAGGGGGAACTCATCCACCGGGGATCCATCTTCGCCCTGCGCAAATTCGGGAGGCTAAAGCATCGATCTTCATCATCCACCACTTCATCACCACCATCTCCATCCATCCCATCTACATCTTGTCTAGATCTTGTTGTAATTCCTATATTCATTGTGCATTTATACAAGTATTATTCATCTATGATTGTTTCCATTACCATTGCCATGATGTTGATTGCCTCTATGCCTGAGTAGATCATTAGTTCTTGGGGAGATGGAGAAACCCTAGTATGAGATTGAAATAAGATAAAGTCTATTATGATATTCATCGTTGTGACCATGTGTTAGATTTTCTACATCTTGATGTTGAGAGAAGTCGACCTCTCAATATTTGCCTCTTGTGGGGACTTGATGGAGGAAACTACTTGTTGGTAGACGGAGGCGTGCTAGCACTTCTAGTGACTATAAAGCTATTGGCACCCGTTACATATCAACTTGGGAAACTGAGGAAACTCACGGAACTCTATCCATGCCATGGGATGCGTCCTACGGGATTACATCCCTTAATAGCGCAGTAATTTGATTGATGTCGATTGCTGAATACTGTGGTTATGAGGATGATGTGCGCTACGGTTGCTGGCTAATCGTCCATATACGGAGTTCTTCCCACACATACACATTTGAGAATGTTCATGATGATAATCTTTATCTTAGATCTTTACAATACTGGTGGTGTATCTGCTACTCCCTGAGAACATGTTTTCCCTACTATAGTTCCAATCTCTCCTACATACACGATACTTACTTTCTATACTCAGTTATTTTACTTTACTTTATTGCTCTTATACCCAAAACCCAAAACACATTTTTACACAATACTCGCATTTTATCTTGTCACTTAGAACTTTATCTAGAAATTCTATAGTAATATTTATTTCAAGAGTTATTAGACTTCAGACTTCTGCTCCCTGTGGGATTGATATCTTTATTTTGAAACTAGCTACAAACGATTTGTGCTCTTGCAGTCATCACTAGACTCTAAGGAGCAGAAGGATAACCAGGTGTATGCTACAGAAGTCCAGAATGACGTCTACTACGAAGAGCCGGACATGTTCGGTGGAGTCGAAGGGTTGGACTACAGGATACACTATGGAGCTGAAGACAACGAGTCAGATTAGTTGTCAGGCCGGAACTTAGTTATCTAGGTGGAGCCGAGCAGCATGAACCCTATAGAATAAGCTATTGAGCTAACATCTTCTTTATCATTGTGTCTTTCGTTCTTCCGCTGAATTTTTTAAGTTATTATATGGTTTTTAAGTTTAAACCATTCAAAGATCTTGATCTTTTGGTATTGTAATAATAATGTGTGTATGTTTGTAATTTGAACCCGCAATGTTTCTGTTGTACCCCTTTGAGGGATGTGATATTTGCGGAATGGTGTTCCGTGAATGTTATATCAATGGCTATAGTATACTACAACATGCAGTGGTATGCTAGGTCACCGGAGCTGGTATCAAATTGCTTTGACCTTAGGTTGGAAACCTAGTAAAGGGAATTACCTATGGGATTTCAGGAGCAACGCTAAAGAGTTCTCTAGATTATATGATGAATATTCAATTGGGAATATTTCATTATATCTTTTAGTGCGATAATTCTTTATTATGATGCACTATTACTAATTATAAATATTTTTTATATAGCTAGAATGGTGCCAAGGTTTCCTAAGCAGACTTGTACTATGTTGGAGTATAGTCTTGATGATTATCAGGGAGAGATGGCGGATCAGTTTCAAGAACTTCTGGGAGTTTTTGGGTGTCAAGCCAAGACTCCAGTAAAGACTTTCGCATAATTTGATGGTAAAATGATTGCAAAGTACTGAGTGAATACTTGCTCACCTGAGAAGCTTAGACCAACCCCAGCTATGCCATATGGTGAAGGTCGTAGCCATACCGTAGCATTTAAGGTTGCGTTAGTGGAAGCACTCACCACTATTAGGGAGCACAAGGCTGAATTACTTACAGGGAGCACATACACTTGATTCCTCATGATTCCATGGACTCAGATTCAGTTGTGAATCATCTTTAGTTAGTCTCGGAGCACCCAAGGTTAGCTTCAAAGTACATGGATCAGTATCGGCTGTTAGTAGAATATTTCTACAATGCTCATCGTCTAATAGTAGAAGACAATGATAGTATGCTGGAAGATCTTACTAATCCTCAGAAAAGGGAGTTTTTGGCGGCTAAGTTAGAGAAGGAAGCAGGAGGTGAAATCAGTCCACTATCGAAGGATATACCTATAGATCCAGTATCCTATACACCATATCCTTATTCACCTATGCCAGAACCCACCAGATATCCGGATGAGGGTACTAGTTATCCAGTACCACAGAATTCTCGGGGAACCGTGGATTCAGAACTGCCTATTGGAAACTCTGAAGGATGGAGGTATGGATCAACGGATGGATCTATTGGGAATCCTATTCCTGTAGAAGATTCTGTTAGCAATACCGGGCAAACTAGTCGGATGGGAGTGATGTTTTATTATGTTGATGAAAGGTATGTCCACGTGGAGGATGTAGGGTCAGATGAGGAAGATCCTGAAGAAATGGTGTTTGAGTCACCAGAACATTATCCTACCCCAGATAATGTGCACTATCCAATTACCGCTGAGGACTATCGTACCCAGCAGAGTAATTGGGCAGCACCGGAAGCGGTATATTCTGTTGATTACTCTGGGACCGGGATGTAGATGATAGTGAGGGGAATGTTTCTGAAGACACCTCAGATGAGTTGGAAGGTATGGACACACTTCAGCTAGATGACATGTCGAGTCCAGATACTTCTGATACTGAGTATCGTCCATCAATGAGGCAAGTCATCCCACAGTTGGTGCGTCATACTTCACATCAGCACGGCTGGACTCCACGCATGTACAGTGAGCGTCGCAGTTTCTGAGGAGCGTGACCAGTTGAGGCGGAGTATCACTAGTTTGGTAGTGCATATTGTAGAGTTTGAGAACTAGATGTAATTAAATAGTGAGGTAGCACTCACAGGGATATGTGGCACTTGTATAATATGGGTTGTAATGTACTGTACCACCTATGTGAATGTAATGTATATTATGTGTGTTGCATATTTGGTACTTATTTGGATCTTGATTTCCATTGTGTGACTAGTTCTGGGCATGAAGTTGAGCTCAGAAAGCATGGCATGATGTAATTATGAGTTTCGCTTAATGTTATAGGACTAGGGGGTTATGTTAACGGGTATAGAGGACGAGACGGAATAACAGCGCATGGAGCGTGAAGCTAAGGCAAAGGCGGATGAAGACGCCAGAATGCAGGAAGATTTACCACCATCACCATGAGGCCATTGATGCAGCAGAATTTCATGCAATATATGCAGATGATGCAAGAATCCTAGAATAAGTTTATGGAGGGGTTACTGGATCGAGTTGGACATCAGAGGGAACCTGATGGTCGTGGTGTAAGTCTTTCAGATTTCCAGAATGCAAGGCCCTTACCTTTTGCATCAGCTCCAGAACCAATGGATGCAGAGGATTGGCTAGCAGATATAGAGAGAAAGCTCAAGACAGTAGGATGAAACGATGAGGAGAAGTTAAGGTATGCAACATATCTTTTAACTGGACCTACAACATCTTGGTGGGAGAATCAGATGGCAATGCAACCTCCAGGTAGGGAGTATACCTGGGAGGAGTTCAAGCAGAGATTCCGTGAATATTATGTTCCGGAAAGTGCTATTGAATTAAAGCACAGGGAATTTGACAAACTTCAGCAAGGTTACTCCACTATCATCAAGTACATCCAGGAGTTTAGTGGTTTGTCTTGTTACACTACTGATGAGGTAAGCACCGAGGAGAAAAGGAAGAAGTGGTTCATGCGTGGACTGGACCCATTTGTGAAGATGAAGTTGAGGCTTGCCAATAAGCACACTTTCCAACAATTGCTAGATGCGGCCATCACTTTTGAGGATGATTACAAGAATGTTCAGGAGGATAGAAGGAAGAGGGCGAAGCAAGAAACTAAAAGAGTTCAAGCCAGCAAGCCTAAACCAAGCCTGGAGTTTAAACCCCAGGTTAGAACCTCTAATAATCCCAAATCGTGGGGCATCGTCGTCTCGGAGGAACATTATCTGCCACAATTGCGGGTTACCCGGGCATTTTAAAACTGAATGTAAGAAGCCAGTAATCATATGCTATGGTTGTGGTCAGAAGGGGCACATGAATCCTGATTGTCCCAATAAACCACTGGGTGGTTGGCCTACATCAGACGGTGGTCAAGCAAAAGGCGAAGGCGGGAAACCTAACAGGGGTGGAAATTACGTCAAGAATAACAATGTCAAGAGGAGAGGACCTACCGAAAAGCTGGATTGCACAACCTTGGAGGAGGTGGATAATTCGGAGCAAGCAGTGATGGGTGCACTCAATATTCTCACCAACCCTGGAAAAGTTCTATTTGATACTGGTGCAACTACATCATTCATATCTAAACAATTTTGTGATAAGTTCGGGATTAGAAGGGCACCGTTAGAAAAACCTATGACAGTAGTTACCGCTGGAGGGATCGTGGTAGTGAGAAATATTAAACTAAACCAAGTTATCACAATCTGTAGTCAAACCTATTATGCGGATCTTTACGTGATTCTGTTAAGAGGAATTGCAGTAGTCCTAGGAATGGATTGGATGACTAAGCATGGAGCCTAAATCAATTCTGAAGACAAGACGGTCTCAATAAAGACTCTAGGAGGAGGAAGATTGGTTTACCAAGCTGATAAGCATACACATATAGAGGTAGATCTACAACTAAACTCCATGAGTGAGGTTAAGTTGGAGGATATTCCTATAGTAAATGAGTTTCAATATGTTTTTCTAGCAGAATTACCAGGAATGCCACCTGATCGGGAGATAGAGTTCACTATTGACCTAATACCTGGTACAACACCTATTGCTCGAGCACCATACATGATGGGTCCAAAGGAGCTAAAAGATCTTAAGGAACAAACTGATGAGTTGTCTGGAAAAGGTTTCATTCAAGAGAGTGTATCCCCATGGGGAACTCCAGTGATTTTTGTTGATAAAAGAGATGGAGGACGACGAATGTGCAGAGATTATAGAAATCTGAACAATGTCACCATCAAGAACAAGTACCCTTTGGCAATAATTCAGGATTTATTTGATCAAGTCAAGGGAGCTAGAGTGTTTTCCAAGATTGATCTAAGATCAGGCTATCATCAAATCAATATTAAGCATGAGGATGTTCCAAAGATAGCGTTCATGTCAAGATATGGGCGTCATGAGTATATAGTCGTACCTTTTGGGTTGACTAATGCACCAACAATTTTCATGAATCTTATGAACAAGGTTTTTATGACATATTTGGACAAGTTTGTCATAGTTTTTATTGGTGATATTTTAATATACTAAAAGGATATGGAGGAGCATGTTGATCACTTGAGGATAACATTACAAATCCTGAGGGAACACAAGTTGTTTGCTAAGTTCAGTAAGTGTAAATTTTGGTTGGACAAGGTTGTATTCCTTGGTCATATCATTAGTAAGGATGTAACTGCAGTCAATCCATCCAAGGTTCAATCAGTGTTGGATTGGAATGCACCGACCAATATTAAGCAAATCAGAGGTTTTCTAGGAATGGCAGGTTACTATCAGAGATTCATTGAAGGTTTCTCTAAGATACCAGGACCAATGACCAAAGTGCTAAGGAAAAATACTCCTTTGGTGTGGGATGAAAAGTGCGAAGCCAGTCTTCAAGAACTGGAGACTAAATTGACTACATCACCAGTCTTAGCAGTACCGGAAACCAGAAAGGATTACACTATATATTATGATGCATCTAAGGAAGGCTTAGGTTGTGTTCTAATGCAAGATCGTAAGGTAATTGCTTATGGGTCTAGACAACTCAAACCTCATGAAGTCAACTACCCAACACATGATTTGTAATTAGCAGCAGTAGTTTTTGCTTTGAAGAGTTGGAGACATTTTCTCTATGGAGCAAGGTGTGAACTATACACTGATCATAAAAGCCTCAAGTATTTCTTCACTCGGAAGGAATTGAACATGAGGAAGAAAATATGGTTGGAGTTGATTAAGGATTATGACCTTATAATCAATTATACTCCAGGAAAGGCTAATGTAGTAGCAGATGCTTTAAGCCGTAAAAGTGCAGATGTTCAACTAACAAATCGAGAACTACCAAAGGAGTTGTAATTGGATTTAGAAAGGTTGGAAATAGAGGTCTTAAGAGCAGACGTTCGTATAGGTTTAGCTACCATGAGATTTGCTGAAGAGCAGAGCAGTGATCTTCCGTCATGATATCTATCAACATCAAGTTGATGATCCATTCATTGCTGAGGAAATCCGAAGAATTTTCGAAGGTCAAACATCAGCCTTTCACCTTGGAGATTATGGATCTTTATGGTTTAAAAATCGTCTTTGTGTACCAGATGTACCGGATATTAGGGAGACAATACTCCGAGAAGCACATGAGACACCATATTCAGTTCATCCAGGAAGTACAGAGATGTGCATGAATCTTAAGGAGCTATTTTGGTGGTATAATATGAAAAGAGACATCGCAAAGTATGTGTCTGAGTGCCATACCTGCCAGAGAGTGAAGGTAGAACATCAGAGTCCATCAGGACCACTTCAACCACTAGAAATTCCAGAGTGGAAATGGGAAGAAATTGGTATGTATTTCATTACATTACTACTGATGACCCCAAAGAGGAAGGATATGATCTGGGTAATTATGGATAGATTTACCAAAAGTGAACATTTTATTCTAGTGAATCAAAGGGATAATGCTGAGAAGCTAGTAGAGGTATATGTCAAGGACATTGTGAGTAAGCATGGAGTACCCAAAAAGATAGTATCTGATCGAGGGTACGTGTTTACATTAGCGTTTTGGAAGCAACTACATGAAGCACTCGGTCAAAACTGGATTTTAGCATAGCTTATCATCCAGAGACCAGGTGACAAACAGAAAGGACCAACCAAATCTTAGAAGATATGTTGAGAGCCTGTGCCTTAGCTTTTGGAGGTTCGTGGGAAGATCACCTACCTTTGGCAGAATTTTCTTACAACAATAGCTATCAGAGTAGTCTAAAGGCAGCACCATATGAGGTACTTTATGGTCATAAATGTAGATCGCCAATATGTTGGTATGAACGAGGAAGTAGCAAGGAATTTGCACTAGATTATATCAAAGAAAAGCAAGACATTATCGATACCATAAGGGATCGATTGAAGATAGCTCAGAGCCGTCAAAAGAGTTCTGCGGATCAAAGTCGTAGAGCATAGCATCCAGAAGTGGGAGATATGGTATATCTCAAAGTCAGTCCAATGAAAGGAGTTAAGAGATTCGGAGTAAAAGGGAAACTAAGTCCAAGGTATATCGGACCATTCAAGATACTAAGCCAGAACAGAAATACCGCATATGCTTTAGAGTTACCAACAAGGGTAGTTCAAGTTCACAATGTTTTCCATGTATCACAACTCCGGAAGTGTCTTAAAGTTCGTGATGATGTAGTTGATACGTTGCAAACGTATCCATACTTTTTGATGTTCCATGCTTGTTTTATATCTACTTTCTTATGTTTTGTCCACACTTTGGAGTATTTTTATACACTTTCTTGGACTAACCTATTAACAAGATGCCACAGTGCCAGTTGCCTGTTTTCTGCTGTTTTTGGTTCCAGGAAAGTCAGAAAATGAATATTCTCGAAATTGGACGGGACAAAAGCCAAAGTTATTATTTTACCGGAAGACTCACGGAGCCAGAAGACGAGACGGAGAGGGGCCACAGGGTGGCCACATCACCCCTAGGCATGGGTCCCCCTAGCCGCGCCAGGGTATGGTGTGGGCCCCCTGGCCGCCCACCGACCTTGCCTCTTCGCCTATAAGATGCGTCCTGATGCAAAAACCCTAAATCAACAAGCCTCTAGCCATGAAAAGTTCCGAAGCACCGCCGCCACCGAAGGGGAGATTTTGGGAATAGAAAGTCTCTCTTCCGGCACCCTGTCGGGACGAGGAAGTGCCCCCGGAGCCATCTCCATCGATCTCCACTGCCATCTCCTTCGCCGTTGCTGATTCCCATGATGAGGAGGGAGTAGTTCTCTCTCAAGGCTAAGGGTTCTACCGGTAGATATGTGTTCATCTCTCTCTCTCTCTCTATGCATGATCATATTGTGATCATGAGATTTGTAATCAAGTAGATCTACTTTGCTACTCAAGTGCTTTAATAGATCTCTGCTCTCCCCATGTGTGTGAAAGTGATAGCGTGCACACCATGGTGGCACTTAGGCTAGAGATTACAAATACTTGTTATGAGTTATATTTGGAGTTGGATGTCTCTATGAAATTGTGGTGTTTGTTGGAACCATCTAGTGCTCAAGGTGACAGTGTGGGGTTATCTAGATGGGAAAGGCTTACTTTGAGGTGTGTTGTCATAGCCCTACCAAGGATTAGAGTGTCCAACCAGAGTGTAGTTTAGAGTAGTATCATGAAGATAATATATTTATATGAGAGTGTTCACTAGTGAAAGTATGATCCATAGGCCTTGTTTCTTAGCATTGAAACACCGTTTGCAACTAGATCTGTTACATGTTTGCTTGCTGCCATCTTTATTTCAGTTTGTCTTTAGTCTCTTCCACGCCACCAAGCTATTTTCTAGCACCGTTGTCTTATATCCATATCACTTGTATTTCACTATCTCTTCGCCAAACTATTGACCTATACACTTGACAAGTGTATTGGGTGTGTTGGGGACACAAGAGAATTCTTGTATCTTGATTGCAGGGTTGCTTGAGAGGGGATACCTTTGACCACTTCCTCCCTGAGTTCGATAAACCTTGGGTGATCCACTTAAGGGAAAACTTGCTGCTGTTCTACAAACCTCTGAACTTGGAGGCCCAACAACGGTCTACAAGAATAGAAGTGCGTAGACATCAAGCTATTTTCTCGCGCCGTTGCCGGGGAGGTAAGGTAAAAGGTACTCACATCCTCTGGCTACTAAGCTATCTTTTAGTACTGTAGCTAGTGTGTGAGTGCTCCAAGTTATTTTCTTTAGATTCTGCAATTATATCTTTTTGTTTCTTGTTTTTATTTTCACTAGTTAGGCTTAATGGAATTTTTTCACAACAAAAAAATTAGAGATCTTTATAGTATTTATCTTGAGTTAGGACATGAAGTGTTTGAAGAGAAAATTAAAAAACCTATGGAAATTTATTTGCATGCTAATAGAAATGTTGTTAGTATGAATTCTTTGGACACCATTATTGCAAATGCTATGGAAAAGTCTAAGCTTGGTGAAGCTGGTTTTGATGAGCATGATATTTTTAGTCCCCCAAGCACGGGGGAGAAAATTTACTTTGATGATACTATACCACCAATATATGATGATTACAATGATGAATATGATATTTTCAGTCCACCTACTATTGAGGAGAAAATTATTTATGATTACAATATGCCTCCTATATTTGATGACTATGGTGATGAGAATAATAATGATAGCTATTTTTTAGAATTTGCTCCCACTATAATTAAAAAAGAATGACCAGGTTTATGTGGAGAGTATTAATTCTTTTATATATGTGGCTCATGATAAGAATGCTTTATGTGATAGTTATATTGTTAATTTTATTCATGATGCTACTGAAAGTTATTATGAGAGAGGGAAACATGGTTTTATGCATCTCAATAATATTAAGTTTCCCCTCTTTATGTTGAAAGTCTTGAAGTTGCACTTGTTTTGCTTTCCTATGCTTGTTGCTTTGTGCTTTCATGACTTGTTTCTTTACAAGATTCCTATGCATAGAAGTGGGTTAGACTTAAATGTGTTTTATATTTGCTTCTTGATGCTCTCTTTTACTCTCAATTCATATTTCTTATTTGAGCATCTTCTCAAACTATCATGCCTAACTTAAAGGCGTTAAAGAAAAGTACTTATTGAGAGATAACCCAAAAGTTTTAGATGAGTCTTGGAAGTTATTACCTCTGTAATAACCGCTCCTTATCCTTTTTATTTGCTTTTTGTGCTAAGAGTAACCTCTAATGAGAGAGAAGTAATGCTTGAGAAAGTTGCTGTCCCAAAACAGATTTTCGTGTTTCGCTGTCAAAATTCGTGTAAAATCTCTGTACGTCGGTTTGAGCTGTGATTTTTAATGCTTATGCCCCAGGTTGTTATCTATCTTTCGTTGGTTCAACACTTTTCGATTTGAGCAACATAAGGTCTTCGAAAAAATTGGTTTCTACCTGCTGGTCTGTTTTGACAGATTTCTTCCATTATTTGCATTTGCTTCTTGTTGGTTCCTTTTTGAGTTCTTTTGGGGAATTGAGCTTTTTAAGGAAAGTGCTACAGTATCTTGTGTTGTAATGGAAGTTTTATTGGTGTTGAAACTGAACCTAAAGACTTATTATCTTGAGTGCACTAATGTTGCTAATAAAGATTGTGTGAAGTTTTGTATGAAGGAAAAAATTTAGGTGTATGGAGAGAATGGTGTAATGAGATGAAGAATGGAATATAGCTCAATCTTGGGGAAGCCACCCTGTGTCACCCCAAGAAATATTCAAGAGGTACAAGCGTCAAAGCTTGGGGATGCCCAAGGCATCCCCTTCTTCATCAATAAAAATCCGAGGTTTCTTCCAAACACTTCATTTTTATTGTTTCATGCACAGTTGTGTTGTTCTTGGAGCGTCTTATTTTTCGTTTTCATTTTTGGTTTTCGTTTGCTTGGTTTTATTAGTTTGCTGAATAAATTGGTTAGACCCCCTCTTTCATACATTGGTTTTCAAATAGTTTGGTTTGGATTGGAAAAGAGTAGGAAAAGTTCATGCTTAAGTGGTAAAGAGAGCTTGTTTTTTACTGTGGCCCATGCTTTGTCATGCCATGCTTGATATTGTTTTGGCTTTATGCTTAGGGATCTTTGTTGTAGCATGACATGTTATAAACAACTGAGATTGCTTAATGTGCCTTGGAAGAATCATGCGTTGTTTTAGCATATTAAAGCATAGTATTGTGGTATTCTCCTTTGATGCTTTAGTTGGGTTGACCTGGCGCATGCTCACACCATGTTATGACTATCCCAAGTCACCATAGCCTTTATGATCCTTTAGTTTTTGACTTGTAGTATCACTTTATGATTTAATTAATGATGTTTTGTCGCTTTGCATGATTATGGCCATTATTGCTCTCTTAGTCGGTCGCTCCAGTCTTTTGCTAGCCTCCATAACCAAGTATGAGTTCCACTCATGCATCCAACTCCTAAAACAAAGATATTCCAAAGAGTCCACCATACCTACCTATTAGAATTTGCTATTCCAAGTATATTCATGTTTTTATCTACCTTCCGAATTAAACTTGTTATGAGAAAACTAGTGATTAAATCTCTCACGAACTTGATGGCACACTTTACTTTTCTTGCCCTTAATAAACTTGAACCACTGTGTCGTCTATGTTGTATATGCTTGCACTTA
This sequence comes from Avena eriantha, assembly GCA_910589775.1. Classification (NCBI taxonomy): domain Eukaryota; kingdom Viridiplantae; phylum Streptophyta; class Magnoliopsida; order Poales; family Poaceae; genus Avena; species Avena eriantha. The sequence continues at coordinate 399,827,838 of OU342745.1, forward strand.
TATGTTGGGGATTAGCAGAACCATGCTGTCACGGGGAACGCTTTCAACATTGCACTTGTACTTTGTACCTAGTTGATATCATGCTCTTTTGTCTATGGATGTCGTCAGTGTGAACTTAAAGGGGAGCTTGTAAGTCCATGGAGTTATGTATGTGTGTTAGAGAAATGCGTAGGCCGCCGGTCTAATCCACGTTGTCATGGTAGAAACCTGCAGCGTAACTATAATGAGCTGTCTATGAAGCATTCTTCTTATAAAAAGAGTCAGATATTGAGAAAAAAAAGAGATATGAGAAAAGAGGAAAGAGAGAAAAAATCACCATTTTCCCATGGTAAATAAGAACATTGCTGAGATGCTCATTGTCTGCTTGCCTTATCATTTTGATATGAGGATTCTTCTGTATCATCGGGCAAGGGGTACCCCATTGGTGGTTCTCTACGATACACATGTACTTACTATGGGGATTATGCTCGTTGCTAACGTATCCATAATTTTTTATGTTCCATGCTTGTTTTATATCTACTTTCTTATGTTTTGTCCATACTTTGGAGTATTTTTATATACTTTCTTGGACTAACCTATTAACAAGATGCCACAGTGCCAGTTGCCTGTTTTCTGCTGTTTTTGGTTCCAGGAAAGTCAAAAAATGAATATTCTCGGAATTGGACAGGACAAAAGCCAAAGTTATTATTTTACCGGAAGTCTCACGAGCCAGAAGACGAGACGGAGAGGGGCCACAGGGTGGCCACACCACCCCTAGGCACGGGTCCCTCCTAGCCGCGCCAGGGCATGGTGTGGGCCCCCTGGCCGCCCACCGACCTTGCGTCTTCGCCTATAACATGCCTCCCGATGCAAAAACCCTAAATCGACAAGCCTCCATCCACGAAAAGTTCCGAAGCGCCACCGCCACCGAAGGGAAGATTTGGGGGATATAAAGTCTCTATTTCGGCACCCTGTCGGGATAGGAAAGTGCCCTCGGAGCCATCTCCATCAATCTCCACCGCCATCTCCATCGCCGTTGCTGATTCCCATGATGAGGAGGGAGTAGTTCTCTCTCAAGGCTAAGGGTTCTACCGGTAGCTATATGTTCATCTCTCTCTCTATGCATGATCATATTGTGATCATGAGCTTTGTAATCAAGTAGATATACCTTACTACTCAAGTGCTTTATTAGATCTCTGCTCTCCCCATGTGTGTGAAAGTGACAGCGTGCACACCATGGTGGCACTTAGGCTAGAGATTACAAATACTTGTTATGAGTTATATTTGGAGTTGGATGTCTTTATGAAATTGTGGTGTTTGTTGGAACCATCTAGTGCTCAAGGTGACAGTGTGGGGTTATCTAGATGGGAAAGGCTTACTTTGAGGTGTGTTGTTATAGCCCTACCATGGATTAGAGTGTCCAACCGGAGTGTAGTTTAGAGTAGTATCATGAAGATAATATATTTATATGAGAGTGTTCACTAGTGAAAGTATGATCCATAGGCCTTGTTTCTTAGCATTGAAACACCGTTTGCAACTAGATCTATTAGATGTTTGCTTGCTGCCATCTTTATTTCATTTTGCCTTTAGTCTCTTCCACGCCATCAAGCTATTTTCTAGCATCGTTGTCTTATATCCATATCACTTGTATTTCACTATCTCTTCGCCGAACTAGTGCACCTATACACCTGGCAAGTGTATTGGGTGTGTTGGGGACACAAGAGACTTCTTGTATCTTAATTGTAGGGTTGCTTGAGAGGGGATACCTTTGACCACTTCCTCCCTGAGTTTGATAAACCTTGGGTGATCCACTTAAGGGAAAACTTGTTGTTGTTCTACAAACCTCTACACTTAGAGGCCCAACAACTGTCTACAAGAATAGAAGTGCGTAGACATCAGCAGTCACACACCAAGATATTGAGTTGCAAGCGGATTTGACTTATGTTGGGAGATCATGGAAGATTTAGGAAGAGAACTAGAAAAGGTTAAGGAATAGACCTATTAAGTACTGCAAAGTGCAGTGGGCACTGATACATTGCAAACGTATCCATGATTTTTGATGTTCCATGCTTGGTTTTATCTACTTTCTTATGTTTTGTCCACACTTTGGAGTACTTTCTATACACTTTCTTGGACTAACCTATTAACAAGAGCCATAGTGCCAGCTGCCTGTTTTCTGCTGTTTTTGGTTCCACGAAAGTCTGAAAATGAATATTCTCGGAATTGGATGGGACAAAAGCCAAAGTCAGTTTTTCACCGAGGGACACACGGAGCCAGAATACGAGACGGAGAGGGGCGAGAGGGCGGCCACACCACCTGGCCACGCGGCCAGGCCTGGCCCGCTCTAGGGGTGGTGTGGCCAGCCCAAGCACCCCCTCGGCCTCCCCTTTCGCCTATAAGATGCCTCCGATACAGAAACCCTAAGTACCCGATCAAAATTCCACGAAAGAGTCTGTAGCCGCCATCATCTCCATCCCTAGATCGGGAGGGACCTGAAGCTCTTCCCGACACCCTGCCGGAAGGGAGAATTCACCCTGGAGGCCTTCTTCATCACCATGCAAGCCCCCGGTGTGATGCGTGAGTAGTTCATCCTTGGACTACGGGTCTATGTAGTAGCTAGATAGCTGGTTCTTCTCCTTTGTGCTATCATGTTTAGATCTTGTGAGCTCCATTCATGATCAAGATCATCTATTTGTAATTCTACATGTTGTGTTTGCGGGGATCCGATGGATATTGAGATGCCATTTCAGATTGATTATTGATTCTATCATGTCTTTGTTATTTGTGATCTTGCATGCTTTCTGTTGTTAGTAGCTATCTTGGCCAAGTAGATGCTAGCAACTCCAAGAGTTAGTATTTATGCTCGATAGTGGGTTCATGCCTCTAGTAATCTAGGGAAGTGACAAAAATCTCTAAGGTACTAGATGTGTTGTTGCTACTAGGGATAAAACAATAATCCTTTGTTCATAGAACAATCGTATTGTTTACTTTACACGCAATGTGTAATGCAATTATCTGTTGCTTGCAACATAATACTGGAGGGGGTTCAGATGATAACTTGAAGGTGGATTATTAGTCATAGATGCAGTTGGATTACGGTCTATGTATAATGTTGTAATGCCCAATCGAATCTCAAAGGAGTCAAGATGATTAGTATATGCTTATTTCTTTCACGATGTTTGTCGATTGCCCCATTGTAATTTTTTCACCCAACATGTCATCTATCTTAAGGAGAACCACCACTAGTGAACTATGGACCCTGGTCCATTCTTTTACCATCAATCTACAACTGTTTACTGCTTTATGTTTACTTTCTGCAAGCAATTACTTTCTTCCACACAATACGTTTAATCCTTTGTTTTCAGCAAAACCGGTGAGATTGACAACCTCACTGTAAGTTGGGGCAAAGTTATGTGGTTGTGCTGTGCAGGTTTCCATGTTGCTGCTAGCACCGGTAGTGCGCCCTGCCAAAGGCTATCTAGCAACACCTTGGAGGTGTTTCCTTGCTCCTACTGGATTCATAACCTTGGTTTCATAACTGAGGGAAACTTACTGCAGTGCTCATCATACCTTCCTCTTGGGGTTCCCCAACGAGCTCGTTATTACATGAGTCAGCAAGTATTTTTCTAGTGCCATTGCCGGCAAGTCAAGGACATCTTCACAAGGGGAGTCCCTCATAACCAATCTCTTTACTTTGTTGTTTTTGTTTTGCTTAGTTTATTTTTGCTTTGTTTGCTTGTTTCTTTATCAAAAATACACAAAAAATTAGTTTTACTACTTTGCTTTCTTTATTAAAAACACACAAAAATGACTACTCTTGAAAATACTAAGTTGTGTGACTTCACTAGCACCAACAACAATGATTTCATGAGCACGCCTATTTCTCCACCTATTCCTGAAGCTACTTTCTTTGAAATAAAACCTGCTTTACTCAATCTTGTTATGAGAGCATAATTTTCTGTTATTGGTAATGAAGATGATGCTGCTCATCTAACTAACTCTGTTGAACTTTGTTAGATGCAAAAGCATAGGGATATAGATGGAGATATTATTAAGCTTAAATTGTTTCCTTTCTGTTTGAGAGGAAAAGCTAAAGAATGGTGGAATTCCTTAACTAGGAATAGTATTGATTCTTGGACTAAATGCAAAGATGCTTTCATTGGAAAATACTATCCTCCTGCTAAGATTATATCTATGAGAAGTGAGATAATGAAGTTTAAACAATCTGATAATGAACATGTTGCTCAAGCTTGGGAAAGAATGAAATCTTTCGTAAAGAATTGTCCCACTCATGGACTGACTGCTTGGATGATTATCCAAACTTTTTATGCAGGATTGAACTATTCTTCAAGAAATCTATTGGATTCTGCTGCTGGAGGTACCTTTATGACCATTACTTTGGGTGCTGCAACAAAGCTTCTGGATAATATGATGGTTAAGTATTCTGAATGGCACACTGAAAGAGTTCCACAAGGTAAGAAGTTAAATTCTGTTGAAGAAACCTCCTCCTTGAGTGATAGAATAGATGTTATTATGTCTATGCTTGTTAATGGGAAAGCTCATATTGATCCAAATCATGTTCCCTTAGCCTCTCTGGTTGCTCAAGAAGAGCAAGTTGATGTGAACTTTATAAGAAATAAAAATTTCGCAACAATGCCTACAGGAATAATTTTGGTAACAACAATTATAGGCCATATCCTCCCAACAATGGTAATGCTTATGGAAATTCCTACAACAATAATAGGAGTGCACCCTCTGAACTTGAAGTTATGCTTAAAGATTTTATTAGTAAACAAACTGCTTTCAATAAAACTATTGAGAAAAAACTCTCTAATGCTGAAAGAAATATAGCATCATTGGTTGAAGCTCAATCTTCTTTGAATAAAATGGCTGCTAAACCAGAAACTAATGAGAATCCCTTTGCTTCCACTAATGCCATACAAGTTAGATTGATGAAAATGTTAGACTATTAGCTGAATTGCATGCTAAGTGGGAAAGAGTAGATGAAATTGCTAGAAACATTAGTGTTTCTACTATCACTACCACTAGTGTTGAGGCTAGTAATAGCTCTACTACTTTAGATGATAATTATGATTTTGATCTTGATGGTTGCAACATCTCTGAAGTTATTAAGTTCCTACAAAAGCTTGCTAAAAGTCCTAATGCTAGTGCTATGAATATGGCCTTTACAAAACACATTACTAATGCTCTCATAAAAATTATAGAAGAAAAGATGAAACATAAAGCTTCTATTCCTATAAAACAAGAAGATGGTTGGGAACCCATCATTAATATGAAAGTGAATGATTTTTATTTCAAAGCTTTATGTGATCTTGATAGTAGTGTTTCTATTATGCCTAGAAGGATTTATGATATGCTTGATTTGCCACCATTGGAAGATTGTTATTTGAATGTCCCACTTGATGATAATGCTAAAAAGAAACTCATGGGTAGTATTAATGATGTTTTTATTATGGTTAACAATGCTTATGTCCCTGTTGATTTCTATGTTTTGGATGTTGAATGCAATGCTTCTTGTCCTATTACTTTGGGAAGACCTTTTCTTAGAACCGTTGGTGCCATTATTGATATGAAAGAAGGCACCATTAAATATCAACTCCCATTCAAGAAAGGTATAGAACACTTCCCTAAGAAGAGAGATAAGATTTCTTTTGCCTCTCCTATGAAAACATAATTTGCTCTTAATGCTTCTTCATTTGAGAACACTTGATTCTTTTTCTTGCTTCTTATGCCTAACTTAAAGGCGTTAAAGAAAAGTACTTATTGGGAGATAACCCAAAAGTTTTAGATGAATCTTGGAAGTTATTACCTCAGTAATAACTGCTCCTTATATTTTTTATTTGCTTTTTGTTTCAAGAGTAACCTCTAATGAGAGAGAAGTAATGATTGGGAAAGTTGATGTCCCGAAATAGATTTATGTGCTTCACCGTAAAAATTCGTGTAAAATATCTGTACGACGTTTTGAGGCGTGAAATTTTGTGCTTCTGCCCCAGGTTGTTATATAACTTTAGTTAGTTTAACACTTTTTGATTTGAGTAACAGAAGGTCTTCGAAAAAATTGGTTTTTACCTGCTGGTCTGTTTTGACAGATTTCTTTCATTATTTGCATTTCCTTCTTTTGGTTCCTTTTTGAGTTCTTTTGGGGAATTGAGATTTTTGAGGGAAGTGCTACAGTATCTTGTGTTTTAATGGAAGTTTTATTGGTGTTGGAACTGAACCTAAAGACTTATTATCTTGAGTGCACTAATGTTGCTAATAAAGATTGTGTGAAGTTTTGTATGAAGGAAAATTTTCAGGTGTATGGAAGGAATGAGTAATGAGATGAAGAATGGACCAAAGCTCAAGCTTGGGGATGCCACGCGTGTCACCCCAAGAAATATCCAAGAAGTACAAGCGTCAAAGCTTGGGGATGCCCAAGGCATCCCCTTCTTCATCAATAAAAATTCCAGGTTTCTTCCAAACACTTCATTTTTATTGTTTCATGCACAGTTGTATTATTCTTGGAGCGTCTTCTTTTTCGTTTTTTGTTTTGGTTTTTCATTCGCTTGGTTTTCTTAGTTTTCTGAATAAACTGGTTGGACCCCCTCTTTCATACATTCATTTTCAAATAGTCTGGTTTGGATTGGAAAAGAGTAGGAACTTAAGTGGTAAAGAGAGCTTGTTTTTTACTGTGGCCCATGCTTTCTCATGCCATGCTTACTATTGTTTTGGCTTTATGATTAGTGATCTTTGTTGTAGCATGACATGTTATAAACAATTGAGATTGCTTAATCTGCCTTTGAAGAATCATGCGTTGTTTTAGCATATTAAAGCATAGTATTGTGGTATTCTCATTTGATGCTTTATTTGGGTTGACTTGGCGCATGCTCACACCATGTAATGACTATCCCAAGTCACCATAGCCTTTATGATCCTTTAGTTTTCGACTTGTAATATCACTTTATGCTTTGATTAATGATGTTTTGTCGCTCTGCATGATTATGGCCATTATTGCTCTCTTAGTTGGTTGCTCCCGGCCTTTTGCTAGCCTCCGTAACCAAGTATGAGTTCCACTCATGCATCCAACTCCTAAAACCAAGTTATTCCAAAGAGTCCACCATACCTACCTATTAGCATATGCTATTCCAAGTATATTCATGTTTTTATCTACCTTCCAAATTAAACTTCTTATGTGAAAACTAGTGATTTAAGCTCTCACAAACGTGATGGCACACTTTACTTTCTTGCACTTAATAAACTTGAACCATTGCGTACATCTCTGTTGCATATACGCTTGCGCTTTATAAGTTGAAGTTACCAGAACCATGTATCATGGGGAACGCTTTCAACATTGCACTTGTACTTTGTACCCCATTGATATCATGTTATTTTGCTTATGGATCCCGGCGGTGTGAAATAAAAGGGGAAAATATAAGATCATGGAGTTTGTATTTGTGTTAGAGAAACGGCTGGGCCGCTAGCCTAATCCATGCCTAATCATGGTGGAAACTTGCAGCATCACCATAATGAGCACTCTATGAAGCATCCTCAATAAAAACCTATGCAAATAGCAAATAAAAAGATCACTGAGATGCTCATTGTCTGCTTGCCTTGTCATTTTGATTATGGGATAGCTCATGTATCATGTGAAAGGGGTACCCTGTTGGCGGTTCTCTATGATACATATGTACTTACAATGACAAGAGCTTGCTTCTGACTAAAGTTGAGTAGCATGAGGTTCGGTCTTCGGGCATGATATTTCAGCTTATAACTTGTCAAGCATATCCTCTTAGTTGTGTCACTTTAACCTTAATCACCTAAAGATGCTTATGATTGGGGCAATGAGAGCTGAAAGCTCATAAGTACCATAATTTTTGGAAGCTCTTTATGAAACTTGAATCCCTACTTCCTTCTATGAAGGCCTTTCTTTTACTTTTATGTTGAGTCTCCACCTTCTATCTTTATGCACCTACTTTGAGAGCATAGTGGCCATTCTTAGTTCTATGTGCATTGTCCCAAGACTTGTTGATTGATGCATAGCTTTGATATTGCTTGTTTTAAACTATTTGTATCTAGTCACTCTTATGAACGTTGAAGGTGTCCCATGCATTTATGTTTGCTACTCTATGAGGGACAAGCTGAATGCCAGTATGCTATGTTTTCTTTATGTGCAACAAACAAACGACTTGCAAAGCATTGTTATTCATGAATCTTTTGTTTATGACTTTTCATGTTGCAACAATAGTTGCTTTGTCTTATTGTTAGAACTTTGTCTTTCATGCTATGTTGAAGTACTATGATCCCAACTATCAATGTTTTACAAATACTTTGATCAAGTTTATGATGGTGCATGTCACCTCAAAAATTATTCTTTCTTTTTATCACTTACCTACTCGAGGACGAGCAGGAGTTAAGCTTGGGGATGTTGATACGTTGCAAACGTATCCATAATTTTTGATGTTTCATGCTTGGTTTTATCTACTTTATTATGTTTTGTCCACACTTTGGAGTACTTTCTATATACTTTCTTGGACTAACCTATTAACAAGAGCCATAGTGCTAGTTGCCTGTTTTCTGTTGTTTTTGGTTCCAGGAAAGTTAGAAAATGAATATTCTCGGAATTGGACAGAACAAAAGCCAAAGTCAGTTTTTCACCGAGGGACACACGGAGCCAGAATACGAGACGGAGAGGGACCAGAGGGTAGCCACACCACCTGGCCGCACGGCCAGGCCTGGCTCGCGCCAGGGGGTGGTATGGCCATCCCAGGCACCCCCTCGGCCTCCCCTTTCGCCTATAAGATGCCTCCAATACAGAAACCCTAAGTACCTAATCAAAATTCCACGAAAGAGTCTGTAGCCGTCGTCATCTCCATCCCTAGATCAGCAGGGATCTGAAGCTCCTCCCGGCACCCTGCTGGAGGGGAGAATTCACCCTGGAGGCCTTCTTCACCATGCAAGCCTCTGGTGTGATGCGTGAGTAGTTCATCCTTGGACTACGGGTCCATGTAGTAGCTAGATGGCTGGTTCTTCTCCTTTGTGCTATCATGATTAGATCTTGTGAGCTCCGTTCATGATCAAGATCATCTATTTGTAATTCTACATGTTGTGTTTGCGGGGATCCGATGGATATTGAGATGCTATTTCAGATTAATTATTGATTCTATCATGTCTTTGTATTTGTGATCTTGCATGCTTTCCGTTGTTAGTAGCTATCTAGGCCAAGTAGAAGCTACCAACTCCAAGAGTTAGTATTTATGCTCAATAGTGGGTTCATGCCTCTAGTAATCTGGGGAAGTAACCGAAATCTCTAAGGTACTAGATGTGTTGTTGCTACTAGGGAGAAAACAACAATCCTTTGTTCATAGAATAGTCGTATTGCTTACTTTACACGCAATGCATAATGCAATTATCTGTTGCTTGCAACTTAATACTGGAGTGGGTTCACATGATAACTTGAAGGTGGATTATTAGTCATAGATGCAGTTAGATTACGGTCTATGTATAATGTTGTAATGCCCAATCGAATCTCAAAGGAGTGAAGATGATTAGTATATGCTTATTGCTTTCTCGATGTTTGTCAATTTTCCCGCTGTAATTTGTTCGCCCAACATGTCATCTATCTTAAGGAGAACCACCACTAGTGAACTATGGACCCCGGTCCTTTCTTTTACCACCAATCTACAACTATTTACTGCTTTCTGTTTACTTTCTGCAAGCAATTACTTCCTTCCACACAATACGTTTAATCCTTTTTTTCAGCAAAACCGGTGAGATTGACCACCTCACTGTAAGTTGGGGGCAAAGTTTTGTGGTTGTGTTGTGCAGGTTTCCACGTTGCTGCTAGCATCGGTAGTGCGCGCTGCCAAAGGCCAGCTAGCAACACCTTGGAGGTATTTCCTTGCTCCTACTGGATTGATAACCTTGGTTTCATAACTGATGGAAACTTACTGCTATGCTCATCATACCTTCCTCTTGGGGTTCCCCAACGAGCTCGTTATTACACGAGTCAGCAGGCACATCATCATGAGCAGGAAGCAACATGGGAGAAAGAGGAGGATCTACGAGAAGCTTATCCCGAGTTATTCAGGTACAAATCAATAAAACTTTGGGACGAAGTTTAATTTAAGGGGGAAGACTATAACATCCCAGCATTTAGGAACTAACGAAGGGTAGAAATAGAAATTTGTGCTTTTGCATGCATTAATCTATGAAATTTGGGGAATTTTTTTTGCCAAACAAAACCCCGAGGGGGATTAGAGTTTCTTTCACTGCTTTGTGTCAGGGTTAGCTCTTACAAGTGTTTGCTATGAATTCTGACATGAACCTTAGGAGACATTATGAATTTGGGTGGATAATTTGAATTCAACTTTGAAATTTGAATAATTTGAATAAGATTAAGTGAATTAAAAGTGTTAGTGTTTATATTAAAAAACAAACAGGAATTTTGTTATTATTGTTTGAATATTAAACAAGTATTAAACAATAAAGGAATTGGATATTAATACAAATATATAATTCAATTAAGTCTTTCTTATTTCTTTCCTTTATTCCTCAAGTAACAAATGAACACAGATATATATTATGAAGAAAGTACTTTACAAAGATAATATTGAAGGAAATCAAAACTTTATTAATAATAAACATATTACATTTGTCTTTACAAAAGAGGAAAGGAAGAGATTACAATTGAAAGCTAATAGACTAAACCTAGAATAAATCTTCTAAATCTTCACTTGAGCTGGTACCTGCAAATAAGACAGAAAAAAAATAAAACAAAGTGAGGGGTTAGTGTTTAAAATACTCTTAGTCATTAACAAGTACACTTGTTCTTAACATTATTTAGTCTATTATTTTTAAAGAAGGGACAAGAATAGGAGGTGTAGCATCTGTTCATTTCACAAATAAGCCTCAGTACAACTTCATAGGTAGAAAAGGGGCAAGTTTCACCAGGGATGGAATTAGTAAGCGGTGAGGGAGTTTTAAACAAATTCACTTGATCTCATCCACAACCAGCAACAGTGAAGCTGCTCACACACCTAAATGCATGCATTGAGGTGTCGACAGCAGGAACAAGAGAGATGGGTTTAAAACCAGCAACATAGTGCAAAGCAGAGCTTTGCTACTCATTTTCAGAGAGCCAAGCACCAGTTTATCACAAGCCTACTCAAGAACACATAGGTTCTTGCAAAGCCATCACAAGAATAGTCACCTTTCAGCATAGCAAACCCAGGAAGCACCAACCAAAATGGTGACCTGAGGAGAAGGTGGTTAAGGTGGACAGCGAGGTTGCAAAGGAAATGAAGCACTACGTGGAATAAGATCAAGCCAAGGAGAAGGCAGCAGCAACCAGCACCAAGCTACAAGGTATAACCCAATCCTTTTGAATCAAATATTTATTCCTGGCATAGTCATGAATGCAATCATATGGATCTGATCTTGTAAGAGCATGATGAACACATGAATAAGAGGCATCAGGTAGAAAACTAGTGATTTCTACTTGAGATGGTCTCGGGCCAGCATCACAGACCAGTGGATCTAGTTTTAACTAGATCTATACTCATCACACTACTGGTATAGGGCACATCCCTAACTGGGTAGCACCTCTGTACCAACAGGTTCATCAATAACTATCAAAAACATTTAATCATTTTCCTAAATGATTTAGGAATCATAATAGACACTTGATTTAGAAAGGACAGTAAATATCAACACTGTCTATCACTAAGCCACACTAGACATAGATCATTAATTGAATCACTTTCCTATAAATGATAGGAATCATCCAGTTATGTATCATCTCCTAGTACATCATAGACAAGGGACTAAGCTCTAGTAATCTCAGTTTTACAAAGTACCAGGATGGAATCCTGAGACTGGATTCAAAGGTGATTCACAGAAGGTATCAAACCAAACAACACCATCTTAACAATAAGGCACCACAACTCCATGAGAGTTAAGCTACTAACAATAACCATTTAGGCTTCCACAGTAAAGAAACCAAGCATCCACAGAGTATTCTCTGACAAAGAACAAAGTATCTAAATGCAATCAATAGAGTGCTAACTGACAGAAAGCAGAGTAGCATGCTAAAGATCAACAAGGGTGTGATACTACACCATAGTAATACATCAGCTAGGAGGTTACCACAACTAAGATGAACCAAGGAGCCTAACTAAGCATCACTATAGGGGTTATGAACCCTAGGTTCAAAGATGAACCCTAACAGGGGGTAACCATAGTAATCACACATAGCATGGCCAGGTAGAGCACAGAGAGGAGCATAGAGGGGTAGCCCAACGAACTTGCTCGAGGTCCTCACAAAAATTATCGAAGAGGAAGCAGAGGAGTGGTCGACGATGGAGAAGAGGCGGCAGCACGGGGAGCACCCCGAAGGGGCGCTGCAACCCGCGCCTACAGTGTGTCAGGCGCAGCCGGAAAAGAAGGGGAGCACGCCGTGAGCAACCCAGCGCACTACCAAAGAAGCACCAGGGCGGCTGAACCCTAACCCTAGCCACGGGCAGGGGTCAACGTGGCCGGGAGAGGGCCCCAACAACGAATCGGCTCGGATAGAACCGTGCGGCGATGGTGACTTAGTCGTCTTGCATCACGGTGGCGGCCACAACAGCGGGACCAGAACAGAATCATGCGCGATAGCGGCGGTATCGATCGAGCGAGGAGAGCGCGAGAGCGAGAGAGAGAGAGGAGAGGAAGAGAGTGAGCGTGGGGGAGGAACTGGGACGGTGGGTTGCCCAGTACTGCCCAGGTGTCTTTGACCAGGCCGGGTGGGCCGGGTCAGGTTGAGCCAGGCCAGCCTAATGGGCCAGGCCCGTGTTTGAAAAGGAGTTGTTTAAAAAGAAATATTTACAAATATTTCCTTGAAACTAAAATAGCTCTAGAAAAATAAATAAAAAACCTAAAAATATAAATAATATATATATGAACTCATAAAAATATCCTCTACTCAACAAAATAATAAATAGAATTTTAGGTCACTAAATTTAGGTATATTGTTTCAATTGTATTTATTCCTTTTGGAATTTTAGAAAAATAAATAAAATACTTAAAATTGAACAAAAATCACTTTTAAGATCCTAAATAGATTTGCTATGATAAAAAATACTAAATTGTATTTTTGAAAAGTAAATGAAGTGTGATAAACATAAAGTCTTTATTCCTTATTGGAATATTAAGAAAATATTTGAAAGAGTTAAAAACAAATAAAATCATCTTTAAACTCTTAGAATTATGCTAGTTATTGTAGAAATACTAGATTCAGAATTATGTGAACTTAATAGTCTTTAAGTAGAAAATTATTTTTATTAAATAAAGAAAATAGTAAACCTTTATAAGGTGGGTAAAACATGCAAAGAAGAAAGTAATAAATCATTGCACGACATTACTATGCATTGCATATTGCTTCTAATTATTATCCTTATCGGGCAATAATGGTCTCCTGTAGAAACCGGAGCTCAAGGTCAGGTGGAAGCATGCGACTTCACAATCTTGCAGTCACAAGGCAAGTTCATCACTTGCTCATGTCCTTTGAAGAGTCTTTATGAAAGTATTTGAAAATTGTGTGTTATCACCTATGTTCTAAAAGAGACAGAAAATAAGTATTTTCCCAAATAAATGAAATGTTATTATCATCCTAAGTGATGATAAGTACTATGAGTGACAACGGGATCTAAGATTTCAGTTGCTAAACAACTAGGCCTTAATAACCTATGACATCAGTGATTCTAGCGCCATATATTACGCGTTAACCGTAGGATTTGGAAAGGGACAAAGAAGTCAGCTGGATCTTCTTCCTTTTGCACGGACGGATGACCTTATCGTGAAGCTGCAGATTTCTCGTGGAGAATCCAGCACATGGGTGGGACCCCTCAATACCCCGTGATATTGGTATCTGGATTATCTATCCATAGCTATCTTGGTGGAGGTTCATCATACCTGATGGTGGCTGCTAGGAAGAGCTGCTTACAGAATCTTCGAGAGGCTACCCGGACTATACTCGTGGTAAACCTTCTTGGGGGATCATGTCTTCATGCGGGGTCGCGGAGAAGGGCAGTGATTGGTTTGGATCAACTTCTGGGCCCCACATCAAGGAATTGTGGACGGGAAAGTATGCCAGGTTGTGCAACAAAGATTTGGTCTCTTATGGGTAAAGCAACGCACCTCTGCAGAGTATAAGAATTGTGACATGTTACTCCCTGTTTCGGGAAGGAGCTACAAACGCGGCCGAAAAGGAACTCCATAAAGTTATGGTCAACTTGTGAAGGCTGATGGGAATAGTTTAAAAAAATAAAATCAACCTTTGAAGAAAGTTTTATGAAAACTGCATAGTGCCAACGACTTATAGTCGAAGATGGTAGTTAGAGGATCAAACTTCCCACCGTGCATATAATGAACTTGTTGGGTAACGCTGCTACTCACCCTTTCCTTTGAACCCCTTGCTAGACTCTGAGGAGCAGAAGAATAACCAGGTGTATGCTACAGAAGTCCAGAATGACGTCTACTATGAAGAGCCAGACCTGTCCGGTGGAGTCGAAGGAGTGGACTACGGGATACACTATGGAGCTGAAGACAACGAGTCAGAGTAGTTGCTAGGCCGGAACTTAGTTATCTAGGTGGAGCCGAGCAGCATGAGCCCTATAGAATAAGCTATTGAGCTAATGTCTTCTTTATCGTTGTGTTTTGCGTTCTTCCGCTGAACTATTTAAGTTATTATATGGTTTGTAAGTTTAAACTGTTCAAAGATCTCGATCTTTTGGTATTGTAATGATAATATGTGTATGTTTGTAATTTGGACCAGCAATGTTTCTGTTGTACCTCTCTGAGGGATGTGATATTTGTGGAATGGTGTTCCGTGAATGTTTTATCAACGGCTATAGTATACTACAACACGAAGTGGTATGCTGGGTCACCGCAATCACCTTGATAAAACCATAAGTAATAACCAAACAAGAATCTACTCCATATTCACACGCATCATGGGTACCTAGATAGCCTCCGAACCTTTGGTAACTATGTATTTGACACATTGATATATTTATGAGTGCAAAAAATTGGTTGTTACATGGTTGGTGAATTTATAAAACAGCCACATTGATGAATTCATCAATGGCACATTGGTCAGTCCTGCTTCGTTCCCCTTGGTAATCTAACAACATCCTGACTAAAAATGATTCACATTATAGTTGGTATCCTAGAATAGCATCGAACAGAGTTGTAACTAGGTAGTAGACAACTTCATAAAGTTAGCAGTGTCATGTTGGTGGTTTCTTTTTCATTTCCATGCAAAAACATGGTTGGTTACTTCATAACAAACCACATTGAGGACTTCATCCTTGTCAGGTTTGTGAGTACTGCATAATCACCTTGATAAAACCAAAAGTAATCAACAAACAAGAATCTAATCCATATTCACAAGCATCATGGGTACCTAGATAGCCTCCGAACCTTTGATAACTATGTATTTGACAAATTGATAGATTTATCAATGCAAAAAAAGGTTGTTACATGGTTGGTGAATTTATAAAATGGCCACATTGATGAATTCATCAATGGCACCTTGGTCAGTCCTGCTTCGTCCCCTTGGTAATCTGATAACATCCTAACTAAAAATGATTCACATTATAGTTAGTTGGTATGCTAGAATAGCGTCCAACCGAGTTGGTAACTACATAGTAGACTCTCTTCATAAAGTTATCAGTGTCGTGTTGGTGGTTTCTTCTTCATTGCCATGCAAAACATGGTTGGTTACTTCATAACAAACCACATTGATGACTTCATCCTTGTCAGATTTGTGAGTACTGCATAATCACCTTGATAAAACCAAAAGTAATAACCAAACAAGAATCTACTCCATATTCACAAGCATCATGGGTACCTAGATAGCCTACAAACCTTTGGTAACTATGTATTTGACAAATTGATAGATTTATCAGTGCAAAAAAATTGTTGTTACATGGTTGGTGAATCTATTATATACTAAAAGCAATATGAAGGTGTTTTTCGAAGCACCATGTTGATCCACGTAGACTTAATTCATATTCTCCTTTGATCCTAAATTTAAAGGCTGAGATTAACCATTAAGTAGTGTTACGTAGAAAATAAACGTGTACTCCCTCCGTTTCAAAATATAAGATGTTTTTGCTTTATGAAAGAAGTGTATCTAGGCTCTTTTAGTGTGTAGATGCACTCCAAACCTAGATGAACCTACACACTAAAAGTGATCTAAATACACTTCATTCATAAAACTAAAACATCTTATATTTTAAAACAGAGGGAGTATAAAAGAAGTCCTATGTCACACTTAATTGGTCACGTAGCTAGGCGCATTTGCTGACAGTAAAGGTACATCACGGACCCGATCCCTGCTATATTTCCGGCCAAGATGTATTTAAACGAATATTGCGGATGAGTTGCGCCAGCGGCTGGCCGGCTATCTACAGCTTGCTGCGTGCGTGCAGAAAAAATTTACAAAGCTGGGACGTTAACTTGTATCAACAGGACTCCTGCTTCCGTTGAATATAAAATTGAACATAGTGGATCAAACATCCATATAGCAGCATAAAAAATAGGAATTGTATAATCTGCACACGTTCCGAAAAAATTAGAAAGCTAAGCTAGCTATAATGCGGTACCAAATTAACAATGAATAAACATTTGGAGATAAATAATAAACTGGCATATGTGTGTGTACGTAGGTTAGTATAACGATATATGTCGTATTCATAACCAATTCTAATTTTTAAATCTAAATACAACATAGAAGAGATGGGTTGTCAAGTACTACTATCTATAGATACACATGGTTGAGTATATAAAATAATTAAGAGTAATCTACATTTCTAAATGAGTAAGGAATATAAAAATATGACATTTTTATAAAATTAATTTACTAAAGCATTATTTCTCTGAGGGTTGCACGTCTTTCTATCGACAGAGTAAAAGGTAGAACAAAAACAGTCAAAAGACAACTACATTTCTAACTTGACCACAAAATATAAAAAGGTATTGACATTTCAAAAATAACTTACTAAAACATTTGTCTCAAGGGTGCATGCGTACTATCATCAGCGTAAAAGCTTGGTGTTCCAGATTGAAATAACAAAATTTAAAGTTAATTAAAAACATGAGTCTTCAACTATCTTTTCTCTATTAAGTATCTTCGGTAATGTTAAGAGCTTTGGTTTAAGAAGAAGGGTGGCCGTTATCATCCCGACTTGGTTATGCTTCCCCTCTTTTTTAAAGAATAGCGAGTAGGGTTAGATATTCGACACATCGATTATTGTTAAAATATATTTATAAATTACCACATGAATGCACCACAAGATATTGTGTAAAAAAACTACCATAACCTATAGATTCTCAACTCGATATATGTAAATTCAAATCCTAAGGAGGGTGAAAATGAGAGATAAACTAGAAACTACTATAAAATATTTAAATATGCTCTGGTTCATTTGATCGATATCTTTTGATAGTAGAACCTAACTAAATATCCCCATAAGTAAAACAACCAATATGTTATCCCATTTGTAGTAAAATAGGATTGGTGTTGCTAATCTTGTATGTGCTTGCAAAAAAGAAGCATGCCACGTATTGTCGTCAGGATAAGTAATTATAATTCCTCTTGAAGTCCATTATTTTTCAGAAGAATTTTAGAAAGGCTAGAGTTATATTGTTAGATTTGTTCCCTATATAAATTGCTTAATTTTTGGGACTGTAAATCTTAGGAATTATTCTATAGATCACAAAATCATTAAAAAATCATTGCAATTTTTTTAAAATTGTGACCATGGATTCATATGATGTTACCAAATACACTTTTTGTTCGATAAGAATGATTTACAATCGATTAAAAATGTGTTATTGCAATCCCCTTAGCAAATTGTGTCATTTCTTAATTTATATATATATGACATTTGTGCGAACATAATATTCTGACAAGATATTGCACATGGATGTGAGTGATATGGTAGAATGACTTGATTTGAGATTGGGGATAGCAAGGAGAGAGTCAATGAAAATCTAAAACAATTTACATGTGCTCCAAAATTGATGTAGTAGAAAACTAGCAGTAAAAGGTGCTTACGTGAAAGGGAAAATGTCGAAGCAATAACTTCGGAGAAAGAACCGACCAAGTGAGATGAGATGGTGTCTGAAATTACCTACCTGCACCCTTTTCATAAATAAATATCAAAAAATATTTTTAGTACTTTCTTGTACTTCATAGTACTACATATTTCTCCCCCATTGGATAATCCTGATTGGATGCTTCCTAAAACCCCAATAAATATACATATGCCATTATTAATTTGCATCTTTTAACATATTCATGAAAAGGATAGTAAAATCTGAATCCTGGAGACATTAGTTTTAAAATCCAGGAAGTAAAAGAGAAGACATATATTTGTATGAGTCAACAAGTATAAATTCCTTTTTGTTTCACTTTTTAATGTAAATTTATTTTGCTATTTTATCTGAAATATCATATATGCATTATCTAGATATTTCTTAGGTAGATGTGATTATTGTTTAGACCACCGGATGTTGACTTGGCATACTCATGTTACATCGCAATAGCTATCGATCAACTCCAAGTCAAATTTTTGATGCACAATTTGAACTATAAATTTATTTCTAACTTACTTAGGGACAACAAATATGTTGCCCTCGCAGTGCGAGGGCCACCATGCTAGTTTATAAAACAGCGACATTGATGAATTCATCAATGGCACCTTGGTCAGTCCTGCTTCGTCCCCTTGGTAAACTAACATCCTAACTAAAAATGATTCACATTATAGTTGGTATCCTAGAATAGCCTCCAACCGAGTTGGTAACTACATAGTAAACTCCATAAAGTTACAAGTGTCACTTTGGTGGTTCCTTCTTCATCTCCATGCAAAACATGGTTGGTTATTTTAAAACAAACCACATTGATAACTTCATCCTTGTCAAGTTGGTGAGTACTGCGTAATGACCTTGATAAAACAAAAAATAAAAATCAAACAACTATCTACTCGCTACTCACAAGCATCATGGGTACCTAGATAGCCTCCCAATCTTTGGTAAATATGTGTTTGACACATTGATAGCTTTATCAGTGAAAAAAATTGGTGATTACATGGTTAGTGAATTTATGAAACAGCCAAATTGATGAATTCATCAATAGTAGCTTGGCCAGTCCTACTTCATCCCCTTGGTAGTAAACACCTTCATAAAGTTACAATTGTCATGTTGGTGGTTCATCTTCATCGCCATGCAAAACATGGTTGTTGAATTTATAAAAATCCACATTAATGACTTCATCCTTGTAGGGTTGGTGAGTAATGCATAATCACCTTCGTAAAACCAAAAGTAATAACAAAAAAACCATCTAATCCCTACTCACAAGCATCATGGGTACCTAGATAGCCTCCCGAGCTTTGGCAACTATGCATTTGACACATTGATAGTTTTATCAATGCAAAAGTTGGTGATTAAATGGTTGGTGAATTTATAAAAAAGCCACATTAATGAATTCATCAATGACAGCTTGGTTAGAACTGCTTTGTCCCCTTGGTAATCTAAAAAGGTCCTGACTAAAAATGATTCACATTATAGTGGGTATCCTAGAATAAACTCCAACGGAGTTGGTAACTATGTACTAGACTCCTTCATAAAGTTATCAGTGTCATGTTGGTGGTTCCTTCTTCATCAACATGCAAAACATGTATGGTTACATTATAATGAACCACATTGATGACTTCATCCTTCTCAGGTTGGTGAGTACTGCATAATCACCTTGGTAGAACCAAAAAACAAACAACCATCTACTCCCTACTCACAATCATCATGGGTACCTAGATAGCCTCCAAAGGTTTGGTAACACTATTTAATTAACACATTGATAGATTTATCAGTGCAAGTGTTGGTGATTACATGGTTGGTTACTTTATAGAATACCACATTGATAACTTCATCCTTGTCAAGTTGGTGAGTACTACATAATGACCTTGATAAAACCAAAAATAAAAACCAAATAACCATCTACTCCCTAGTCACAAGCATCATGGGTACCTAGATAGCCTCCAAATCTTTGGTAACTATGTATTTGAAACATTGATAGACCTATGAGTGAATTTTTTTGGTTATTACATGGTTATTGAATTTATGAAACAACCACATTGATAAATTCATTAGCGGTAGCATGGACAGACCTACTTCGTCCCCTTGGTAATCTAAAAAAGGTCCTAACTAAAAATGAGTCACATTATAGTGGGTATCCTAGAATAGCCTAAACGGAGTTGATAACTAGGTAGTAGACACCTTCATAGAGTTACAAATGTCATGTTGGGGGTTCAACTTCACTACAACACAAAGGTTGGTTTGTTACTTTATAACAAACCACATTGATAACTTCATCCTTGTAAGGTTGGTGAGTTACTGCATAATCCCCTTGATAAAACCAAAAGTAATAACCTTGACAAATTCATTAATGAACAAGCTGCTACAAAAAAAATGATGATGATAGCTACAAATTAAGAAATGAAATAGCTACATGTAATCAAACAAACCTTCAAGAAAAAATCTAACCTCACAAAAATCTCCTAGCCGCGAATCAATCACTCCAGCAATGGGGAAAATGCCAAGTGCATTAGCAATAAATTACTCCATCAATGAATACCTAAAACACATGAAACAAAAAATATGTAATTATTAATCACCTCGTCTCCAATCATAGATGGATCCAAACAATCACAAACACCTGATCAGAAAAAGAAACCTCAACCAGTTGGGAGGGGGAGAGGTAAATATGCGAACCACATTAAACCAAGTATACCATGGCATCTTGCAAAAACACATAGTACCAGTTGCTATAGAACTGAACAAAGCTTGATAAGTATATCAAGAACATGTTGGTGACAACAAACATGCAAAACAAGCATAACAATGCTGCTATAGAACTTCATACTATAATCATTGATGATGGCATGTAATTCTTGATGCTGATTGAAAATATATCCAATGGGAGACAACTAAAAATCCTAAGAAGTTCAAATCATTATCTCTAACAGACGAAGAGAAATGACCAGCATGTAAAAGTATTCGAATACAACATATAGTACAACAAACCTTCAAGCGGATCAGTGCACACAACCTCGCATATGACCTAAATCACCACAGCAATGGGGAACAAGATTCTCCCTTCTCGAAATGCCAAAGTGCGAATGAGATAATTCAGTCCAGTGTTGATTCTCCCTAGTCCAACGACCAATCCACTGGAAAATGAAATATGTCAGATGATTCATCCATTCCACTCACCCATCAGATTACCACGATCAAAAAATCCAGAGCCCCTAACCCCCAAATGAAAACTAGAAAACAATCAGAAGTAAGTACGCAAGAATAAAAACTAACCAAAATCGAACAGAAGTTCGTTCCTCTTTACAAATAATCAAGACTATATAACCAAAACTAACCCATGATTTTACAACACACTATATAAACATGAGTAGAACAGGAAAACAAGGTTGATTACTCTAATTATATAGGGTTAATAAGAACATCTAAATAAGGTTTGTTACTCTAATTATATAGGGTTGGTGACAAAAATGATCATACATGTTTGTGAAGCAAAATTAATAGACACGGAAATAGTTCGATAAGAACATCACTAGCAAGTTGGTCAAAAAGAAGTGTCAGGTTGATCAAAAAGAAGAATTTCATCGGCGCTAGTGATTGTGATAGTTATATTGTTAATTTTATTCATGATGCTACTGAAAGTTATTACGAGAGAGGGAAACATGGTTTTATGTGTCTCAACAATATTAAGTTTCTCCTCTTTATGTTAATTTTTTTGAAGTTGCACTTGTTTTGCTTTCCTATGCTTCTTGCTTTGTGCTTTTATGACTTGTTTCTTTACAAGATTATTTTTCATAGGAAGTGGGTTAGACTTAAATTTGTTCTATATTTGCTTCTTGATGCTTTTACTTCAATTCATATCCTTATGTGAGCATCATTGGAATTTATCATGCCTATCTTAATGTCTATAAAGAAAGAGCTTTTGGGGAGACAACCCAATATATTTTTGCTTTCAGTTTATTTTTGTTTTGTTGAGTCTTGGAAGTTCTTGCTTTAGCAATAACCTCTCCTTATTCTTTTTGTGTGATTTTTGTGCCAATAATAACCTCTAATGATAGGGAAGTAAGATTTGGGAAAGTTGCTGTCCCGAAACAGATTTTTGTACTTCACTTTAAAATTCGTGAAAAAACTCTGTATGTCGGATTGAGCGATAATTTCTATGCTTATTCCCCAGGTTATTACCCAACTTTCGTTAGTTATGCACTTTTCGATTTGAGCAACAGAAGATTTTCGAAAAAATCGGTCTTTACCTACTGGTATGTTTTGATAGATTTCTGCCATTATTTGCATTTGCCTCTTAATCTCTTTATATTTGAGTTCTCTTTGATCACTTGAACTTTTAAAAGGAATTTCTACAGTAGCTTGTGCTTTGATGGAAGTTTTACTTGTGTTGAAACTGAACCTAAAGACTTATTATCTTAAGTACACTAATGTTGCTAATGAAGATTATGTGAAGTTTTGTATGAAGGAAATTTTAATGTGTAGGGAAGAACAATGTGATAAGATGAAGTATGGACAAAATCTCAAGCTTGGGGATGCCACCCGTGTCACCCCAATAAATATTCAAGAGGTACAAGCATCAAAGCTAGGGGATGCCCAAGGCATCCCTTTCTTCATCAAGAAAAATCTCAGGTTTTCTTCCAAACACTTCATTTTTATTGTTTCATGCACAGTTGTGTTGTTCTTGGAGCGTCTTCGTTTTGTTTTTAGTTTTCTTCTGTTTGGTTTACTTAAATAAGTTGGTTGGATCCCAACACACTTCTTTTGGAGAGAGAGAGAGACACACCCCGTTATTCATTGCCTAGAACACTCTAGTCTTCACTCTTATTGTTCTGTGAGTGTTCTCCTTTGCTAGCACTGCATTTAGCTTTAGTTTTCGATTGGTGTTGGAAAAGAGTAGGAAGTTTTCATGCTTATAAGTGGTATAAAAGGAGCTTGTTTTGACTGTGGCCTAGACTTTATCATGTCATGTTTGATATTGCTATGACTTTATGCTTAGTGATTATTGCTGAAGCATGACTTGTTTCAAACAATTGAGATTGCTTAATGTGCCTTGAAAGAATCATATGTTGTTTTAGCATATTAAAGCATAATATTGTGGTATTCTCTTTTGATGTTTTATTTGGGTTGACTTGGCGCATGCTCACACCATGTTAAGACTATCCCAAGTCACCATAGCCTCTATAATCATTTAGTTTTAGACTTGTAATATCACTTTATGCTTTAATTAATGATTTTTGTTGCTTTGCATGATTATGGCTATTATTGCTCTCTTAGTTGGTCGCTCACAGTCTTTTGCTAGCCTCCATACCAAGTATGAGTTACACTCATGCATCCAACTCCAAATAAAGCCAAGTTATTCCAAAGAGTCCACCATACCTACCTATTAGCATTTTCTATTCCAAGTATATTCATATTTTTATCTACCTTCCGAATTAAACTTATTATGTGAAAATTAGTGATTAAAGCTCTCACGAACTTAATGGCACACTTTACTTTCTTGCACTTAATAAACTTGAACAATTGTGCCCATCTATGTTGTGTATATGGTTACGCTTTGTAAGTTGTGAATTAGCAGAACCATGTTACCATGGGGAACGCTTTCAACATTGCACTTTATTTAGTTGATATCATGTTCTTTTGCTTATGAATCTCGGTGGTGTGAAATGAAAGGGGAGCTTGTAAGGCTCATGGAGTTTGTATATGTGTTAGAAAAATGCCTAGGCGGTTGGTCTAAGCCATGCCTAGTCATGGTGGAAACATTGATGATGATAGCTACAAATTCAGAAATGAAAGAGCTACATGTAATCAAACAAACCTTCAAGAAAAAATCTAACCTCACAAAAATCTCCTAGTCGCGAATCAATCACTCCAGCAATGGGAAAAATGCCAAGTGCACTAGCAATAAATTACTCCAGCAATGAATACCTAAAACACATGAAACACAAAATATGGCATTATTAATCACCTCGTCTCCAATCATAGATGAATCCAAACAATCACAAACACCTGATCAGAAAAAGAAACCTCAACCAGTTGGGAGGGGGAGAGGTAAATATGCGAACAACATTAAACCAAGTATACCATGGCATCTTGCAAAAACACATAGTACCAGTTGCTATAGAACTGAACAAAGCTTGATAAGTATATCAACAACATGTTGGTAACAATAAACATGCAAAACAAGCATAACAATGCTGCTATAGAACTTCATACTATAATTATTGATGATGGCATGTAATTCTTGATGCTGATTGAAAATATATCTAATGGGAGACAACTAAAAATCCTAAGAAGTTCAAATCATTATCTCTAACAGACGAAGAGAAATGACCAGCATGTAAAAGTATTCGAATACAACATATAGTACAACAAACCTTCAAGCGGATCAGCGCACACAACCTCGCATATGAACCTAAATCACCACAGCAATGGGGAACAAGATTCTCCCTTCTCGGAATGCCAAAGTGCGAATGAGATAATTCAGTCTAGTGTTGATTCTCCCTAGTCCAATGACCAATCCACTGGAAAATGAAATATGTCAGATGATTCATCCATTCCACTCACCCGTCAGATTACCACGATCAAAAATTCCGGAGCTCCTAAACCCCAAATGAAAACTAGAAAACAATGAGAAGTAAAGTACGCGAGAATAAAAACTAACCAAAATCGAACAGAAGTCCGTTCCTCTTTACAAATAATCAAGACTATATAACCAAAACTAACCCATGATTTTACAACACACTATATAAACATGAATAGAACAGGAAAACAAGGTTGATTACTCTAATTATATAGGGTTAATAAGAACATCTAAATAAGGTTTGTTACTCTAATTACATAGGGTTGGTGACAAAAATAATCATACATGTTTGTGAAGCAAAATTAATAGACACGGAAATAGTTTGATAAGAACATCACTAGCAAGTTGGTCAAAATGAAGTGTCAGGTTGATCAAAAAGAAGAATTTCATCGGCGCTAGTGATTCAACTACACACTATATAACTTGATAAGAACATCAAAACAAGATTGGTCACACCGATTGTATCGGGTTAGTTACTCTGATTATATCAGAATGGTGACAAATGCTCTTACATGTTGATCAGAACAAATTAATAGAGAGATAATTTAACGACGTACTATATAGCTTGATAAAAAATATCAAAAAGGAGTTGTCATTCCTCGCATTGCACATTCTGAAAAACTTATGAATGTCATCACGAACACTATA
Organism: Avena eriantha; assembly: GCA_910589775.1. Taxonomy (NCBI): domain Eukaryota; kingdom Viridiplantae; phylum Streptophyta; class Magnoliopsida; order Poales; family Poaceae; genus Avena; species Avena eriantha. Next base: position 399,853,180 of record OU342745.1, read on the forward strand.
AAAACCGAGCAGCGTACCCCCACCACCTAATTCCAGAATCCTATCTAAATATATGAACATAGAAAAAATTGCAGGGCAATGTTAAACCTCACTGCCTTGGTACAAATAGCAGTAAATTAAATCAATACTTCGAGCATAGACTATAAGTATAGAAGATTTGAATACAAAGCTAGACAAACCTTCGAGTAGATACTCGTTACAAGAATACTAAGTCAATGGGGAACGCCGAAGAAAAGTGCCACAGGGATACAATCTATCAAGCGATGAAAAACATAGAACATGAAAACAAAGAATATCAGATGATTTGCCGACTTCACCATCCATCAGACTACACCAAATCAAACAATCCCCATATCCTGAACACGGGGAAATCAAGGATATGCACACGAGTAAATCGAGTAGAGCAGAGTACAGTACCAGCGAAGAAATCTAACCAAAAATCCAATAGAACTCCCGCTCCTCTCTAATTCGTTCCACTAGAACAAGGAAAATCGATGCCATCCCTTGAAGAACAAGCAGATCTCGTCGATTAGGAACTCCACCGGCGGAGATGCGCACGAGTCAGCAAAAACCGAAAACAATCTTCCTTCAAGGGGATTCCTCTCTCGTCTCGATGCGGCCATAAAGTGCTCAGAGAACGCGGCGGAGAATATTCCGGTGATACGCCGGAGAATGGGGAAGAAGCGGAGACAGACGAGGAGACGCGACGTGATGCGGTTTCATTTTTAAAAAGGGAATTGCTAAAGGGGGGGTGTTTCCAGATTGGGAAATGTGGTCGGTTGCCTTATCGGGACACAGGGAACATGGGGCGCGCGAAAAGGGAATTGATATTCGCTCCCGCGCGAGCGCTCCACGCCGAGTGACCGCAGAAGGGAGAATCTGGTTGTTCCTGCCATTTTCTCTTGATCAAACTTCAGCGGCGCCTCCAAGAGAAAGAGATATCCATGAGTATTGAGTTGTGTGAAATTTGCAAGCCAGGCCACTAAGGTTATTACTCTGCTAGCCAACTATGATCACACACACCAATTAAGTATATCTTTCAGTCAGTTGAGCAGAATCTTATTAAATTGAACCATTTGAATATACGTCTAATATTACACATTTTGATGATTGTATAGCATCCAGCCCACGAATAATTTACGATAAACAAAACAATCCAAGGATATTATTTAATTTCGTTTCATGTATTAGGAGACATTTATGCATATACACAACAGATATAGGCTCCGTTTGTTTGCGCTTTAGACTCAGCTTCGCGGTTGCATAATCGGAAGGGTAGTCAAACAGCTAGTTTTTTAACCACGCTAGCGAGAATCGGTAGGCAAATTCGCATGTCGCACCGCAGCCGGCTGAAAGCGGCGCAGGAGGAGCTTCCCAAGATTCTGGTCGCTTCCCAAGCTGCAACGGACGGAGATACCCTCTAGACTTCTGAGTAAATACGACTTCCTGCCACCACACCAGCCAACTCGATAGCCCCCCAACCCCGACGCGGTCACCCCATCCTCTCGCCTCTGAGCTCTCTCCCATCACCACGGAAGGGCACACCTAGGGTTTCGCGCGCCGCCACAAATCCGGTCGCCTCCCGTCCCCGTCGTCGGTCGTCCTCCCCGCCATAGCCGCCCCCTCCACCACTCCATCGAATCCGGCCGCCTCCCTTCCCCGTCGCGGGTCCTCATCCCCGTTCTGGACCTCCCCTCATCTAAATCGAGGGGGACCCGACCTACGAGTCGGCGTCGTCCCCGCCGCCTACCGGAGCGAGCAGACGCCATATCGCCATTCTATGTACATTGGCACCCCCTCACCTCCTTTGACAGGCCAAATCTTTGCTCCAACCCCGATGCCTCTTTAGCACCCCAATGACTAGCACCTCCGTCTCCAACCCAGGCACTTCATCCACCGGCAAGGTATGCGAATTACCCTCTGTCTTTGTGCCATTTAGGATCTGTAAATATTAGTTATTATCATTTTTCTTGAATTGTTGTGGATATTTGGACATGGACAAACAATTCTTCCTATTTTATATAAATAGAGCTTTGTAGCTTAAATGAAAGTGGTCAGATTGTTGTTTGTTAATTAAAGTGAGCATGGACAGATTGTTGTAGCTATGTTGCATACATAGATGTGTTCACTTATGTGGTATGTGAATATTGTAGCTATTTTGCATACATGGATGATACGTCGTAACGTATCTATAATTTTTGATGTTCCATGCTTGTTTAGTATCTACTTTCTTATGTTTTGTTCATACTTTGAGGTATTTTTATACATTTTCTGGAACTAACCTATTAACAAGATGCCACAGTGCCAGTTGTCTGTTTTCTTCTATTTTTGGTTTTAGAAAAGCTGGAAAAGAAATATTCTCGGAATTGGACCAGACAAAAGCCAAAGTCAATATATTACCAGAAGACTCACGGAGCCAGAAGATGAGACAGATAGGGGCTAGGGGCTAGCCACACCACCTGGTGGCGCGGGCCAGGCTAGGCCGCGCTAGGGGGTGGTGTGGGCCCCTCAGGCCTCCACCGACCTTGCCCCTTCGCCTTTATATTCCTCCCGAGACGAAAACCATAAGAACGAGATCAGAATTCCATGAAAAGTTCCGCAGTGCCGCCGCCACCGAAGAGGAGATTTGGGGGACATAAGTCTCTGTTTCGGCACCCTGCCGGGATGGGGAAGTGCTCCCGGATCGAACTCCATCGACTCCACCGCCATCTCCATCGTCGGTGCTGACTCCTATGACGAGGAGGGAGTAGTTCTCTCTTGAGGCTAAGGGCTCTACATGTATCTATGTGTTCATCTCTCTCTCTATGCATGATCTTATTGAGATCATGAGCTTTGTAATCTATAGATCTATTCTGCTACTCAAGTGCTTTAATTAATCTCTGCTTATCCCTACGTGTGTGAAGTTGACAGTGTGCACACCGTGTGGCACTTTGGCTAAGGTTACATAAATACTTATCATGAGTATAATTTGAGTTCGATGTCTCTATGAGTGATGTTTGTTGGAACCATCTAGCGCTCAAGGTGATAGTGAGGGGTTATCTAGATGGGGAATGCGAACTTTAAGGTGTGTTGTTATAGCCCTACATCGTCCAATCGGAGAGTAGTTCAGGGTAGCATCATAAAGAGAAGATATTTATATGAGAGTGTCCACTAGTGAAAGTATGATCCCTAGGCCTTGTTTCTAAGCATTGAAACACCGTTTAATATCAGTTATGTTACATGTTTGCTTGCTGCCACTCTTATTTCAGATTGCAATTACCACTTATAATCATCCATATTAGTTTTATTTCAAGCTATTTTCTAGCGTCGTTGCTAGGGAGGTAAGGTAAAAGGTACTCACATCCTCTGGCTACTAAGTATTGTTGCTGGTGTGTGAGTGCTTGAAGTTATTTCCTTTAGATTCTGCAATTATACCTTTTTGTTTCTTGTTTTTATTTTCACTAGTTAGGCTTAATGGAAAACAACAACAAAATTAGAGAGCTCTATAGTATTTATCTTGAGTTAGGACATGAAGTGTTTGAAGAGAAAATTAAAAAACCAATGGAACTTTATTTGCATGTTAATAGCAATGTTATTAGTATGAATTCTTTGAACACCATTATTGCTATGCTATGGAAAAGTCTAAACTTGGGGAAGCTGGTTTTGATGAGCATGATATTTTTAGTCCTCCAAGCACGGAGGAGAAAATTTACTTTGATGATACTATACCTCCGATATATGATGATTACAATGATGAGTATGATATTTTCAGTCCACCTACTATTGAGGAGAAAATTAATTATGATTACAATATGCCTCCTATATTTGATGATTATGGTGATGAGAATAATAATAATAGCTATTTTTTTGAATTTGCTTCTACTACAATTAATAAGCATGACTATGTTTATGTGGGGAGTATTAATTCTTTTATGCATGTGGCTCATGATAAGAATGTTTAATGTGATACTTATATTTTTAATTTTATTCATGATGCTACTGAAAGTTATTATGAGAGAGGGAAACATGGTTTTATGTGTCTCAACAATATTAAGTTTCCCCTCTTTATGTTAATTTTTTTGAAGTTGCACTTGTTTTGCTTTCCTATGCTTCTTGCTTTGTGCTTTCATGACTTGTTTCTTTACAAGATTATTTTTCATAGGAAGTGGGTTAGACTTAAATTTGTTCTATATTTGCTTCTTGATGCTCTCTTTTACTTCAATTCATATCCTTATGTGAGCATCATTGGAATTTATCATGCCTATCTTAATGGCTATAAAGAAAGGGCTTTTTGGGAGACAACCCAATATATTTTTGCTTTCAGTTTATTTTTGTTTTGTTGAGTTTTGGAAGTTCTTGCTTCAGTAATAACCTCTCCTTATCCTTTTTGTGTGGTTTTTGTGCCAATAATAACCTCTAATGAAAGGGAAGTAAGATTTGGGAAAGTTGTTGTCCCGAAACAGATTTTTGTACTTCACTGTAAAAATTCGTGAAAATTCTCTGTATGTCGGATTGAGCTGTAATTTTTGTGCTTATGCCCGAGGTTATTTGCACTTTTCGATTTGAGCCACAGAAGATTTTCGAAAAAAACGGTCTTTACCTGCTGGTCTGTTTTGACAGATTTCTGCCATTATTTGCATTTGCCTCTTAATCTCTTTCTCTTTGAGTTCTCTTTGATCACTTGAACTTTTAAAAGGAATTTCTACAGTAGCTTGTGCTTTGATGGAAGTTTTACTTGTGTTGAAACTGAACCTAAAGCCTTATTATCTTAAGTACACTAATGTTGGTAATGAAGACTGTGTGAAGTTTTGTATGAAGGAAATTTTAAAGTGTAGGGAAGAACAATGTGATAAGATGAAGTATGGACAAAAGCTCAAGCTTGGGGATGCCACCCGTGTCACCCCAAGAAATATTCAAGAGGTACAAGTGTCAAAGCTTGGGGATGCCCAAGGCATCCCTTTCTTCATCAATAAAAATCTCAGGTTTTCTTCCAAACACTTCATTTTTATTGTTTCATGCACAATTGTGTTGTTCTTGGAGCGTCTTCGTTTCACTCTAGTCTTCACTCTTATTGTTCTGTCAGTGTTCTCCTTTGCTAGCACTGCGTTTAGCTTTAATTTTCGATTGGTGTTGGAAAAGAGTAGAAATTTTTCATGCTTATAAATGGTATAAAAGGAGCTTGTTTTGACTGTGGCCTAGACTTTATCATGCCATGTTTGATATTGCTATGACTTTATGCTTAGTGATTATTGTTGTAGCATGACTTGTTTCAAACAATTGTGGTATTCTCCTTTGATGTTTTATTTGGGTTGACTTGGCGCATGCTCACACCATGTTAAGACTCCCAAGTCACCATAGCCTCTATGATCATTTAGTTTTCGACTTGTAATATCACTTTATGCTTTAATTAATGATGTTTTGTTGTTTTGGATGATTATGACCATTATTGCTCTCTTAGTTGGTCGCTCCCAGTCTTTTGCTAGCCTCCATACCAAGTATGAGTTCCACTCATGCATCCAACTCTAAATAAAACCAAGTTATTCCAAAGAGTCCACCATACCTACCTATTAGCATTTGATATTCCAAGTATATTCATGTTTTTATCTACCTTCCGAATTAAACTTGTTATGTGAAAATTAGTCATTAAAGCTCTCACGAACTTGATGGCACACTTTACTTTCTTGCACTTAATAAACTTGAACCATTGTGCTCATCTATGTTGCGTATATGCTTGTGCTTTGTATGTTGTGAATTAGCAGAACCATGTTACCATGGGGAATGCTTTAAACATTGCACTTTATTTAATTGATATCATGTTCTTTTGCTTATGGATCCCAGCGGTGTAAAATGAAAGGGGAGCTTGTAAGGCTCATGGAGTTCGTATATGTGTTAGAAAAATGCCTAGACGGCTAGTCTAAGCCATGCCTAGTCATGGTGGAAACCTGCAGCGTAACCATAGTGATAAATATATGAAGCATCCTCTATAAAAAACCTATGCAAATAGGGGGGAAAATAAAAAAAATAAAAAAAGAGCCCTATGCAAATAGGAAATAAAAGGATTGCTGAGATGCTCATTGTCCGCTTGCCTTGTCATTTTGATATGGGGAATCTTCCATATCATCGGGCAAGGGGTACCCCGTTGGCGGTTCTCTATAATACACATGTACTTACAATGACAAGAACTTACCTGTGACTAAACTTGAGTATCATGAGGAACGGTACTCGTAAGTGATGATCGGCTCAACACGTCGATCTCGTTGGGGTACCCCAAGAGGAAGGTATGAGGAGCACAGTAGCAAGTTTTCTCTCAGTTATGAAACTAAGGTTATCGAACCAGAGGGAGCAAGGAAACACCTCCAAGGTGTTGTTGCCAACTTGGAATCCTGCACAACACAACCACAGAACTTTGCCCCCAACTTACAGTGAGGTTGTCAATCTCACCAATTTTGCTGAATACAAAGGATAAAACTTATTGTGTGGAAGAAAGTAAAAGCTTGCAGAAAGTAAACAGAAATGGTAAACAGTTGTAGATTGATGATAAAAGAAAGGACCGGGGTCCATAGTTCACTAGTGGTGGTTCTCCTTAAGATAGATGACATGTTGGGTGAACAAATTACAGCGGGGCAATTGACAAACATTGAGAAAGCATACATGCATATACTAATCATCTTGACTCCTGTGAGATTTGATTGGGCATTACAACATTATACATAAACCGTAATCCAACTGCTTCTATGACTAATAATCCACCTTTCAGGTTATCAATCCGAACCCCCTCCAGTATTAAGTTGCAAGCAACAGATAATTGCATTACGCACTGCGTGTAAAGTAAACAATACGATTGTTCTATGAACAAAGGATTGTTGTGTTCTCCCTAGTAGCAACAACACATCTAGTACCTTCGAGATTTCTGTCACATCCCCAGATTACTAGAGGCATGAAGCCACTATTGAGCATAAATACTCCCTGTTGGAGTTGCTAGCATTAGCATCTAGTCGTCTAAGATATCTACTAACAACGGAGAGCATGCAACATCACAAATAACAAAGACATGATATAATCAATAATCAATCTGAAATAGCATCTCAATATCCATCGGATCCCCGCAAACACAACATGTAGATTACAAATAGATGATCATAGATGATCTTGATCATGAACGGAGCTCACAAGATATAGACATGGTAGCACAAAGGAGAAGAACCAACCATCTAGCTACTACATGGACCCGTAGTCCAAGGATGAACTACTCACGCATCACACCGGAGGCTTGCATGGTGATGAAGAAGGCCTCCAGGGTGAATTCTCCCCTCCGGCAGGGTGCTGGGAAGAGCTTCAGATCACTCCTAATCTAGGGATGGAGATGACAGCGGCTGCAGACTCTTTCATGGAGTTTTGATTGGGTACTCAGGGTTTCTGTATTAGAGGCATCTTATAGGCGAAAGGGGAGGCCAAGGGGGTGCCCTAGGCGGCCACACCACCCCCTGCCGCGGGCCAGGCCTAGCCGCGCGACCAGGTGGTGTGGGCGGCCCCTGGCCCCTCTCCGTCTTGTATTCTGGCTCCGTGTCCCCCTCGATGAAATACTGACTTTGGCTTTTGCCCGTCCAATTCCAAGAATATTCATTTTTCTGACTTTCCTGGAACAAAAAACAGCAGAAAACAGGGAGTTGGCACTGTGGAATCTTGTTAATAGGTTAGTACAAGAAAGTGTATAAAAAGTACTCCAAAGTGTGAACAAAACATAAGAAAGTAGATATAAACCAAGCATGGAACATCAAAAATTATAGATACGTTTGCAACATATCAGTAAGTAAGGGGCATGAGATTTTTAGCTTATAACTTGTCAAGCATATCCTCATATTTGCTCACTTTAACCTTAATCACCTAAAGATGCTTATGATAGGGGCAATGAGAGCTGAAAGTTAATAAGTATCATAATTTTTGGAAGCTCTTTATGAGACTTGAATCCCTACTTCCTTCTATGAAGGGCCTTTCTTTTACTTTTATGTTGAGTCTCCATCTTTTATCTTTATGCACCTATTGAGAGAGCATAGTGGTCATTCTTAGTTTAATGTGCATTGTCCCAAAACTTGTTGATTGATTCATAACTTTGATATTGCTTGTTCTTAAACTATTTGTATCTAGTCACCCTTATGAACTTTCAAGGTGTCCTATGCATTTATGTTTTGCTACACTGTGAGGGACAAGCTGAATACTATTCTCATTATGCTTTCTATATGTGAAACAAACAAACGTCTTTCAAAGCAATGTTATTCATTAATATTTTGTTTATACCTTTTCATGTTACAACATAGTTGCTATTGCTTATTGTTAGAACTATATCTTTCATGTCTATGTTAGAGTACTATGATCCCAGTTATCAAAGTTTTACAAATACTTTGATCAAGATTGTGATGGTGCATGTCACCTCAAAAATTATTATTTTTTATCACTTACCTACTCGAGGACGAGCAGGAGTTAAGCTAGGGGATGTTGATACGTCGTAAATGTATCTATAATTTTTGATGTTCCATGCTTGTTTAGTATCTACTTTCTTATGTTTTGTTCATACTTTGAGGTATTTTTATACATTTTCTGCAACTAACCTATTAACAAGATGTCACAGTGCCAGTTGCCTTTTTCTGCTATTTTTGGTTTCATAAAATCTAGAAAATAAATATTCTCGGAATTGGACCGGACAAATGCCAAAGTCAATATATTACCAGAAGACTCACGGAGCCAGAAGACGAGACAGAGAGGGGCCAGGGGCTGGCCACACCACCTAGTGGCGCGGGCCAGGCCAAGACACGTTAGGGGGTGGTGTGGGCCCTTCAGGCCTCCACCGACCTTGCCCCTTCGCCTATATATTCCTCCCGGGACGAAAACCCTAAGAACGAGATCAGAATTCTACAAAAAGTGTCGCAGTGCCGCCGCCACCGAAGACGAGATTCAGGGGACAGAAGTCTCTATTCCAGCACTCTGCCGGGACGGGGAAGTGCCCCCGATCCATCTCCATGGACTCCACCACTATCTCCATCGCCGTTGCTGACTCCCATGATGAGGAGGGAGTAGTTCTCTCTCGAGGATAAGGGCTCTACAAGTAGCTATGTGTTCATCTCTCTCTCTATGCATGATCTTATTGAGATCATGAGCTTTGTAATCTATAGATTTATTCTGCTAATTAAGTGCTTTAATTAATCTCTACTTATCCCCACGTGTGTGAAGTTGACAGTGTGCACACCATGTGGCACTTTGGCTAAGGTTACATAAATACTTATCATGAGTATAATTTGAGTTGGATGTCTCTATGAGATTGTGGTGTTTGTTCGAACCATCTAGCACTCAAGGTGATAGTGAGGGGTTATCTAGATGGGGAATGTGAACTTTAAGATGTGTTGTTATAGCCCTAAATCGTCCAACCGGAGAGTAGTTCAGGGTAGGATCATAAAGAGAAGATATTTATATGAGAATGCCCACTAGTGAAAGTATGATCCCTAGGCCTTGTTTCTAAGCATTTAAACACCATTTACAATCAGTTCTGTTACATGTTTGCTTGCCGCCACTCTTATTTCGGATTGCAATTGCCACTTATAATCATCCATATTACTTGTATTTCACTATCTCTTTGCCGAACTAGTGCACCTATACACCTGACAAGTGTATTGGGTGTGTTGGGGACACAAGAGACTTCTTGTATCTTGATTGAAGGGTTGCTTGAGAGGGATACCTTTGACCACTTCCTCCCTGAGTTTGATAAACCATGGGTGATCCACTTAAGGGAAACTTGTTGTTGTTCTACAAACCTCTATACTTGGAGGCCCAACACTATCTACAAGAATAGAAGGGTGCGTAGACATCAATGGACGTATTGTTGTTGCTACTAGGGGCAACAGCCGAGAACCTAGGATATTTTTCTTCATTCATGTTGCAATCGTACGGCACATTTTCTAGTGCCTCTAAAAAATGGTACAATAACAAGAATGTCCCTGAAAACAAAAAATTAGAAAGAAAAAAGCAATCACTAATCTAACAATCCAAGGATCAAAATAATCAATCGAGACCTAAGTTGATTCTTGGTTAACCAAGAGTTAGCAATAGAGAAGATTTAAATCCTGAAGATCCTAATAAGTCATAAAATTCTTTTTTGAGGTAAATACATATTTGGTACCACATCTTGCACAACCGGAACGTTTTAGTCCCACAATTTGCAAATCAAACGTTTTAGTCACACAAGTTGCATTCGGGGGAGAGTTTTAGTCCCAGCCAATCATGACTCACCAATTGTATGCCAACTGTATAGGTAAATTTTGCGCAGTAGTCCACCAGCTTCGTGGAAACAACAAAAGAGCATGACACTTTTATGAAAACCCCCTCCCGCGATCTCCGGGTATGTTGTATGAAAATCAACCTCCTACGATCACTCCGTGCGATCCTTTCCTCCTGGATGCACGTGAAGCGGAGCCAGTTCGTCCATGGCGACGAAGAGTTCGTCGATGGCATCTTCTCTGCTCAGATCCGTGTGCCATGAGGTTAAGGCAGCATGGAGAAGATCCCCCCCTCCGCGCGTATGGTATGTATCTTTCCTGCTCTCCCACCTTGTTTCTCCTCTGGCCATGGCTCTAGTTTTGGTGCTGATCGAAGGCATGGTGATCCACAGTGTTATGCTAGAGTTGGTGACATGGGTATACCCTACAGGTACTCGAGCTTGGTGTATACGGGCTAAATATGGCAGAAGCCCATGCTGACTCGTGTATTAACGAGCTCGTTGGGGAACCCCAAGAGGAAGGTATGATGAGCACAGTAGTAAGTTTCCCTTAGTTATGAAACCAAGGTTATCAATCGAGTAGGAGCAAGGAAACACCCCAAAGGTGTAGCTAGCTGAACGTTGGCACGGCACACTACCGATGCAAGCAACAACGTGGAGACCTGCTGAAAGGGAAATGGACGTCGTCTAGAGGGGGGTGAATAGGCGTTTTAAAATTATTACGGTCTAGGCTCTAATAAAAGCGGAATAAAACTTAACGTTTAATTTATCAAGCCAAACCTATATCCACTAGTTTCACTAAGTGCACCAGCAACCTATGTTAAGCAAGACAAGCAACAAGGTGATAGCAAGATATAGTACTTCAAGCACGAAGGCTATCATAATGTAAATTGCATAGGTAAAGGGCTCGGTTGAGAGATAACCGATGGACACGGAGACGATGATTTGTTTCCCGAAGTTCACTTCCAAAGAAGCTATGTCTCCGTTGGAGAGGTGCGGGGGCGCAATGAACTTCGAACACCACAAATGGCTCACCTCGAGGTGTGGTGGCCCAATGCTCACCCAACGCCACACAAGGCCTCACCAAGGATGCGAAGTCACGCAACTCACCGACGCCACAAAAGGCTCACCCTATTCTCCCATGAGCTCTCCACAAAGGCCTACTCACGTTCCACTATGGGACACTTGAGTGCGGTCACCGAACCCATACAAGGCTTGGGGCAATCTCCACAACTCAATTGGAGGGCTCCCAAGAAACGCCACAAAGGCTCCACAATGCAACAAAAGGCCTACAAGCTTGGGGAACCTCCACAACTCAATTGGAGCCCCACGAACAATGCCACAAAGGCTACAAAGCCACAAAAGGAAACAAGACCACAAAAGGTCAACAATCCAACCACACAACCGTCTAGGGTTCCAAGAACCCAAGAGAAACAAGCCCAAGGGCTTGAACTCGCCGAATCTCCAAGGAGAACTCAAACCTATGCACCAAATGCAAGAGGCAAGTCTTTCTCTCTCAAATTCCACCAAAGCTACAAAAGCTATTGGGGGAATAAGGGAGGAAGAACACAAGAGGAGAACACAAAACTATCCAAGATCTAGATCCCAAGGATTCCTTCACAAAGAAGGTATTTTGCTTGGTGGGGCTTGTAGATCTAGATCTCCTCTCTCAAATCCCTCAAAAAGATGCAAGAATCATAGGAGGGGAAAGGGGAGAGGGCAATCTCTTCAAGGTCAACAATGGAGGAGAGAGAGAGCAAGAACCAAGCAAAGGCTTGTTTCAGGCGAAGGGGAAAGGGGAGATCCTTTTAAAGGGCTCCCCGATCTGCCCGTTACCCACAGAATCGTGCACGGCCGGTAGTACCGGTGGGTGGCCGGTACTACCGGTGGCACCCAGCCAACGGTCAGAAAACAACGAGGCAAAGATCAAAAACGCGAGCTTGGCCGGAAACTACCGCTGCTTGGCCGGAACTACCGGTGGCAAGAATATCCTAGCGGTACTACCGCTTGAAAATCTGATCCAAGTTCCGTCAAATAGCGCTAACTAGGCAAAGAGGGTACTGAACCAAAATTTGGGTTGCCGGAAGTTGGGCCAGAATTAACACTGGTACTACCGGCGGCATTTCTGCCTGAGCGGTACTTCCGGCGTCTGGCCGGTACTACCGGTGGCCCACCGGAACTACCGATCAGGCAAAAACTTCAGAACCAGAACTGCCACAACTTTTGCATCCGAACTCCAAACGAGATGAAACCAATTTTGTTGGAAAGATAACGACGTGTAGAATCCAAAAAAACCGCAAGATCAAAACCGCAATAAGATATGCAAGGGAAATCCGTTTTTGATGAACTAGTGCTTGTTATGAAGATAACCACAAGCTCTAGATCCTCACATGGACAAGAACCAAACAACAACCAAGAAAGATGATGCTATGTATGCAAAGGTTTGAGCTCTCTTCGAAAGATACGAACGAGTCACCCACTCGAGAGCCCCTCTTGATAGTACGGCTATCTATCCTAAACCCGGTCTCCCAACACTACACGAGACCGGTAAAATAGAAACCCTATCAAGATCATACCTTTGCCTTGAGCATCCCACTTGAGCTTGATGTAGACGATCTTGTCACCTTCAAGATGGAACACCTTTGTTGATTGCTCTTGCTTGCTCTTGCTTGAAGAAGACTTGCGAATGGCTCCCCCATACTCCATGGGAAAACCACTTCTTTGACCTTGTCTTCATCACTCCATGAGCACCGAGGATGGCAAGCTCCAATCATGATATCTTCTAGAGATGGCGCATCTTGAGCTTGCACTTCAATTCTTGATGATGTCTTGACGATAGCCATGAGGAACTCCATCTTCTTATTCTTCTTCAAGACAAACTTGATCTTCTTCTTGTTCTTCTTCTTCTTCTTCTTCTACTAGATTCCAATAGGCACAAAGCCCTTGGACGATGCTTCTTCTTTTTCATCCTTGAAACCAACACATGGTCCAAGCGATGCCAATGGACAAACCTATAAGTGAAACTTAATTTGCACATTAGTCCATAGGGATTGTCATTAATTACCAAAACCACACATGGGGGCATACATGCCCTTTCACCTGCACAACACAACCACAGAACTTTGTCCCCAACTTGCAATGAGGTTGTCAATATCACTAGTTTTGCTGAAAACAAAGGATTAAACATATCGAATGGAAGGAAGTAATAGTTTGCAGAAAGTAAACACAAAGAAGTAAACAGTTTGTAGATTGTATGTAAAAGGAAGGACCGGGGTCCATAGTTCACTACATGTGGCTCTCCTTAAGATATATAACATGTTGGGTGAACAAATTACAGCGGGGCAATTGACAAACATCGAGAAAGCATACAAGCATATACTAATCATCTTGACTCCTTTGAGCCTTGATTGGGCATTACAACATTATACATAGACCGCCATCCAACTGCATCTATGACTAATAATCCACCTTCAGGTTATCATCCGAACCCCCTCCAGTATTAAGTTGCAAGCAACAGATTATTGCTTTACGAATTGCATGTAATGTAAACAATATGATTGTTCTATGAACAAAGGATTGTTGTTTTCTCCCTAGTAGCAACTGCACATCTAGTACCTTAGCGATTTCTGTAACTTTCCCAGATTACCAGAGGCATGAACCCACTATCGAGCATAAATACTAACTCTTGGAGTTGCTAGTATCTACTTGGCCAAGATAGCTACTAACAATGGAAAGCATGCAAGATTACAAATAATTAATAATCAATCTGAAATAGCATCTCAATATCCATCGAATCCCCGCAAACACAACATGTAGAATTACAAATAGATGATTTTGATCATGAACGGAGCACACAAGATCTAAACATGATAGCACAAAGGAGGAGAACCAGCCATCTAGCTACTACATGGACTCGTAGTCCAGAGATGAACTACTCACGCATCACACCGAAGGCTTGCATGATGATGAAGAAGGCCTCCAGGGTGAATTCCCCTCTCCGGCAGGGTGCCGGGAAGAGCTTCAGATCCCTCCCGATCTAGGGATGGAGACGACGATGGCTATAGACTCTTTCGTGGAATTTTGATCGGGTACGTAGGGTTTTGGTATCGGAGGCATCTTATAGGCGAAAGGAGAGGCCGAGGGGGTGCTAGGGTCGTCCCGACCACCCCTTGGCGCGGGCCAGGCTTGGCTGCGTGGCTAGGTGGTATGGCCAGGCCCCAGCCCCTCTCTGTATCGTATTCTGGATCCAGATGTCTTCCGGTAAAATAGTGACTTTGGCTTTTGTCCCGGCCAATTCCGAGAATATTCATTTTCTGACTTCTTGGAACCAAAAACAACAGAAAACAGGCAGCTGACACTGTGGCTCTTGTTAATAGGTTAGTCCAAGAAATCATATGAAAAGTACTCCAAAGTGTGGACAAAACACAAGAAAGTAGATAAAACCAAGCATGGAACATCAAAAATTATAGATACATTTGCAATGTATCAACATCCCCAAGATTAACTCCTGCTCGCCCTCGAGTAGGTAAGTGATAAAAAGAAAGAATAATGTTTGAGGTGACATGCACCATCATAAACTTGATCAAAGTATTTGTAAAACATTCAAAGATGGGATCATAGTACTTCAATCAGAACATGAAAGACAAAGTTCTCTCAATAAGACAAAGAAACTATGTTGCAACATGAAAAGGCACAAACAAAAGATTCATGAATAACAATGCTTTGCAAGACGTTTGTTTGTTTCACATAAAGAAAACATAGCATAATAGTATTCAGCTTGTCCCTCATAGAGTAGCAAATATGAATGCATAGGACACCTTCAAAGTTCATAAGAGTGACTAGATACAAATAGTTTAAAACAAGCAATATCAAGTTATGCATCAATCAACTAGTATTGGGACAATGCACATAGAACTAATAATGGCCACTATGCTCTCAAAGTAGGTGCATAAAGGTAGAAGGTGGAGACTCAATGTAATGGTGGAAGAAAGGCCTTGATAGAAGGAAGCAGAGATTCAAGTTTCATAAAGAGCTTCCAAAAATTATAGTACTTATAGCTTTCAGCTCTCATTGCCCCTATTATAAGCATCTTGAAGGTGATTAAGGTTAAAGTGAACAAACTATGGTGTACATGCTTGACGAAGTATAAGTTAGAAATCTCATGTCCCTTGACTACGAGGGCCGCTCCTCATGCTACTCAAGTTTAGTCACCGGTAAGTTCTTGTCATTGTAAGTACATGTGTATCATAGAGAACCGCCAACGGGGTACCCCTTGCCCGATGATACGGAAGAATCCCATATCAAAATGACAAGGCAAGCAGACAACGAGCATCTCAGAAATCTTCTTATTTACCCTGGGAATATGGTGCTTTTTTCTCTCTTTCCTCTTTTCATAATCTCATTTTTTTTATCTTTTTCTCTTTTTATCAATATAGGACTCTTTTTTTATAAGGAGAATGCTTCATAGACAGCTCATTATGGTTACGCTGCAGCTTTCCACCATGTCAGTATGGATTAGACCAGCGGCCCAGGCGTTTCTCTAACACATATACATAACTACATGGACTTACAAGCTCCCCTTTCATTTCACACCGACGACATCCATAGACAAAAGAGCATGATATCAACTAGGTACAAAGTACCCGTGCAATGTTGAAAGTGTTCCCCATGAAAGCATGGTTATGCTAATCTCCAACAAATAAGTGCAAGCATATACAACATAGACGACACAATGGTTCAAGTTTATTGAGGGCAAGAAAAGTAAAGTGTGCCATCAAGTTCGTGAGAGCTTTAATCACTAGTTTTCTCATAACAAGTTTAATTCGGAAGGTAAATAAAAGCATGAACATACTTGGAATAGCATAAGATAGTAGGTAGGTATGGTGGAATCTTTGGAACAATTTGGTTTAGGGAGTTGGATGCATGAGTGGAACTCATACTTGGTTGTGGAGGCTAGCAAAAGACTGAGAGCGACAAACTAAGAGAGCAATAATGGCCATAATCATGTAGAGCGACAAAACATCATTGATCAAAGCATAAAGTAATACTACAAGTTGAAAACTAAAGGATCATAAAGGCTGTGGTGACTTTGGATAGTCATAACATGGTGTAAGCATGCGCCAAGTCAACCCAAATAAAGCATCAAAGGAGAATACCACAATACTATGCTTTAATATGCTAAAACAACGTATGATTCATCCAAGGCACATTAAGCAATCTCAATTGTTTATAATAAGTAATGCTACAACAAAGAATACTAAGCATAAAGCCAAAACAATATCAAGCATGACATGACAAAGCATAGGCCATAGTCAAAAACAAGCTCTCTTTACCACTTAAGCATGAGCTTTCCTACTCTTTTCCAAACCAAATCAAACTATTTGAAAACCAATGTATGAAAGAGGGGGTCCAACCAATTTATTCAGCAAACTAAGAAAACAAAATAAAACGAAAAACCAAAACGAAAATGAGAAAGAAGACGCTCCAAGAACAACACAACTATGCATGAAACAATAAAAATGAAGTGTTTGAAAGAAATCTGGGATTTTTATTGATGAAGAGGGGGATGCCTTGGGCATCCCCAAGATTTGCCACTTGTACTTCTTGGATATTTCTTTAGGGTGACACGCGTGGCATCCCCAAGCTTGAGCTTTAGTCCATCTTTCATCTCATTACTCATTCCTTCCATACACCTGAAATTTTTCCTTCATACAAAACTTCACACAATCTTTATTAGCAACATTAGTGCACTCAAGATAATAAGTCTTTAGGTTCAGTTCTAACACCAATAAAAATTCCATTAAAACACTAGCTACTGTAGAACTTCCCTCAAACAGCTCAATTCCCCAAAAGAACTCAAAAAGGAACCAACAAGAAGCAAATGCAGAAAATGGCAGAAATCTGTCAAAACAGACCAGAAGGTAAATACCAATTATTTCGAAGACCTTATGTTGCTCAAATCAAAAAGTGTTGAACTAACGAAAGTTATATAACAACCTGGGTCAGAAGCACAAAAATTCACGCCTCAAAACAACGTACAGAGATTTTACACGAATTTTTACGGTGAAGCACAGAAATCTGTTTCGGGACAGCAACTTTCCCAATCATTACTTCTCTCTCATTAGAGGTTACTCTTGGCACAAAAAGCAAATAAAAAGGATAAGGAGCGGTTATTACTGAAGTAATAACTTCCAATACTCATCTAAAACTTTTGGATTATCTCCCAATAAGTACTTTCTTTAACGCCTTTAAGTTAGGCATAAGAAGCAAGAAAAAGAATCAAGTGTTCTCAAATGAAGAAGCATTAGAACCAAATTTTGTTTTCATAGGAGAGACAAAAGAAATCTTCTCTCTCTTCTTTGGGAAATGTTCTATACCTTTCTTGAGTGGGAGTTGATATTTAATGGTGCCTTCTTTCATATAAATAATGGCACCAACAGTTCTAAGAAAAGGTCTTTCCAAAGTAATAGGACAAGAAACATTGCATTCAACATCCAAAACATAGAAATCAACAGGGACATAGGCATTGTTAACCATAATAAGAACATCACTAATACTCCCCATGAGTTTCTTTTAATTGTTATTCCTGTAGGCATTGTTGCGAAAATTGTTATTTCTTATAAAGTTCACATCAACTTGCTCTTGTTGAGCAACCAGAGAGGCTAAGGGAACATGATTTGGATCAATATGAGCTTTCCCATTAACAAGCATAGACATAATAACATCTATTTTATCACTCAAGGAGGAGGTTTCTTCAACAGAATTTGCCTTCTTACCTTGTGGAGCTCTTTCAGTGTGCCATTCAGAATACTTAACCATCATATTATCCAGAAGCTTTGTTGCAGCACCCAAAGTAATGGTCATAAAGGTACCTCTAGCAGCAGAATCCAATAGATTTCTTGAAGAATAGTTCAATCCTGCATAAAAAGTTTGGATAATCATCCAAGCAGTCAGTCCATGAGTGGGACAATTCTTAACCAAAGATTTCATTCTTTCCCAAGCTTGAGCAACATGTTCATTATCAGATTGTTTAAACTTCATTATTTCACTTCTCATAGATATAATCTTAGCAGGAGGATAGTACTTTCCAATGAAAGCATCTTTGCATTTAGTCCAAGAATCAATACTATTCCTAGTTAAGGAATTTAACCATTCTTTAGTTTTTCCTCTCAAAGAGAAAGGAAACAACTTCAGCTTAATAATATCACCATCTATATCCCTATGCTTTTGCATCTCACAAAGTTCAACAAAGTTATTTAGATGGGCAGCAACATCTTCATTACCAATACCAGAAAATTGTTCTCTCATAACAAGATTGAGTAAAATAGGTTTTATCTCAAAGAAAGTAGCTTCAGGAACAGGTGGAGCAATAGATGCGCTCATAAAATCATCGTTGTTGGTGCTAGTGAAGTCACACAACATAGTGTTTTCTAGAGTAGTCATTTTTTTGTGTTTTTGATAAAGAAAGCAAACTTGTAAAAACTAATTTTTGTGTGTTTTTGATAAAGAAGCAAGCAAACAAAATAAAAGTAAACTAAGCAAAACAAAAATAACAAAGTAAAGAGATTGGTTATGAGGGACTCCCCTTGTGAAGATGTCCTTGACTCCCCGGCAACGGCGCCAGAACAATACTTGCTGACTCGTGTATTAACGAGCTCGTTGGGGAACCCCAAGAGGAAGGTATGATGAGCACAACAGTAAGTTTCCCTCAGTTATGAAACCAAGGTTATCAATCCAGTAGGAGCAAGGAAACACCCCAAAGGTGTAGCTAGCTGAACGTTGGCAGGGCGCACTACGGGTGCCAGCAGCAACATGGGGACCTGCACAACACAACCACATAACTCTGTCCCCAACTTGCGATGAGGTTATCAATCTCACCGATTTTGCTAAAAACAAAGGATTAAACGTATCGAACGGAAGAAAGTAATAGTTTGAAGAAAGTAAACACAAAGAAGTAAACAGTTTGTAGATTGTATGTAAAAGAAAGGACCGGGGTCCATAGTTCACTAGAGGTGGCTCTCCTTAAGATAGATAACATGCTGGGTGAACAAATTATAGCAGGGCAATTGACAAACATCGAGAATGCATACAAGCATATACTAATCATCTTGAATCCTTTGAGACTTGATTGGGCATTACAACATTATACATAGACTGCCATCCAACTGCATCTATGACTAATAACCCACTTCAGGTTATCATCCAAACCCCCTCCAGTATTAAGTTGCAAGCAACAGATTATTGCTTTACGAACTGTGTGTAAGGTAAACAATACGATTGTTCTATGAACAAAGGATTGTTTTTCTCCCTCGTAGCAACAACACATCTAGTACCTTAGAGATTTCTGTCACTTCCCCAGATTACCAGAGGCATAACCCACTATCGAGCATAAATACTAACTCTTGGAGTTGCTAGCGTCTACTTGTACAAGATAGCTACTAACAACGGAAAGCATGCAAGATCACAAATAACAAAGACATGATAGAATCAATAATCAATCTGAAATAGCATCTCAATATCCATCGGATCCCCGCAAACACAACATGTAGAATTACAAATAGATGATCTTGATCATGAACGGAGCTCACAAGATCTAAACATGATAGCACAAAGGAGGAGAACCAGCCATCTAGCTACTACATGGACCCGTAGTCCAGAGATGAACTACTCACGCATCACACCGGAGGCTTGCATGATGATGAAAAAGGCCTCCAGGGTGAATTCCCCTCTCCGGCAGGGTGCCGGGAAGAGCTTCAGATCCCTCCTGATCTAGGGATGGAGATGACGGCGGCTACAGACTCTTTCGTGGAATTTTGATCGGGTACTTAGGGTTTTGGTATCGGAGGCATCTTATAGGCGGAAGGAGAGGCCGAGGGGGTGCTGGGGTCGACCAGACCACCCCGTGGCACGGGCTAGGCCTGGTCGTGCGGCCAGGTGGTGTGGCTAGGCCCCAGCCCCTCTCCGTCTCGTATTCTGGCTCCAGATGTCTTCCGGTAAAATAGTGACTTTGGCTTTTGTCCCGTCCAATTCTGAGAATATTCATTTTCTAACTTCCTGGAACTAAAAACAGCAGAAAATAGGCAGCTGGCATTGTGGCTCTTGTTAATAGGTTAGTCCAAGAAATCATATGAAAAGTACTCCAAAATGTGGACAAAACACAAGAAATTAGATAAAACCAAGCATGGAACATCAAAAATTATAGATACATTTGCAATGTATTAGCCCCGGCGTCGTCAAGGCCCAAATGGAGAACTCGAGTAACCTACGGACTCTCGATTGCTTGCAAAACAAGAAGAAGCTAAAGATAGAAATTTTAAAGGGAAAACCCTCACTTGTAACCGACTCGACCTGCTACCTGAGACCTAGCCTATCTATATAAAGGCTAGGAAGGGGCGGCGAGGAGGACACACGCAACCCTAGTTTCCACAACCCTCGCCAGATTGCATCTGCGCACTATTGTAATCTTCGATTGCTCTGTTAATTCCACGAGCAGACAAGCAGGAGTAGGGACCTCTACAAGGCCTAAACCTAGGTAAATCTTCAATTTCCTTGTGTGCTTGTTTGCTAGCCGATTGATGCTTCCAGCGCTCCCTCCTTCTCCAAAACCCAAGTCCATAACAATGGGCATTAATGAGTTAAACCCTTGTCAATTGGGGATCGAAATCTTGGGGAATTAGCAAGATGTGTATGCTTGAACCATCGTGCCAGTTTTGGTGTGGTGTGATGATCTAGGTGCGGCTGCAGAAATTGTGTTCGATTGTAACTGAATTTCGACATTAACTACAAAATTCAGTCATTGTAATCATGCGGTAATTTTTTGTAGTTTTCCCTAGAATTTGTCATTTTTTTTACATTATGCAACTCGATTACAAGAATAGGGCATTATGCAGTTAGCTCAATTGTGGAAGTTTTGCTGAACTTTCACTATAACTCTGTAACTGAATTTCGACATTAACTCAACTTTCACTGCTACTGAATGCTGACTCTGACTGAACTTTCACTGACTAAATTTTGGCAGTAAACTTTTTATGTGCAGTTATGTTTGCAGGTGAAGAGACTGTGATGTTTAGTGTTGAAGTTGTCCATAGTGGATTTTTCTGTGGTGTAGGAGTGAACATGGAATATGTCTCTGCTACTACAGCTTATTTTGACAATTGCACAGCTGATACTTGGTCCAACTTTTGGCTTAATGAAATATTGAGGATTTTGGGATATGCTAGAAGTGAGAGGTTGAGTGTCTATTGGTTGCTACCAGGAAAGGATCTATGGAATGGGCTATTTTTAGTAGAGAAACAAGCAGATATCAGGAAAATGATCAATGCCAGCTAGTTATGAAGACACTAGTGCTCTTTGTTGATCACTCCAATTTTATTAAGGGGTTAAGACCAGAGGTGATTGTGAATCCAACTCCACCACCCACTGCAGGTCCTTCTCCTACTCCAACACCTACTGTAGGTCCTTTTCCAACTCCAGCACCTACTGCAGGTCCTTCTCCTACTCCAGCACCTACTTCAGGTCCTTCTCAAACTCCAAGCTAGAATAATCAGTGTTCAAGTAGTGCTATAATGAGTGAAGCATATGAGGTACAAGAAGATTGGCAAAGTGTCAAAGGAAGCTCAAGTGTAGATGACAATGACTTCATTGATAGTGATTACAATGCTGAGTATGGTGATGATGATCTCTATGCTGACAATATTGACAAATCTGTCGATGATCATAATGAGATGGATATTGTTGATGACATAGAAGATGGTGATGCACTTGAGGATGGTGAGCTTGCAATATAAGAAGATGGTAACCAGCATTTGAGGAAGATGATAAAGCCATTTAATGCTGATGTTGACATGGATAATCCAACATTCAGAATTGGCATGAAGTTCAGTGGTGTTGAAGAGTTGAGGAAGGCAATTGGCACATATAGCATAAGGAATAGGAAGAAAATAAAGAAAACCAAGGATGATAGAAGGAGGTTTGATGCACATTGTGTTGTAGAAAATTGCACTTGGTTCATGAAAACAAGCAATGATGAAAAAAGAATAGGTGGATTTGTTGTCACTTCATATGATGCAAAGCATATTTGTGAGGGATCTTGGCCAATTGAAGCAATTTCAGTTAAAATACTTGTAGAAAAATTCTTGCATAAATTCAGAGATAACCAGAAACTAAGTATTGCTTCTTTTGCTGCAAAAGTAACTAGAGAATTCAAAATGATCCCTCCTAGGTGGAAGCTTTCTAGAGAAAGGAGAGCTGCTTTGCAAGTGGTCCATGGTGATGAGGCATCATAGTTCAACCAGTTGTTTGATTATGGGAAGGAACTGAGGTCAACTAATCATGTATCCACATTTTTCATGACTACCAATAGAGTAAATGATCCAAGCAACACTGAGCATAGAGAGCATCTTGCCACTGTATATTGGAGTTATGATGGTTGCAAAAGGGGGTTCCTTGCTGGTTGTAGGCCCTTAATTTGTGTGGATGGTTGCCATATTAAAACAAAATACAAAGGTGTTCTTTTGACAGTAGTAGGAATAAACCCAAATGACTGAATATTTCCAATATCTTTTGGTCTTGTTGAGGTTGAGTGCACTAGTTCTTGGGAATGGTTTCTAACAAATCTAAAAGAGCACCTCAAAATTACCAACACTTCACCTTGGACAATAATGAGTGATATGCAGAAGGTATGAAATATAGTAAATCTTTGTTTACTAGAGCACTTTCATTGTTTCACACAATATGAAATCAATTACTGAATGACAAACTTATTTGCAGGGTATAATTAATGTCGTGGAGAAATTTTGGCTAGATGCTGAACATAGATTTTGTGTGAGGCACTTGATTCAAAAATTTCAAAGGGCAAGTCATAGAGGAGAAACATTAAAGAATGATATATGGGAATTTGCAAGGTCAACTTTCATTCCAAAGTGGAAGAGAAGCATGGACAAGCTGAAGGAAGATAGTTCTCAAGCTTATGCAGGGGCTGAAGAGCTTGTGCCAAAGACATGGATTACGGCTTTTTTAGTGAGTTCCCAAAGTGTGACATGCTACTGAATAACCATTCAGAGGTTTTCAATAGCTACATCCTAGAAGCCAGAGAAATATTTTTCCTTTCTATGCTTGAGACAATTTTCTATAAGATTCTCCAAAGAATAGAAACCAAGCAGAGAGAAGCTACCAAGTGGACAGGAAGAATTTGTCCCAAGATTAAGAAGAAGTTAGATAAATTCATATATTCGAGTAAAGACTGTGGTGTAACTCCTGCAGGTAATTATCTTTACTCTGTCAACATCCATGAGTTTGAGAGAGATTATAGTGTAAATTTCCAAGCTAGAACATGTGATTGCAAAAGATGGCAGCTAAGTGGCATTCCTTGTCACCATGCTATAGCTTGTTGCATAAAGGATAACATCAATCGTGAAAATCGTGTGCATGCGTGCTACACAATAGATGCATACTACAGAGCATATGCATTCAACTTGGTGCCAATGAGAGGGAGAGAGTTTTGGGGAAAAAATGAATGGACCAACAATTCATCCACCTCTCTTTACCAAAGTCATGGGAAGGCCTAAGAAGAATAGAAAGAAGGCACCTGAGGAGAAAATAAAGAAAGGAGTGAAAGTGTTCACAAAGGCAGGGGTCACTATTCACTACTCACAATGTGGGAAGGCATGTCACAACAAGAAGGGTCATAAAAAAATATGGAAGACCTAGTAGAGCAAAGGAGAAATGGAATTGTTACAGAGGATGATGAGATAGACATTCCAGAACTTGTGGAGGTACAAATTATTTTTTTACCAAAACTACATTACTATTACTCAACTTTTACAACAGCTTTAATATATGCTAAACACAATTTTATTCTTCACCAGCATGTGATCCCACATGTCCCTCATTTATCAATGGACCCTACAAACCAAGAAGACAACATGGTGGTCAGAATGCAAGTAGAGGTTTATTATTAATTAACATTCCATATTTCACATGGATTTAATTATTTTCGCATTATATTTATGGGATTAGTTATTATGGCAGGAAAGAGAACATGTGCCTATGGACAGATTTCTTGGCCCGTTGCCAGAAAGTGCATTTGTTGTCAATGCAAGAGACAGTATTCCAGCATTAAGAGAAAGACTAACAGCAGCTTCAAGTAGAGGACAACTTAGGGGAAGAGGTGTAAGAGGTAGAGGTAGAGGAAAAAGGCCAGCAAATACAGAATCAGGAATTAGAGGAAAAAGAGGGAGAGCAAGTGTAAAGTCCAGAGAAGCACATGATCATGATGCCCAAAGAAGTGGTATACCAGACCTGAATCAACAGCTACCTTATTCTGAAGTTGAGGAATTTCCTCTGAGTCGGAATGCACCACAAATTTAGTGGATTTGTGTTGCTTGAATCAAGTTATATTTGTTTATGTGGATTATATAGATTTCTTTGTATTTTTGTGGATTATATAGATTTCTTTGTGTTTATGTGGATTATATAGATTTATTTGTGTTTATGTGGATTCTAGTTAATTATAGTGGATTTTGCTATATTTTAGTTGAATATATGGAATTATATGTATACTATATGGTTGTTCCTATATGACTGTGGATTTACATATTGTCTACTGATTTGTATGCATCTCAACTGATTGAAAATCTAGAATATATTAAAATTTCATGCATTACATCCATACATCCATTACATGCATTACACCCATAACTGAATATGGCCTGCAATAGTCATACACATGGAAATAAGATTACAATTACTCTGCTGGCATTTTTTCCTTGTTCCTCTTCTTCTTCCGATCACTCCTGACAAGGTTAAAGACAAACTCCAATCCTTTATTCATCTTGCACAGAGAACTTGCAGCACGTGGAATAGCACTAGCCATCTTGTACACCTCAGCAGCACTTGCATACCTGCTATCTTGCCTTGCATCCCCAAGCTCCTGCAACCCCTGCACTGCCTGCATCTCCATCTCAGCCATTCTCCTACAAGCTGCTTCCTCCCTCTCCTTAGTACTTCTTATTCTATACACCAACACCTCCCTCTTATACCTAGAGCATGTGCTTCTCCTATGATACACTTGCTTCAAATCCATTATGTGAACATGATTCTCACATAGCGGCAGAGCAACAGTTATAAAAAGAATTGTGTGGAAAAATCCAAAGCTGGCTCACATGGCAAACAGCTAACAGATAGGATAGCCACAAATCCTATCACAAGCTCACAGTATGACCTCACAGACAAATTGTGTCACAAGCACAGAGTATGACCTCGAAAGATTTTATAATTGAGAACCATTTTTTATTTCAGAAAGAACAATCAGTTACATTCTTCATAGAAGAACTTGTTCACATTTGAACTCTACTGCCACATCAAATGCCCTACTGGCCATAGCTAAACTCACACACTTAAACATCCTATGCAAATGCCCTACTGGCAACAGCAAACAAAAAGACAATCCCTGATATTGCTATCACAAGGACCATCTTCAGCCTATGTTCTTGTTCTCTTCTTCTCATCTTCTTCAGCATCTTCTTCTTCTCTTCTTTCATTTTACCTAGTTGCAGCTCCATTTCAGCAAGTTTCCTCACCAACAGTGCATTGTCGTGCTCCAGTTCCCATTTGGTTATTCTTGGAAAAGGGGAAGTAACCTGCACACAAAAGAAATTCATTTCAATCAGTCTGAGACAGCAGCAAATTCAGTTCATCACCAAAATTCAGTAGAACAACAACATCAATTAACTAAATCACCTTGCAAGCAGGAATTGTACTACCACATGGTGAACCATTCCAATGCACCTCCCATGTAAACCTACCCCAATCATCTCCCTCCTCCTAGATCCTTGGGTCTGAGACAATGGTCTTCCTACGATTCATGGAGGTGCAGTTCCTAGAGGATGCGAATTCTTCTCGTTCACCCGAGCCTTCAGCATGCGAATCTGCTCCTCCAAACTGATGTTCAAAGGGAGCTCCGGCCTCCACCCCGTGGGCTCCATCATCGCCTCTTGCTCCTCTCGCGACGTGAGCTGGAATTACAGGAGCATTACCTTGTTGCGGAGCTCCGACTACGCCGCCGCCTCCATCGACTTCGTGATCGCTGCGCCAGGGTCTTCTTGCCTCGCCACATGCGGCTCCACTGTCGCTCCTCCACGCCCACGTGCAGGTGACGGCGGTGCCCTTCCGGATCGAGGTGCAGGCGAGCATCTGCCGCCCCTCAGTCTGGCCCCTATGCGTCGAGGTGGGGGAAGGGACCTGGCCGTGCTGTCGAGGGAACCCTCCCCGTCCTCCGCCATCCACCGAGCCGCTCGCCAGGGTCGCCGTGGAGGAGGATTTCAGTTCAGCGGCGCGCGAGGAGGATTTCTCTTCAGGGTGGGGACGTACACTAGGGTTATGAGTGAGGGCCTCTTTTGTTGTTTCTACGAAGCTAGTGGACTACTGCGCAAAATTTACCTGTACACTTGGCATACAATTGGCGAGTCTTGATTGGCTGGGACTAAAACTGTCCCCCTAATGCAACTTTTGTGACTAAAATGTTTGATTTGCAAATTGTGGGACTAAAACGTTTCGGCTGTGCAAGATGTGGTACCAAATGTGTATTTACCTTTTCTTCTTTTTCATTCATATGGAAGGCCAATTGGCAAGATGAATATTATGTTGACCCTCCATCAATTGTAGTCACACAGTTTCAGGACTCAATAGCCACCAACGAATACCAGGGAAATTCCTTACACAATTAATAAAGATAAATAGTTCCAAGAACAAAGTACTCTGGTGCCCTGCTACCACTTATTACAACATGCTGACATAGATGAAATGCCTAGGCAGAACCCGACGCCTCATCAGCAGGCAGGATATCTTGAATCGACACCTTGATAATGTCTTCCCTGAACCTCGAAAGCTTGTCGCCCTGAAGAAGGAACTTGTACCGTCGCACGTCCACTTTGTTATAGTGGGAAAAGAGTTGGTGAAGCGATGCAAATGAATAAATCACTTCAGAGTCCAATCTCTCTGCACGACAAAACACCCATTCCTTGTCGGGAACTGGATACCTGTCCTTTAGAAGGAGCTCTGCAACATCGCCAACAAGCTTCGGCGGTGGGATGGCACTCTGCCTGAATTTCTTGCACCTGCATGTACACCCTACGCAAAAGAACTTCCGGCAGCATGAGGCGTAGAAGATTGCTCCAGAATGGCAGTCCGCGCATGGCGTGAAGGGAAACTGCCGAGGGTAATGCCCGACTTCCTCATCCTCGGGGTCGATGAGGAGGACGCCGATGTTGGCGTCGCCATCGGCAGCGCCCTGCGCGGCGGCAGGTGGGGCATCGGCTGGAGCAGGCCCGTCAAGACTCGCCCGCGCGACTCCTTCGACGAGTGACTTTGCGGCCTGCTGCGCCGCATAGCCTCCAGCCCGGAGACGTGGCTTGGCAGCTCGCCGCGCCACGGCGACTCCTTCCGAAGCTGCTGCGCCGGGAAGGTGCGGCGGAACAGGTGAGCCATGGGCTCCAGCGTAAGCCTGGCCCATTGCGCGCACGATTCGACGCGCCAGCCTGGCCACGGCTTCCGCTTCGTCTCCGGGAGACTTCACGTGGCCGGTCGAAGGCGCCACAGGCTCGCTCGAGGGACGAGTAGCCTGTACGGCTCCTCCGACTCGAGGGCCCCCTCGCCCGGTCATCACCGAGGCGGCCCACCCCGGGCCCGGCTTCCCCCCGGTCACCACCGCGGTGGCCCGCCCCGCGCCTTGTTCTGCGTCACGCTCGGAGACGGGGACGACGAGACGGCCTCCCCCGGTCACCACCGCGGCGGCCCGCCCCACGCCTTGTTCTGCGTCACCCTCCGAGACGGGGACGAAACGGCCTGTCCCGATCCTGCCGTCCCGTCCCCGGACTGGCCCCCGCACGGCTTCACCGACAATCCCCTGGGACGCCTCCGGATTCGCCGTGGAGGCTCGAGCAGTGGCCTTTCCTGGACCCGCCGCAGGCCACCGCTTGACTGGAGGCACCATGCGTGCCGGTGACTTCATACGGACTGATCCATCGGCGTCGAGGTGCCTGTGAAAAACGGCTATAGATAGAACCTCTATAAGAATACGAACCAGATGTCAAGAATCGGAATCGAAATAGTAGTAGCACTTGGTGGGCTTAGAGACGAGTGCATACCTAAGAGCTCCAAATCTGTTTTCGCTGGGAGCGAAGTCCACCGCACGGCAACCATCTGCGAAGGATCCGGAGGCACGGGGCAGTGGCGCGGAGGACGTCCCGGGACGGGCCGGACGGCGGCGTACAACCGTGCTCCACGGCTTGATGCTGTCGTCCTCTTCCACCGCCATAGTTGCCGCAGGAGGGTCACGGATGACAAGCTCCTCTTCGTCGAGCCCGTCGGGCAGGCGGGCCGAGATTCGCTCATCCGCCGTCGCCCGCGGCGCCCCGGTTGGAGATGAGTTCGGGCGAGCGGCCGAGGCAGGAGCAGGAAGCGGCGTGGCTCCGCCTGCTTCTTCCGCTTCACCCGATGCTTGAACAACCTTCCGACGGACGACCTTCGCCAACGGGATCCAGTCCGAAAGGAGCACCGATGTGGGTCGCCTGGGCGAAGTTGAGAAGGCGCGCGCCGGCGGGGACGTTGCCGGGGATCCCCTGCCCGCGGGGGCGGAGCGAGCTCTTGTGCGGCCGACCTCCATCGATGGCGTGGGGGCGGGTGGCGGACGAGATCACGAGAACCCTAGGTAATGTGCTCTCCTCTCGCGTGGCGCTGAGAGGAAGAATGGAAGAAGACAGAATTGTTTTGGGTGGGTAGGTGGTGCGGGGAGGGGAGGGCGGAGAGGTAGTAATACTACTAGCGCGAGGCCGCGGAGAGGCCCGCGCTGTCGCTGACCGGCTGGGCCCGCCTGCACGCGACACGAGGAGAAAGACTGCATAATGTAATCATCGCCAAGGATTGTATCACAGCGTGGATTTTGAATTCGTAACGCTGCAAGATTATACTCCTAATAATTTAGACAACTCGTAAAAAAACAGCAATCCAACTTATAAAAAAACGAAACGACTGAGCTTGTCGCGTAATTTGCTCAACTCGTGCTTCGGAATACATTTTTTTGTTGGTGCTTCGGAATACATTTTTTTACGCCCGGCCAGCCAGGAGTGGCTCCGCGACGCCGCTCGTCGATATTTTTTTATACACATTTTGTCATTTTGTTGTTGCTCAAAATACACAGTTTGTTTTGAAAATGATGTATCACTATCCTAACATCTATATTTTTGCCATCTTGTTGTTGCTCAAAATACACATTATTTCCTTTTGTGGTATACATCGATGGTTACATCCTGATATGTTTTCGGAACTTTTGGGAACATTTTTTAGGTAAAAGGCTCGTGAGGAGGTTGACTTTAAATTAATAAAGCCCCAACAGCCGCAACATACAACTTCTTGATAGCGCAAACATCTACCCACTCCGTTCCATAATATAAGGCCTTTTAGCGAACTAAATCGGCTTGCTAGAAAGGTTTATATTGTAGAACAGAGATAATATCAACTAGAAGAGTACTCAGAGATGAAATATAATTTTGGGGAATTCAGGAATGTGATTTATTATTATTATTATTTTTGAAAAAACGTGATGACCCGTGCATAGACAAATATCGCTACATTCATACAATAAGATCAAAGGAACTGTAGTTATTTCGCAAAAAAGGATCTGTAGTTGCATCAATCAACTTAACCAACATGTTTCGTCTCCACCTGCAACAAGCTCTCTACCTCCATTGTGTTTCACGCTTCTGTCAATTATATGCTGCAAAATACAGAGAAACATCAAATGGTGGTTACATTAAACGAACACATGCTTCGAGTTTTGGACCACGCCACAGTAAAGTCGGATATAATTAACTCGACACTCTTCTACGATCATCACACACACCCTTATTATCTTTCTCCTCTTCATCGTCTTTGACTCTGCCCAAGATTTGTAAGAAAACAAAGTCGCCCTTGAAAACCTATGGAGATGATGCATTGAGTACCATAATTAGCAAATGTAGTAGAACGAAGCATTGCCAGGAGGCAACACGAATATATAAGAAAATACACCTGTTAGAATGACCTATATATGTGTTTGTACAATAAACAAAAAAAGAAGCTTGACAGTTTGCACACCATATGCTATTTTTTGTGACTCTTAAGAAGGCACTCTCACCATTTTCAGCATTCACCTCCTTTTGTTTTGTCTCACAATTCAAAGCCGATCAACCAACGAACAACAAACATCCTAGAAATAGGACACATTACAAAGATAGTTTTGATATGTCTTTAGTTATTGTTAGTATACCAATTTTATAAAAGATTTAGGGATTAGTGTCATAGTTGCAAGTATTTCCAAAGATGGATCTGATTGACTTATCTTACATGGGATCTAAGTGAAATTTCTATGAGCTAGTATCATGACAACCTCTTTCTCTAGCAACCCACCACAATGAATCGGTAGAAAATATGAATTAGTAGGCATGTCAGATACATAAACTCAACTTCAATGGTTCTAGAAAGGTAATAAGTAAAGAAAGAGAGGCGTGTATACTTGCGGCAAATAGCAGAAAAAACAATAACTTGACGATGATAGCTATAAAGATATCTAATTGCAAGGAAACTTATGTAGACCTGTTCGCAGCAAAACCAAACAGGGCTTCACGTTTCCACATGGGGAGATGCTCCATGTTCTTCCTCACTCTTTGTACTCCGGTTTAGATCAAGCAAGCACACATTACACAAGAATCGTGAGATTAGCCTAATCATTTCAATAAGATGCATAAAAGGCACGCAGTTGTGTGACGGTCTCTAGACACAATAAGTCGAGATAATCTCTCAACAGACGACTACTATGAACAACACAAGTATCCTTTTGGCGTAGTCTAAACATCAAGGCTATGAAAATTGAACAATACAAAACGTGATTCATGGGAACCATCCCAGAATACCTTTTTTACCCCCCCAATTTCACACCGGTTACATTTTTCCGCAAGTCCAAATTCTTGGAGAGCACGACGAGCTGGAAACGTGACCGCCGCGTGGAGTTGGTTGCTGCTAGGGTCCCACAACAAGGGGATCCTCCTCGATCAAACAGCCCAACTGAGCTGCTTTCTCCCCCCCACCCCCCACTTTTTCCCATTCGTTCTCTAGCGTTCTGGGTCGCAAAAGCAAAGCAGCAGCGAAAAGCATCCCATTGTACTACTCGGTCAAAGAAATTTCAAAACGAAGAAGTTAAAGATAAGGAGATAAATTGAGCAGTGTCGTATTCTGCATGCTAATTTTTAATTCAAATTCTAGTACGTGCTACTCGCATGCAAGAGTTGATTCTGCGGGCCCCACACAAGTCGACGCCGATCCCCACGCCACGCTACCCAGGCTCTCGCTTTTTCAACAGACCAAGTTGATTAAGCTACAGGCCAACAGACCACGTAAAACAAACGAAAGTTGTAGAGACGGGCTGTGAAAACGGTACCGATCGAACAGAGAAACGGCACAGAAGAAGAGTAAAAACGCCACGGCTCTCACTTCTTCTTGCCAGAGAGCAAAGGTACGAGTTAGAGGCTGTTTGGTTGCCAGCCATGTCTTGCCAAGCCGGCTAGCCACAAAAGTGTGGCAGTCAAAAAAAGTGTGGCTGGAAAATTTGAAGCCAAACTTTGGCAAAAGTTGGCAAAATCAATGTCTCTATGACAAGTGGGCCATAAGCGCAATAAAATGTGGCAAGCCAAAGTGTGGCAAAAACCAAACACATGCCAACTAAAGTGTGGCAGCCAAATTTTTGGCTCGGCAAAGTATGGCTGGGAACCAAACACCCTCTTAGTATCAGAATCGAGTTGCCCAATAAGGTGCTAATACTACACGTACTCGTTATCAGCACTAGTGCTAATACTACAGTATACGTAGTAACAGTCGTAGCGTGCGTCGCACCAGCGGAACGCGTTGCCTCGTCTAACAACAAGGGGCATGCTGCCAGGTCAGGGCGCGCTATAGTACTCGGCCTCGGCCACGCCGCATTGTTGCGAGCTCGCTCTCCAGAGCTTTCGTGCGTGGTCCTGGTCGCCGCTGCGCAAAGCAGCCTGTCACGCACGCTGGTAGCTCCCGCAAGCGCTACCAAGTTGAAAATGGCTACGTGCTACTACAGCTTTCTCCATCAGCAGGGGTTGCCAGACCTAATTCACAAAACGACACGACAATGCATGGCATCGCGCTAGGCATCTTCTTTCGCAAATTCGTACTCCGTTCTCTGTACGTGTATTACTTCCACGTCCATCCAATGTGATTGCGCGGCTCCACAAATATTACTTTCAGTAGTATTGAATATGAGAAAGTCTGATTTTGAATAGCAGAGTTGCACGAAAATAAATACTACTCCCTGTGATCCATATAAATCAGCTACGCTTATTATAGCACCGTCCAGCCTCCGTCCTGAAATGGCCCGAATAGACACCGCAAAACACATTGGCCCATAAAAATTTAAACGGGGCGAGTAAAATACCTTCCCAGCCCATAGATACCCAAGTTTCGCCTCCGACCCGACCCCAACCCTTATCCCGCTTTGCGTTAGAGGGAGTGACATTTCTGCCGTTGCCATTCCTTCCGCCGTTGCCGTCAATCTCCCTTTCCCCGGCCCGCCCGGCGTCGCCGCGCCGCCCGACCGACGCCATGAACCTCCAACAGTCGTCGCCCAACCCTACGGAGGTCGCGCCGGCGCATGCGACCCCTCCACCGCCTCCGTCAGCTCTGGCTATTGCCTCCACCACCGTCTCACTCGCTCCCACACCAGCGTATGGCTCTGTGGCCTCGATGCGATAGCGGCAGGGTTCCGTCATCATCCAGGTAGGTGGCGGACCAGCTCCCGCCACCACCTCTTCTCCCGCTACCAAAGCCCGGAAGAAGTAGCCGGGAGGGAGAAGCATAAGAACACGGTGGCCAAACGAAAGCGGAACCCCTCGGAGATGCCCGCCCAAAAGGCCAAAGCCGCCAAAGTAGCCATGGAAGCCGCCGAGAGGTATGAACAATTTCCCTCCTAAAGTTTTTCGTTTCGTCCATATTTTAGTAAAATTGTTTGAACTGCACTCTGTAGCTCTGATTTGCACGATGTTCCAATATCGTTTGTGAATTTGTCGAATGGTAATGAAGTGGACATCAACCAAGCTCCGATCAACGACTTTGTAGGAGAACAAGATTATGGCGATGGATCGAAGCATCATGGACGACATCAACAAGGAGTGGCATGATGATGCAAGGAGGGACATCATGGCGAGAAGGAAAGCCACGAGAGAAAAAGCCCTGGCAGCCTAGGCTAGGGCAAGTGGTGGTAGCGGTGGTGATGGTACGGCAAGTGGTGGTGGCGGTGGTGATACTACAACAAATGGTGGGGGCGGTGTCAATGCTTGATTATCATCATTTCTATGGTCATATGTGATATTTTGCATGCTCTTGTGCGATGTGTTTGCGAGAAACTTTGTTAAACTTGCTTAGTTGTTGCGTTTGAATGTTTATAACGGTCGGATTTGCTTAATTCATGTCATTTGTGTTTTATTTATGAGGGGTTGTGCGCTTTGTGCCCGGGCAGACACCATATATGTAAACTATAAAAACAGAATATTATGTTTCGTGATTTGCATATAAGGGGTTTGTTCTGCCCCAACTCACAGGAACGGAAAAAACGTGTTTTTCCTAGGCTTTATACGCGTTTTACCGGCCGAATGGTAAGGGGTCTGCTAGAGATGCTCTAAGCTCCCCACCTCCTATTCTTCTAATGCATCGACGAACAACACCGCCCTACGCCCCAAGTCCGATGCACCGCACCCCCAACCCTAACTTTGTTGTGAGCCTACACCGTGTTGCCTCGGTCGCCTATGGTGGCCCCGACTCTAGCTCAATGGCTACCAGTGCGGTGCAAGAGAAGAAGAAGTGTGAAGCATCACGGAAGAAAGGTGTGAAAGGTGGAGAGGGGGGAACAATGGGGATATGGCACACATGTGTGTGTGGGGCTCACCAAGGATGCATGTCACTTGTGGCTTGATGTTGTCCATGTTTGACTACAGCGAATTCGACTACAAGGAGAAGGAGGATGAAGCTTTGTGATAAGCACCGGAGGAGCAGTGGGGAGGAGGAGCCACTTCTGATGGACCTGGAGTAGACAATGCTCCTCGCCTCCGAAGAGGCGACTCCTCAATAGAGGAATGACGCCCGATCCATGGAGGATACAAATGTGGCCCTACTATACTAAGTCATGGAGAACTCCAGTGCACGGTCGATGGCGGAGGAGTCTGCCTGGCTACTCATGGCCACTGAATGATAGAGGATAAACCAAATCAATGCTCAACGCAACGTCGAGGCCGCCGCGGTGAGTCCAAGCGGGTTGCTTTGAAGGAAGAGTCCCGCCGAGCACATGTTGCACTGAAAGGCTCGGTTTGGGAAGAGGATTGCTACACCCACCAAACACGGGGGAGCATCGACACTCGCTCGAAGGCAGGGCGTAACTGAGCACAGACATGGCCGAAGGGCAGGCCTGGCCTAAGGCGGGGAAGGCAAAGTGTACGAGGACGAGGCCGGTCCCTCTCGCGAACCGACCGACGACAAGAAAATTTAGGTTTTAGTTTAGAATTTAGTCGAGTTTCATTCAACTTCGTAATACAGAGTGAAATTTGAAATCTTTGTTTGAATTCTAAATTTTTTATGGAGACTCGACTTGGCAGAGGCAATTGGTGCCGACACCTCCCATAGCGCTCGTGTGGCGTTGTTGCGGACGATGTATGGGGACATGGCTAGTATTTTCTTAGTGGTCAAACTATCATCTTTGGGATGGTCTAAACATCAAGGCAATGCAAGGAGAATTGCAGAATAAAAAACGTGATTGATACTAACCGTTCTAACGTGCTTTCTTTTTCCAAATTAAAATTCCACTGTTTCTATTAAAAATAATCAACAATAGTACAAAGAGTTCCAAAAGTAATTGAAAATACAAATAGGTCATTGGACCACCTAGTGACGACTACATACAGTAGCACGAGTCGAATGTGCGTTGCCATCCTCACCCTCCATCACCTTAGCCGAGCAAAGCCTATCGCAGTAGAGTTTGTTGTAGCATACGGACGGGAAGTCGTCGTACTAAGACCCTAAAGGACCAGCGGACTAGAGCAGCATCCATCGCCGAAGATGACAACCGTAGATCGCAAGAGACTCGCCACAAGCAACACCCGATTAATACGAAAAAGATCCGTCGCCCACACGGGTTCACATGCCCTCTGATCGCGCTAGAGACGTGCCACCGGAGCGAGGATAGAGCGGGGATATCTTTATTCTGACTTCAGGATATAGCCACTGCATCAACATCCTGAAGAAGACACTGAAAACCCTAAATCCGCCACAGCACCGAGGCATCAAGGTCACCGGAAACGGAGTGGGACGGCGTCATCAAGGGCGAGAGGGGCAAAAACCCTAGTAGATTTTAATGTTCTTTTGAACATGAGAAAATTTGTATAGTGAGAGGCAACCGAAACAAAGTATACAGTAGTAAAAAGTTGAAAATAGAAACCAGGAAAACACACCGTGTTATTTTCTTTTTCGTTTACAATAATTCCACGCAGGTGCCATTTCACATGATATTGTAGCGTAGCCCGAAGGCTTGGAGTGCAAGGCGTGCCCAACGGGCGTACAGGACCACAGTGCGTGGTTGGTTGCTTCTATGGGTCCCACAAAAAGAGCATCTCCTCGAACCCTAGGCCGCTTTCCTGTTTTGTCTTCTACTCGATTTCAAAAGCGAAGAATGAAACGGAACCAATACTCGGAGAAGGAGAAATGACAGGAAAAAAAGGGCCCCTACGTGACAACCGATCCCTACGGTACGCGGGCAAGTCGATCACGACAAGTTGTGCCAGTCGATCACGAATGGGGCGGTACGTACACAACTCACTTCGACACGGTCGCCCCGTGGCCTCGACCAGCGCGAGCGCGGACCTGGTCGCCTGTGCGCAACGAGACCGCTGCCCGGACGAGCCGTTCCCGGGACATGAACCGGTGGCCGAAACGGGTGAGGCCCACAACGCGGTGAAGGTGTGGTGCATGCGGTAGTACGTCCTAGTACATGCCATCACGTGCTCACGCAACCAAGTTAAACTTGGCGTGCTCGTTCTGCTTTCTTCACTCTGGCCGCTCTGTGTGCGCAACTTAACGTCTGTCGTCCGTGCAGCGCCAGTATGGTTGCACGGCTCCATCGAGGGCCTGATTATGTTTTTTTTGGTTGCACGGCTCGATCGAGGGCCTGATTTTATAACCACCACACGTTCAGCTGTGCCACGCCTCGACGTAGGCGAGAGCACACTTTTCTTTTGGCGAAAAAAAGGTTTAGAAACTTAATTGCATTGCAAAAAAATCGCAAGAAAATTTATATACATATAGAATTGCAAGTAGTTCTTCTACCATGATGCATACATATAGCAAAACATCCTGGAGAATTTTGTTGAGATCTGTAGCCCGTACAAAAGCAACAAGCAACAGAGATTACCAACAAATTTTTATTTGAATAGCAAGGCCAAGTTGCTTATCTTTGCACGACATACATTAGTAGTATTAAAAATGAGAAAATATATAAGTACGGTGAATATGAACTTTAATTTTCAAACATAACCACAGTAACTAGGCTCCATTCATCATTGCTGAATTGTGCAGTGTTCTGCCTATTTTATTACCAGCTACGGGATGAAAAAAAGAGAGCTAATAACAACCATAGTTCCACGGCTTGTTCGAGACGTGCAAATTAGTCTCACCAGTTGCAAACCGTGAACTCTAAATTTCAGTACGCACGTACGCACATGGCGATGGAGCTCCTCCCGCAGGACCTGTGCGCCATGCCCACATGGAGAGGCTAAGTCATCTCTAGCAAACATTGTAAAAGAGTCTAAACTGAAAAATATCGAAGGTTTTTATGTCTTTTTCCTACTTTTTTACTTGAACCTAAGCCATATAGTTTTTTGGGTCGACCTAAAAATGTACTTCCGCACTGCTATATCTAGTTTTCGGCGGCATTTTCCTGGTCGTGACACGAGTCCACTTTCAGCTACGCCGCGCATTGCCTCGGCACAATTCGTCGTCGTGCAGCAGATCGACCACCATGAGCACTATATGACGCCCAGGCATCGCTCAATCGAAGTCAGGGGAGGCCAAATCGGCCGCCTTGGCCCTCCCACGGCACTGCCATCTCCGGGTAGGAGCACAAGCACCATATTGTCGTTGATGGTGCGCGCAAGCGCGCCTCCATGCGCTACATCTGCCATGACGCGGCGGTGTCGGATGCCTTGTTCTAACGTGGGGCCGAGGACGTGGAGCCGCGGAGCATGGTGCGCTGCGCAACCCCGTCGCCTCCTTCTCGCGTCTTCTCGAGCACTCTTGATGCTTCTAGCAATGGGCCATGAGCTGATCTATCTAGCTTCCTAGTTGTCTCGGATTCTCCATCTATCTAAAATCCTAGATGCACACTACCACGACCAAGTTAAGAACGGATCGCCGATCTTGGATGACTTCGGGACTAGCTGCATGTCGGTCAAGCGGATCGTCGAAACCCACACGTCAGTATGTTGGGTCCTGGATGGTTGGACGCTCGTTCGACTTTCGTTGGGATGTCATACATCAACCAAATCTCCCTTTATTGGGCTACGGCCACCCGGAGCCCACAACCATGAGTTCACGACAACAGATGCCGACATGCATCACAATTTTCATGTGGCATACTCATCGGTAAATCCCTGAGTCCATCAGTGGGTGTCGGCGTAGTGCGAGCACACACACCATCATACACATGGGCCTCACCGTAACACGAGAGGCCTCCGGTGACACCGCTGGCTCCGCCGAGTACACGTCTGCAGGCCCGTCGATGAGGGTGTTCGAGGTGAGCGACCGCACAGGGCCCCCAAAAATTTGGGGCCCCCAAATCCTATATACATAGTTGCATCGACATGGATCTGACGGACTATTGCGTTGTCTGTTCGTTCGTTTCAGGGAAGCTATTGGGGAAGACGATGAACCTGTGCGATGGGCTCACCATGAAGGGGTAAGTGAGTCGTGCGGGTGCGGGTCGACCAACTAATGTGATATCCGACCCATGCTTGCTTTCTCCTCCCCGTGTGAGGTAAACAGCGATTAGTCTCCATGATTTTTCAATCGAAACCCACGATTAGTCTCCCGTCTCCGACTGCGATTAATGAATATCCAAGCATCGTGGCCTCGCACGAGAAAAATAAGGCCCTGATTCCATCTACTACTTTGCAGCGCAACCAAACAGAGAGAGAACAGGGAGTACCCGAGCAGGGGCGACGTGCGATGGGCGACAGCCTGATCAGCCGTAAAAAAATGAAGTGTGTTTGTCCGCTAATCGCCGTTTGTCTGTTCCTGAACGGAGTTCGTCAAGATCATGCATGCTGGCTTGCGCCTAATTCGCCATTCACCCGCCATTTCTCCGCTAGAACGCAATCACCGGTCACGCGTGAAGGTATTGTTGTTATTTCTTCTACCTTAGTTCAATCTTATCACCGCAGTTCGTCTAGGTATTAGCAACTTTTTGTGATATATTTATAAAATAAAATTGCTCCATGGTCATTTATATGCAGTCATCTGTTTTAATTCATCAATTATAGTTTTACTTTCTTTTTTCAAACACCAAGAATGGTGAATTCCAGAAAAAGAAAGTGTCAATCGTGCCTAAAAGCATTTTTTTCTTCAAAATTTAGGGTCCAATTCCAAGTCTCGCAGAGGGCCCCTGATTTCTGGAGACAGCCCTGCATGTCCGGCAAAGTTCTTCCACAGCGACGCGCCATCCCGCGCCACCCAGTTGTATGGCATGGAGGTGTTCGCCGACGGCATTCAGGAGGACGACGGGTTGTGATCGGGCGAGAGGATTCTATGAGCCAGCGAGCGATACCATGGC
Source organism: Avena eriantha (assembly GCA_910589775.1). Classification (NCBI taxonomy): domain Eukaryota; kingdom Viridiplantae; phylum Streptophyta; class Magnoliopsida; order Poales; family Poaceae; genus Avena; species Avena eriantha. The sequence continues at coordinate 399,892,344 of OU342745.1, forward strand.
GTCAGCCGGTGGGTGCGGCTCGTCATTGATGATGAGAAAACGGTCTCGTGTGTATGTATACTAGTATATCAATTCTACGTCCCAATTTGACAGAAGCAACACGGGGTTTGGTGGCACGTTCGTGTGTGCGGCAGCATAACCCCCTTTGCTCGAATCTTGTTCAAGCTATTTTGTTTTAATTATTATTACTTCAAACACTGACATGTGGGACCTTCTGTAAGGAAAGCACCATGGTCACATATGCCAAAAGAACAATATAAAGGACCGCCACTAGTTGTACCTCGGGTTCACAGTTTGCAACTTATGGGGCTAATTTGCATGTCCCGAACAAGTTGTGGATTAGTGGTGTAATTAGCTCAAAAAAAGACTAAGCTGGATTAGCACAATTCCCCGCAATGGCAAACATAGCCAAAGCCCCAGTTTCACGTGTACAATTGTTCTTAAAAGGTCTTATATTTTTTTTTGAGGGAAAAAGGTCTTATATTTGGGAATGGAGGGAGTAATAATTAACAAGAGATGCGGCAAGTACTCCAATCATGATAGTTAATTTGCCAAATAAAGTGAGCTGGAGTTAATCATGAGCCATAATAAATTCTCATACTCCCTCCGACCCATATTAGTTGACTTGAATTTGTCTAGATTCGGATGTATCTAGACATGTTTTAATACTAGATACATCCAAATCTAAAAAAATCCAAGTCAACTAATATGGGTCGGAAGGAGTAGGAAAATTAAAGCGTCAATTTCAAAGAGAGTTGAAATGGCAACCAGTGCAAATTGTTATGCTACTGAAGAGCCAATTAACATACTCGGTCCTCTCCCCGCTGAACCATGGGTCCTACTGATGCCCATTAACTGAATTTTCACCTTTTTTCAGGTGATTTTTTTAATCTAGGGAAGTCCTAACTTTAATTCACATCAGCGATGCTGATTCGATTTGATCATCAGTCTTTAGACCGGACACATATGTCCAACTCTCAGACCAGGCCGTGGCGAGAGTTTTAGTTGCGTGTAATTGCTGGAGACGTTTTTATGCACTCCTCGTCGCCCCTATCGTGCTGCTCCAAGAAACCACCGGGTCCGGATAACTGAATCAGACAATGGGCACACTCGGACTCGGTGTCATGCTCCTTTGGGAATCAGACACCTGGTGTATGCATTAAACCAGCTTGGTGGGCAAACCGGATGCTAGATGCATGCATATGCTGGTCCATCCATGCATGCATGAGAAAGTGCACGTGAACTAGTAGTACTCCTCTACTAGTACTACTAGTAGTACTAGACATCCCTACTAGACCATGCAAAACATCTTTAATCATTGGCATGCATAGCGAATCTTTGCAAACTAGACCATGTAAAACAAAGACCTCCAATCATTGGGAGTACAAGTGGAGATTTTTGTCTTGTTTAAAAAATTCAAAAACCATATTCGACAAGTTTTGTCAGATAAAATTGAAAATTTATCTAGATATAGCCAAGGACGTATCACACAAATGTGTAAAATATCAATTTTAAATACTTTGTATTCTGATCTGTACAAAAATGATAAAAGTGTGGATTTTCACTTTGGCCACATTTTGCTCCAAATATCAATGCCCGACGGGACAACATAAACAGACACGCGATCAAGTTTGTATCACTTTGGCCACATTTTGCTCCAAATTTAGACCAAATATACGGTCGTACCGACAGTATCCGGTGTCCTCCCATGTCCGCCCCTAGGCTCACCATTGAGACTCCCACCTACCATGTATGTCATATTTTAATTCATCGTGACCACCTCTTTACATCCCACACCCTATCCACTTTACTATCGAAGCTTTTCCACACCGTGTCGCTCCTCTGCATCGTACGTTCTCGCCTCCCTCTCCCTGCCGGTGAGACCTAGCCCTGCAACCACGATGTCAAAGAGAAGGTACTGCACGATGAATGACCACGAGACTTAAGTTCCTTGGGCTTCCACTAATGGTTTTTTTTCCATAACCCTAGGACAACGCCGACACAGACAAAGCCAGAGGAAGAGCACCACCCTGATTGCATTTGCATCGCAGTAGGGTGCTAGTATTTAAGCTTATTTTTATATTGCACGTGGGTTAATGAAAAAAATGAGTGTGCCCACCCACCATTTCCTTCCTGGGTCCGGCACTGTGCACACCGCTATGCTGTAGGCGTTCCTCGTCTCCCTATCGTGCTGCTCCAAGAAACCACTAGGTCCGGGTTACCGAATCAGACAATGGGCACAGTCGGTGTCGTGCTCCTTCTTCAGGAAGCCAGAAGCAAAAAAAAAATACATGCAGCCAGCAACCTCACCCAACCTATATGCATTAAAACCAGGTTGGTGGGATGTTACACGCGTGCATATGCTGGTCCATCGATGCATGGATGAGAAAGTGCACGTGAGTACCCAAAAGAAGTACTCCTCCAGCACTAGACGGTCCCTACTAGACCATGCAAAATCTCTAATCATTGGCATGCATGGCGACCTTTCCAAACTAGACAACCTAAACACAAAGACCTTCAATCATTGCGAGTATATATAAACCCTCCGCTGCAATGAATAAGGGGGAAGGGGACGTTGGGTATATATCTGATGAGAATAAAACGACGATATCGAATTATTCTGGATCGGGATTGTCATATATTTTTTACAAAATTCCACTGATCTATTAATAATCATCAACAACGGTATAAAGAGTCTGAAAAGTAAAAATAATAATAGAAATATGACATTGGACCACCTAACGCCGACTACAAACACTAGCACGAGTTGACGTGCCGAAGGGACGTCGCCGCCCTCACCCCTCTATCACCATGGGCGGACAAAGCTTGTTGTAGTAGAGAGACGAGAAGTCGTCATGCTAAGTCTCCAAAAAACTAGCATACTAGAGAAGCAACCATCGCCGAATATGACAGTTGTAGATCTGAAGAGACTGACCTCGAACAGCAACGAAAATGAAAAACGACCGGAACCCAAGAGGTCCGCTGGATATACGACTCAATGCGCCCTCCGGCTATGCTAGACGTAGCACCAGAGCGAGGATAGGACAGGGAGGATCTTATTCTAACTTCAGCACATAGTTGATGCCTCAACATTCCTAAAGAGATGCCAAAACCATCCTATTCAAAGAACATGAACCTTCCTTCGGTGAGAGGCCGTGGTCCGCCGCACCTCCAAAGCACCAAGACCACTGGATGCAGAGCAGACCGGCGACTCGCCGGCGCAAGGGACACAACCCTAGATGGGTTTTGGAGTCGCTAGATCACCTCTCTCATGTTAGGGAAAGTTAATTAGGTAAAGTTGACACACAATCACAAGTTGGGGGCAAAATGTTGTACCCAAAATTAAATGGGTCAACGGTGTCATGAAATCAAAAATATAATGTGAAAGATGGACTTCACTCTGTATTTTGGTGTTGCATGGTATATCATCACTTACATTATTAGCTACCCCGGAATGAATACCATCTAAACTTGTACGGTACAAGTCTTGATTCAGAAAAAAGCAAAACCGGCCACGGAACTTTTTCTCTGGAGGTCGAGTGAGCTAGCTCAGAATTCAGAAAACGGATGAAAAGCTTGCATACTATAGTTATCCATGGACTGAACCATTAAACGAAGATGTAATAAAGTGGGAATTGAGAAAACTCGCAAAGCTGATTAGATTAAATTAATCATGTATATACCCCTTCTACCAGCAGCTGGATAGTTTTACAACTAGCTAGCACCAGCGTTGCACTTTGCTGGAGGGATGCTCTGAACATGACCCAACAGCATGGCATGGCAGCTATCTTCTGTTGTCATGTCAGCTGCCAAGTGGGCATGCTGATCTGGGCAGAAATCTTTTGCGTGTGCGTTCTGGTGCTGTGCGTGTCACTGCATAATATCCCAGTTTGACCGCCTGCTGGCTGTACGGTCGCCTGACTGCCACCCGGCAAGAACCGTAGAATTACTCGATCGTGTTCGTCCACGCCACAACATTAGAACTTGGTAGGTCAAACAAGATACAGTACAGTACAATAATACACAGAAACAACCCTGACTCGAGATCAGTCACTGAGAAATACAGTATCGCCGAGTTGGCACTTGAGTACGGAGTATGTTTATCAGTGCACGTGTACACTGTTTCTGGATGTGTCGTGTCAGTCTGTTTCCCGTCCCGTCTAGAGGTACCGCACGCAGCTGACAGCGCATGGCCCGGGACTCGCAGGGACGCTGACGCGTGGCACGCTCGGGGCGAACGTAAGTACTAGTACTAGCAGCCTCAGCTTTTTTTTAGTGTTTTCTTGCAGTTTTTTTTCCGCTTTTCTTTTCCCTTTTTTTACCACGTGTATTTTGATCTCATTCAATTTTAATGAGTTGCTCTGTGTGTAGCTTTTGTTCCTGACCCAACGTTGTATCCGTCAAGTAAAATTACCACCCACGCACACGACATCAGTTAAATCCACGAAGTATTAAAAAAAAGTTTAAAAACTCAACCACACTAATTTGGAGGATTACATTACATAGAAAGGCTTGGCCGTGTATTCTGGCCCACCGGGACGCCCCCGAGTCATTCTGCATCCTCCGCGTAGGCATGTCGCAACAAAAGCTAAGTCTGACTCTTTTTTCTTGCGAACAAAAGCTAAGTCTGACTTGGACGTGGTATTTTAATCGTGGTGTTGCAGTACTCCAAGAACTAAAACCAGAAGACCCGTGTGCACTTGTGATGCGCACGACGGTACGCAATTTTGAATCTCATTTCTTCTCTAATGAGCTGCTATGTGTGTACTTTTTGCTCTTTGAGCCACTTAAATAGAGGGACCTATTGGTGACCTCGGGCTCTTGTCACGAGAGCGAGACACACCATTACTCTACACACTCATAGATGACGCGAGGTGGGACACACACACACGCCATAGCTGCAAGTGCTCAACTACTTGTTTGTGGATCGCCTAAGGGGAGAGGCGGACGGTGTCGAAAACCATCTGGTTCCTGATTTTCCAGATAACCAAAAGGACACCGGAGAGAACAATGTTGCATACTGGCGTGCTCCATGAAGGGTTGCTGGCCCAGAGCGACACCCATGACTCGTTGGCAGTCAAGGGGAGGACGCACCGATGTGGCCTAGATCCTTGAAAATAGCTGGCTATAGACGATCTTTTTCCCGTTGTACGTGCTGGTATCAACCGAAACGCCATAAATCTTGCACTCCAAGAAGGCAAAAACCCATCCAGACAAAATCTTTTCATTTTTTCTATTGTCACGGGTTGCTTTGCATATAGTCAAAAATTCAAGATCAATTGGCAGTTTCTTGTACACACACCTAAAGGGACTAAGGGAGAGCCATGTCTATATCAGAGTTGGATACATGCTACACACGACAGCTGTCTAAGAGCAAATCCAGCAGTTCTCCTAAAACTTCTAATCTTGGACTCCCATAAAAATATTCTTCCCTAAATTTTGACTCCTGCAATTCCTCCAAAAGATCTCCCATATTCTATATTTTAAGAGTTTTCTATAACTATTGTTTGAAAAAAAACGGCTTTCGGTGCTCGGGAGATGGATAGGGGAGCCCTCCAGTTCCACTATAGATGAAGGAGTCGGGGAGAAAAATAAAGGAGTCAGAAGAATAGGGGAATAGGCCCAGGAACTGTTGGAGGGTTTTTTTTGTTTTCCCCCTAAAAAGGCTAGAGGGAAGATGATAAGGGAACTATTGGACTTGCTCTAAACCATTGCACATGCCTTGATGGCAAAACATTGTGCTATGTGCAAAAAAGGTCACGTGGTTGTAGTTCGGTTGCAAAACAAATACCAACATATTTTCCTCACTTAAATTGGGAGCGTGGGCCAATGGCTAAGTATGCGCGAGCAACTACGACCCACACAAACGGCATACTTTGAAATACACCAAGCATAAAGACATTTGCAAAAAATTACAAATACTACCCCACTTTGAAGGAATACTTAGAAATCAACTACTAAGAAAGTTTAGAATGTACAAACCACACAATGACCTAAGTATTATAGAATTGTTGCACCTGCATACTAAATAAGTTGAATACTGTATGATATTGTTGTTTCCCCTTGTATATATTTTTTGAGTGCCTCCTGTGTATTCTCCCTGTTTCAAAATATAAGATGTTTTAGCTTTTATGAAATGAATGCATGCATCTAGACCCTTTTTAGTGTAAAGTTCACTCCGAACCTACACTAAAAGGAGTTTAGATGCATTTGGTTCACAAAAACCAAAATATCTTATATTATCAAACGGAGGGAGTACTATATAACTTAGCATAATAACTCAATCTGAGGAATTAGGGATACCTAATTTTATCTTTGAGCTGCCTTATTATGGTTAAGACAAAACGTGATACTGGCATTTGCATATGTCCTGGTACCGTTTCCTTTCATCTTTGCAAGGAGATTAGTGCTCCTGATACTACTACCTCTTTTTAGGATTATTAGTCCTAAGCCCAAGTTGCTAGTACCAAGACACTCCATAACTCTCTCTAATTAATCTATGCATGCACCAATAGTTTTACATGCATGAGAGAAGTGAGAGAAAAAGAAGAACATGCATTGAAAGAGAGATACTAATAAATGAGATAACCCTTATAATATTAAATAATATAAAAAAGCTCTCCGGACCTATAATCCTAAACAGAGGTAGTATCATGCATCATTTGATACTATCCTAAATAAAGTAATATTTGAGCTTGAGGATGTGTGATGACATTGTCAGCAAGAAGAATGCAATACCCACAGGGACTATTCACTCCTTTTTGGTACTGATTTTGCATGACCAGGGCCACTGAATTTTGACCCTGGCAAAACTCTTATTTCCTATTTCTGTAATTACAATGTCACGATAGATTTTAATGCTCCTCCGCTTCATATTAATATTCTCAATTTTGTTTAGATACGAATGCATCTATAGTCTAAATACTTAACTAGATACATATGAATCTAGACAAGGTTAAGAACATTAATATGGAACGAAGAATTTTTCATCTAGCATAGTGCCTCCATCTATTATCCTGGACGGTACGTAGACAAGAACGCAATCTAAAGGAGAACGGATAGAGTAATCAAATCCGGAGGGGCTCACCTTCCAATCTTGCAGGCCCTGGAGGCTATTCTGGTGCAGTTCGCCGATGGCGAGTTGCTGGGGGCGAGCACCCCGAACGTCGGGTGCGGGAGGATTTTTCTTTGACGTGTGCGTGAGGATTTCTGAATCTCTGAAGAACTGCAGCAGTTGAACCATCGGATAACATTTCAGTTATCCTACGGCTCAGATTCCGGGATACCTCTTGGTTTATGAAGATCGTGTGGCTTCGGATGATGATGCCATTGTCGTTAACTTACCGTTATGTTTCGAGTAGCTTTCAGTCATTCTTACCTTAGTTCGTCTTGGTGGTGAACTGGTGACGCCGTTTGTTCTCATGTGATTGCTTACTCCATATAACTATATATAAGCACCACCTGCTTCCAGTGTAAGCTTCGTCAGAATTATCAATGAAATTGCAAGAGGCTGACACCAAGCAACTCTCTTCTCACCCATTATGTCTTCCGTTTCTGACCCAAAAAATCATTGATTTCCAATGCTTTGCTAGTTTTCATCCCATATTATTCCAATTCACAGGGTGTCGCGGGTCGCTGGCGAGTGCGTCAGGGTCGCGACATGCTGTGTGCTGGCGCAATGGTGCTGGACGACGGCGTGGAGTGCGGTGGCACCCCTGCCATATATCAGAAGATCGTCATCCAAGTTCGGTTCGGCGTCGGATATGCCGCCGGCGGGCGAGCGCGATTCGGTGTCGCAGCTTCCGGCGCACGTGAAGCTCCTGGTGCGTGCTCGACGCGCGTGACGCGTCGTGGTGCTGTGCTCGCCCCACTCCTCCTTCGCGACGGCCTGACGCCCCGCGTCGCTCCGCGCGTCTGGTAGGCCGGTTTACGCCATCGCCGACTGCAAAGTGCAAACCGTACACTCACGCTCGACCCGGCGCATGATCCTGGACAGCCTCTGCTGGGACCTGGACCACGTGAAGCTCCTCTACGAGGCGGTGCTCCGCGGGAAGCTGACAAGTCCGAGCTGGCGCCCACAGGGCTGCATCCGTCGAGGCGAGGTCACCGGGGCGGACAGCGAGCTCGTGGTACGTATCCAGCAGCTCCGCGCAGTCGGAGCTAGTGCGCGCGCACCTCCTGCTGACGTTGAAGCTGAAGACGGACCGGTCGGCGTACGTCGTTCGCGAGAGAAGGTGAAGCTCGTAGACGAGCAGCGCATGTCGTCTCTGTTCTTGACGTCCTGTACCGGATGATGCAGAAGGAGGTACTCGCATTTCATGTGAGCCATGCTGGACGAGGAGGACGTCGCGGCCGCTGCATTTGCTTGCAAAGCCACGGCGATGAGCCCCTTATTCCAAAACGCGTCCTGTCGTCGACAAATCGGTGGTCGGGACGCTGCTCTGTTGAGTTTCGTCCAATGTGTGTGTGTGTGTGGATGTGTTTGTAAGCGTATCGTACACCACCAAGGCAATTAATCGACCAGGTTCGCCTACTATAGTAGAGTACCTAGTTTGGACGTGCGTGTTTGTGTTTGGTTTCGTCAAAAGGCATCGGCCAAGCAAGCGGATCGATATATATGGCGTGCATCTAAATCTGATCTACGGCAACCACAACCAGTGAATCGCCTCCGCAGCAGCCAGGCCACGACGGGCAGGGGCGCGCTGCGTGTGCGGCCGGGACATCCGATGAATTTCGCAAACACAAAAACACAACCACGTGCCACCGTTTACGACTAAACCAAGACAACATGCACCCGCCGCGCAAGTCCTTGTATGAGAAGCGTAATTAGCTCATTTGCATACATGCAAAATGTGGCTGGAGATAAAAAGGGCTCCGTCCATCTTGCGCTTCTTGGAAGTGGGCTGGTGGTCGCACATTTATGGAAAAAGCTTAAGGGCATGTTTGATTTCCAGGAAAGAAAAATCGTAGGAGTAGGAAAAATGTAGGATTGCAATGTCATGTCCACCCCAATCCTGTAGAAATTCACATGAACCAAAGTGCATTTGATTCCATCATAGGAATCTGCAAAAGAGATATGGGTGGATGTTTGATATCCTATAAAACATTACAGGAATAAACAGAGGCGCCGACGGTCGGCCCCCGTCGGCACAACGCCATTTTGCCGTCAGCACAGGTTGTGCCGACGGTGGCCGTCGGCGTAGTCCCCTCGGCGTAGCCCCTCGGCCGTCGGCGTAGCGGTTCTCCCTCGGCATAGTCTTGAAGTGGGCCCCACGATGTCAGACGACGGTCGTAGGTAACGGCCTAGCTCTGGAGCTACGTCGACGGCCAGGCCGTCGGCACAGGCCTTGGTAACGGCCCAGCCCTGGAGCTACGCCGACGGCCAGGCCATCGGCACATGCCTAGATTATTTCAAATTTTTTCAAATTTTTTTTTAAATTTTTTAACTTTTTTAAATTATTTAACTCATTAATCTCACATGAAATTTTTTAATTCTAAGTACACTTGATCTTAAGTTAAATTACACTTGTAGTCAAACTTCCCAATCGGTCACCCATCCTAACACTAATCTAGTCCTAACACGCTTAACTTCTAAGTTCCTTCCACATAAGCTTTCAACAAAGAAATTAGAACTTGTTGTTAATACTATGATATCTATCCTATTAACCATTAGACTATAATGTTAGACGTCATTATTTTTTTATATTCCATACAATTATTTAAGTAAACAACAATAAATTGAATACAAATAAAAATATTTTTTTATTGTTTTGCCCTTTTTCCATTTAATATTGAATAATTCATATATACAAATCCGTAAATCATAATTCGATAAATAATATATCTAAATCGGTCAGAAAATTGAGAGGAATACAAATATGATATTCCTATCATCTAATTAGTTATGTATCATATCTTTTTAACACTAGACCAACCGAAACTATGTCAGGATTCATGAAACACCCGTTTTTGGCACTCGGAAAATAGAAAATGGCTTTTTGATGCGATGAAAAAGAAATCTTCCTCCTGAAACATTGTTCGCCATCCCATGATGCACATGTATGTACAATATGGACAAATTATCACACACTATGCCTTCATTCTAGCCATAATATTGGTCATTTGATCCGAAAATCAGGAAACCTCAAACGAAATAGGTCATTTTGTGAAGGTTTTTTTGAGACATAATCAATATACCAAGTTTGATATTTTTTCTTCTAACTATGTTACATAATATGACACCACGTGAATATTTCACATTGTTTGGATCGTTTTTGAATTTCTTATGCCCGTTTTAATCTATCGTCAAACTTTTCGAACGACGGGCATGAAGATTCTTAGCTTAGGGCTGAGACTCGCTAAACTTGAAGTGAAACTCTGATGAAACATCTTATTGTTAACCTAAAATGATTTTTGTAAAAAATCATGAGCATCCGATCATGTACATGTAGTTCATATCTGACCCACTTTCTACCGATTCGGCAGGAATTTGTCTTTTTCACAAGGGATAGACAGAAAGGTTTGAGATCCTCCTGTTAGCACATTATCCATGTAAGGTGGTCTAGTATTTTTGGAAAATATGGTGGTATCATTTTGAATCAGTCATTTGGTGGTTGCTTCACAAAACCGCTCGGTTTTTGCACTCGGAAAATAGAAAATGGCTTTTTGGTATGATGAAAAGGAAAAGTTTCTTCCGAAACATTGTTTGCCATCCCATGATACACATGTATGCATAATATGGACACATTATCACAAACTATGCCTTCATTCTAGCCATAATATGGATCATTTGACTCGAAAGCCAAGAAACCTCGAACGAGATTGGTCATTTTGTGAAGGTTTTTTTAGACATAATCAATATACCAAGTTTGATATTTTTTCTTCTAACTATGTCACATAATATGATACAACGCGAAGGTTTTGTATTGTTTGGATCGTTTTTAAATTTCTTATGCCCGTTTTAAACTATCGTCAAACTTTTTCTAACAACGGGCATGAAGATTCTTAGCTCGGGGTTGAGACTAGCTAAACTTGAAGTGGATCTCTGATAAAACAGTATATTATGAACCTAAAAATAATTTTTGTAAAACATCATGAGCATCCGATCATGTACCTGTAGTTCATATCTGACCCACTTTCTACTGATTCAGCAGGAATTTGTCTTTTTCGCAAGGGATAGACGGAAATGTTTGAGATCCTCCTGTTAGGACATTATTCATATAAGGTGGTCTAGTATTTTTGAAAAATGTGATGGTGGCATTTTGAATTAGCCATTTGGTGGTTGCTTCACAAAACCGTCCGGTTTTTGCACTCGGAAAATGGAAAACGGCTTTTTGGTGCGATGAAAAGGAAAACTTCCTTCTGAAACATTGTTCGCCATCTCATGATGTACATGTATACACAATATGCACACATTATCACAAACTATGCCTTTATTCTAGCCATAACATTGGTCATTCGCCCCGAAAGCAAAGAAACCTCGTACGAGATAGGTCATTTTGTGAAGGTTTTTTGAGACATAATCAATATACCAAGTTTGATATTTTTCCTTCTAACTATGTCACATAATATGACACCACGTGAAGGTTTCGCATTATTTAGATTGTTTTTGAATTTCTAATACCCGTTTTAAACTATAAATAATGTTTTATGTTTCACTTAATTTTTATTTACAAATATGTAATATTTGAGTGCAGATAGGTAGACCTTATTTTTCTGCAGATTTTGATATATTATTTGCATTTTTCTGAATTAGAATGATTTAGTTATGATATTTCAAAAATTAATGAGGTAAAAGAAAAATAGCTATGGCTAAAATTAAATGGAAAAAAATATGGAGGCCTGGCCGTCGGCACAACCTGGCTACCTAACGCCGTTTCCATCGCCGTGTCTGAACTGGAGCTACACCGAGGGCTATACCTACGCCGAGGGCCACCGTCGGAACAACCCTCTCTGCTACGCCGACGGCCACGCTACGCCGAGGGCTACCCTCGGCACCGTCATGTACGCCGACGGCCGGGCTAGTCTGCTAGCCGGGGGAGGCAGCTACGCCCTCGGCGTAGCCGGTCGGCCGTCGGCGCCTCAATTCTTTCCTGTAGTGAAAACTAGTAGAAAGGAATCCTTAGGAAAAAAATCCTATAGCAATCAATCCTACAAATCAATCAGTCATCGTAGGAAAATATCCTATAGGATTTAATCCTACAAAATCCCTAGGAAAATTCTTTGAATCAAACGGACACCAACTAGGTTTAGCTGGTGAAAGTGCAACTTGTACATTCTTTTTTTTTGCAAAAGGACCCTCACATTAAAAGAAACAACGAAAAGTACAAATCACCTTAACAAAAAAGACCACATCCGCTCTAGAGACGTCTTGGTTGCGGACGGGAAGTCGCCAAACGGGTAAAAAAGACCACATCCGCTCTAGAGACGAAGAAGAAGAAAAAACTGCCGGTGAAACTCCTTGACGATCCGAAGATCCCAACAGCCAAAAGAAGTCATTGAGAACCACACACCACTCCCGCGAGCTTCTTGACGTCGACGCCGAAATCGGGCTAAAACTGGGGAGACTTTATTAGGACAAGGCCCCACTTGAGCGCTGCCCACCAAACCTTAACCCTAAAAACTGGAAAACAAAGCCCTCCCGCCGACGGGGGCCGAGATCCACCTCGCCCATATGGCCCGAAGGCTACAAAAGCGAGGCAGATCGGCAACGGCGGTGGCGGGAGGCGGAAGAATTCTAGCCGACTGTGCGTGAGAAGGAGCAGCATATTCCCTTTTTGGAAAGTGAACATTTGCACATTTTTAAAGGCCCAACTTAGATTTAGTGAAAAGTATAACCTTAATAAATAGGAAAAAAAGATACATATCATGTGAAAACATGGCCTCAACTTTCAAAGTTTATAAGGCAGAATTGTACATTTTTTAAATATGCGGCTCGGGTTTAGAGAAAATTGCAACCCCCATAACCAAGAGAACAAACATAAATATTATAGAAAAACCAGTTAGCCCTTTTGAAAGTTAGTAGTGGTGTACTTATAAGAATGTACAACTAGTCGATCATAAAAAAGATATCTTTAGATCCAAGCTTCATTTTAGGATTAGTGGAAGAAACTGGCTCAATGAAGTTTGGTCACGTAAAGGCTGACCAAACCAATGATGCTTAGCTGAATTTTCGGATGACCAACCATACTAGACTAAGACGCGATCTGGACTCCTAGGGGATAGTAAATGGATCTGGGTACCATTCTCATCACCTCTTTCATGATCTTTTTTACAGGTAGAACTACTATGAGAGGTTTAAAGCTCGACCTTCTTTTTTTGTTTTAAAAAGGGGGAGCAAAGCCTGTTTTTTGCTCCATCAATTGATAGATCAAGGGCCCTCATGTGGGCCCAAACAAAAGGCTCTTTAAAGAAGTAGTCGCAACGAAAGGCTCTTTAAGGAAGTAGTCGCATATCGCTCGAGCCCGACACCACATAAGCAAATCATATAAAGCATGCACACATGGGTATTAAACGTCGGATAAAGAAAATTATTCCTCACGTACACACTATACTAGTGGCGGAGGACATAAAAAACTGAGGTAGGACGCACTCTAAAATAATAATACCAACTTGGTCTTGATGATCTTTGCCATCGAGAAAACCCTTTCAACTATTGTTGTCACCGGCAGGAAAAGCAATGCGAACTCAACAAGGCGATAGACGATTTTAAGCATGATAATCTCCGAAGTCTTTAATTCTCCGCATACGAATAACGAATATCTCACAGTTATTTTATATAGGATCATGATCATAATAAGATAAATCTCCATGATAAATCTCTGTAAGCTAAGAAATATTATTCACATTGAACCTATAAAATGAGTCACTTGAGTCAAGACAAGAAGTTCTGAAGCAACTCTAACAACAACTCATCAAAGCGATGGTCAAAATCAGTCGTAATAGATTCAATAGAAAAATAGAAGGTTTCCACGCTCTGAAATAATCAATAGTGACCTAATGTATTCTCGCTTTTAATGACTTTTCACCCCTTTTGTTACCATTTCATCCATACTTAGGATTTTGATATCTTTTTTGTACGAATTCATATCTTTCAGGAGGGCTCTAAACCATCATTTCTCCAAATGAGTAAGCATGTGCATTAGAATTTTAGATCAATAGTATATACAAAACAAAGTAGAAACATAAAACATGAACCGTCACATAATTAGAGTTGGTTTTGTCCACATGCCATAAGGTGTCCAAAAATACTATCAGGTCCTCCTTAGATACCCCATCGAGGACATTGTTTAGAGTCGAGTTTTACTAGATTGAGAATTAGCTATTGCAAAGAGAAAGAGTCGATGCTTGGTAACGGGGGCGACAACGTTGCTGCTTGACGGCGGAGATCTGCGGGTGGTGGATCCATTGGTGGACGAAGGAGTATGGGCTAGTGTTGGGGTTGGCGATGATGGTGGCACCCTTGCTAAGTGCAATGGTGGGGCTTCACATGCCCATTTGGGCTTGGCCAGGTCAGGGAGGGCCTAGTTTGCCCCTATTGCTACATCCGCTCGGCTATTGCTGGAAGGCGGTGGTGGCAGTTCCCTCTCACGTGTTGTTGTACCGCCGTCCCTCATCGAAGTATCTTTTTATTGGTTTTACCGGCTCGCAGCATGGGTCATGGTGAGATGATGATGGTGCCTATAAGACCTTAGTGGCATGTGATGGTGGGCGGAGAGCGTGGTGGAGCAATATGAAGCGTCTGGGAGTGTGTTTTTTTAGGGATCGGGAGAAATCCTTGTCGTCTAGACATCGACACAGCGACGCTTGTGGGTGCCACCATTCTCCTTGAAGGGCGTCAGGTTTATCTCTTCCCCACCTTCGGTAGCGTACCGGGGGAAACTCTAGGACCAGTCCGGGCAGCAGCATCGTCGTCATCACATTCCTTCTTGGAGGTGCTTCTTGGTACGTGACGCTTCGGACCGCTAGGAGCGTGGTAGAAATTCTCCGGCGGTGCAGCGGTTACGAGTCATCTTTGTTTTCATCGAGCCACCTGATGACTGCAAGAACACAAATCAATTGTAGCTAGTTTCAAAATAAGAGTATCGAACCCACATAGAGCTATTTGGTTAAGATCTTTATGCCCCTCATCACTATCTATCAAAAGAAACTTGTAAGCTACCTTTGATTTCATGTAAAGGGTGTTTGAAAGGTTTTGTTTTTGTGCAAGAAAGTAATAAAAGTAATTAAAGTAAACAAGTAATGCAAGCGTTGGGAAACGGTGTTGGAACTCAATATGGCTAAAATGTTCTCAGGGATGTAGGATACACCACTAGCATATAAAAATTATTCATGATTAGGATAATCTATTTCTTTCGTCATGGTATGTGTGGAGAGATCTCCATAATAAGATGTTCACTAGAAGACGAACAGTCGCTTCTTGAATTAGGTATTGAGGTCATCTCTAAATAACCACTTCGATGCCTGTGAGAAATCACTCGTACAGACCATCACAATTCAGGGTTTCCCCATGGATATCTTAATAAGTTTAGTGAATCTCTCTTAATTCCCCTTGGTCCGTGTAGGTTACAAGCCAATGCTTGTAGTCACAAAGTAACACTATACATACTCCCGTACACATCCCAAAGGTATCTCTCTCTCTAGTCCCAAAGGCAAATTCTATGTGGTCGACTTCACATACCATCTAAAGGGAGAGATCTAACACAATATCATAGATCAATAATATACCATATTTATTTCATTTTGTAATAATGCTAGGATTTCTCCATGTCCCCAAGAACAAAGGAAACAACTCACACATGAAAGCAATCAACAACATCATCATATTCATATGGATGGATGAAAGTGTAAAGATAAATCTAGTGCAAACCATTATTGTATTTGGAATTATAATAAGATCTAGTGTATGGAAGAGGGGAATGATAATGGTGATGGATGCAGCGGTTGATGATGAAGGGGATGATGTGATGTCCTCCAATGAACTGTGAAGCAGCAACGATTCTCCTTTCTCCTAGTTTCTCCTCTAGATCCCTCTCTAGTATGGTGTTTTGAGGCTGGAAGTTTCTGTATATGTCGGATCTCAGATCCGTCTTCATGTGTTAAGAGTACTTGACAAGGCAGACACGCTGACAGATGGTACGGGTGGACAGAACGGGCAAGCTGCGCCCGTACTGTAGGTAGGTAAACCTTGTAGAACCTCTCCTCACATCCTCTCTTCTCCCAAGTGCATGGAAGATCATATTATTGCATAACATGACAGTTCCAATTGATATATTCACAAAATACTTAATAATTCGGGATCCTGTTAAAACAAGGACAAAAGGTGCGCGCGAGCGCAGTAAAATACCAAAAATCCTACTCTACTTATGCAAAAACATAAGGTAAATATGTTTAAAAATTGGACTCATCAACTTCCCCAATCTAGCCTTTTGCTCGTCTCTGAGTAAGATGGTGTCTTATGGACAAGGTCATCATGTTTATGAGGCATAAGTCGTTATAATAAATGAGGCAATCTGAAGCATAATTAGAATATCAGATATAGAACTACATCGTGAGTTATATCACACTCTCACACATCACATGACTTCGAGGCTTCCACACCTTTTGTATCGATAGTTTATAAGAAGTTTGAAGATTATGCATAATATAAAACCATCAAGTTTAATTAGATGAGCACGTGATTGAGTAATGAATAATTTATGATCATTGCTTGAGTACCTTTTGTCAACTTGCACTTTTCCTTTTCTTATAATTCTTTGATAACAAAGCCTTTTTCTTTTTGCTCAACAATAGCATTGGATCAATGTAAAACTCTATGGTTCTTTTTGGTTCAAACAAATGACTATAGCATGCTATCAAAATTTCCTTCTCATAACTTATCAATACTTTGTTGGTGTGAAAGATCCTAAAATCATAACAGTGGTACAAGTATCATAGCACTCATCATAATTCATACATCTAATACATCTAATACAATAATCATAAATCAAAATTCCCTTCAAATATCACAAAGTATCTAACCATGATGCAACTAATGCAATTTTGAAATTAAGAACCTAACATGCGTGCAGAAAAGTAAACATGCTTAAAACTCGAAAGTAGATTACAAGGCCCAAATAGATCCCCCAAGCTTGGAATCAAGCAAGGAAAGACCACATAACTCCTTGCGAGTACCTACTCTTTCTTTGGGGTAAATGAATCATCGTCCTCTTCCTCTTCTTCCGTTTTGAGGCTGCAAGCATGGGCAATACACGCAAAACAAGTGGACACTTCCACAATTCTAACATATTGCTCTTTTATTATCTTGAAGAGCAGCTTCCTGTCATCATCCATCTCAACAATATTCTTAGTTATAAATTGGACCCTACCATCGTATATTTTAGAGTTGAAGAAGACGAAGAATCCCTTTCGGATTCCCTTCCCTTGGATTTTGCCGTAGGTGTCTCCTCCTTATTTGTCCAGATATGCTTGATGTGAAAAGCATGCATAGCTTTTCAATGATCAAATGAGATCTGATGCATGAGGATAATTACAGAAAAAGGTAGGTAGAGGACAAACCCTAGATTCAAGAGGCAAAGGAAAAGCAAGGAAGAAAAAGCAAAAAGAAAAGGAAAAACAAGCCCAGAAATAGGTCAGGCAAAGTCGGTGACGTGCGCCGGTATGGGCGTGATCTATCCGTACCGCGCGCCCGTACCGGCTGCTGCCGACTTCTTTGGAGGTGGCGAGAGAGCTTTTTTTTGGACAAAACAAAAGGGAGAGATGAACCGAAAATTTATAGTGAGTTTGAAGACATGACATACGGTGGGAGGTGACCGTACAACTCGATCGTACCGATTAACAGGAAATCAAGCAAAAAACCTGAAGGAGTTCTGAGCGTTTACTGACCTACGGTACATGCGCGTCTGACCATACGGCTCGCCTGTACCGGGTCGAAGAACGACTCATTTCGACCAGGAGAGCGAAAGGAAAAAGAAGAAAACAACCAAAAATATAGAGAAGGTCTCAAAAATACAAAAGTGAGATAAAAGAGATAAGTAGGTATCTAATTTATCATACCGTCGTTTGATGTATTCCTCAGCTGTCATTAAGGAGGTTAGTTCCACCACGTTTATCTCTTCAACTTTGTAGTGCTTCAAGAGCTGCCCGTTAACAATCCAAGACGAAGAAGGGATAATACTTTTTAACTTCACTGCTCCTGAAGGATATGTTTCGTCCACTTCATATGGACCTTCCCACTTGGATCTCAATTTTCGTGCAAAGATCTTTAGCCGAGAATTGTAGAGCAAAACTTTATCTTCAAATTTGAATTCCTTATTTTATATTTTTCTATCATGCCATTTTTTACTTTTCTTTAAATATTTTAGCATTTTCATAGGCCTCGTTCATCTAAGGCATGAATGTCCAAGAGGCATTTCTCTCCCACGGTCTTAAAATCAAAGTTCAGAGTTTTAATAGCCCAATAGGTATTATGCTCTAATTCTAAAGGAAGATGGCAAAATTTACCGCATACCATATTATATGGCATCATTCCCATATGATTTTTGTATGCAGTGCGATATGTCCATAAAGTATCTTTTAAATTCATAGCTCAATCCTTTCTTGACTTCCACACCGTCTTCTGAAGTATAAGTTTAATCTCCCGGTTGAAAAACTCAACTTGTCCACTTGTTTGTGGATGGTAAGGTGAGGCTACTCGATGCTCGTCCCCATATTTATGAAGAATCTTCGTGAACGTATATTTTATAAAATGAGTTCCACGATCGGCAATGAAAAATCGAGACTCCAAACCTGGGAAAAATAATATCCTTGATCATCTTGATAGAAGTGGCTGCATCTGCATGAGAGGTGGTTACATCTTCAACCCACTTAGTAACATAATCAACAACAATAAAAATATGAGTGTAACCATTAGAGGTAGTAAATGGCCCCATAAAATCTATCCCCCAAACATCAAATAGCTCTATTATAAGGTTATAATTCATGGACATTTCTTGTCGTTTCCCTATGTTACTCATAGATAGGCTGGCATCGCAATTCTTAACATAACTATGAGCATCTTTAAATAAGGTTGGCAAATCGAATCCTGATTATAAAACTTTAGTAGTTGTACGGTCATCAGCATGGTGCCCCATAAGGACTATCATGGCAGGATTTTAAGACATCCCTCATTTCTTGATCAGATACACACTTCCTAATCATCCCATCAAGCACGTGCCTATATAAATAAGGATCATCGCAAAAATAATATTTCAAATCATTAAATAATTTCTTCCTTCGATTATAATTTATTCTCTTTGGTAGAAACTTAACCATTAGAAAATTAGTATAATATGCAAACCAAGGGTCATGCGATTCTACGATGGCAAGGTATTCACCAGGCATAGATTTATTAATAGGGATGGGATCTTCTACTATGCCTTCCATGTATGATATATGATCAACAACATGATTATCTTTACCTCTTCTATCAACTATTTGTAAGTCATACTCTTGTAATAATAGGACCCACTTAATCAAACGAGGCTTTGCATCTTTCTTGGCTAAGAGATGTCTTCAAGCCTGATGATGGATATGCACTATTACTTTGCAGTTTATAATGTAGTGTCTAAACTTATTGCAAGCAAGAAACAATGGCTATAAATTCTTTTTTGGTTGTTGCATAATTCTTCAGATCTTTATTGAAAACTTGACTAGCATACTAAATATTATTTGGGTTTAGGCCTTCTCTTTATTTAAGAACATCCTAACATAGTCATTAGCATCGGACATAATTTCGGACGGTTCATCCCTTTTTGGTGGTTGAATAATATGTGTGGAAACTAGAGCAATTTTTAATTGTTCAAAAGAGACAACACAACTTTTATCAAAAGCAAAAGAAATATCTTTATTTAGAAGGTAAGTCAAAGGTGCAGCTTGTTATCGAGCAACATCTCAATGTCTGAATCATCCGATGAAGATGAGTCCTCGAATTTTTTTGGGCGCCCACACTCATGGTTGAACTCATCTACAATACACACGAAAATCCAATCGATCGTAATATTACTAACGAAAATCTACCTGGGAATGCGAATCGTAGAAATCGAAGAAAGTATACCGTGGCGGCATGGTCAAATCATGGCGGCGGGTCGATCCGGTGCTGCGCCACCAAATCAACGACAGGGGTAACGGCTCCTACTCCCCTGCGCTCGCCTTCAGGCCGCCTTAATCGACAACACGACCGACCTTGGCACAGGATCCATGGCGGTTGCAAGCCTCCTTCCCCGAATCCGGCGTGGACGGGATGTCGGCAAACTGCGAGCGCCTACCTCCTACGGCCGGAGAATGGGCGCGGCGAAGGCTAGCGAGTATCCGACGGCCTTAAATGGAGGAGGGATGGCTAGAATTGCATGCAACGCACGACAGCGACAGATGAGCTTGGTTGCTGTTGGGGAGCGCAGGCTAAAATGTCTCTCCCATGCGAAGGGTTTCCACGCTATATAGGGCACCGACAGATCGACCACTCAACCTGCGTATCTGCTGGTTGGATCATGGATTTTTCCGACCCCCTTAATTTTTATGGATTTGCCCGTTTTGCCGTATTTCTTCGGGCCCTTTTTTACCCAAACCATAAACTAGGGATTATTATAAAGTTACGCGGGATATGAGTGGTCTGCTAGAGATGCTCTTAGACATGGTTTTTGACTAAGGGTAAAAAAAACTTAGCTAGACTCTCCCTCTCTCGAGTTTGGACCTAAGATCGAGCAAGAAAAAGAAAAAGATGCTCTTAGATATGGTTCTTAACTAAGGGTCCAAAAAAAACTTAGCCAGACTTCCCTCTCTCGTGTTTAGACCTAGATCTAGCAAGAAAAAGATGCTCTTAGCCACTTGTTTTTGCAATGCTGCACACGCTCTACGGGCAAACCAGGGCCTTGATCTTCTCCTTTGGTTTGTATTTTTTTCTTAACTGCACATTGTCGCTACCAATTTTGTTGTTATGATGAGGTTGTCAAATCATGTACTTTAGCATGATTAAACTTTAGCATGTACGGAGTACATATAAACATTAGTGTTAATATTGGTTTCAGTGAAACTGAGAAAGTTCAGATTCGTCCAGATCGCTGAACACTATTGGAGTGCTACTTGGCCAAAGGAAGTTGAGCAGCTACGGTCTACAGCTAGCAAGGAATTTTCCATTTTGACACATACATGGTGAACATAGTAGTCCACGAAATTATTTTGCTAGTGGACTTATTACATGGCAATATACTACCATATGTCTCGCGTGTGAGCAAATTGCAGTTTTACATGATCGATGCAGGTTAGAAGTTAGAACAAGTTTTGAAGAACCGAAAGCTAGTCATGCAATTTGTCAGCACGTAGAGGTATTATCTGAGATTCAGAAGTAAGATTGATGTTACATTTTCCATAACATAATATGTACTACTACTTGAAATGTACCGTGTTACTGTGATATAAGGTTGGTCAATCCACTGGAGGATATAACGGATGACAACCAAAATTTAATATTTATGGACACAAAGAAAGGATATGATCAGATCGCCAGACAGCTTCGAATGGATGGTTTATTGGCAGAAAAAAAAGAGAGAAGAAGCTTCGAATGGATGGTTGCACACTTGGCCTGCTCTGTCTATACATGGTGACGAGAGCCAAGCAAAGAGATTGGGTTCTTTCTGAATTAAGCCGGAGAGGCTTGATACATTGAAGTTTTTTTGAGATTCTGTGAACATTATATTTGTAATTATCTGCATAATATAATTACAAACGATGACAATGGATAACTTTACTGAACGCGTCAGCCACCGGTCGGCACAGTCGCGCAGAGCGGCATCCCCTCCTCTGACCTGGATGCTGGTGCTGCTTCTGACGGTGCTGTAACGTGCCAAAGGGCACGGGCCTGCTTGCTCCCGCTGGCTGCTGTGGACGTCCGTGAAGACCGAGAAGATACCGGCCAAAAGGAGAATGCCGACGCGGTTCCCTCCCCGGGCACAGGAGGAGCTGATGGCCTTTCTGATGAAAGATCTTCTTCCTCTGACTCCGAGAACTTGCCTGCCGCTCTGAACGCTGGCTTCGACAGGGGCACGCCTCTGTTGGTTTTGCAGCCTGCATCTGTTTTTTTTGTGTGTGTGTGTGGAGGGGATCGGGTGCATCTGCTGAGCAGGACACCCCTCGCTGCGAAGGAGGCCCCTGTGCTGGGCCTGGGCCAAAAGGCCTTTGGAGATACTGGGAGGCAGCAGCATGGACCTGATGGTTAGATGGGCCCAACTTCGGCTGGCGAGCCCGGTCTGTTGGGCATACCGCATACTGCTCCCACATTCGCTGATCCGCTGTCCCCCGCTCCTCAGCCTCCTGTCCTGCAGCGTCGGGCCGCCGCGCCAGCGATTGCCTGGCGGTCAAATCCGTGGCGGCACTCGGCACAATCGTGCAGGCCCGCCTCGTTCTGCGCAAGAAGTGCGGCATTCTGCCCGGGAACGACGACGGCGCCTCCGAGGAGGCCAGCCATGGAGATTGAGACCGTGCGACCTCGGATTGGCTCCGTCAACAGCGCAGCTTGATGCTGCAGCGTTTCCTCGCGCTCTTCCAGTATACTCTCTTAGCCATGGAGATTGAGGCCGTGCGACCTCGGCTTGGCTCCGTCAACACAGCAAGGCCCCCCCTCAAGCTCGGGTCTGGACGCCGTCCACATCAAGCTGGCAGGTCCCGTGGACACCGCGAGGCTGCTGAAGCGCGCTGCCTGCTCTCTGTGCTCAATGGTTCCCAATGCCTAGATCAAGTTCGTCGAAGTGTCTGCAGGTCACTCTCCTGAAACCTGCAGCTGTATCAGACTATCAGTGTGTTTGTTCAGTTTTTGCATCTTGCTGTCTGTATTGTGTTGTGCACCTGTGGTCAAGTGGCATGGCTTAGGATCTGCTTTGCTTCAGTCTGTATGTTAGAATCAGCTGTCAGCCATGTTTGTCTGTTTTGGATAGCCGAATTGCAAGGTGAGGGGCCTGAACAATCTGGTGAGACGAAGCGGCGCAACGATGGTTTGTGTGTAAGGATCAAAACTATCCGTTGTGGACAACTTGATCATCGTGGAGGCGTTCAGGCCGAAGTCAGTTGAGAATTTCTGCTATCTCCCTGCGGATGGCACTCGTGGTGGAATAACTGCGGCCGCATTCTCGGATTTCTTTGAGTTGGCTGAAGTGCATCCATCACTCAACACAGTTTCAGTCTCCATCACGATGAGAGCCAGCGGACTGTGTGTGGTGCCTCTCTGGTGTCTATGGTCCACAACTGGACAACGATAAGCTTTTGTTCATTGATGAACTGAAAACCTTGAAAGCTTCGATGACGCAACAATGGATCCTTCTAGGGGATCTTAATCTGCTGCTAAAGGAATCTGACAAAAGCTCCAGAAATGTCAATAGGAGACTGATTGCATCTTTTAGGGCGCCTCTGAATTTCCTGGAGCTCTCCGAGATTAGGTTACACGGCCGCATATTCACTTGGCAAGTTCCTGCACGACCCAAATAAAGTCAAAACACGATCACCATTTCTGCTCAGTGGATTGGAGCTTGCTTTCTCTCCAATCTCATCTTAGGGCCATCTCCTCCTCCATGTCAGATGAGTGTGCTATGGACCTATGGTGCTGACTAGGCAGATCAACATCCCATTCTACAAAGGTTTTCAATTTGAAGAATGTTGGGTTAAGCAAATGGTTTCTGGAGACAGTTTCGGAAGCTTGGAACAAACCAGTGACGGCTGGTGATCAAATCCGCAATCTGTGCATATCAAACTTAACAGGGTTTCCAAGGCACTGAGATTATGGAGCCGCTGGTGTGTCGGTAACGTCAAGCTACTGGCTGCGGTTGCTGAACAGGTTATTCTGGTTCTGGACGGCGCTGTCGTGGTTCTCCAGCGACTCCTAAAGTTTAAAACCTTAGCTCTCGTCACCATTGCCCGCTCCCATATGCGAAAGCAGTCACAAGTTCAGTGGGGTCGATGCAAATACAAAACTGTTCCACTGGAAAGCCAATGGCCGGTTGCGGCACAGTTTCATTCCGGTCCTGGAAACCGCCACCGCCCATCTGACAACTGGGGTGTTGAGCTGTACAAGCGCTTCAAATCCCTGCTTGGTTCCTCTCTCCCGCGCTGGGCGAACACTAAAGTGGGATTCGTTGAACATTCAGTGACACTCTCATCTCTTGATAATGCCTTCTCGGAGAAGGAGCTTAAAGAAGCAGTCTTTGGCCTAACGGATGGATTAGCACCGGCCCTGATGGATATACGATAGTTTTCTTCAGAAAATGCTGGACTCTCATAAGAAGTTGTTACGAGCCTGTTAGCAAGATGGTCTCGCAAGTTGATGAGGAAACAAGAGGGCGCGTACCTGAAGTTCTGCCCGTTGCCAGAGGCGTGGAAGATGCGGCAAAACAAAAGATTCAAAGGCCCTGATTTCCGGCGGCGGAAATTGAAAGCATGGAGAAGCAGTGCAGTGGAGACACCTGTCTGCTGAGGGCCTTATATGCTGGTTGCTGCTATTGTACTATTACTTGCTGTTTAGCCAACTGTAAACCAGACGGACTGAACCCTCCCTCCTGGTATGGTTTCCTACTCTGAATTCTTGTGCTCCCAGTCTCCAATTTTGTCCCAGACAGACCTATTTGTATCGTGAGATTCGTGCTCAAACTAAGTGAGATCCTCGTGTGAGTACTTACTGGGTACTTAACAGAAGTGATCTGCTGCAGGCCATCAATCAAACAACTTCATCATTGCCTAAGAGGCCGCCGATGGCACTTTGTGAATTCTACGCATATCTCCTTGCTGCCGTATAAATCTGGATGTGTTATGAACTACTCCTACTAGTAGATAGTTGATGAAAACTTTTCACTTGTGGCTTCAGTGAAAAAACTGGCATCTGGCCGTGCTCAGTGCACACAATTAAGCAACTTCCATCTGTTTGGGAGGATGGCATATACAGTATATTACTACACAATGCAAAGAATGCTCAGCAGGATATCCATTCGTTTTAGTCAGCAAAAAACAGGAGGCCAGCACATCATCTGTGTGTAACCAGGAGGCCGGCGCGTCCCACTATCTAGTTAGTTCACTTCCGTCCGTGGACAGCAGGAATGAAGGTCACGAGGAACGCCGCCGACGACGTACTAAGGAGTCGGTCCGCTGGATGGCCTTGACGCCGAGTGTAACCAGACTGTCGAAAGCCTCGTAGAGGACCCATCGACGAGGTCCAGACGTGATCTGGTTGTCCAACACCCTCATATGGAGCTCCTCTCCGACAAAGGTGTAGGCATAGCAGACGACGGCATGCATCCCCGCGATGACGTCCTCCTCCTCCAGCAGCGCCCTGAGCTCGGGATCCCGGGTGCACCCTCTGAACACTCCGGGGTCCTCCTCGTCGTCGTCGGAGTAGCCCCCACAGGGGCAGGGGCAGTAGAAGTCCTTGCTGATGTACAGGCCGGCGACGCACGGCCCGTGGATATAGAGCAGCCTCGCTGCCTCCCTCGGGGTGACGAGCCACCTATGAGTGGAATAATCGAACAGAACGTGGTGGTGGTAGCCCGAGAGAGGAAGCATCCTGGGAGGCTTGCTTGCTGTAGGGAGCCCGCCCAGCCTCTTGATCACGTCCAGCACCGGATCAAGGGCCGCGCCTTCTCCGGGAGTCCAGATCTTCTGGTAGGCGTGCTCGTCTGGGTTCCACACCTCCTCCTTGCTGCAGATCGTGCAGAGCTCGCGTGGCCATGCTACACGGAGGAGGCCAAACGTGCCGGCACCGTATGCTGCCTCGTACACCAGCCTGTGCTGCGCTTCCAGGCATACGGCACAGGAGACGAGCACGCATGTGCCTGAAGAGCAATAGCGCTAGCAGTATCAGTATAGAAAACAACCACATCGTTAGCGAAAAAGAAAAAAAACTCTACTGCTAGTAGAATGACCACAGCATTATTATCCAATAAAGAATTGTAGACTGGTGAACACATCATTGCCGTAACAAAAATATAGAATGGACACAAAATACTTACCACCACCACCACTACTACTAGTAGAGTATTTTTTTTAAGCTTCTTTTACAGCAATTAGTAACCCTTGGATTAGTCCCGAATTCTACCATTTCTTTCTCAAAAAATTAAATAAAAGAATTCTACCATTTGGTCTTATCGGGTTTCCACTCCCGGCACCTCCTCCGTTGGATCTGATCTAAAGGGTTGTCGTTACTACTGTGAACGAGCTCACACTCGAACAACCGCCAAGGACATCACACAGTCATCCCCACCACACTCCGGCCGCCGCTGCCGCCTCACCTACAATACTCCGGCCGCCTCGCCTCGGCTCCCCGCGCTACCGCCGCCTCGCGCTTTACCGATCCACACCGTCACTATTTTCCGGAGGCGAGATGTGACTCATATGTCGCACGGTGAGCCACCCTCCTCCCCCTCCTCCTCCTCCTCGCCGCCGCCGCCGTCCCAGCCCTGCGCGGCCCTAGGCCCCTCCCGCACTAGTTCGTTCCTTGACAACCACGCTCCCCTTCCCGGTCCCACCTTTCTCGAACCCATGCCCTTTCTCAACTCCCCTGGCACAGAATCATCTCCACAGATGTCGTCCGTGTTTTTGCAAGACTGCTGCTGGCTGAGTTGGTATTAAGAGCAGTACGATTTTGTTTCCTTGCAGTAAAAGGTTTGAGAAAGTTTGGCTTTAGAACATTTGGATCAAGACATTATTGACAGATTTGGGTCTCATAGGAAAAACCTGCTCCCTATCCTAGATCAGATTGCAAAGGCAGATGCTGAGAAAACAATCGCTGACAAGTCTAGCAAACCGAAGTGGGACCCTGTGGTAGGAACTTCCAAGATGCACACGAGGAATCATGGATGCCAGAATATCATAGACATTGACAAACCAAAAGAGTATCAGAAGAAATAAAACCTTGAAATCCCCCCAAGCTCTAAAGGTAATTATTTTGCTGTCCTACTCCTTAGTCCTAAATTACTTGGTTAGATATCTGGTGCAATTGATATTTCCATTCGTACTGACGCTAATGAGAAAAATGATATTATCCAGTCCTTAATTGAAGTGGAATTGGATAAGCATCTTTTCAATGCTAGGGACAATCCTGAGATTGCTTTACCTAGTTCTTTAAATGAGATTAGCATAGTTGATGATGCTTCTAGTAATCTTGAAATTCGTCCTGTATCTGTTTCCAACTATCCGCTACCTGATGATGGAGAACAGTACAATGCAGGATGGACTACTGTTTGCAGCAGAAAACATAGAATTAAAAAGAAATCATCATTGGTGCCATTTTAAATATTAGAGGCCTGGGTAAACAAGGTCGTATGCAAAACTCTAACTGATCTGATTTCCAAGCATAAGGTTGAGTTTATTGGTATTCACGAAACCAAAAAAGAAAAAAGTTAATGATAGCTTCTTATATTTTATTACTGGGAGTAATCCTTTATCCTGGTGTTCCTTACCTGCAATAGGTACTGCTGGTGGTATCCTTGTAGGCTTTAGGGAAGATCTTTTGGAGATCATTTCTTATTCTGCGAAAACGTAAGGGCTCGTTTGGCTCCCAGGTATTGGAGTAAGAATTGTGGAATTCAATTATGATTCTAGGGAGCAGTGCGTTTGGTTGTCACAGAATTGGTTAAGGAATTCAATTGGCAATTCCATCCTTCTCATCCCATGCCTAACCTCATTTCCAGCCCGTAGCCATGTCATTTCATTTCAGGCAAATGAAATGATATGGGGATTTCATTTCTACCAATTGAAATGAAATGATGGGAGCCAAACCAGCCCTTATTGTATTTCAATGCAAGTTCTAGACAAGGAAAGATCCTTCGCTTGGCAGCTTATTGTTGTGTATGGCACAGCTTATGCTGAATTTAAGTTGGATTCTTTGTGGAGTTACATGATGTTATGGAAAACAATACTCTTCCGACTTTAATTGGAGGGGATTTTAATTTGGTTAGTTATGCCTGTGACAAAAGTAATGGTAATATCAATAATCAGTGTGCCTTTTTGTTTAATGACTGCATAAACAAATGGACTCTGATTGAATTAAAAACCGCTAATAGGATGTATACTTGGGCTAATAACCAGGATGATTTGATCCTTGCTGCTGTTGATAGAATCTTTGCTACTCCCTCTGTCCACAAATAAGTGACTTAACACTATCTAGACAAAACCAAGTCAGTTATTTGTTGACAGAGGGAGTACAACTAATTGGGCGCAGAGATTCCTTCTTTCTACTGTTACTGCCCTATCTCGGACAGCCAGTGATCATACTCCCTTGCTTCTTGATACTGGGGGCAATAAACCCCTCCCTCCAAAATTGTTTTGTTTTGAAAAATGGTGGATTAAACATGAAGTTTTTTCTGATATAGTTTCCCAGGTCTGGAACACCAAAAGTGATTGCACTAGTGCTATTGACATATGGAAGTTTAGACTGAGACTTTTGAGGAAAAAAGCGAAGGGCTGGAACATTAGCATTGAGGCTGCTCTAAAGAAAAAGATATCTTCTCTTTTACAAGAGTTTGATATTCTTGACATTTTCTCTGAGCAGAATCAGAATCAACTCTCTGAATCTGAAAACATTAGAATGGAACAAATCAAGTCTAAGCTTGACGAAATCTGGAGCCAGGAAGAAACCAAAGCTTGGCAGAGATCTGGAGATAGGAACATAGTCATGGTTTTAAAGGCATCGCCTAGGCGTCCAGGCGCCCCTCCCCCGCTTTGGAAAAATGCCCGCTTTAGGCACCTAGGCGTCCAAAGCGCCCCTAGATCGCCTCAAGTCGCCTTAACGCCTTAAAAACCACGAACATAGTTGAGGGTGATAGGAATACATCGTACTTTCACGTTGTTGCCAATCAATGGAGGAAGAAGAAGCTGGCTGTACTTGATGGACCTGATGGTCCTGTTGAGGATACAAAAGGGCATGTTAAAAGTTGAGACTGACTTTTATAAAAACCTCTTTGCTAAGAACAAAACCTAACATTACCCTTGACTCTAATTTCTGGGACAATCAAGACTTGCTCACTGCTGAGGAGGTTGAGATGTTAGATGCCCCTTTCTCAGAAAAAGAAACCTATCATGCGATTATGGGATCTTATGGGGCTGGTGCACCACGACCAGATGGGTTCTCTTCTATTTTTTACCAGACCTATTGGCCCATTATTAAGAAGGATTTCATGGCCTCAATTAAAGACTTTGAGTCTAGTAAGCTGGATGTGGCCAGGATTAACTATGCAATTATAACTTCATTCCCAAAAGAAGATGATGCTAGAGATATGAAAAACTTCAGGCCAATAAGCCTTGGGAACTGCAGTCTGAAAATTATCACTAAAGCTATGACAAACAAGATTGCTCCCGTGGGTGATAGAAATCATAGAATAATTTCAAAAAATCAAACCTCCTTCATTACAGGGCGGTTTATTTTAGAAAGCGTTGTAGCTGCTCATGAAGTGATCCATGAAGTTCATTCAAAATGTATGGTATGCGTATTAACTATCACAAGAGTGACCTCCTCACCATTAATCACAAGAGTGACCTCTTTGCTCAAGTTTTTGGCTGTAAACTTGGGGATTTCCCTTTTACCTACCTTGGAGTTCCTTTACATTTATATAAGTTGAGGAAGGAAGACCTACAACCCATTATAGATAAGATTATCAAAAGATTTCTGGTTGGAGAGGTTGACTTTTATCTTACAAGGCCAGACTTGTTCTTTTACAAGCTTGTGTGGCCAGCATTCCAATGTACTTACTTTCTATCCTGAAATTCCCTAAATGGGCTATCAAGGCCATCAATTCAAAAATGAGTCTTTCGGAAAGATACTGATATCGCCCCAAAATACCATTTAGTGAATTGGGATTTGGTTTGCCAAAAAAAGAATTTGGTGGTATGGGCATTCAAAACCTCAGGGAGTTCAATTTGTGTTTGTTGGCTTCTTGGATTAAACGGTACCATATACTCCAGCACAAAATCTGGAGGAAAATATCTTGACTCCAAATATACTCGAAGCCACACATACAAACTGCTCACCTTTTTGGAAAGGGATCATGTGGGCAGCTTCTGCTGCTAACGTAGGATACCGTTGGAATCTTGAAAATGGGAGAAGGATTTTGTTTTGGGAGGATATTTGGCTTGGCCAATGTTCCTTAGACACCCAGTTTTGGGAATTATATATTATTGTCAATGAACAATGTTGCACGGTGGCTGATGCTTGGGACGGGACTAATCTGAAGTTTACGCTTAGAAGAACTGTATCACGTACGGTGTATGACATGTGACTGGAACTAGTTGCCCTGCTGGGAAATATTCATTTTTCAGCAGATGATGACTTTCCAATCTGGATGTTTCACCCATCATGTGAATATTCAGCTAATTCTTTCTATGGGATTGTCAACTGTGTTGTAGCTAGAGCTATGTGGTCTTATATATCTGGCATCTTAAAAATCAACGTGGGAGCTGACTTTGAATCAGTTGCCAGATGGTGGCTTAGTGAGAATAACAATTCTGTGACTAAAATTTTCACCTCTGTTGCTCTCTGGTGCATTTGGACATTGCGTAATGAGCTATGCTTTCAGGCACTAAGATGTCCAGGTGTCAAAGACCTGCTACCAAGATTGGAGAAGACAATCGGGAGCCGGAAGGTGCTGTGCTTGGACAAGCACTCCAGCCTGCTGGACGAGAACCTGTTGGAACTGGAGAGGGGAGCTCCTGAAGATTGCTTGGATTTGAGTTTGCTGGTTGGTCCCTGCTGCTGAATCCAAAACAATCCCATCACCGTTGATGAAGAAATGGTGTCAGGAGGTGGCTTGTGAAGCCTTGGTGGACAATACTCGTTTGGTTAGATTTTAGTTGTCTATGCCAAAGTTTTCTAGACTTCCTTTTGTGATGCCTATGTCCCCCGGGAAAAATCTTTCCTTTTTTTCCTTTCTCTGAACCTGATACAATGAGATGGAGCTGTAGTACTGTTGTTTGCATTATTAATGGAACCAGGGGGGCAACCCCTTTTCTCTAATTTTTTTTTTGGCTTTAGGTTGCAGGCTTCAAGTAGCTGGTTATTTCTAGTATCTGCAATATGCCTGGCTTTAGGCTTGATTGGACTGTTTATCGCTCTGTTGGATTATCTGTTCCTTGTCTATCACTTCATGTCTGTGCAAATCAAGAATATTTTTTTTTCATTCTGGAGGCGTGGCATTCCTGATGCTCTCCTGCATTGCCAAATTTCCTTTAGATATCTTCATTGAAGCATTTGGTTAGTGTCTAATCGAACAGCACATGTTCCAGGATTTGTCGTACTTTGTGACCAATAAGTTTTTGTGATACTAGGAGCTTTTGTTTCAGTTAATATTTTTCTTTCTATCATTCATTCAGTTATCCTGAATTGCATTAAGTTAGATTTCTCTCCACAGTATGCAAGATTTTCACTTACCTGGGTGATAAAGCAGACTCATATTTTGTCAGTCATTCACTCTTGACATCTGACTAAATACCATGCTTCTTCCTCATAATAGTTTCCCAGCATGCATTGGTCTACTTTCGCTAGAATTAAAATTCAGTCGAGCTAGTTTGTCATTTTCAATTAACAACTTGCATTAATACAATGACTTGAGATTAACAATACCTTATGTTTTATGAGCTACTGCTTTGGGTCTTCATTTTATGAATGGATAGACTTTTAGAGTTCACAAATGTTGTTGTTGGCATGTTGGTTAACAAATGTCATTTCATCTTTATTTCACATGCTGTTGCAGGGACAAAAGATTGTAGATGTGGATGACCTGGAGCAGTCTAGCAGTCCCCATCCACTAGCTGGTAACATTCTGATCATTTTTTTTGAAACCTTTTCTACTGCAGGGGAGCCCCCCACAGCCCTTTATTAAAACTCAACCAAAAGCAGACCCAGAGTCCAAATTACAAACAAGTACAAAAAGGAGAAAAAGGAGAAAGAAAAGAGCTATGTACAGGGATCAGGGCAAACTGTCAAGCCATAATGACAGAGAGTCCTTGAGTTCTTTCTTGAGCCTATGTTTCAGCAAGTTAACATCATAAGAGAAACCGGCCTTTCAGCCTCCAAACGTGGGCTTGATGCTCTTTAATATCCAACCATTCCTCTGCTTCCATATATTCCAACATTCTGATCATTGTGCATATTACTTAGCTTACATGCTCACTATTAAGCCTGGCCTTTCCTGAGCAATATCTGTTTGAGTCAAATCATCTTATAAAGTGCGTATTGTTTGACTCATTTTGTTATGGGTTGGTCCCTTTACTTCACTTGGTTTATAATATTGACGTTGGCTCTCACTTCTGTACGTTTTATTAACTGTGCACTCTTTTAACTCCCTCTGCCTGATTCTGAATAAGTAATTCAGACACCTTTGTTCTGAACCATTCATCTGCAGTGAACCTATATTCTACATTATAGTTATAAAATCTTTACCCACTCCTATGTGAATTAGCATGCCATTCCTTTGCAAGCTATATTAGCCTGAAGTTTCCTTTCGTGACTATAAACCTTCGGTCTTCACTTCACTTCACTTCCATGCATATTGATTCATTACATTTTGTATGAACATAATAACAGGTTGATTTAATTTAGTTAAATATACTAATGGAGTTGAACTAGATGAACAATACTGTAACAAAAACTAGAATAACCTTTTGTTACTTAAGGTATTATTTACCTGCTCCAGGATGTTGCTTGGATCTAGCATAAGGCTTTTCAGCAAAGAATAATTAAAATAGCTGGAACTCTTTTTCTAAATAATAATACTTGAAATTCCGTACTGTTCAGCCAATGAGAACTTCCGTACATAGTTTTAGAACGGAAATTATTGTTATCTTTTCCTTCTTGATTGAGCAAGAGATGGTGCAGAAGTTAAGGCCTTATGTTAATCCATATCTTCCATATATACTCTGGTTTTGTATGCGGAGTATGCAGCAGTTTCACAGATGAGTAAATGATTCAGGATAGCTAGAACTATATTTAGTCACTTCGAAGACTATGCTATAATATCTGCTGATTGCTAGCTTATATGTTAGCTATAAAGGTAAAAGAAAAAAGGAAATAAGGATTAATTATGCAAAAATCGGTTTTATATGCCGGAGGCAATATGCATATCCTGTAGCTTTTCACTTCTGTTATGCTGTGTTTGAAACCTTACGAACGCAAATTTCTTTGTGGTCTTTTGTTGTTGTGATTCCCTGTTTGTTGTTTGCAAGTTCGTGTCCAGTTTCTTCCTGCCTGGAGTGCTTCCATCCAGGTTCCTCAATTCAGTCTTAGGTGAATCCTTCTTGTCTCTCTTTTATATTAGCTGGTGTACCAGCTCTCACATCTTCTGTAGCTCAAAGCTGTTGCTTAAACCCTGCCCTTTGGCATCTTAAAATCCCCCCAATGGTTCAGGTATTTCTGTGTCTGTTGAGTCATGGTTGTTTGCGCACTAGAGATAATGTTGCCAAAAGACAAAACATTAGTGATGAATCTTGTCTTTTGCCTACTGGTCGGAATCTGAAACATGGGAGCACCCATGATCCCACGCCAGCTGCACTGTTGCGGTAGAGGCAATTGCTGCTTCAACAGGCGTCGCAGGATCTGAAGGCCGCCCATTGCCCATCGACGCAAGAAACCCAGGAAACCTGGTGTGCGCTGCTTGCATCGGTGGAGAAGGACAGGAAAATTTAGTCAAGTGGAAGGTGCATAAAATAAATCAACGGTAGATTATTTGCAAGAAACCAAGAAGTTTCCCGTTTCTACTCCATTTCCTCAAATACTAGAAAAATTAGAAATCCCCAAAACGGGATTCAACCATGGGGGAGAGAAGGCGGGGGAACGAGATGGTCATGGCAGCAAGAAACTCCGGCGACACGAAATTACAATGGCGCAAGAGGCTGGAAATGAACTACACAACCAAGAAACGTACCACGATGTGCCTAGGGATCACCCCCGCCTCCGTCTGGCAGTCGCCACAACGGCCGGCAGCCGCAGGCACGGAGGAGCGGAAATCACCATAACGGAAAAGGTCAGGACGACCGGCCGCCGCAGGGCGACAACGGCAGGCGCCATCCTGGGTCTTCCGCTCCTGCCGGGTCGACACGGACGCGGGGGAAGATGCACCGCCTCGATGCTCTACCCCGTCCAACGCCGACGAATGTTGGCGAGCAAGAAGGAGAAGGCGGGCGCGGGTCTCCATTCTCCCCCTACGGGGAGAGCGGAAGAAGACGATCTTGCGCTACGTGCTCCCGTCGCTGGTGGCCGGCCGCGGCAAGATCGTCGGTCTTCGCCTCCTGGGCAGACGCTGCTGCGGGGGGAAGACGCGCCTCCTGGGAGCTCCGTCTCCCGGCCTCCGCCGCTGGTGGCCGGCCGCGGAAAAGACAGCCGGTCGTTGGTTCTCGCCGGCGGAGTGCTGCACTGCTGCGGACGTCTTGGTTCTTGTTTTCTTTGGAGAAGGCGCGAGAGCACGGGCCTCTTTTTGTCTTTTAAGATTCGTGGACGGGCTAGCAACGGCTATGGAACGTAAGTGTGGCGGTTTGGCCCATCTCTCCCCTCCCCCTTCCCCGCTACGCTGCCGGGTAGAGGACTTCCTCTCCCCACGCGTCAGGCTGGCGGCGGTGAGCAACGGCAGTGAGCACGGGTAGTGCGGGGGCTCGGGATGATGGTGGCACTCGGTTGTCCCGGATGTGGGTTCGGGCGGGCATGACGATGCACGACGACGATGCTCTTTGGAGGTGTTTGAGGTGGTGTGGCGCGAGCAAGAGTAGCGGCGGCCTCTTGCTACAGCGTGGCGTCCACGTCTAGGCCTAGTGTGCCCCTGCTGCCATGTCCGGTCAGCAATCGCTTACGGCGGTGGAGAACGGTCCTTCGAATGGCTGCGGTGCTACAGTCCTCCGGTTCTAACCTAGCCTACCTCCTCGGCCTCACATGCCACACGATGGGTTGTTTCTCGCTTCAGAGGTGCAAGTTCGCGGATGGCGAGGCAACGGCCCTAGAAGGCAGGTCGCATGGGTGGCTCTCCGGCACGGTGGCGGTGGTGGAGGATGTGTATTTTGGCCATGTGGGCGACAATGGTTGCATCGGCTGGTGGCTCGGGCACTGATGTAGCCCATCCTACCAATGACCCTACATCCACCCCACCAAGCCCCTCAAGTGGACCGATGACTCGAGCCCGAGCCAAGCTTCTCCAAGATAAGGTAA
This sequence comes from Avena eriantha, assembly GCA_910589775.1. Classification (NCBI taxonomy): domain Eukaryota; kingdom Viridiplantae; phylum Streptophyta; class Magnoliopsida; order Poales; family Poaceae; genus Avena; species Avena eriantha. The sequence goes on from OU342745.1 coordinate 399,927,535, forward strand.
ACTCGCTCCTACCCTCGTGTGACTTCGATACTCCTTTGAACAACTTGCTACTTCACGCGAATACACTTTGTATCCTTAGGTATGAGTCACAAGATCATCGCCAAGGCGCCAAGGAAGATGGGCAAGATGAGCATGGACATCCAGCAGCAAGAACTGCCCCGGAGTCCCTGGTCCTTCTCGACCGGGCTCACGAATCTACTGGTGACCGCTTGCACATGCCTAGATTGGACCCCGCACAGAAACTTCGGAGACTCCACGCCAAACCGGAGTCTCTAGCCCGACTAGAGTCTCCGATCTAAGTGAATCCAGACCGCTGAAGCTTGTTGGGCCTCAACCCATGTAACACCCACTTCAACTAAACTTCCGGTTTTATGCCTAAACTACCCCTTGTCTAGTGGCTAGCCTATATATAGTCCACTTCATCTATTGTAAACCCTAGACTTGATAATAGAACTAGAAGAACACCCCTTAGAGGATCCTATCTAGTTTTGGTCCCACCTTCCTCTTGAGGAAGATATATTATCACCCACCTCTTTGGATTTTTCCCTTGAGCATCCAAGTTGTACAAGATCTTTCAATTAAGTTGGCTCTTTGCAAGCTATCAAGATCATCACCAAAGTTCTTATCCCTCACCAATTGGGTTCAAAGAGAGCTTCGACCAATACCGATCCTAGGGATTATATTGGACCAGTAGCCACCGGAGTGAGCCAACGACGAGTAATTGCTTTTGTGTTGCATGTGTTCACCGAGTTCTTCGTGGTGTGATTTTGATTCCATCTTCCTATCCCTCTCCCCTCGCGAATTCCCCACTTCCCCACCGAGAATCATGAAAGATCGGGCCAACCCGTGGCATACCCTACAACATAATGGTACCAAGAGCCTTTGGTTTCTCACGAAGATCTTCTCAATTTCTTCTTTTCACCATAGATTCGACTTTTTTTCAAAAATTAGCCCCAAGATGCCTTAAGATCGATCTATGGATTTGGTGCATTTTAGTGGTTTTACTCCATGGAATTTGTGTCTTAGGACTTGGTCTAGATTTTCCTTCGTTTTCCTAGCCTAATTTGGTCAAAATCCCCTGGATGTGAGGTTTGGAGGCAAGGATATCCGCTCGAGAACACGAGCAGTTCATCCAGTCGAGCCCGACATAGAAGTGTCTAGCTCCATAACCCAAAGTATCCGGCCCCGCCAAAATCTTCGCCCCCAAAGACCGGAGTCTCCGTCTCACTTCACCCCATTTTGCCTCTTTTCCATTTGGCTGACTTCCTTCTGTTGTTTGTGTTTCATGTGCGTGTCAAAAACTAACAGCAAGCTTCCGAAATCCTTCCGCGCCCTACGACACCATGGAACTCAAGCTACCCCTCACCACCGACTGCAAGTCCATCATCATCAAGATACCTAAGGTATAACTTGCGTCAATAACCTCATATCTTCCTTTGTGTGTTACCTATCCCACCAAGAGTGGCTCATTTTGTGTTTTCCTGAGCATTGTGCACTTGTACTTGGACATTGATAGTGTGTGAGCAAAAGAAAAAGTGACTTGGTAGCATAAAAGGAGATCAAAAATAAAATAAAAAGAAAAGAAAAAATACATAGTCTCCCAATACATCAAGAGTCTCCAATCTTGTAAGCAAGAGAAAACGAGCGCCCAAGGAAAGTGCACAAATCCAGTGCTTATACTCTTTGACAAACGAGTTATTGTCTCTCCTTGCATTGGCACAACAATCGAGCACAGTTTTGTTAGGATTTTTGTTCCTCATTTCCATAGTCATGATAACCCCATTTATCTCCACGTGTGTGTGTTCTAGTTATAGATTTTCGTAACTTTTGTGGACTTTTTCCTTTGACTGTCTTCTTTTGGATTTTCTCCACTTTTGACAATATCCTTGTCCTTGGATATTTTTGTTTGGGTTTCCACCATTCTAACCCATCCACCATAAGCCTTTAAGTTTTAGTAGATTTTTGTGTTAGGTTCCTTCTTGCTTTCTCTTTGCAAGTCGATTGGTTCAAGTTTGGCTATCTATACAATACGAATCTTCAAGGTGAGGTAAATGACTAACCCTCCCCACAAATTACACTTCTATATACCACTCTTTCCTTGGTTGTGATGGATAGGATCGAAGAAACTAGCGAAGCTCGTTCACAAGATGGAAGCCAATCTATGACCAAGAATAGCCACTTCCTCGTGAGACAAGAGTTTCAGAAACGCCGCGTGACCCTTGATATGCGCCAATATGAGAAATTTGAAGAAGTTTGAGCCGAATACAAGAGAATAGCTAGCTACTTGGTTAGCTTGGAGAAACATATGCGAAACTTCGGGAAACATATGCATTCCACGAACTACAATTTTAGACATCAATACGAGGCTCTCAAGCGCTCCATCGACGAGCTAGATACTCATACTTGTCGTCGGATTAACGACAAGTATGCCATGATGGGGTCCTCGAGGCGTGCAGAAGAGAGGGTTGTGTGATGTTCGATATTCCGGGACGGTGAGAACACAAGTTTACTCAGGTTCGAATCCACCGGCTTTGGATGGATCCTACTCCTGCTAGCAATCTAGTAATACGACAGAGCCGGAATATGGGTTATAAGGGTTTCGCTTGTGCGAGTTGAGATTGTAGACTATTGTGGGGTGCCCTAAAGGCTGGTCCCTAGGATGACTTATATAGATATCTGGCCTAGGGTTTACAGGAGAGACCTATCCGGCTACGACTAAGAGTCGGTTACATAGTACATCTTGAACTACAAGTAACACTACATGCCTATGTCGGTAAGTCTTCTTGGCCTTCCCATAGCCGGACTGGACTCCGTCTCTTCTCCCTGACTGGGCCGCCCGTGAAGCAAAGCTCTAACCCGAAGTGGGCCACCCTGGTCAGTGAGGCATAGTGAGGATACCCGGAAAGTAAATCCCCAACAGCAGCCCCCACAAGCCTCCAAGGTCTAGAGTCGGATTTCATCATCATCTAGCTTGATCCATCTTCGGCTTGTAGAATCTTGAAGGGTTCCTGAAACTTCAAAACAAAGGATAGGATCCGAGTATCAAAACGGGTCAGACCTATGAGTACATTATTCGAGTTTCTAGCTTGAAATTCAAACTAAGCCGGAACTTGGCCTCTGACGTAACGTGACATCAGTCAAGGTCAAGTCACGTCACTAATAGACATTCCTGTCAGCACGACCATTGGTGGGTCCGCCTTTTGTGGAACCGAGGCATCATTTTAATGTGTGCGCGGAGATCAAGGCGGCATAATCCTCGCGAGGAGGTTACCCATCTACTTCCACGATGCGTGGTATAGTTACTGTTTATCTTGCACGAATCTTGGCGCATGCAAAGGATATAAGGGGTCAAGATCTCTTCCTCCCTCCTCACCAACTCCAGTGCTTTCTCCTTCCTCTTGATGCTTCCTGTGAAAGAGCTATTCTACCTCCCCCAAATCCCACAGCGCCGCCCATCCTAGGTCACCGACCCCCAGAAAATGGTTGAGGACTTGTCTTCTGCCACAGCGGCAACAACTGCGACGGCTCCTGCGATGGAGAAAGAGAAGTTTCGTGGGGTTTGGATTTCCTGCGTCCTTAATGATGTCAGGCTCCACGTCGTCGAGAAGGAAGGCCTCCTCCGTGCTAGCGACTGGCGGAGCGGCTTCGCACAAACCATCCCCACCCCCAACACCGACGAGCGAGTGCACTTCGGCACCCACCTCGACAGAGGTTTGAGCTTTCCTTCCTCAGATTTCTTTTTTGAGGTCACAGATCACTACGGAGTGCAACTCCACCATCTCCCCCAAACTCTCTTTTAGAAATGAGCGCTTATGCCTCTTTGTGTGAGGGGTATCTTAGTATTAGGCCGAGTCTTATTCTTTTCTGGTATTACTTCCATACCCAGAGAAATTCCATCACCGTCGGTAATCCTTACATTACCAGAACTCTTAGCTTTTCTGTTAGGAGAGAGCGAGTCTATCCTAGGATTAAGGCTAGCGAGTCGGTGAAACAATGGTCGTCCACATTCTTTTACCATAAGGACATACCGGCTCCCAGCAAAGCATCTGCTTTGCCGGTTTTCGTTGATGGTGTCGCCACGCCCCAAGAGTCCTAGGATGCGGATCCTCCGGCTCTCACTGATGATATGCTTCTTGCTAAGAGGCGGATCGAATATTTGATGAAGCACAAGGGTCTGAAAGGATCCGACTTGATCCACTCCTAGCTGGCGCGCCGGATCCAGCCTCTCCAACACCATGGTGCTCGGCTCATGCATTCAATCACCAAGAGTAAGATGAACTCTCTCCGGATCTGCTCCATTCCTTACTCGCAAAAGGACTATGAGTCCCTGATCAAATGGTTGATTAGGGAGCGGATTGAGAGGAAGATTCTAGAACTTTCCTTGGATATGCATACAGCTGACGATCCTATGACACCAATAAGTTTCTAGTAGTTTACTCGAATATGTGCTCATCCATACTTTGTTATATCTTTTTGTAATATTGAGGTAAACTTTTCTTCTTTCAGCTTGCTGACCTCCTCGAGTCGGAGCTTGCTCCTCTTGAGGGATATCCTCCTGAGCTCTCTCAGGATGATGGAGAACTGGTTCCACTGCCAGAGACTCTTACCCGAAAGCGTAAGACTCCGGCTGTTTCTATCGGCGCAAAGGAAGTGCCCGTTGTGAAGAGGTATCTTTTCTTCACAAGGTCTTTGTATTTTATTTGTTACTCTTTCTGAAGCGTAACGATCTTATTCTGTCACTTTCTTCAGAGCTAAATAGCTCACCAAGGGCAAGGGGAAAAGCACCTCGTCGAAGCCCCTGCACCAGTCAAAGTTAAATTTGACTTCTCCTACCACATCCCCTTTGACTCCTACCCCACAACGATCTACAGTACCGGAGGTTACTCCATCTCCAAGTATTGCAGAAGATCCGGCTCAGCATTCTGAGCCAGCGAACCTTGGTTCGTAGACTGACGTCACCATGGGTGACTCAGTAGTTGATAAGGGTGAACCCGTAAATGGTAATGATCCCTCGGCAGAGGTTTTCGCTGATAACCTTCTCAATAATCTGGGTATCGCCAAACTTGTCCTTACCCGGAAAACTGCAGAAGAGATCCAGAAGCTGGCTCAGCAATGCCTAGAGAGCCAAAACATCACCGCCAAGGAAGAGGCGCAAGAAGCCGAAGACGTAGAAGTCTCCGATCTTCTTGACCAAGTTTGTCTTCGCGATGAAAAGCTGAAGGCCGGTGTGGCTCCGCCACCACCAGTAATCCTGCTGACTCTTGTCAAGAAGGTTACAACTGAGGTGAATATGAGTCTAAGCAAGCTTACCCACGAGCAATATGTAAGTCGGAATTCCAACTCACTCTTTTATTTTATTTCATATCATATCCTCTAGCCCGCAAGCATGAAGTTGGATAGACAATCCAGATTTATGCTTTCATAGGATGCCAAAGAATGAACTAGTGTAGCCCCCAAGGCTCGTGCTGATATTAGTTCAAATATTAGCCCAAGTCTTTAGTAGACTTCTGACTCTGGGTACTATTCTGACTTATAGAAAGTTAATGCTTATAACCAGGAATTGTTAAAGAATATTTGTAATAAGCGGAGAGAGATCAGAGTTATCCGACTTGAAAATGCTCAATTGAAAGTTTCCAAGGATGAGGCTGAAGGTAATCATTTTAGTCCTTATCCTTGTTCTTTTTTTTGCTTTCATAGATGATTTTCTTATATCTTTGGTTTATAGAACTGGTCAAACAGTCATGTAAAATGATTGAAGAGGTCGAAAACTTCAAAACCCTAGAGGTGGAAAACACTGACTTACGGCAGGAGCTGAATGAGCTTAAGGCAGATCATGAGCGCAGCATTGCCAGTGTTCTTGAATCCTCTAGCATGGTCACTGAAGAACGCGATCGAAAGATCGCCATCTAGGATAAAAAAATCTCGGAGCTTAGTGATGAATTGGCAGGGAGAAGGACATCACCCAAGCACTCCAGGATGAACTCCAGAGCCTTAGGGCGGAGAAGACCAAAGTTGATGATGTCATCTTTGGTATGTTTCCTGTCTTCTGACTTTTCGTTCTTCCGACTCTAGGAGTTCGGATATATTTTCTGACCTTTGCATTATATGTGCAGGTCCTCTAAACTTGTTGGATTCCTCCTCCACCAAGTCTTGCACCAGCCGGCTTACCAAAGTCGGTGACTTGCTTCACGATTTCTACCAGTCACTGGAGGATATTGGCGAAGTTCTTAAAGTTATGGACATGAACAAAATGTCCGCCTTTGAGGTGCAAGATAAGGTGAAGGAGATGCCCCAGCTCATCCAGGAGTGGAACATGTCCTACGCGCGAACCGTAGCTCAGGACGCCCTCACCATGGTTATGAGCCACCATGGAATCATGGAGATCTGGCAAGTAACCAGGGGTTATTTGACTGTGGATGAAGATGGAAAGGAGCAAGATATCAAGGCCATCATGGACTCCTTCGCCGGATATGGATGTCATGTGGCTGATCTGACCAGCTATGACACTCCATTCTTCAGTCGCGTGGAGATGCCTCCTCTGCCTCCCGAAGGAACAGTTGAAGTTTCCAATGACGAGCAAACTGAATATGATTTGCACGTCTCGGAAAGATATCAAGTTGAAGGGGATGTCTCCAGTGAGCCGGCAGCTCCTACCACTCCTCCTGCATTGTAGAGTAGTAGAAAACAACTCGGGGAGAAGTATGAATTAAATTGCTAGGAAGAACTACCTCTGCACCATAGGCCAAGAAGAAAGGTGTGTATGCGGTTGACCTATTCGGAGTTGTTCTTAAGCTCCATATCATAGACGGCAATTCGTCTGCCCAAGCCCCCGCAGCATGACGAAGTGGTGCTTCGAGTCTTGGTTTAAGGCCTTGTAGGATTAAACCATTCGCTCTTTCAACTTGTCTGTTAGCTTGTGGATATGCGACTAACGCAATGTCAATCCGAATATTTTGTTCGTCGCAGAACTCAGCAAGTTCTCCCATTGAAAAATTGCTCCCGTTGTCCGTGATAATACTATGCGGATAACCATATCGGATTATAACATCCTCGACAAATCTTCTGGCTGTTGCTCCATCACAACTTATGACGGGTTTAGCCTCAATCCATTTTGTGAATTTATCCACCATCACTAAGAGGTGAGTAAATCCACTTGGAGCCCGTTTAAACGGTCCTACCATGTCAAGCCCCTAGACCACAAAAGGCCATGTTATAGGTATTGTTTGTAGCTGATCAACTGGAACATGAGCTTGTTTGGCATACTTTTGGCAGCCTTTGCACGTCTTGACCAGCCGTTCGGCATCTGCCTTGGATGTAAGCCAGAAAAATCCGTGGCTAAAAGCTTTTGCCACTAAAGATTTGGCTGCAGCATGATTGCCACATTCGCCTTCGTGGATCTCTCATAAGATTTCCACTCCTTCCGGATATACGTAGCGCTGAAAGACCCCAGATACACTCCGCTTGTAGAGCTCACCATTTATTATTGTATAGGTTTTTGCTCATCGGACGATCTATCAGCTCAGAATCTCGTCTTTGGATAATTTTTCATCTACCAAGAAATCAAGGTAGGGTTGAGTCCAGCTGGGAATTACAGCCAGAACTGCCGCTAAAGGTGAGTCGGATTTGGTCCGATATTCCTCATCTACTCCTTTTATAGAGGGAACTTTGAGGTGCTCTAGAAAAGCGCCATCCGGGACCTTTTTCTGTGCAGAGCCTATTCAAGATAATGCATCTGCTTCCTCATTTTCTGTCCGAGGGATGTGTTGAACCTCAAACCCTTCGAATGATTTAGATAGTTCATCCACGACAGCCCTATATGCTGCCATGTGTTTATTGGCATTACAGATATCCGACACTTGTTGAGCAACAAGATCTGAGTCTCCATAACACATAAGGCGTCGGATGCCAATATCCTTAGCAATCCGGATTCCATGCAGCAGTGCTTCATATTCGGCAATGTTGTTTGTTGCCGTGAAGTGGATCTGCAACACATAGAAAAGCTTATCTCCTTGGGGTGATTTGAGCACCACGCTAGCCCCCGAGCGCCTTAGACTCGTCAAAATGCAAGGTCCAGTATTCCGACTCTTAGAGGGTCATATTTTTCGTTGTATCTGTCCAATCAGCGACAAAGTCAGCGAGGATTTGGGATTTGATTGCTATACGAGGTTTCTACTCAATGTCAAAACCTGAAAGCTCTATTCCCCACTTTGCGACACGTCTTGTAGCGTCGCTATTATTAATTATGTATCTCATGGGAGCTGTGCTCACCATGGTAATTTGATGCTCCTGAAAGTAATGATGTAACTTCTGAGATGCGAGAAACACACCGTAAGCCAGCTTTTGATAGTGCAGATACCGCTACTTTTATTCAGTTAGGACTTCGCTAAGGTAGCAAGTTGGACGCCGCACCAGGTGTTCCTGTTTTTCCTTCGGTCTTTCCACTACCATTACAACACTGACGACCTTGTTTGTCGCAGCGAGATAGAGCAACATCGGTTCACAAGGTTCTGGTGCTGCAAGGATAGGAGCGGATGATAGTACTGCTTTCAGATCTTGTAGTGCAGCTTCAGCTTCATCTGTCCAAGCAAACTTTTTGGTATTCTTCAGGATCTTGTAGAGTGGTGCGGCTCTTTCGCCGAGCCGGCTTACAAACCGACTAACCACAACAATGCAACCAGTTAGTCTCTAAACGTCCTTCAGGCGATTTGGCCTGGGAATATTGAGTATAGCCTTGATTTTGTCCCAGTTCACCTCTATGCCTCTTTGAGACACGATGAAACCTAACAATTTTCTGGCTGGTATTCCAAAGAAACATTTCTTCGGGTTAAGCATTATGTTGTATTTTCGTAAATTAGTGAATGTTTCCTCCAAGTCGGAAATTAAGGTTTCCTTATTTTTGGACATCACCGCTATGTCATCCACATATGCATGTACATTGCGTCCAATTTGATCGTGGAGACAATGCTACATAGTGCGTTGGTACGTAGCTCCTGTGTTCTTGAGCGCAAAGGGCATCGTAACGAAACAGAAGGTTCCGAAGGGGGTTATGAATGAAGTTTTGACTTTGTCTGATTCCTTCATCTAGATTTGGTGATAACCGGAATATGCGTTGAGAAAACATAGGAGTTCCGAGCCTGCTGTAGAATCGATAACTTGATCAATTCTAGGCAGCACGAACGAATCTTTGGGACAAGACTTGTTCAAGGCGATATAATCAACACACATCCTTATTTTCAGTGGTGTCCTTTTTAGGGACCATTACAGGATTGGCTGACCACTCAGTGTGGATGACCTCTTCTATGAATCCGGCTAACTCGAGTCGGGCTAGTTCCTGAGCTATTGCTTTTCGCTTTTCATCGCTGAAATGTCGTAAGGACTGTTTGACGGGTTTAGCATTTGGGTGTACATTTAGAGAGTGCTCGACAAGTTACCTAGGTACTCCAGTCATGTCAGATGGCTACCATGCGAAGATATCTTGATTTTCTTGGAGGAACTTGACAAGCGCGCTTTCCTATGCGCTATCTAAACCTACACCTATCTGGGTCACCTTGGAGGGGTCATCATCCTTCAACGACGTCGTCTTTGTCTCTTTCGATGCCTTGAACTCCAGAGTCGGCTTGGTTACCTCCTTCTTCGTCGTAGGCATCTCGGACAGGTCGATGGTCTTCTTGATCTCCTGGTACTCCTAGGCGTGCAGTACGGCTTCGGCAAAGGTGGCATTTCCGTCCTCGCATTCTCATGTTTTCTTAGGGTCTCCCCTGATGGTGATCACGCCCTTTGGACCTAGAATTTTCATCATATTATAAATGTAACACAGACGAGCCTTGAAAGTCCAGTAAGCCGGACGTCCGAATATAGCGTGGTATGCACTCTTGAACGGGACCACTTCAAAGGAAAGTGCTTCCGTCTGGTAGTTCCTCGGAGTTCCAAAAGTAATATCCAAAGTGATCTCGCCTAGGGAATTTACTTGTCTTCTTGGGACAACTCCGTGAAAGACCACTGAGCTGTGATTCAGTCGAGTATCCGAGATCCTCATCCGACACAAAATTTCGATGTAGAGGATGTTAATGTTGCTGCCACCGTCCATGAGGGTCTTTGAGAATCCATATCCATCAATAAGTGGATTGATGACTAACGCGTACTTTCCTCGCCTGTGCAACTTAGGCGGATGATTAGCACGGTCAAAAGTGACTATCACTTCCGACCAATCCAAAAATTGAGGGACAACCAGAACAGTTGCGTTGAGTTGATGCAAAACTGCCTTCTTGACCTTAGCTAGTTGAGACCCAAGAAAAGTGACATAAGTGTCTTTCTTCGTTCAGAAGTTGTTCTTTCCATCCAACTTAGGATTTGAAGGCTCAACTTCCTCCATGTCGGAATCTTCCTTAGTCTCTTTTTCCTTTTTAGGATTCTTATTTCCCTTCTTTCGCTTGGCCCTATAGCCAGCAGATTCATCTTTCTTGATGTCGTCATTGAAACAACACTCGGCATTTGTGTGGGACGAGCCCCCGTTGGCATCTAAGTGATGCACACATGGATTATTGGCCATGTCGGCCCATGAGTAGGTTTTGCTAGGTTGCTGATCTCGTCTACCTGAACTCTTGACATCCCACGACCATGTCCGTGGCCGCCTCCATTCCCTCCTCGTCCTCCAGACCTGAAAGAAGAAGTGACAACTACGGTTTCCGTGTTGGGATTTTCTTCCGAGGTATTCTTGCGCGTCTGAGCTTGTTGTTTTGGCTGTTTTTCCGACTATGGTACCACCAGGACGTTCAGTAGTCCTTCTGCATCATCATCGGCATCTGCATACTTGCTTGCCTTTTCTATCATCTCTCCCAGATCAGTGACCTTGTCGCACTTCAAATGGTGATGTAGTAAACCAATGGAGTCCTGCAATGAAAGCTTCAATCACACTTTGATCATTTACCCCTTCGCAGGAGTTCTTGGTGTCGATCCATCATCCGAGATAATCTTGGCAAGTTTCTCCGGCTTTCTAGGTGCAACGCTACAGGTCTCCTACCGTACAGGGCCTCCAATATGTGCCTTCGAAATTCCAAAAGAACGCACTTTGCATGTCATACCAGTTGTGGATGGTGTTTTCTGGAAGTTCATTGAGCCAGGATCGTGCCGTCTTCCTCAACATAAGTGGGAGATAACGGGTCGCGACCAAGCTATTTTCGCCCTTTGGCGATGCAACAAGCCTAGAAAATATCCTAAAGCCAAGGATCTAGCCGGGCCACACCATCGTAGGCTCGGATGTGTCTTGAGATAGAAAATCCTTCCGGGAAATGTGTTTGTCGAATTCGTGGTCCGAAGCATTTTGGACCCACATAGATATCGTCATTCTCGTAGCACCGCGCCTCTATTTTAGAGTTGATCCGGTGTCTCGCGTCACTTGGTGACAGGGAATGCTATCTTGGTTGTTCGCTGTGGCTACGGTGCCTTGGAGCCAGACTTCTACTTCTGCCACCACCTCCTCCGCCACGACGCCCTTGTTGGCCTCCTCGAGAGCCGGTATGATGGCTACTTGGTGGAGAGGGTGGTGCAGGTGGATTGTTTCCGGCTGAATGCTGGCCTCCATCCGGAGCGTCATTATTCTGGTTCCGAGGAGGGTCTTGATTATGATGAGCCCCCTGCCGGCTTGACTCGGCACGGTGTCCATCATTCCTTCGTCCATCGTTTCCCCCATTGTGGTGAGGTTCAGCCGGACGGCTTGTATGTCTAGGAGGTGGCATTCTTTGTCGGTCCTCATCCTGACATTGCTCTTTTTCGTATTCCCTGCAATTGTTCGACTCTCGCCGGGGAGGGTGTCTTGGAACCAGTGCTGCAACTACGTCTCGCTCTATGGCTGGGGTAACATTACTCCAGTCATGTGCTATTGCCCTGAAGATCCGGTTCTTGAATAGTTATCTTCTCGACGAATGCTGTGCCGGGTCTCGTTGGGGCCTAATATCATCCCAGCCTAGATCCGTGCGACATTGGTCGGACTTGGAGACCAGTTTTCCGCTTCCGTACTTCATGGCCCTTTGTTTCTCCAGACCCTTGGTAAGTAGCTTTACGCCCAATCGAACTTGATCTGGGTTTGGGTTGTTTGCCAGGATATCTCGAGCTGCAGCAGTGTTTTCCACTGGCGTTCCATACACCAGGTCTGCCTTGCTATCCAGCCAAGGTTCTCCTTTGACAGAGTCATCTCCCTCAAAGAGGGTCTTGTGGACTTCCAGATTTTGTTAGCCTACACGGGGCCGTTCTAGGTCTTCTAATGCTGCATGGAGTTGAACTGCCCCGCAGATGCAATGCGCTTCTTCTCTTCCATAAGGTTATTGGCCTCAGCCAGGAGTACTTGATGACGCGCTTCTAGGGCTTGGGCCCTTTTTTCCAATTCTGCAGGTGTAAGCTCTACAGCTGTAGGGATAGGTGTAGTTAATGCATCATCGATGAGTTTACGGGCACTAGTGGTAACCACGTATCCATCCACGGGAGTTTCTTTTGGCTTGTCTGGGATTAGGGCTCCATCCGAGTCTTCTTCATATTCTTCGGCCATTACTTCCTCCACGGGATGGTCTTTTGCTGGAGTCTTCATCTTGTTCCTCTTCCTTGCCTTCTTGGCAGAGCCGGTAGCAAAGACGACTTTGGGTCCGTTTCCCAGAGTTAAGCTCTGATCGGTACTTTCGGACATCTAGACATCAGGATTATCTCTGATATCCATGTCATCCTACATTTAGGAGATTTTTCTCCAGATCCTTCGTCCATGGCTTCTCCTTCTTATGCAGCTTTGGAGTTGAACTCCTCTTCATATTCCACGGAGAACTTTTGGAAATCCGTCGACGTCATTGAATCATCCAAAGATACCAGCAAGTCGGTGTTTGTTCTGATCGCCTCTAGCACCGAGTTTTCATTGTCTCCAGCATCGTCCAAGTCAGATCCAGATCCAACATATCCGACGAAGTGCGACGCATGCATCCTGAGGTAGTTGTGGCTTTCCTCGTGGGCTTCCTCGAAACACCTGATGGTCTTGAGAATTTCATCCACGCTGGCGTCTTGTAGCAACATGCGCCTCAACGTGTGCCTCAAGAAAGGTTGATCTGTTCTGGCGTTGGCAGAGCTAGAACCAGAATTGTTGTCTTGTTCCTCCTGGATTTCGACCTCGACACGAAGATCGATCTAGGATTCAGCCTACCTAGGGAGCTCCACTCCAGATTCGACTTGTACCGCCAGATCTGCTTCAGGCTGAAGGAAATATGCCCTGAGAGGCAATAATAAAGTTGTTATTATGTATTCCTTGTATATGCAGATGTTTATTTTGCATGCTATAATTTTATTGATAGGAAACGTCAATACATGTGTATTTAAAAAACAAATAAAAGGTTCCTAGTTATGCCTCTCTTATAGACTAGCTCGTTGATTAACAAGATGATCAAAGTTTCCTGATCATGGACATTGGATGTTGTTAATAACGAGGTCACGACATTTGTGAAATGATGTGATGAACATTCCGAAGTATAGCATTACGATCAAAGTAATTATGTTTATATTGCTATAACATCATACGAAGTAATCTTAGTCCTGAGACCATGAGATCATGTTAATTGCTAACACTAGAAGAGTATCTTGATAACATCCAATGTCACACCGTAACAGGGTGACTATAAAGGTGGGTTCAGTGCGACGAAGGTGTTATGTTGAGGCTCATGGATCAAGAGTGGAATTTGTCAATCTCGATGACAGATAGATATACTCTAGGCCCTCTCGGTGATATCACATTAAGATAGCTTGCAAGTAAGTGATGTGATCACTAGAATGTTATATCACGGGAACGAGAAAAGAGTGCATGTCAGTAATGAGATCAAACTAGGTATTTGGATACTGATGATCGAATCTCGGACATGTATTATATCATGAGACAAAGGGATTAAGTTACTAGTGTTAAAGGTTCTCACGATCACAGAAGTCATTGTTGAATGTGTAGGAGTCAGTATGGATCTCTAGGTCCCGCTTCTGATTATTGATTTGAGAGGGGTCTCAATCATGTCTGCATTATTCGCGAACCGTACGGTGACACACTTAAGGGTTGACGAACACCATTTTGGAGCACATATGTTTCAGATGAAAGGATTACAAAGCGCATGAATTATTTCGATGGAAACCGGAATTGTTTCGGGTGAAATTGCAAAAACTGGTTCTGCATGTGATATTGAAATGATATATGGGGTTTTATGTGAATGTTTGTTAATTAAAGTAATTAACAAAATTCTGAATAAAATAAATAAAACAGTTTTATTAATTGAGAGTTGCATTAAATTTGGTGGAAATTTAATTCATGTGAGTGGAACTTTGGGTGGAGGCTAAATTGATGTGAGTGGAGCTTCCCCCACATGAATGAGGAAGAGGTGGGGGCACCCCCCTTGGACGCCGGCCATGGGAGGGGAGGAGCCCCCCTCTCCTATAAAAGGCCCCCTCTCCTCCCTCACAAAGCATACCTCCTCGTGAAGGATCTCTCTCCCCCTCTAGATATATTCCCCCATGGTCTCGGATTAGTGAGATACATGTTCCCAGTGGCCTTGCGTCTGGAAGGAGTTGCTGCTTCCGCTGATTCGCTGGAGCGAGGAGGTGGAGGTTGTTCGGTGGCTTGAACGTGTGTGCGAGGACGGATGCGCTGCTGATTTGCGGTGCTAGGACTTCCACACGATCTTGAGATCGGCAAGCGTACGACTACATCATCCATGAGTTCCAACTCGTTAACAAAACTCTTTTGTCTTCGAGGGTAAGTTCTCCATGGATGTATATCCACCCGTTTCTTGTATCTAGTAGATAGATCTTGGCGTATAGTTCTTATCGTAGGAATTTTTTTGTTTTCTATGCCGCGAACCCAATAGTGGTATTAGAGCCAGGTTTATGCGTAGTTGCTTTGCACGGGTAGTACACATATGTTTATATGTGGGCGATGGTGATCATGTTATTGCTTCTTTCATGTATTTTGGATATAGGTGGCATAGTGGGATGAAGCGGCCCGGACCAACCTTACAAGTCATCGCACATGAGACCGGTTCCACGACTGACATGCAACTAGTTTTGCATAAGTGGCTGGCGGGTGTCTGTCTCTCCTACTATAGTCAATATCTGATTTATAACGAGTTGCTAATAACTTGGTTATCCTCGTTGTGGTTCCATGTTCGTAGGTAAGAACGGTTCTATCTCCGAAAGCCCTAAGCCACATAAAACTTGCAATGGATAACTTAGAGGCGTTTAGTTTAGATCGTTGCTGGGCTAGTGTCTTGATATGGTATTGTTGTAAGTAGATGTATGTTAGATACTCTCACAACACACTTAACGTGTAAGTTCCATAGACCTTGGCCTTACACACAAAGGAATGATAGAGATCATACCATGATGTACATGATAGAGATCAAATGCATGGACTATATCATCCCACTTCACACATTAGATGTTTGCATCTTATATTGCTAGTTTGGCGCTTTTAGTAGCATTGTAAGATGATCCCTCATTTAAATATCAAGATAAAATGTGTTCTTCCTTAAGTATGCACCGTTCTATGGATCGTGTTTCGAGACATCACGTGATGATCGGGTGTACTCGACTCTACGCTTTCATACAACGGGTGTAAGACAGTTTTACACACGCGAATACAAAGGTTCTTACTTGGCGAGCCTAGCATGTACATACATGGCCTGGGAACACGGACCAAAAGGTTAAGCATGAGTCATATAGTTGATATGATGCCCATATAGATGCTCGCCTTTGAAGCTACACCGACTCACGTGATGATCGGACTTGGTGTAGTGGATTTGGTTCATGTAATCACCAAAAAGACACGAGGGATGTTGTTTTTGAGTGGGAGTTCATTAGTAATTTGGATTACTTGAACTCAATCTATCATAAACTTAGTCTAAATAAACTTTACAAATTCTGTTGTAGAAGGCACCATCTGCTGTTAATTTCAATGTGTTCGTGGAGAAAGAGAAACTTGCTGCGAATGGTAGAAACTTCACCGACTGGGTTATGAATTTGAGGATTCTCCTCACTGCTGCACAAAAGCAATATGTGCTAGAGGCGCCACTAGGACCCCCACCAGCTCCTGATGCCCCTGACGAGGAAAAGAATGTCTATATAACTCATTAGGAGGACCACAACTTAGTTCATTGCGGCATACTGTATGGGCTAGAGCCAGAACTTCGAAAGCGTTTCGAAAATGGCAATGCCTTTGATACCATGGGAGAATTGAAAATGATTTTCGATACCCATGCTGCTGTAGAGAGTTATAATGCTTTTGAAAAGTTCTTTAGCAGCATGATGGATGAGAACAACTCTGTTAGTGAGCACGTACTCAAAATGTCTAGGTACGCCGATAAGCTTGTGTCCTTGGGAATAACGATTCCCATTGACTTAGGCATACATCGTGTTCTCCAATCTATGCCACCTAGCTACAAGAGCTTCGTGATGAACTATAACATGTGGGGCATGAAGAAGTCTCTTCCCGAGCTTCTGTCAATGCTTAAGACTGCAGAAGTGGAGATTAGGAAGGAACATCAAGTGTTGATGATCAATAAGACCACCGGTTTCAAGAAGGACAAGAAAGGAAAATAGAAGGGAAAGAAGGGCGGCAAATATGTTGTTTTACCTGAAAAGAAATCCCGAGTTGGCCCCGAGTCTGATACCGAGTGCTACTATTGCAAGGGGACTGGCCATTGGAAGCGCAACTGCCCCAAGTATTTGGCGGACAAGAAGGCCGGCAAGGCAAACAAAGGTATATGTGATACACATGTTATTGATGTGTACTTGACTAGTACTCACAGTAGCACCTGGGTATTTGACACGGGATCGGTTGCTAATATATGTAACTCGATTCAGGGGCTGCGGAACAAGCGATAGCTAGCAATGGATGAGGTCACGATGCGGGTCGGCAATGGATCAAGAGTTGATGTGATCGTTGTCGAAACGCTGCCTCTCCATATGCCGTCGGGATTAGTGATAAATCTAAATAATTGTTATTTGGTGCCTGCACTAAGCATGAACATTGTATCCGGATCTTGTTTGATGCGAAGTGGTCATTTCTTGAAATCTAAAAATAATGGTTGTTCGATTTATATGAATGATATCTTTTATGGTCATGCACCTATGATGAATGGTTTATTTCTGTTGGATCTCGATAGTAGTATTACGCATATTCATAATGTTGATGCTAAAAGGATTAAACTTGATAATGATATATTTGCATATATGTGGCACTACCATCTAGGTCATATTGGCGTTAAACACATGAAGAAACTCCATTCTGATGGAATTTTGGAATCACTTGATACATGTGAGCCATGCCTTATGGGCAAGATGACTAGAACGCCGTTTTCCGGTTCAATGGAACGGGTGACAGATTTATTGGAAATCATACATACTGATGTGTGTGGACCAATGAGTGTGTCGGCGTGAGGTGGATATCGTTATTTTGTTACTTTCACGGATGATTTGAGTAGGTACAGGTATATCTATTTGATGAAACATAAGTCTGAAACCTTTGAAAACTTCAAGGAAGTTCAGAATGAAGTGGAAAATCATCGTAACAAAAAGATCAAATTTCTGCGGTCCGACCATGGAGGAGAGTATCTTAGTTACGAGTTTAGCACACATATGAATGACTATGGAATACTTTCACAACTCACTCCTGCCGAAACACCACAATGTAATGGTGTGTCTGAACATTGTAATCGTACTTTATTAGATATGCTTCGATCTATGATGTCTCTGACTGACTTGGCACTGTCATTTTGGGGTTATGCACTGGAAACCGCTACATTCACTTTAAATCGGGCACCATCTAAATCCGTTGAAACTACACCGTATGAATTATAGTTTGGAAACAAACCTAAGCTATCATTTCTTAAAGTTTGGGGATGCAATGTTTATGTGAAGCAACTTCAGCCGGGTAAACTCGAACCCAAAGCAGAAAATGCATCTTCATAGGATACCCTAAGCAAACGATTAGGTATACCTTCTATCACAGATCCGAGGGCAAGGTTTTTGTTGCCAAGAATGGACCCTTTCTTGAGAAGGAGTTTCTTGCGAAAGGTGTGAGTAGTCGGAAGGTAGAACTCGAAGAGGTTATTGAACCTTCTCTTCATGAAATGGCGAGTGGCGCAGCACCGAAAGTTGTTTCGGAGTTGACTTCACCTGATGAAGAGAGAGCTAATGATAATGATCATGAAACTCCGAAAGAGGATACTACCGAACCACACAGGTCAAGTAGGACACGTGCATCTCCTGAACTATGCGGCAATCCTGTTATGAATTTCATGGTTGATGAAATGGATGATCCTGCGACGTATGAAGAAGCGATGATGAGCCCGGATTCCAACAAATGGCTAGAAGCCATGAAATCCGAGATGGAATCCATGTACGAAAACCAGGTTTCGACCTTGATGGACTTACCTCACGATCGAAAGGCCGTTGAGAATAAATGGTTTTTCAAAAGAAAAACTGATGCTGATGGTGATGTGACCATCTATAAAGCTTGACTTGTCGCAAAGGGGTTTCGACAAATTCAAGGAGTTGACTATGATGAGACATTCTCTCCCGTAGCGATGCTAAAGTCGGTTAGGATTATGTTAGCAATTGCTGCATATTTTGATTATGAAATATGGCAGATGGATGTCAAAACTACGTTCCTCAATGGTAATATTGAAGAAGAGTTGTATATGATACAACCTAAGGGTTTTGTCGATCCTAAGGATGCTGATAAGGTATGCAAGCTTCAGCGATCCATCTATAGACTGAAGCAAGCATCCCGGAGTTGGAATATCCGCTTTGATGAGGTGATCAAAGAGTTTAGATTTGTCCAAACTTATGGAGAGGCTTGTATTTACAAGAAAGTGAGTGGGAGCAATGTGGCATTTCTAATATTATATGTGGATGACATATTATTGATTGGAAATGATATAGATCTTTGAAACAGTGTTAAAACTTATCTAAACAGCAAATTTTCGATGAAGGACCTTGGTGAAACTTCATATATATTAGGCATTAAAATCTATAGAGATAGATCAAGGCGCCTAATTGGGCTATCGCAAAGTACATACCTTGATAAGATATTAAAGAAGTTTAATATGGACAGAAGTAAGAAGGGGTTCTTACCTATGTTGCAAGGCAAGACATTGAGTAAGACTCAAAGTCCGGCTACGGCGGAAGAAAGAGAGATAATGGATAAGATCCCCGGTGCCTCAGCCATAGGCTCTATAATGTACGCCATGCTATGTACAAGACCGAATGTGGCACATGCTATTAGTTTGACTAGTAGGTACCAATCTGATCCAGGTTCGGAACACTAGATAGCGGTCAAGAATATCCTTAAGTACTTAAGAAGAACTAAGGATATGTTTCTTGTATATGGAGGTGAAGAAGAGCTAGTCGCTAAGTGTTATGTCGATGCTAGCTTTGACACCGATCCGGATGACTCTAAGTCTCAATCCGGATATGTATTTCTCTTGAACGGAGCAGCAGTTAGTTGGAGGAGTTCCAAACAACATGTCGTGGTTGAATCAATGACGGAGGCGGAATATGTTGCTGCTTCAGAAGCAGCGCAGGAAGCGGTCTGGATGAAGGAGTTCATAACGGAACTAGGTGTCGTCGGATTGAGGACAAGTACGCCATGAGGGGGTCCTCGAGGCGTGCGGAAGAGAAGGGTGTGAGACATACGGTATTCCGGGACGGTGAGCACACAAGTTTACCCAGGTTCGAATCCGCTGGCTTTGGACGAATCCTACTCCTGCTAGCAATCCAGTAATACGGCAGAGCCGGAATATGGGTTACAAGGGTATTGCTTGTGCGAGTTGAGGGTCTAAAGTATTGGGTGCCCTAAAGGCTCTCCCTAGGCCGGCTTATATAGATATCCGGCTTAGGGTTTATAGGAGAGATCAATCCGGCTATGACTAAGAGTTGGTTACAGAGTACATCTTGAACTACTAGTAACATTACGGGCCTAAGTCGGTAAGTCTTCTGGGCCTTCCTGTAGCCGGATTGGACTCCGTCTTCTCTCCCTGACTGGGCCGCCCGTGAAGCAAAGCTCTAACCCGAAGTGGGCCACCCTGGTTAGTGAGGAACTGTGAGGATACCCGGAAAGTATATCCCCAACAGCAGCCCCCGGAGGCCTCCAAGATCCAAAGTCGGATATTATCATCGTCTAGCTTGATCTTCGGCTTGCAGAATCTTGAAGGGTTCCTGAAACTTCACAACAAAAAATACAATTCGGGTCTTAAAAGTAAGTCGGACCTATCAACAGGTTACTTGAATTTTCCAGCTTGATTTCAAACTAAGCCGGAACTTGGTCTCTAACGCCACCTGACACAAGCATGGTCAAGTCATGTCATCTGACAGGCGTGCCGTCAGCACGACCGTTGGTGGGCCCGCAGTTCGTGGAACCGAGGCGCCATTTCAATGCGTGCGTGGAGATCGAGGAGACGCAATCATCGCATGGGTCCTTCCCAGATCTTTCCACGACGCGTGGCGGTTACACTGTAGCATTTGCACGAATCTTGGCGCAGTTAGGTGGATATAAGGGTTTTGGATTTCTCCTTCTCCTTTCCACCAGTCCCTTGCCGTTTCCTTTCCTCCCAATCCTCCTGCACGCACAGAGCCTCCTCGTCCTTTCCCCACAAAACTCCCAGCGTCGCCCCTTTCAGGTCATCTTCTCACCGGAGAAATGGCTTCATCATCTTCTTCCTCCGGTTTGGCGGCAGCAGCGGCGGCGGCGACGTCGGAAGCAGTAGCGGAGAAAGAAAGCTTCCGGGGAATCTAGATCCCCTACGCCCTCGACGAGGATGGCCTCAAGAACGTGGAGAAGGAGGGGCTTCTCGCTGCCGGCGACTGGCGGAGCGGCTCCGGCGAAACCGTCCCCAACCCGCGCGACGGCGAGCCGGTCCACTTCGGCACCCATCTCGACCGAGGTCTGTCTTTTCCTCCCTTGGAGTTCTTCTCCGAGGTGATAGATCATTACGGAGTTCAACTCCACAATCTTCCTCCCAACTCTCTCTTAGAGATGAGTGCGTATGCATCGCTTTGCGAGGGCTTTCTCGGCATTAGGCCGAGTTTGCTTCTCTTCCGGTACTACTTTCATGTCCGGAGAAATTCCATCACTACCGGTGTTCCTTACTTCACCGACACTATTAGCTTTTCACTTAGACGTGACTGGGCATATCCCAAAATTTCTGCCAGTGACTTGGTCAAACAATGGCCAGCCACCTTTTTCTACCATAGGGATATTCCGGCTCCCGGCAAAGCTACTGCTTTGCTGGCTTTTGTCGACGGAGCCGCCACGGCCCAGCCTTCCTAGGACGAGGCTGCTCCGGCTCTCACCGATGATCTGATCCTTGCGAAGAGGCGGATCGAATATTTGATCAAGCACAAGGGTCTGAAGGGATCCGACTTGGTCCAGTGCTGGGTCTCACGTCGGATCCAGCCACTTCAATACCACGGGGATAGACTGATGCACTCCATCACGTCATCCAAAAAAGACTCCTCCGCATCAGCCCCAAATCCTACACCACTCAAGGCTACATCAGCCAGATCAAGTGGCTGATCAAGGAGCGGATCGAGAGGAGAATTCCGGAGATTTCTCTGGATATGCACACGGCAGAAAACCCCATGGTGCCGGTAAGCTTCCATCAATACACCTTTTATGTGTTTCAATCTTCTAGTTATACTGTAATGCTGATATGCTTTCTTGTTTTCAGCTTGCTGACCTCCCCGACTCGGAACTTGCTCCGCTCGAAGGATATCCTCCTGAGTTTTCTCAGGAGACAAAAGTGGTCCCATTGCTGGACCTTGCGCTCAAGAAGCGCAAAGCTCCGACAGTGGCTGTTGGCACAAAGGAGGTGCCTGTTGTGAAGAGGTAACTTTCCTTCACAATTTCCGCCTTTGTACCTTCCTCGAATTTCTTTCTGAGATGTAATGTTTCCGACTTTACTACATTCTCAGAGCAAAGCCTCTCATCAAGGGTAAGGGGAAAGGGATTCTTCGAAGCCCCTGCGACAGACAAAGCTCACCATAGCTTCCCCTGCCGCGGCTCCTCCGACTCCTGCCCCTCAACCTTCTGCAACTCCGGCTATCATTCCTTCTCTGGTGGTTGCAAAAGTTCCGGCTCCTCCAACAGAGCATGCGATCCTTGGGTCGCAAACTGACGTCACCGTGGTTGCGTCAGCTCAAGATAAGGGTGAACCCTCTTCGGGTAATGATCCCTCGGCTGAAGTCTTCGCTAACAACCTCATCAGCAATCCGAGACTTGCCAAATTTGGCCTGTCTCAGAAATCTGCAGAAGAGATCCAGCGGCTAGCCAGACAAGTCCTGGACAAAAGCCATTTATCCCCCGAGGAAGAAGCACAAGAAGCAGATGACGTCAAGTTCTCTGACCTTCTCGCTCAAGTCCACCTTCGCAATGAGAGGATTAGGACTGGCGAGCTTCCAACAGCCCCAGTGATCCCTCTTACTCTTGCCGAGAAGGTGGAAGTTGAAGTGAACGCGGGTTTAGATAAACTCACCCGCGAGCAATATGTAAGTCGGAATTCCAACTCTTGTTTTTACATTATGTTATAACATATCCTCTAGCACCCAAGCATGAAGTAGGATATATAATCCGGGTTTATGCTTTCATTAGGATGCCAAAGAACGAACTAGTGTAGCCCCCAAGGCTCGTGCTGATATTTACCAAAAAATATTAGCCCGACTCTTAAGTAGCTTTTTGACTTTGGGTATTCTGACTTACAGAAAGTATGTTCCTATAACCAGGAATTATTGACCAATGTCTGCAATAAGCAGAGAGAGATCAAGGCTCTCCATCTTAAAAATGCCGAACTTAAAGTAGCCAAGGATGAAGCCAAAGGTAAACATTCCTAGATTCAAACCTTGTCTTTTGCTTTTTCAATGTCGAATTTTTCCTGAACTGTTGTTCTTTTTTGACTTACAGCGCTGGTGAAACAATCCATCGCTATGATTGAAGAGGCCGAGAACCTCAAAACCCTGGTGATGGAGAACAAGGGACTTCGCCAAGAGCTGGATAAGCTCAAGGCGGATCATGAAACAAGCATAGCTCAAGTCCTTGAATCCTCCTCCATGGCCACTGAAGAGCGTGATCGCAAGATTGCTGCTCAAGATAAAGTAATCTCGGACCTCAGAAATGAGCTTGGCAGAGAGAAAGACATCTCCCAGGCGCTCCGGGCTGAACTCTAGAGTCTCCCGGAGGAGAAGACCAAGATTGACGACGTCATTCTCGGTACGTTCCATCTTTCTGACTTATCTTTTTCTTCGACTTTTATCAATGTCAAATTTTTCTTAACTTATTTTGTGTATAGGTCCTCTGAACTTGACGGACTCTTCCTCATCCGAGCCCCGCACCCACTGGCTTACCCAAGTCGGTGATCTTCTTCATGACTTCCGCCAGTCCCTTGAGGACATTGGCGAGTCTCTCAGGATTCCGGACATGCCAAGCATGTCGGATTTTCAGGTGCGGGACAAGGCCAAGGAGATGCCGTAGCTTGTTCGGGACTGGAACATGTCCTACGTGCGGACTGCTGCGCAGAACGCTCTCACCATGGTCATGAGCCACCATGGAAACATGGAGATATGGCAAGTGACCAGAGGGTACTGCAAGGTAGAGGAAGACGGCCAGGAGCAGGACCTTCAAGCCATCATGCACTCCTGCGCCGGATATGGGTGCCACGTAGCTGATCTGACCAGCTACGAGATCCCCTTCTTCACCCACGTAGCTACTCCGCCACCTCCTCCAAAAGAAGCGGAAGAAGTTTCCGACGATGAACGGACGACCTCAGATCCGGACATCTTGGAACAATATCAAAGCGGAGTAACCAGCGAGCCGGCAGCTCCTTCATCTCCTCCTGCATCATAGACCAGAAAATTATGTATTATTCCGGAAAGAACATGATGCGTTTGTAAATATTAAGTACTATTTATTTTGTTAGTGCTAAGCTTTTTATCTATTCAACACTTTTGGCTTTGATTTTTTTTGTGTGCCTAAAATGTTTACATAAGCACTTGCACTTTTTCGTCTTCACTTATCGTTTATCTGGCTTTCCGCTTCGTCCCTTTCGCGAGCCGGCTAAACCTTCAGCCAGAAAGTTTGCCGAGCAACGGAGCTCACTTGCTAAACCAGTTTAAACTCGGAAACAAAGCCGGCTTCCAGTACCAACAATTCACTACTCGGAAAATACCCGCATCTAGCAATTAGACAAATAACCAAAGTAAAGACTAGAAATTTTAGAGTTATACCCGAAGGTATCAATTTTAGAATCGGAAATCTAAACCAGAACGAACATGAGCATAAAGTACTTTCAAGCATTCTGGGATTTTCGACTATGACATGATCACTTGGAAATAAGATGGTAAAAACTTCTCAGAAAAACTTGAGGCAACCAAAACTTTTATTTCTCAGAACATGTACATATGTATGATTACAAAGAAGGATAAACTAAGAATAAAAGGGACATAGCTGAGCAATATTCCACGGTCTGTCTAACTCATCCGGATTTGTACTGCCTCCAACTCTCTTTCTCTTCTTAGTAGCAGGTCTTTCTTTGACTGGCCTCATGTCAGTTAAGTAGTACGATCCATTGTGCAATACTCGACTAACTAAAAAGGGCCCTTCCCATACTGGGGAAAAGTTTGTGCTTTCTTTGTTGCACAAGCCGGAGAACCAAATCACCTTTATTGAAAGATCTATTTCGGACTCTCTGGCTATGATACTTGCGTAACTTCTATTGATAGGCTGTAGATCTCATTTCAGCAACGACGCGAACTTCTTCGACTAAGTCGAGATCATTTTGTCGAGAAATCTCAGCATCCTCTTCGATATACGCGGCCACTCTAGGAGAAGTATGAATTAAATCACTAGGGAGAACTACTTTTGCGCCATAGACCAAGAAGAAAGGTGTGCATCCTATTGACCTATTCGTAAACTCCAAATTACAGAGGGTAATTCCTCTGCCCAAGCCCCCGCAGCACGTCGTAGTGGTGCTTCGAGTCTCGGTTTCAGGCCTTGTAAGATTAAACCATTTGCTCTTTCGACTTGTCCGTTAGCCTGTGGATGTGCGACTGGCGCAATGTCAAGCCAGATATTTTTCTCGTCGCAGAACTCAGCCAATTCTCCCATGGAAAAGTTACTCCCGTTGTCCGTGATAATGCTATGCAGATAACCATACCGGATTATAACATCCTCGACAAATTTTTTGGCTGTTGCTCCATCAGAACTAGTGACAGGTTTAGCCTTGATCCATTTGGTGAATTTATCCACCATCACTAAGAGGTGAGTAATTCCACTTGGAGCTCGTTTAAATGGTCCTACCATATCAAGCCCCTAGGCTGCAAAGGGCCATGTTATAGGTATTGTTCGCAGCTGATCAGCCGGAACATGAGCTTACTTGGCGTACTTTTGGCAGCCTTTGCACGTCTTGACTAATCGTTCGGCGTCTGCCTGAGCTGTAAGCCAGAAAAATCCATGTCTAAAAGCTTTTGCCACTAAAGATTTGGCTGCAGCGTGGTGACCACACTCGCCTTCGTGGATTTCCCTTAAGATTTCCACTCCTTCTTCCGGAGATACACAGTGCTGAAAGACCCCAGAAACACTCCGTTTATGGAGCTCACCTTTAACAATAGTATAGGCTTTTGCTCGTCGGATAATCTGCTAGCTCAGCACCTCGTCTTCAGGTAATTTGCCATCTACCAAATAATCGAGGTAGGGTTGAGTCCAGCTGGGAATTACAGCCAGAACTGCTATCAAAGGTGAGTCGGATTTGGTCGAATATTCCTCATCTACTCCCTTTATTGAGGGAACTTTGAGGTGCTCTAAAAAAGCGCCATCCGGGACCTCTTCCGCGCAGAGCCTATACGAGATAGTGCATCTGCTTCCTCATTTTCTGCTCGAGGGATGTGTTGAACTTCAAACCCTTCGAACGACTTAGATAGATCATCCACGACAGCTTTATATGCTGCCATGTGTTTATTTGCATTACAAATATCCGAGACTTGCTGAGCAACAAGATCCGAATCTCCGTAACACATCAAACGTCGGATGCCAATATCCTTAGCAATCCAGATTCCATGCAGCAGTGCTTCATACTCGGCAATGTTGTTTGTCGCTGTGAAGTGGATCTGCAACACGTATAAAAGTTTATCTCCTTGGGGTGATTTGAGCACCACGCCAGCCCCCGAGCCCCCTCGAGCCTTAGACCCATCGAAAAAGAGGGTCCAATATTCCGACTCAGGGAGGACCATGTTCTCCTTCATCTCTGTCCAATCAGGGACAAAGTCAGCAAGGATCTGGGATTTGATTACTGTCCGAGGTTTATACTGAATGTCGAAAGCTGAGAGCTCTATTCCCCATTTGGCGACGTGTCCTGTGGTGTCACTATTATTGATTATGTCTCTCATGGGAGCTTTTCTCACTACGGTAATTGGATGCTCCTGAAAATAGTGTCGTAACTTACGAGATGCTAGAAAAACACCGTAAGCCAATTTTTGATAGTGCGGATACCGCTGTTTGATTCTGTCAGGACCTCGCTAACAAAGTACGTCAGACGCTGCACCAGGTGTTCCTGATTTTCCTCTGGTCTCTCCACTGCCATGACGATACTGACAACCTTATTTGTCGCAGCAATGTAAAGCAACATCGGTTCCTGAGGTTCCGGTGCTGCAAGGATAGGAGCAGATGAGAGTACTTTCTTCAGATCTTGTAGTGCGGCTTCGGCTTCGTCAGTCCAGACAAAATCCTTGGTCTTTTTCAAGAGGTTATACAATGGTGCGGCTCTTTCACCAAGCCGGCTTACAAATCGACTGACCGCAGCAATGCAACCAGTTAATCTTTGTACGTCCTTCAGGTGAGTTGGCCTGGAAAAATTGAGAATAGCCTTGATTTTGTCTCGATTTACCTCTATGCCTCTTTGAGACACGATGAAACCTAACAATTTTCCGGCTGGTATTCCAAAGAAGCATTTCTTCGGGTTAAGCATGATGTTGTATTTTCGTAGATTGGCGAATGTCTCCTCCAAGTTGGAAATCAACGTTTCCTTCTTTTTGGACATGACCACGATATCATCCACGTATGCATGTACATTGCGTCCGAGTTGGTCATGGAGGCAACGCTGCATCGTGCGCTGGTACGTAGCTCGTGCGTTCTTCAGCCCAAAGGGCATCGTAACAAAACAAAAGGTTCCGAAGGGGGTTATGAATGAAGTCTTGACTTTGTCAGATTCCTTCATCCGGATTTGGTGATAACCAGAATATGCGTCGAGAAAACAGAGGAGTTCCGAGCCTGCCATAGAATTGATGACTTGATCAATTCTAGACAGAGCGAACGGATCTTTTGGACAAGCCTTGTTCAAGGCAGTATAATCAACACACATCCTTAAATCAGTGGTGTCCTTTTTAGGGACCATTACAGGATTGGCCGACCACTCAGTGTGGATGACCTCTTCTATGAATCCGGTTAACTCGAGCCGTGCTAGTTCCTTAGCTATTGCCTTACGCTTTTCATCGCCAAACCATCGTAAGGACTGTTTGACGGGTTTAGCGTTTGGGTTTACATTTAGAGAGTGCTCGGCAAGTTCCCTAGGTACCCCGGTCATGTCAGATGGCTGCCATGCAAAGATATCTTGATTTGCTTGGCGGAACTTGACGAGCGTGCTTTCCTATGTGCTACTTAGGCCTACACCTATCTGGGTCACCTTGGAGGGGCCATCATCCTTCAATGGCCTCTATTTCGTCTCTTCTGATGCCTTGAACTCCGGATTTGGCTTTGTCACCTCCTTCTTCATTGCGGGCATCTCGGACGGATCTATGCTCTTCTTGATCTCCTGGTACTCCTGGGTGTGCAACACGGCTTCGGCAAAGGCGGCATTTCCATCCTCGCACTCTCGCGCCTTCTTTGGGTCTCCCCTGATGGTGATCACGCTGTTGGGACCTGGAATTTTCATCATATTGTAAATGTAACATGGACGAGCCATAAAGGCCCAGTCAGCCGGACGTCCGAATATATCGTGGTATGCGCTCTTGAACGGGACCACTTCGAAGGAAAGTGACTCCGTCCGATAGTTCTTTGGTGTTCCAAAAGTAACATCCAAAGTGATTTCTCCCAGGGAATTAGCTTGTCTTCCTGGGACAACTCCGTGAAAAATCACAAAGCTATGGTTCAGCTGTGTTTTTGAGATCTTCATCCGGCGTAGCGTTTCGACATAGAGAATATTGATGCTGCTACCACCGTCCATGAGGGTCTTGGAGAAACCATAACCGTCAATAAGTGGATTGACGATTAAGGCGTATTTTCCTCACCTGTGTAGCTTAGGCGGATGATCAGCGCGGTCAAACGTGATTGCCACTTCCGACCAGTCTAGATATTGAGGGACAGCCGGAACTGTTGCATTGAGCTCGTGGAGAACTGCTTTCTTGACCTTTGCTGGTTGAGATCCGAGGAAGGTGACGTAAGTGTCCTTCTTGGTGGGAAAAGTCTTCTTCCCTTCTGAGTTGGGATTTGAAGCATCAGCTTCCTCCATGTCGGAATCTTCCTTGGTCTCCTTGTCTTTGTTGGGATTTTTCTTTCCCTTCTTCCGCTTTGCTTTGTAGCCCGCGGTATCATCTCTCTTGATATCATCGTTAAAACGACACTCAGCATTGGTGTGGGACGAGCCCCCATTGGCGTCCAAGTGATGCACACATGGGTTATTGGCAATGTCGGCCCAAGTGTAGGTTTTGCCTGGTTGTTGCTCTCCTCTACCTTGGACCCTTGATGTCCCACGGCCACGCCCGCGGCCTCCGCCATGTCCTCCTCGTCCTCCAGACCCGGAACCAGTAGTAACCACTGCTGTTTCCGCGTTGTGTTTTTCTTTCGAGGTATTTTTGCGCTTTTGAGCTTGTTGGTTTGGTTGCTTTGCCGACTGAGGCACAACCAAGACATTGAGTAATCCCTCTGCATCGTCGTCAGCATCTGCATACTTGCTCGCTGTTTCTATCATCTCTCCCAGATCAGTGACCTTGTCACACTTCAAGCGGTGTCATACTAGACCAATTGGGAGCCCTGCGATGAAAGCTTCAATCGCGGTTTGATCGTTTACTCCTTCACAGGAGTTCTTGGTGTCGATCCATCATCCGAGGTAATCCTGGCAAGTTTCTCCGGCTTTCTGGGTGCAACGCTGTAGGTCTCCAACCGTACAGGGCCTCTGATATGTGCCTTCGAAATTCCGAAAGAACGCACTTTGCATGTCATACTAGTTGTGGATGGTGTTCTCCGGAAGTTCATTGAGCCATGATCGCACCGCCTTCCGCAACATAAGTGGGATATATCGGGTTGCGACCAGGCTGTTTCCGCCTTTGGCGATGCAGCAAGCTTGGAAGAAATCCTGTAGCTAGGTATCTGGCCGAGCAATCCTGCCGTAGGCTTGGATGTGCCTTGAGATAGCAAATCCTTCTGGGAATTTTGTAGCTCTGACGCGTGGTCCAAAACACTTTGGGCCCACGTAGAAATCGTCGTTCTTGTAGCGCCACGCCTCTATATTGGAGTTGATCCTATGCCTTGCATCATTCGGGGATAGAGATCGTCCCGAATGTCGGTTGTGGCTACGGTGCTCTGGAGCCGGACTTCGGCTTTTGCCACCACCTCCTCCACCATGTCGTCCTCCTTGCCCTCCTTGGGGGCCGTTGTGATAGCTGCCTAGTGGAGGGGGTGGGGCAGCTGAATTGTTTCTGGCTGATCGCCGGCCTCCGTCCGGAGCGTCATTATTCCGGTTCCGGGGAGGTTCTTGACTATGACGAGCCCCCTGCCGGCTTGTTCCAACATGGTTTCCATCGTTCCTTCGTCCGTCGTTCCCACCATGGTGAGGTCAGCCGGACGGCTCTCATGTCTAGGAGGTGGCATTCTCTGACGATCCTCCTCCCGATGTTTCTCCTTATCTTCTCCCTTTCGATCGTTGAATTCTCGTCGGTGAGGGTTCCTCGGATTCAGTGCAGCGATCGCGTCTTTCTCGGCTGCTGGAGCGACATTGCTCCAGTTATGTGTAGCTCTGCGATGCTGTCCCGACGATCCGGTTCTTGAATAATTGTCTTCTCTGCATTCGGGGTGATGGTACTGCGCCCGAACGTAATGGTATCTTATGTCAGCCCATGCTGGATCCGTGCGACATTGGTCAGAATCTGAGACCAGTTTTTGACTTCCGGACAGGGCGACCTTCTGCTGCTCCAGTCCCTTGTTGAGTAGCTTGATACCCAAACGGATCTCCTCTGGTCCCGGATTAGCCGATAGAATTTCTCGGGCTGCCACGGTATTCTGTACTGGGGTTGGGTATACCCAATCTCTGTTGCTGTCTTTCCGTGGCTTCCCATCTCATCCCCAAAAAGGACGGCCCGGACACGTGGGAATTGGTCATCATTGGTGTGATGCTTCCGTGTCTTCTGATGCAACCGAGCCATGTACTCCTTGGTTGACATGCGTTTCTTCTCCACCTCGATGTTTTTGGCTTCATCAAGGAGTTGTTGACGATGCGCTTCTAGGGCTTGGGCCCTTTCGTCTAGCTCATCTGCAATGAGTTCTGCAGCTGTAGGGATAGGTGTGGTTAATGCGGCATCGATGAGTTTACGCGCACCTTCTGTGATCATGTGCCCATCCACCGATGCTTCTTTTTTCGACTCGTTTGGGATAAGTGCTCCATCCGAGTCTTCCTTGTACTCCTCGGCAATCACCTCCTCTGTGAGAGGGTCTTTTGTCGGGGTCTTGTTCTTCTTGTTCTTCTTCTTTGCCTTCTTGGTAGCGCCGGTAGCAAAGACGGCTTTGGGTCCGTTTCCCGGAGTCAAGCTCTGTTCGGTACTTTTGGACATCTGGACTTTGAGATTATCTCCGACGTCCATGTCATCCTGTGCTTTGGGAGAGTGTTCACCGGATCCTTCATCCATGGCTTCTCCTTCTTCTGCAGCCTTGGAGTTGTACTCCTCTTCATATTCCGCGGAGAACTTTCGGAAATCTGCCGACGTCATAGATTCATCCGAGGATGCGGGAACGTCGGCGTTTGTTCCAATTGCCTCCAGCACCGAGTCGGTGTTTTCTCTAGCATCGGCAGGGCCGGATCCAGATCCCACGTATCCGACGAAGTGCGATGCGTGCTTCCTGAGCTACCTGCGGCTTTCACGATCAGCCATATCGAAACTTTTAATGGTCTCGAGGATTGCATCTGCGCTTTTGCCTTGTAGTATCATACATCTTAATGTGTACCTGAGGAAAGGCCTGTCTGTCCCGGCATCGTCAGAGCCAGAATCAGTGTCATTGATGTGCTCCTCCTGGATTTCGACTTCCACGAGTGGGTCGATCTGGGATCCGGCTTCTCCGAGGAGATCCACTCCAGATTCGACTTGGACCGTGAGGTCTTCTTCAGGCTGAGATTTCTCCACTATCTCTGCAACTGGTGCGGGCTGGGAGGGTTTTGGGTTTTCTGAGATCCGGAACTCTGCCACCTCCACGGACAAAGGGGACCCAGAAGATTCTTCTGCCTCTATAATCACCGATGGGGTGGGTTGGGCAGGTTCAGCGAAACCGATGTAAACATCGATCTTGCCAAAAGACATAATTGTATAGGCAGTCACGGCCTCCCTAGCCGGAATCCAAGTCTCGTTGAGAACGATGAGAGGGACGTCGCTGGCGTAGAGGATGCGACCGACGACGATGGTCTCGCCGATTCCGATTCTTGCAGATTCCACTCGGAACATAGATCCGAAGCTCACTTGCCCCACGGTGGGT
This sequence comes from Avena eriantha, assembly GCA_910589775.1. Taxonomy (NCBI): domain Eukaryota; kingdom Viridiplantae; phylum Streptophyta; class Magnoliopsida; order Poales; family Poaceae; genus Avena; species Avena eriantha. The sequence continues at coordinate 399,959,318 of OU342745.1, forward strand.
GCCAACTGTCGTCGGATTGAGGACAAGTACGCCATGAGGGGGTCCTCGAGGTGTGCAGAATAGAGGGGTGCGAGACGTACGGTATTCTGGGACGGTGAGCACACAAGTTTACCCAGGTTCGAATCCGCCGGCTTTGGACGAATCCTACTCCTGCTAGTAATCCAGTAATACGGCAGAGCCGGAATATGGGTTACAAGGGTATCGCCTGTGCGAGTTGAGGGTCTAAAGTATTGGGTGCCCTAAAGGCTCTCCCTAGGCTGGCTTATATAGATATCCGGCTTAGGGTTTACAGGAGAGATCAATCCGGCTACGACTAAGAGTTGGTTACAGAGTACATCTTGAACTACAAGTAACATTACGGGCCTAAGTCGGTAAGTCTTCTGGGCCTTCCGGTAGCCGGATTGGACTCCGTCTTCTCTCCCTGACTAGGCCACCCGTGAAGCAAAGCTCTAACCCAAAGTGGGCCACCCTGGTCAGTGAGGAACTGTGAGGATACCCAGAAAGTATATCCCCAACACTAGGTGTGGTTCGTAGTGCATTGGACCCAATGGTGATCTATTGTGACAACAATGGAGCCATAGCCAACTCCAAGGAACCAAGGTCTCACAAGAAATCCAAGCATATTAAGCGCCGGTTTCACTCCATCCACGAGCATGTCAAGGATGGAGATATAAAGATTTGTAAAGTACACACAGACCTAAATGTAGCAGATTTGTTGACTAAAGTTCTCCCTAGGGCAAAGCATGATCGAACTCCATGGGTGTTAGATTTATCACTATGTGAACTAGATTATTGTCTCTAGTGCAAGTGGGAGACTGAAGGAAATATGCCCTGAGAGGCAATAATAAAGTTGTTATTATGTATTTCTTGTATATGATAGATGTTTATTTTGCATGCTATAATTGTATTGATAGGAAACGTTAAGACATGTGTGTTTTATAAACAAATAAAAGGTTCCTAGTTATGCCTCTCTTATAGACTATCTCGTTGATTAACAAGACGATCAAAGTTTCCTGATCATGGACATTGGATGGTGTTAATAACGAGGTCACAACATTTGTGAAATGATGTGATGAACATTCATCCGAAGTATAGCATTACAATCAAAGTCATTATGTTTATATTTCTATAACATCATACGAAGTAATCTTAGTCCTTAGACCATGAGATCATGTTAATTGCTAACACCAGAAGAGTATCTTGATAACATCAAACGTCACACCATAACAGGGTGACTATAAAGGTGGGTTCAGTGCTACAAAGGTGTTATGTTGAGGCTCATGGATAAAGAGTGGAATTTGTCAATCCCGATGATGGATAGATATACTCTGGGCCCTCTCGGTGATATCACATTAAGATAGCTTGCAAGCAAGTGATGTCATCACTAGAATGTTATATCACGGGAACGAGAAAAGCGTACATGTCGGTAATAAGATCAAACTAGGTATTTGGATACCGATGATTGAATATCGGACATGTATATATCATGAGACAAAGGGATTAAGTTACTAGCGTTAAAGGTTCTCAAGATCACAAAAGTCATCGTTGAATGTGCAGGAGTCAGTATGGATCTCCAGGCCCCGCTTCTGATTATTGTTTTGAGAGGGGTCTCAGTCATGTCTGCATTATTCGCGAACCGTAGGGTGACACACTTAAGGGTTGTCGAACACCATTTTGGAGCACATATGTTTCAGATGAAAGGATTGCAAAGCACAGGAAATATTTCGATGGAAACCGGAATTGTTTCGGGTGAAATTGCAGAAACTGGTTCTACATGTGATATTGAAATGTTACAAGGGGTTTTATGTGAATGTTTGTTAATTAAAGTAATTAAAAAAATTCTGAATAAAATAAATAAAAGAGTTTTATTAATTGAGAGTTGCATTAAATTTGGTGGAAATTTAATGCATGTGAGTGGAACTTTGGGTGGAGGCTAAATTGATGTGAGTGGAGCTTCCACCACATGAATGGGGAAGAGGTGGAGGCACCCCCCTTGGCCACCGGCCATGGGAGGGGAGGATCCCCCCTCTCCTATAAAAGGCCCCGTCTCCTCCCTCACAGAGCACACCTCCTCGTGAAGGATCTCTCTGCCCTCTAGATATATTTCCCCATGGTCTCGGATTAGCGAGATACATGTTCCCGATGGCCTTGCGTCTGGAAGGAGTTGCTGCTTCCGCTGATTCGCTAGAGTGAGGAGGTGGTGGTTGTCCAGTGGCTTGAACGTGTGTGCGAGGATGGATGTGCTGCTGATTTGCGGCGCTAGGACTTCCACACGATCTTGAGATCGGCAAGCGTACGACTACATCATCGGCGAGTTCCAACTCGTTAACAAAACTCTATTGTCTTTGAGGGTAAGTTCTCTATGGTTTTATATCCACCCGTTGCTTGTATCTAGTAGATAGATCTTGGCGTATAGTTCTCATCATAGGAACTTTTTTGTTTTCTATGCTGCGAACCCAACAGTGGTATTAGAGCCAGGTTTATGCGTAGGTGCTTTGCATGGGTAGTACACATATGTTTATATGTGGGTGATGATGATCATGTTATTGCTTCTTTCATGTATTTTGGATATTGGTGGCATAGTGGGATGAAGCGGCCCGGACCAACCTTACATGTCATCGCACATGAGACCGGTTCCACGACTGACATGCAACTAGTTTTGCATAAGTGGCTGGCGGGTGTCTGTCTCTCCTACTATAGTCAATATCTGATTTATAATGAGTTTCTAATAACTTGGTTATCCTCGTTGTGGTTCCATGTTCGTAGGTAAGAACGGTTCTATCTCCGAAAGCCCTAAGCCACGTAAAACTTGCAATGGATAAATTAGAGGCGTCTAGTTTAGATTGTTGCTGGGCTAGTGTCTTGATATGGTATTGTTGTAAGTAGATGTATGATAGATACTCTTACAACACACTTAACGTGCAAGTTCCATAAACCTTGGCCTTACACTCAAAGGAATGATAAAGGTCATACCACGATGCACATGATAGAGATCAAATGCATGGACTATATCATCCCACTTCACACATTAGATGTTTGCATCTTATATTGCTAGTTTGGCGCTTTTAGTAGCATTGTAAGATGATCCCTCATTTAAATATCAAGATAAAATGTGTTCTTCCTTAAGTATGCACCGTTCTATGGATCGTGTTTCGAGACATCACGTGATGATCAGGTGTACTCGACTCTACGCTTTCATACAACGGGAGTAAGACTGTTTTACACACGCGAATACTAAGGTTCTTACTTGGAGAGCCTAACATGTACAGACATGGCCTCGGAGCACGTACCGAAAGGTTAAGCATGAGTCATATAGTTGATATGATGCCCATATAGATGCTCGCCTTTGAAGCTACACCGACTCACGTGATGATCAGACTTGGTATAGTGGATTTGGTTCATGTAATCACCAAAAAGACACGAGGGATGTCGTTTTTGAGTGGGAGTTCATTAATAATTTGGATTAGTTGAACTCAATCTACCATAAACTTAGTCTAAATAAACTTTACAAATTCTGTTGTAGATGGCACCACCTGCTGTTAATTTCAATGTGTTTGTGGAGAAAGAGAAACTTGCTGCGAATGGTAGCAACTTCACCAACTGGGCTATGAATTTGAGGATTCTCCTCACTGCTGCACAAAAGCAATATGTGCTAGAGGCGCCACTAGGCCCCCCACCAGCTCCTGATGCCCCTGACGAGGAAAAGAATGTCTATATAACTCGTCAGGAGGACCACAACTTAGTTCATTGCGGCATACTGTATGGGCTAGAGCCAGAACTTTGAAAGCGTTTCAAAAATGGCATTGCCTTTGATACCATGGGAGAATTGAAAATGATTTTTGATACCCATGCTGCCGTAGAGAGTTATAATGCTTCTGAAAAGTTCTTTAGCTGCATGATGGGGGAGAACAGCTTCGTTAGTGAGCACGTACTCAAAATGTCTGGGTACGTCGACAAGCTTGTGTCCTTGGGAATAACGATTCCCATTGACTTAGGCATACATCGTGTTCTCCAATATCTGCCACCTAGCTACAAGAGCTTCGTGATGAACTATAACATGCAGGGCATGAAGAAGTCTCTTCCCGAGCTTCTGTCAACGCTTAAGACTGCAGAAGTGGATATTAGGAAAGAACATCAAGTATTGATGATCAATAAGACCACCGGTTTCAAGAAGGACAAGAAAGGCAAGAAAAAGGGAAAGAAGGGCGGCAAATATGTTGTTTTACCTGAAAAGAAATCCCGAGTTGGCCCCAAGTCTGATACCGAGTGCTACTATTACAAGGGGACTGGCCATTGGAAGCGCAACTGCCCCAAGTATTTGGCGGACAAGAAGGCCGACAAGGCAATCAAAGGTATATGTGATATACATGTTATTGATGTGTACTTGACTAGTACTCGCAGTAGCACCTGGGTATTTGATACGGGATCGGTTGCTAATATATGTAACTCGATTCAGGGGCTGCGGAACAAGCGACAACTAGCAAGGGATGAGGTCACGATGCGGGTTGGCAATGGATCAAGAGTTGATGTGATCGCCGTTGAAACGCTACCTCTCCATATGCCGTCGGGATTAGTGATAAATCTAAATAATTGTTATTTGGTGCCTGCACTAAGCATGAACATTGTATCCGGATTGTGTTTGATGCGAAGTGGTCATTCCTAGAAATCTGAAAATAATGGTTGTTCGATTTATATGAATGATATCTTTTATGGTCATGCACCTATGATGAATGGTTTATTTCTGTTGGATCTCGATAGTAGTATTACGCATATTCATAATGTTGATGCTAAAAGGATTAAACTTGATAATGATATTTTTGCATATATGTGGCACTGCCGTCTAGGTCATATTGGCGTTAAACGCATGAAGAAACTCCATTCTGATGGAATTTCGGAATCAGTTGATACATGTGAGCCATGCCTTATGGGCAAGATGACTGGAACGCCGTTTTCCGGTTCAATGGAACGGGTGACAGATTTATAGGAAATCATACATACTGATGTGTGTGGACCAATGCGTGTGTCGGCGCGAGGTGGATATCGTTATTTTGTTACTTTCACGGATGATTTGAGTAGATACGGGTATATCTCTTTGATGAAACATAAGTCTGAAACCTTTGAAAAGTTCAAGGAATTTCAGAATGAAGTGGAAAATCATCGTAACAAAAAGATCAATTTTATGCGGTCCGACCGTGGAGGAGAGTATCTTAGTTACGAGTTTAGCACACATATGAAGGACTATGGAATAGTTTCACAACTCACGCCTGCCGGAACACCACAATGTAATGGTGTGTCTGAACATCGTAATCGTACTTTATTAGATATGGTTCGATCTATGATGTCTCAGACTGACTTGCCACTGTCATTTTGGGGTTATGTACTGGAAACCGCTACATTCACTTTAAATTGGGCACCATCTAAATCCGTTGAAACGACACCGTATGAATTATGGTTTGGAAACAAACCTAAGCTATCATTTCTTAAAGTTTGGGGATGCGATGTTTATGTGAAGAAACTTCAGCTGGATAAACTCGAACCCAAAGCGGAAAAATGCGTCTTCATAGGATACCCTAAGGAAACGATTGGGTATACCTTCTATCACAGATCCGAGGGCAAGGCTTTTGTTGCCAAGAATGGATCCTTTCTTGAGAAGGAGTTTCTGGCGAAAGGTGTGAGTAGTCGGAAGGTAGAACTCGAAGAGGTTATTGAACCTTCTCTTCATGAAATGGCGAGTGGCGCAGCACCGGAAGTTGTTTCGGAGTTGACTTCACCTGATGAAGAGAGAGCTAATGATAATGATCATGAAACTCCGAAAGAGGATACTACCGAACCTCACAGGTCAAGCAGGACACGTGCAACTCCTGAACTGTACGGCAATCTTGTTATGAATTTCATGATTGATGAAATGGATGACCCTGCGACGTATGAAGAAGCGACGATGAGCCCGGATTCCAACAAATGGCTAGAATCCATGAAATCCGAGATGGAATCCATGTACGAAAACCAGGTTTGGACCTTGGTGGACTTACCTCACGATCGAAAGGCCGTTGAGAATAAATGGTTTTTCAAAAGAAAAACTGATGCTGATGGTAATGTGACCATCTATAAAGCTCGACTTGTCGCAAAGGGGTTTCGAAAAATTCAAGGAGTTGACTATGATGAGACATTCTCTCCCATAGCGATGCTAAAGTCGGTTAGGATTATGTTAGCAATTGCTGCATATTTCGATTATGAAATATGGCAGATGGATGTCAAAACTACATTCCTCAATGGTAATATTGAAGAAGAGTTGTATATGATACAACCTAAGGCTTTTGTTGATCCTAAGGATGCTGATAAGGTATGCAAGCTTCAGCGATCCATCTATGGACTGAAGCAAGCATCCCGGAGTTGGAATCTCCGCTTTGATGAGGTGATCAAAGAGTTTGGATTTGTCCAAACTTATGGAGAGGCTTGTATTTACAAGAAAGTGAGTGGGAGCAATGTGGCATTCCTGATATTATATGTGGATGACATATTATTGATTGGAAATGATATAGATCTTTTAAACAGTGTTAAAAGTTATGTAAATAGCTAATTTTCGATGAAAGACCTTGGTGAAGCGTCATATATATTAGGCATTAAAATCTATAGAGATAGATCAAGGCGCCTAATTGGGCTATCGCAGAGTACATACCTTGATAACATTTTAAGAAGTTTAATATGGACGAAAGTAAGAAGGGGTTCTTACCTATGTTGCAAGGCAAGACATTGAGTAAGACTCAAAGTCTGGCTACGGCGGAAGAAATAGAGATGATGGATAAGATCCCCTATGCCTCGGCCATAGGCTCTATTATGTGTGCCATGCTATGTACAAGACCGGATGTGGCACATGCTATTAGTTTGACTAGTAGGTACCAATCTGATCCAGGTTCGGAACACTGGATAGCGGTAAAGAACATCCTCAAGTACTTGAGAAGAACTAAGGATATGTTTCTTATATACGGAGGTGAAGAAGAGCTAGTCGCTAAGTGTTATGTCGATGCTAGCTTTGACACCGATCCGGATGACTCTAAGTCTCAATCCGGATATGTATTTCTCTTGAACGGAGCAACAGTTAGTTGGAGGAGTTCCAAACAACCTGTGGTGGCTGGATCAACGACGGAGGCGGAATATGTTGCTGCTTCAGAAGCGGCACAGGAAGCGGTCTAGATAAAGGAGTTCATAACGAAACTAGGTGTGGTTCCTAGTGCATTGGACCCAATGGTGATCTATTGTGACAACAATGGAGCCATAGCCAACGCCAAGGAACCAAGGTCTCATAAGAATTCCAAGCATATTAAGCGTTGGTTTCACTCCATCCGCGAGCATGTCAAGGATAGAGATATAAAGATTTGTAAAGTACACGCGTACCTAAATGTAGCAGATCCGTTGACTAAAGTTCTCCCTAGGGCAAAACATGATCAACACCAGAACTCCATGGGTGTTAGATTTATCACTATGTGAACTAGATTATTGTCTCTAGTGCAAGTGGGAGACTGAAGGAAATATGCCCTGAAAGGCAATAATAAAGTTGTTATTATGTATTCCTTGTATGTGATAGATGTTTATTTTGCATGCTATAATTGTATTGATAGGAAACATTAATACATGTGTGTTTAATTAACAAATAAAAGGTTCCTAGTTATGCCTCTCTTATAGACTAGCTCGTTGATTAACAAGATGATCAAAGTTTGCTGATCATGGACATTGGATGTTGTTAATAAGGAGGTCACAACATTTGTGAAATGATGTGATGAACATTCATCCGAAGTATAGCATTATGATCAAAGTCATTATGTTTATATTGCTATAACATCATACGAAGTAATATTAGTCCTTAGACTATGAGATCATGTTAATTGCTAAGACCATAAGAGTATCTTGATAACATCAAACGTCACACCGTAACATGGTGACTATAAAGGTGGGTACAGTGCTACAAAGGTGTTATGTTGAGGCTCATGGATCAAGAGTGGAATTTGTCAATCCCGATGATGGATAGATCTACTCTGGGCCCTCTCGGTGATATCACATTAAGATAGCTTGCACGCAAGTGATGTGATCACTAGAATGTTATATCACGGGAAAGAGAAAAGAGTGCATGTCAGTAACAAGATCAAACTAGGTATTTGGATACCGATGATCGAATCTCGGACATGTATATATCACGAGACAAAGGGATTAAGTTACTAGCGTTAAAGGTTCTCACGATCACAAAAGTCATCGTTGAATGTGCAGGAGTCAGTATGGATCTCCAGGTCCCGCTTCTGATTATTGATTTGAGAGGGTCTCAATCATGTCTGCATTATTCGCGAACCGTAGGGTGACACACTTAAGGGTTGCCGAACACCATTTTGGAGCACATATGTTTCAGACGAAAGGATTGCAAAGCGCAGGAATTATTTCGATGGAAACCGGAATTGTTTCGGGTGAAATTGCAGAAACTAGTTCTACATGTGATGTTGAAATGTTACAAGGGGTTTTATGTGTGTTTGTTAATTAAAGTAATTAACAAAATTCTGAATAAAATAAATAAAAGAGTTTTATTAATTGAGAGTTGCATTAAATTTGGTGGAAATTTAATGCATGTGAGTGGAACTTTGGGTGGAGGCTAAATTGATGCGAGTGGAGCTTCCACCACATGAATGAGGAAGAGGTGGGGGCACCCCCCTTGGCCTCCGGCCATGGGAGGGGAGGAGGCCCCCTCTCCTATAAAAGGCCCCCCTCTCCTCCCTCAGAAAGCACACCTCCTCGTGAAGGATCTCTATCCCCCTCTAGATATATTCCCCCATGGTCTCGGATTAGCGAGATACATGTTCCCGGTGGCCTTGCGTCTGGAAGGAGTTGCTGCTTCTGCTGATTCGCTGGAGCGAGGCGGTGGAGGTTGTCCGGTGGCTTGAACGTTTGTGCAAGGACGGATGCGCTGCTGATTTGCGGTGCTAGGACTTCCACACGATCTTGAGATCGGAATGCGTACGACTACATCATCCACTAGTTCCAACTTGTTAACAATACTCTGTTGTCTTCAAGGGTAAGTTATCTATGGATGTATATCCACCCGTTGCTTGTATCTAGTAGATAGATCTTGGCGTATAATTCTCATCATAGGAATTTTTTTGTTTTCTATGCTGCGAACCCAACACAGGCTCAGCTTTCTCCACTATCTCCGCGATAGGTGCGGGCTGGGTGGGTAGGGTTTTCTGAGATCCGGAACTCTGCCGCCTCCACGGACAAAGTGGATTCAGAAACTTCTTCTGTCTCTATAATCACCACTTGGGTGGGTGGGGCAGGTTCCGCAAAACCGATGTAAACATCGATCACACCAAAAGACATGATGGCGTAGGTAGTCATGACCTCCCTAGCCGGAATCCACGTCTCGTCGAGAACGATGAGAGGGACGTCGCTGGCGTAGAGGACGCGTCCAACGACTATTATCTCGCCGATTCCAATTCTTGCAGATTCCGCTCGGATCATAGATCCGAAGCTCACTTGCCCCATGGTGGGTGCCAACTGTCGTCGGATTGGTGACAAGTACGCCATGAGGGGGTCCTCAACGCGTGCAGAAGAGAGGGGTGTGAGATGTTCGGTATTCCGGGATGGTGAGCACACAAGTTTACCCAGGTTCGAATCCACCGGCTTTGGATGGATCCTACTCCTGCTAGCAATCCAGTAATATGGTAGAGCCAGAATATGGGTTACAAGGGTTTTGCCTGTGCGAGTTGAGATTGACTATTGTGGGGTGCCCTAAAGGCTGGTCCCAAGGGCAGATTATATAGATATCTGGCCTAGGGTTTATAGGAGAGACCTATCTGGCTACGACTAAGAGTCGGTTATAGAGTACATCTTGAACTACAAGTAACACTCCAGGCCTATGTCGGTAAGTCTTCTAGGCCTTCTAGTAGTCAGACTGGACTCTGTCTCTTCTCCCTGATTGGGCTGCCCATGAAGCAAAGCTCTAACCCAAAGTGGGCCACCCTGGTCAAGGCACAGGGAGGATACCCAGAAAGTATATCCCCAACAATACTCGACATCGTTCTAGCACTTCAAGCTCTTCATGGCACCACTCCATTGCTTCAAGTTCTTCAATGCCTCGATCTCCACATCGAAATGATAATCATGCAGATGCTCCATGGTGACATGAGGACCCCCCCATCATTAGGCATGATAGCTCTTTGCAACACCTACCATCTCCATAGCATGCCGCAACATCAACCTATGATGGTGACTCATCCTCAAGGAACAACTCAAGGCGATGAGAACACCGTCAAGAAAGAGAAATCGTTATCCAAGAGGAACCACCACGTGAAGAACCTCAAGCCTAACACTGTCAAAATGATCATCCTCAAGATGTTCACTCGACTATAGGTGATGAAGCAAATGAAGAATATCAAGAGTGCCATTGACATGAATACTTAGAGGATCCTCCAAGACGCCATCGTTAACACCAACATCATGGTCATAATGAGGAGCAACAACCTCAACAAAATCATGCGCATTAATGAAGAAATGATGAGAGATATCAACCTTGTCAACAACCTAGGCATGGGCCATAAGAACCACCACCACCGCGCCAAGAGGCTCAAGACCATCAACAACGTCATGAGCCCCAAGCACCCCAACCTCAAAATACGGCACAACCACCGCAACAACAATGTCAAGATCCACCTCATCAACCGAGGCAACAAGAAAATAATCACCAACAACCTAAAGTATGTCAAGGCGACAGAGATCCGGGTGATGACCCATATGATATCTTAGATGATGAGCACCACCGACATCGTTATCATCTAATTGGGAACTGTAATCATCACAACCGCCAATATGAAGAAACATTTGGAAAGATCAGGTTCGCGATGCCCAAGTCTAAAGGTTCCAATGACCCCGAATAGTACCTCTCATGGGCACTCAAGAAAGAAAAATCTCCCGCATGCACAATTATAGTAACGAGACGGTGGCTATGTGCTGACTCGTGGTTGATGTCGAGCTCGTTGGGGAACCCCAAGAGGAAGGTATGATGAGCACAACAGTAAGTTTCCCTGAGTTATGAAACCAAGATTATTTAACCAGTAGGAGCAAGGAAACACCTCCAAGATGTTGGTGCCAACTTGGAATCCTTCACAACACAACCACAGAACTTTGCCCCCAACTTACAGTGAGGTTGTCAATCTCACCAGTTTTGCTGAAAACAAAGGATTAAACGTATTGTGTGGAAGAAAGTAAAAGCTTATGGAAATTAAACAAAAAACAGTAAACAGTTGTAGATTGATGGTAAAAGAAAGGACCGGGGTCCATAGTTCACTAGTGGTGGCTCTCTTTAAGATAGATAACATGTTGGGTGAACAAATTACAACGAGGCAATTGACAAACATCGAGAAAGCAATCATGCATATACTAATCATCTTGACTCCTATGAGATTTGATTGGGCATTACAACATTATACATAGACCGTAATCCAACTGCATCTATGACTAATATTCCATCTTTAGGTTATCATCCGAACCCCCTCCAATATTAAGTTGCAAGCAACAGATAATTGCATGACGCATTGCGTGTAAAGTAAACAATATGATTGTTCTATGAACAAAGGATTGTTGTTTTCTCCCTAGTAGCAACAACACATCTAGTACCTTAGAGATTTCTGTCACTTCCCCAGATTACTAGAGGCATGAACCCACTATCGAGCATAAATACTCCCTCTTGGAGTTGCTAGCATCTACTCGGCCAAGATATCTACTAACAACAGAGAGCATGCAAGATCACAAATAACAAAGACATGATAATCAATAATCAATCTGAAATAGCATCTCAATATCCATCGGATCCCTGCAAAAACAACATGTAGGATTACAAATAGATGATCTTGATCATGAACGGAGCTCACAAGATCTAGACATGGTAGCACAAAGGAGAAGATGTTGGGTCCGCAGCATAGAAAACAAAAAAATTCCTACGGTGTGAACTACACGCCAAGATCTATCTACTAGGTACAAAGTAACAGGTGGACATACATCCAACGAGAACTTACCCTCGTAGACAACGAGCTTTGTTAACGAGTAGGAACTCGTGGTTGATGTAGTCGTACACTTGCCGATCTCAAGATCCTGAGGAAGTCCGAGCGCCGCAACTCAGGAGCACATCCGCACTCGCACACAGGTTCAAGCCACCAGACAACCTCCACCTCCTCGCTCCAGCGATCCAGCGGAAGCAGCAACTCCTTCCAGACGAAATGCCACCGGGAACATGTATCTCGCTAATCCGAGTCCATGGGGGAATAATTCTAGAGGGGGAGAGAGATCCTTCATAAGGAGGTGTGAGGATGAAGGAGGGAATGGGTGGCCTTTTATAGGAGGAGGGGTGGTGCCCCCTCTCTCCATGGCCAGCGCATGGGGGGGGGGGGGTGAACCCTCACCTCCCCCATTCATGTGGTGGTAACCCCTCCACATTAAAATGCCTCTTCACATTCCCTTTTAAAGTCTCCACTTTAAATGCATTAAATTTCTCCAAATTTAATGCTCTCTCATTTAATAAAACTCTTTTTATTAAATTTATTAAGAATTTTGTTAATTACTTTAATTAAAAACATTCACATATAGCCCCTTGCAATATTTCAATATCACATGCAGAACCACTTTCTGCAATTTCACCCGAAACAATTTCCGGTTTCTATTGAAACAATTCCCGCGCTTTGCAATTCTTTCGTCTGAAACATATGTGCTCCAAAATGGTGTCCGGTAACTCTTAAGTGTGCCACCCTATGGTTCGCGAATAATGCAGACATGATCGAGACCCTTCTCCGATCAATAATCAGCAGCGGGACCTGGAGATCCGTACTGACTCCTACACATTCAACGATGACTTCTGTGATCGTGAGAACCTTTAACGCTTGTAACTAAATCCCTTTGTCTCTCGATATATTACATGTCCGAGATTTGACATCGGTATCTCCATACCTAGTTTGATCTCGTTACCGACATGCACTCTTTTCTTGTTCCCGTGATATAACATTCTAGTGATCATATCACTTACTTGCAAGCTATCTCAATGTGATATCACCGAGAGGGCCCAAAGTATATCTATCCGTCATCTGGATTGACAAATTCCACTCTTGAACCATGAGCCTCAACATAACACCTTCGTAGTACTAAACCCATCTTTATAGTCACCCTGTTACGGTGTGACATTTGATGTTATCAAGATACTCTTCCGGTGTTAGCAATTAACATGATCTCATGGTCTAAGGATAAAGATCACTTCATATGATGTTATAGCAATATAAACATAATGACTTGATCGTAATGCTATACTTCGGATGAATGTTCATCACATCATTCCACCAACGGTGTGACCTTGTTATTAACAACATCCAATGTCCATGATCAGGAAACCTTGATCATCTTGTTAATCAAAAGCTAGTCTATAAGAGAGGCATAACTAGGAACCCTTTTTGTTTATTAAACAAACATGTATTGATGTTTCCGATCAATACAATTCTAGCATGTAAAATAAACATCTATCATATATATAAGGAATATATAATAACAACTTTATTATTGCCTCTCAGGGCATATTTCCTTCAGTCTCCCACTTGCACTAGAGACAATAATCTAGTTCACATAGTGATAAATCTAACACCCATGGAGTTCTGGTGTTAATCATGTTTTTCCCTAGGGAGAACTTTAGTCAATGGATCTGCTACATTTAGGTACGTGTGTACTTTACAAATCTTTATATCTCCATCCTTGACATGCTCGCGGATGGAGTGAAACCGGCGCTTAATATGTTTGGAATTCTTGTGAGACCTCGGTTCCTTTGCGTTGGCTATGGCTCCATTGTTGTCACAATATATCACCATCGGGTCCAACGCACTGGGAACCACACCCAGTTCTATAATGAACTCTTTCATCCAAACTGCTTCCTGTGCCACTTCTGAAGCAGCAACATATTCCGCCTTCGTCGTTGATCCAGCTTCCACAGGTTGTTTGGAACTCATCCAACTAACTGCTGCTCCGTTCAAGAGAAATACGTATCCGGATTGAGACTTAGAGTCATCCGAATCGGTGTCAAAGCTAGCATCGACATAACACTTAGCGACTAGCTCTTCTTCACCTCCGTATATAAGAAACATATCCTTAGTTCTTCTCAAGTACTTGAGGATGTTCTTTACCGCTATCCAGTGTTCCGAACCTGGATCAGATTGGTACCTACTAGTCAAACTAATAGCATGTGCCACATCCGGTCTTGTACATAGCATGGCATACATAATAGAGCCTATGGCCGAGGCATAGGGGATCTTATCCATCATCTCTCTTTCTTCCGCCGTAGCCGGACTTTGAGTCTTACTCAATGTCTTGCCTTGCAACATAGGTAAGAACCCCTTCTTACTTTTGTCCATATTAAACTTCTTAAAATCTTATCAAGGTATGTACTCTGCGATAACCCAATTAGGCGCCTTGATCTATCTCTATAGATTTTAATGCCTAATATATATGACGCTTCACCAAGGTCTTTCATCGAAAATTTGCTGTTTAGATAACTTTTAACACTGTTTAAAAGATCTATATCATTTCCAATCAATAATATGTCATCCACATATAATATCAGAAATGCCACATTGCTCCCACTCACTTTCTTGTAAATACAAGCCTCTCCATAAGTTTGCACAAATCCAAACTCTTTGATCACCTCATCAAAGCGGAGATTCCAACTCCGGGATGCTTGCTTCAGTCCATAGATGGATCACTAAAGTTTCCATACCTTATTAGCATCCTTAGGATCGACAAAACCCTTAGGTTGTATCATATACAACTCTTCTTCAATCTTACCATTGAGGAACGCAGTTTTGACATCCATCTGCCATATTTCATAATCGAAATATGCAGCAATTGCTAACATAATCCTAACCGATTTAAGCATCGCTACGGAAGAGAATGTCTCATCGTAGTCAACTCCTTGAATTTGTCGAAACCCCTTTGTGACAAGTCGAGCCTTATAGATGGTCACATTACCATCAGCATCAGTTTTTATTTTGAAAATCCATTTATTCTCAACGACCCTTCGGTCGTGAGGTAAGTCCACCAAGTTCTAAACTTGGTTCTCGTACATGGATTCCATCTTGGATTTCATGGCTTCTAGCCATTTGTTGGAATCCGGGCTCATCATCGCTTCTTCATGTGTCGCAGGGTCATCCATTTCATCAACCATGAAATTCACAACAGGATTGTCGTACAGTTCAGGAGCTGCACGTGTCCTGCTTGACCTGCGAGGTTCGGTAGTGTCCTCTTTCGGAGTTTCACGATCATTATCATTAGCTCTCTCTTCATCAGGTGAAGTCAACTCCGAAACAACTTTCGGTGCTGCGCCACTCGCCATTCCATGAAGAGAAGGTTCAATAACCTCTTCGAGTTCTACCTTCCGACTACTCACACCTTTCGCGGGAAACTCCTCAAGAAAGGATCCATTCCTGGCAACAAAAACATTGCCCTCGGATCTGTGATAGAAGGTATACCCAATTGTTTCCTTAGGGTATCCTATGAAGACGCATTTTTCCGCTTTGGGTTCGAGTTTATCCGGTTGAAGTTTCTTCACATAAACATCGCATCCCCAAACCTTAAGAAATGACAACTTAGGTTTGTTTCCAAACCATAATTCATACGGTGTCGTTTCAACGGATTTAGATGGTGCCCGATTTAAAGTGAATGCAGCTGTTTCTAGTGCATAACCCCAAAATGACAGAGGTAAGTCAGTCAGAGACATCATAGATCAAACCATATCCAATAAGGTACGATTATGACGTTCCAACACACCATTACGTTGTGGTGTTCCGGCAGGCGTGAGTTGTGAAACTATTCCACACTCTTTCATGTGTGTGCTAAACTCGTAACTTAGATACTCTCCTCCACGGTCAGACCGTAGAAATTTGATCTTTCTATTACGATGATTTTCACTTCATTCTGAAATTCCTTGAACTTTTCAAAAGTTTCAGACTTGTGTTTCATCAAATAGATATACCCGTATCTACTCAAATCATCCGTGAAAGTAACAAAATAACGATATCCACCTCGCACCGACACACACATTGGTCCACACACATCAGTATGTATGATTTCCAATAGATCTGTCGCCCATTCCATTGAACCGGAAAACGGCGTTCTAGTCATCTTGCCCATAAGGCATGGCTCACATGTATCAAATGATTCAAAATCAAGTGATTCCAAAAGTCCATCAGAATGGAGTTTCTTCATGCGTTTAACGCCAATATGACCTAGACGGCAGTGCCACATATATGTAGACATATCATCATCAAGTTTAATATTTTTAGCATTAACATTATGAATGTGCGTAATATTACTGTCGAGATCCAACAGAAATAAACCATTCAACATAGGTGCATGACCATAAAAGATATCATTCTTATAAATTGAACAACCATTGTTTTCAGATTTAAAGGAATGACCACTTTGCATCAAACACAATCCGGATACAATGTTCATGCTCAATGCCGGCACCAAATAACAATTATTTAGATTTATCACTAATCCCGATGGCATATGGAGAGGCAGCATCCCTACGGCGATCACATCAACTCTTGATCCATTGCCGACCCACATCCTGACCTCATCCCTTGCTAGTTGTCGCTTGTTCCGTAGCCCCTGAACCGAGTTACATATATGAGCAACCGATCCGGTATCAAATACCCAGGTGCTACTGCGAGTACTAGTCAAGTACACATCAATAACATGTATATCACATATACCTTTGTTTGCCTTGTTGGACTTCTTGTCCGCCAAATACTTAGGGCAGTTGCGCTTCCAATGGCCAGTCCCCTTGCAATAGTAGCACTCGGTGTCAGACTTAGGGCCAGCTCGGGGTTGCTTTTCAGGCGTGGCAACAGACTTGCCACCCTTCTTTACCTTGTGCTTGCCTTTCTTGTCCTTCTTGAAACCGGTGGTCCTATTGATCATCAACACTTGATGTTCTTTCCTAATCTCACTTTTGTAGTCTTAAGCATTGACAGAAGCTCGGGAAGAGACTTCTTCATGCCCTTCATATTATAGTTCATCACGAAGCTCTTGTAGCTAGGTAGCAGAGATTGGAGAACACGATGTATGCCTAAGTCAATGGGAATCATTATTCCCAAGGACACAAGCTTATCGGCGTACCCAGACATTTTGAGTGCGTGCTCACTAACGAAGCTGTTTTCCTCCATCATGCAGCTAAAGAACTTTTCTGTAGCATTATAACTCTCTACGGCAACGTGGGTATCGAAAATCATTTTCAATTCTCCCATGGTATCAAAGGCATTGCCATTTTCGAAATGCTTTCGAAGTTCTGGCTCTAGCCCATACAGTATGCCGCAATGAACTAAGTTGTGGTCCTCCTAATGAGTCACATACACATTCTTTTCCTCGTCAGGGGCATCAGGAGCTAGTGGGGGGCCTAGCGGTGCATCTAGCACATATTGCTATTGTGCAGTAGTGAGGAGAATCCTCAGATTCATAGCCCAGTTGGTGAAGTTGCTACCATTCGCAGCAAGTTTCTCTTTCTCCATGAACACATTGAAATTAAAAGCAGGTGGTGCCATCTACAACAGAATTTGTAAAGTTTATTTAGACTAAGTTTATGATAGATTGAGTTCAATTAATCCAAATTACTAATGAACTCCCACTCAAAAACGACATCCCTCGTGTCCTTTTGGTGATTACATGAACCAAATCCACTACACCAAGTCCGATCATCACGTGAGTTGATGTAGCTTCAAAGGCGAGCATCTATATGGGCATCATATCAACCATATGACTCATGCTTAACCTTTCGGTCCGTGTTCCAAGGCCATGTCTGTACATGCTAGGCTCGCCAAGTAAGAACCTTAGTATTCACGTGTGTAAAACTGTCTTACACCCGTTCCTATGAAAGCGTAGATTCGAGTACACCCGATCATCACGTGATGTCTCGAAACACGATCCATAGAACAGTGCATACTCAAGGAAAAACACATTTTTATATTGATATCTAAATGAGGGATCATCTTATAATGCTACCAAACGCGCCAAACTAGCAGTATAAGATGCTAACATCTAATGTGTAAAGTGAGATGATATGGTCCATGCATTTGATCTCTATCACTTGCATCGTGGTATGACATCTATCATTCCTTTGTGTGTAAGGCCAAGGTCTATGGAACTTACACGTTGACTGTGTTGTAAGAGTATCTACCATAAATCTACTTACAACAATACCATATAAATACACTAGCCCAGCAACGATCTAAACTAGACGCCTCTAATTTATCAATTGCAAGTTTTACGTGGCTTAGGGCTTTCGGAGATAGAACCATTCTCACCTACGAACATGAACCACAACGAGGATAACTAAGTTATTAGCAACTCGTTGTAAATCAGATACTGACTATAGTAGGAGAGACAGACGCCCGCCAGCCACTTATGCAAAACAAGTTGCATGTCAGTCGTGGAACCGGTCTCATGTACGATGACATGTAAGGTTGGTCCGGGCCGCTTCATCCCACTATGCCACCAATATCCAAAATACATAGAAGATGCAATAACATGATCATCATCACCCACATATCAACATATGTGTACTACCCGTGCTAAGCACCTACGCATAGATCAGGCTCTGATACCACCGTTGGGTCTGCAGCATAGAAAACAAAAATTTTCCAACGGTGTGAACTACACGCCAAGATCTATCTACTAGGTACAAAGCAACGGGTGGACATACATCCAACGAGAACTTACCCTCGTAGACAACGAGCTTTGTTAACGAGTAGGAACTCGTGGTTGATGTAGTCGTACACTTGCCGATCTCAAGATTGTGAGGAAGTCCGAGCGCCACAACTCAGCAACGCATCCGCACTCGCACACACGTTCAAGCCACCGGACACCCTCCACCTCCTCGCTCCAGCGATCCAGCGGAAGCAGCAACGCCTTCTAGACGAAATGCCACCGGGAACATGTATCTCGCTAATCTGAGACCATGGGGGAATAATTCTAGAGGGGGAGAGAGATCCTTCACAAGGAGGTGTGAGGATGAAGGAGGGAATGGGTGGCCTTTTATAGGAGGAGGGGGGTGCCCCCTCTCTCCATGGCCGGCGCATGGGGGGGGGGGTGACCCCTCACCTCCCCCATTCATGTGGTGGTAACCCCTCCACATTAAAATGCCTCTTCACATTCCCTTTTAAAGTTTCCACTTTAAATGCATTAAATTTCTCCAAATTTAATGCTCTCTCATTTAATAAAACTCTTTTTATTAAATTTATTCAGAATTTTGTTAATTACTTTAATTAACAAACATTCACATATAGCCCCTTTCTATATTTCAATATCACATGTAGAACCACTTTCTGCAATTTCACCCGAAACAATTTTCGGTTTCTATTGAAACAATTCCTGCGCTTTGCAATTCTTTTGTCTGAAACATATGTGCTCCAAAATGGTGTCCGGTAACTCTTAAGTGTGCCACCCTACGGTTCGCGAATAATGCAGACATGATCGAGACCCTTCTCCGATCAATAATCAGCAGCGGGACCTGGAGATCCGTACTGACTCCTACACATTCAACGATGACTTCTGCGATTGTGAGAACCTTTAACGCTTGTAACTAAATCCCTTTGTCTCTCGATATATTACATGTCCGAGATTCGATCATCGGTATCTCCATACCTAGTTTGATCTCATTACCGACATGCACTCTTTTCTCGTTCCCGTGATATAACATTCTAGTGATCATATCACTTGCTTGCAAGCTATCTCAATGTGATATCACCGAGAGGGCCCAGAGTATATCTATCCGTCATCTGGATTGAAAAATTCCACTCTTGAACCATGAGCCTCAACATAACACCTTCGTAGTACTGAACCCATCTTTATAGTCACCCTGTTACGGTGTGACGTTTGATGTTATCAAGATACTCTTCCGGTGTTAGCAATTAACATGATCTCATGGTCTGAGGATAAAGATTGCTTCGTATGATGTTATAGCAATATAAACATAATGACTTGATCGTAATGCTATACTTCAGATGAATGTTCATCACATCATTCCACCAATGGTGTGACCTTGTTATTAACAACATCCAATGTCCATGATCAGGAAACCTTGATCATCTTGTTAATCAACAAGCTAGTCTATAAGAGAGGCATAACTAGGAACCCTTTTTGTTTATTAAGTACACATGTATTGATGTTTCCGATCAATACAATTCTAGCATGTAAAATAAACATCTATCATATATATAAGGAATATATAATAACAACTTTATTATTGCCTCTCAGGGCATATTTCCTTTAGAAGAACCAACCATCTAGCTACTACATGGACCCGTAGTCCAAGGATGAACTACTCACGCATCACACCGGAGGCTTGCATGGTGATGAAGAAGGCCTCCAGGGTGAATTCTCCCCTCCGGCAGGGTGCCGGGAAGAGCTTCAGATCCCTCCTGATCTAGGGATGGAGATGACGGCGGCTACAGACTCTTTCGTGGATTTTTGATCAGGTACTTAGGGTTTCTATATCGGAGGCATCTTATAGGCGAAAGGGGAGGACGAGGGGGTGCCCTAGGCGGCCACACCACCCCCTGGCACGGGCCAGGCCTGGCCGCATGGCCAGGTCGTGTGGCGGCCCTCTGGCCCCTCTCTGTCTTGTATTCTGGCTCTGTGTCCTCCTCGGTGAAAAAATGACTTTGGCTTTTGTCCCGTCCAATTCCGAGAATTCATTTTCTAACTTTCCTGGAACCAAAAACAGCAGAAACCAGACAGCTAGCATTGTGGCATCTCGTTAATAGGTTAGTCGAAGAAAGTGTATAAAAAGTACTCCAAAGTGTGGACAAAACATAAGAAAGTAGATAAAAACCAAGCATGGAACATCAAAAATTATAGATACGTTTGCAACGTGTCAACATCCCCAAGCTTAACTCCTGCTCGTCCTCGAGTAGGTAAGTGATAAAAAGAAAGAATAATTTTTTAGGTGACATGCACCATCATAAACTCAAACAAAGTATTTGTAAAACATTGATAGCTGGGTTCAGAGTACTTCAACATAACATGAAAGATAAAGTTCTAACAATAAGACATAGCAACTATGTTGCAACATGAAAAGGCACAAACAAAGATTCATGAATTACAATGCTTTGCAAGATGTTTGTTTGTTTCACATAAAGAAAACATAGCATTCAACTTGTCCCTCATAGAGTAGCAAATATAAATGCATATGACACCTTCAAAGTTCATAAGAGTGACTAGATACAAATAGTTTAAGAACAAGCAATATCCAAGTTATGCATCAATCAACAAGTCTTGGGACAATGCACACAGAACTAAGAATGTCCACTATGCTCTCAAAGTAGGTGCATAAAGATAGAAGGTGGAGACTCAACATAAAAGTAAAAGAAAGGCCTTCATAGAAGGAAGTAGGGATTCAAGTTTCATAAAGAGCTTCCAAAAATTATGGTACTTATTAGCTTTCAGCTCACATTGCCCCTATCATAAGCATATTTAGGTGATTAAGGTTAAAGTGACACAACTAAGAGGATATGCTTGACAAGTTATAAGTTGAAATCTCATGACCCTTACTTACGAAGACTAAACCTCATGCTACTCAACTTCATTCACAAGTAAGCTCTTGTCATTGTAAGTACATATGTATCATAGAGAACCGCCAACGATGTACCTCTTGCACATGATACAAGAGCTACACCATAATCAAAATGACAAGTCAAGCAGACAATGAGCATCTCAGTGATCTTTTTATTTGCTATTTGCATAGGGTTTTATTGAGGATGCTTCATACAGTGCTCATTATGGTTATGCTGCAAGTTTCCACCATGATTAGGCATGGCTTAGGCTAGCGGCCCAGACATTTCTCTAACACAAATACAAACTCCATGATCTTACAAGTTCCCCTTTTATTTCACACCGTTGGGATCCATAAGCAAAAGAACATGATATCAACTAGGTACAATGTACAAGTGCAATGTTGAAAGCATTCCCCATGATACATGGTTCTGCTAACTTCAACTTATAAAGCGCAAGAATAATGTGTTTTGTAAAGGCCATATTCATAGCACTAGCATTAGGAATTTTAGCAAGCTTTTGTAGGAACTTAATCACTTCAGAGATATTGCAACCATCAAGATCAAAATCATAATTATCATCTAAAGTAGTAGATATATTACTAGCTTCAACACTAGTGGTAGTGATAGTAGAAACACTAATATTTCTAGCAATTTCATTTTCTCTTTCCCACTTAGCATGAGCTAATACTCTAACATTTTCATCAATTCTTATGGCATTAGTAGCAGCAAAGGGATTATCAATAGTTTTAGGTTTAGCAACCATTTTATTCAAAGAAGATTGAGCTTCAGCCAATGATGCTATATTTCTTTCAGCATTAGAGAGTTTTTCCTCAATAGTTTTATTGAAAGAAGTTTGTTTACTAATAAAATCTTTAAGCATAACTTCGAGTTCAGAGGGAGCACTCCTATTATTGTTGTAGGAATTTCCATAAGCATTACCATTATTGGGAGGATATGGCCTATAGTTATTATTACAAAAATTATTCCCGTAGGAATTGTTGCTAAAATTATTATTTCTTATAAAGTTCACATCAACTTGCTCTTCTTGAGCAACCAAAGAGGCTAAGGGAACATGATTTGGATCAATATGAGCTTTCCCATTAACAAGCATAGACATAATAACACCAATTTTATCACTCAAGGAGGAGGTTTCTTCAACATAATTTACCTTCTTACCTTGTGGAGCTCTTTTAGTGTGCCATTCAAAATAGTTAACCATCATATTATCCAGAAGCTTTGTTGCAGCACCCAAAGTAATGGTCATAAAGGTACCTCCAGCAGCAGAATCCAGTAGATTTCTTGAAGAATAATTAAGTCCTGCATAAAAGGTTTGGATAATCATCCAAGCAGTCAGTCCATGAGTGGGACAATTCTTTACCAAATATTTCATTCTTTACCAAGCTTGAGCAACATGTTCATAATCAGATTGTTTAAACTTCATTATTTCACTTCTCATAGATATAATGTTAGCAGGAGGATTGTATTTTCCAATGAAAGCGTCTTTGCATTTAGTCCAAGAATCAATACTATTTCTAGTTAGGGAGTGCAACCATTCTTTAGCTTTTCCTCACAAAGAGAAAGGAAAAAATTTAAGCTTAATAATATCTCCATCTATATCCCTATGCTTTTGCATCACACAAAGTTCAACAAAGTTATTTAGATGAGCAGCAGCATCTGATACATTGCAAATGTATCTATAATTTTTGATGATCCATGCTTGGTTTTATCCACTTTCTTGTGTTTTGTCCACACTTTGGAGTACTTTTCATATGATTTCTTGGACTAACCTATTAACAAGAACCACAATGCCAGTTGCCTATTTTCTGCTCTTTTTGGTTCGAGGAAGTCAGAAAATGAATATTCTCAGAATTCGACGGGACAAAAGCAAAAGTTACTATTTTCCCGGAAGACTCATGGAGCCAGAAGGAGAGTCGGAGAGGGGCCACAGGGTGACCACACCCCCTTGGCGCGAGTCAGCCTAGGCCGCGCCAGGGCATGGTGTGGGCCCCCTGGCTGGCCACCGACCTTGCCTCCTTCGCCTATAAGAGGCTCCCGATACCAAACCCCTAGATCGTCAATCAGAAATCCACAAAAAGTTCCACATCACCGCCGCCACCGAAGGGGAGATTCGGGGGATAGAAAGTCTCTGTTCTGGCACCCTGCCGGGATGGGGAAGTGCCCCCGGAGCCATCTCCATCAATCTCCACCACCATCTCCATCACCATTGTTGATTCCCATGATGAGGAGGGAGTAGTTCTCTCTCGAGGCTAAGGGTTCTACCGGTAGCTATTTGTTCATCTCTCTCTCTATGCATGATCTTATTGAAATCATGAACTTGTAATCTATAGATCTACCTTGCTACTCAAGTGCTTTAATAGATCTCTGCTCTCCCCATGTGTGTGAAAGTGACAACATGCACACCATGGTGGCACTTAGGCTAGAGATTTCAAATACTTGTTATGAGTTATATTTGGAGTTGGATGTCTTTATGAAATTGTGGTGTTTGTTGGCCTCATCTAGTACTCAAGGTGACAATGTGGGGTTATCTAGATGGGAAATATGAACTTTGAGGTGTGCTGTTATAGCCCTACCATCGATTAGAGTGTCCAACCAGAGAGTAGTTCTGCGTAGTATCATAAAGAAGAATATATTTATATGAGAGTGTTCACTAGTGAAAGTATGATCCCTAGGCCTTGTTTCTAAGCACCGAAACACTATTTGCTATTAGATCTGTTACATGTTTGCTTGATTCTATCTTTATTTCAGTTTTACTTTAGTATTTTCCATGCTGTCAAGCTATTTTCTATCACCATTACCACTTATAATTATCTATACCACTTGTATTTCACTATCTCTTCACCGAACTGGTGCACCTATACACCTGACAAGTGTATTGGGTGTGTTGGGCACACAAGAGACTTGTTGTATCTTGATTGCAGGGTTGCTTGAGAGGGGATACCTTTGACCACTTCCTCCCTGAGTTCGATAAACCTTGGGTGATCCACTTAAGGGAAAACTTGCTGCTGTTCTACAAACCTCTGCACTTGGAGGCCCAACAACTGTCTACAAGAATAGATGCGCATAGACATCAAGCTATTTTCTGGCACCGTTGCCGGGGAGGTAAGGTAAAAGGTATTCACACTGGAGGATTAAAGAAGAAGAACCTCCCACGGCAAACACCTATTTTCTGGCGCCGTTGCCTAGGAGGTAAGGTAAAAGGTATTCACACCGGAGGATGAAAGAAGAAGAACCTCCCACGGCAAACGCCTATTTTCTGGCGCCGTTGCCGGGGAGGTAAGGTAAAAGGTACTCACATCCTCCGGTGTGAGTGCTCGAAGTTATTTCCTTTAGATTCTGCAATTTTGTCTTTTTGTTTCTTGTTTTCAGTAGTTAGGCTTAATGGAAAACAACAAAAAAAATTAGAGAGCTTTATAGTATTTATCTTGAGTTAGGACATGAAGTGTTTGAAGAGAAAATTAAAAAACCTATGGAACTTTATTTGCATGCTAATAGCAATGTTGTTAGTGTGAATTCTTTGGATACCATTATTGCTAATGCTATGGAAAAGGCTAAACTTGGGGAAGCTGGTTTTGATGAGCATGCTATTTTTAGTCCCCCAAGCACGGAGGAGAAAATTTACTTTGATGATACCAAACCTCCAATATATGATGATTACAATGATGAATATGATATTTTCAGTCCACCTACTATTGAGGAGAAAATTAATTATGATTACAATATGCCTCCTATATTTGATGATTATGGTGATGAGAATAATAATGATAACTATTTTGTTGAATTTTCTCCCACTACAATTAATAAGAATGACTATGTTTATGTGGAGAGTATTAATTCTTTTATGCATGTGGCTCATGATAAGAATGTTTTATGTGATAGTTATATTGTTAATTTTATTCATGTTGCTACTGAAAGTTATTATGAGAGAGGGAAACATTGTTCTATGCATCTCAATAATATTAAGTTTCCCCTCTTTATGTTGAAATTTTTGAAGTTGCACTTGTTTTGCTTTCCTATGCTTGTTGCTTTGTGCTTTCACGACTTTTTTTACAATATTCCTATGCATAGGAAGTGGGTTAGACTTAAATTTGTTTTAATTTGCTTCTTGATGCTCTCTTTTACTTCAATTCATATTTCTTATGTGAGCATCTTCTCAAACTATCATGCCTAACTTAAAGGAGCTAAAGAAAAGTACTTATTGGGAGATAACCCAAAAGTTTTAGATGAGTCTTGGAAGTTATTAATTTAGTAATAACCGCTCCTTATCCTTTTTTATTTGCTTTTTGTGCCAAGAGTAACCTCTAATGAGAGAGAAGTAATGACTGGGAAAGTTGCTTTCCCGAAACAGATTTCTGTGCTTCACCGTAAAAATTCTTGTAAAATCTCTGAACGTCCTTTTGCAGCGTGAATTTTTGTGCTTCTGCCCCAGGTTGTTGTCTAACTTTATTTAGTTCAACAATTTTTTATTTGAGCAACATAAGGTCTTCGAAAAAAATCGTCTTTACCTGCTGGTCTGTTTTGACAGATTTCTGCCATTATTTGCATTTGCTTCTTGTTGGTTCCTTTTTGAGTTTTTTTTTGGGAATTGAGCTTTTTGAGGGAAGTGATACATTAGCTAGTGTTTTAATGGAAGTTTATTGGTGTTAGAACTTAACCTTAAGACTTATTTATCTTGAGTGCACTAATGTTGCTAATAAAGATTGTGTGAAGTTTTGTATGAAGGAAAAATTTTAGGTGTATGGAAGGAACGAGTAATGAGATGAAGGATGAACTAAAGCTCAAGATTGGGGATGCCACGCGTGTCACCCCAAGAAATATCCAAGAAGTACAAGCGTCAAAGCTTGGGGATTCCCAAGGCATCCCCTTTTTCATCAATAAAATTCCTAGGTTTCTTCCAAACGCTTCATTTTTATTGTTTCATGCACAGTTGTGTTGTTCTTGGAGCGTCTTCTTTTTCGTTTTCATTTTGGTTTTTAGTTTTCTTGGTTTGCTTAGTTTTCTGAATAAATTGGTTGGATCCCCTATTTCATACATTGGTTTTCAAATAGTTTGGTTTGGTTTGGAAAAGAGTAGGAAAGTTCATGCTTATGTGGTAAAAAGAGCTCGTTTTTGACTATGGCCTATGCTCTGTCTTGCCATGCTTGATATTGTTTTGGCTTTATGCTTAGTATTCTTTGCTGTAGCATGACTTGTTATAAACAATTGAGATTGCTTAATGTGCCTTGGATGAATCATGCGTTGTTTTAGCATATTAAAGCATAGTATAGTGGTATTCTCCTTTGATGCTTTATTTGGGTTGACTTGGCACATGCTCACACCATGTTATGACTATCTCAAGTCACCATAGCCTTTATGATCCTTTAGTTTTCAACTTGTAGTATTACTTTATGCTTTGATCAATGATGTTTTGTCGCTCTACATGATTATGGCCATTATTGCTCCCTTAGTTTGTCGCTCCTAGTCTTTTGCTAGCCTCCGCAACCAAATATGAGTTCCACTCATGCATCCAACTCCCTAAACCAAGTTATTCCAAAAAGTCCACCATACCTACCTACTAGCATACGCTATTCCAAGTATATTCATGTTTTTGTTTACCTTCCAAATTAAACTTGTTATGAGAAAACTAGTGATTAAAGCTCTCATGAACTTGATGGCACACTTTACTTTTCTTGCCCTTAATAAACTTGAACCATTTTGTCGTCTATGTTGTATATGCTTGCACTTATTTTTTGGAATTAGCAGAACCATGCTGTCACGGGGAACGCTTTCAACATTGCACGGGTACTTTGTACCAAGTTGATATCATGCTCTTTTGTATATGGATGTCGTCGGTGTCAAATGAAAGGGGAGCTTGTAAGTCCATGGAGTTATGTATATGTGTTAGAGAAACGCCTGGGCCGCTGGTCTAATCCATGCTGACATGGTGGAAACCTGCAACGTAACCATAATGAGCTGTCTATGAAGAATTCTACTTATAAACAAAGAGTCCTATATTGAGAAAAAAGAGAAAAGAAAAAAAGAGATTATGAAAAGAGGAATGAGAGAAAAAAGCACCATATTCCCATAGTAAATAAGAAGATTGCTGAGATGCTCGTTGTCTGCTTGCCTTGTCATTTTGATATGGAGATTCTTCTGTATCATCAGGCAAGGAGTACCCCGTTGGCGGTTCTCTATGATACACATGTACTTACAATGATAAGAACTTACCGGTGACTAAACTTGAGTAGCATGAGGAGCGACCCTCATATACAAGGGACATGAGATTTCTAACTTATACTTCGTCAAGCATGTACACCATAGTTTGTTCACTTTAACCTTAATCACTTCAAGATGCTTATGATAGGGGCAATGAGAGCTGAAAGCTGTAAGTACCATAATTTTTGGAAGCTCTTTATGAAACTTGAATCCCTACTTCCTTCTATGAAGGACCTTTCTTCCACCATTATATTGAGTCTCCACCTTCTACCTTTATGCACCTACTTTGAGAGCATAGTGGCCATTCTTAGTTCTATGTGCATTGTCCCAAGACTAGTTGATTGATGCATAACTTGATATTGCTTGTTTTAAACTATTGTATCTAGTCACTCTTATGAACTTAGAAGGTGTCCTATGCAATTTATATTCGCTACTCTATTGAGGGACAAGCTGAATACTATTATGCTATGTTTTCTTTATGTGAAACAAACAAACGTCTTGCAAAGCATTGTTATTCATGAATCTTTTGTTTGTGCCTTTTCATGTTGCAACATAGTTTCTTTGTCTTATTGCTAGGACTTTGTCTTTCATGTTATGATTGAAGTACTAGGATCCCAACTTTGAATGTTTTTACAAATACTTTGATCAAGTTTATGATGGTGCATGTCACCTCAAAAATTATTCTTTCTTTTTATCACTTACCGACTCAAGGACGAGCATGAGTTAATCTTGGGGATGTTGATACATTGCAAATGTATATATAATTTTTGATGTTCCATGCTTGGTTTTATACACTTTCTTGTGTTTTGTCCACACTTTGGAGTACTTTTCATATGATTTCTTGGACTAACCTATTAACAAGAGCCATAGTGCCAGTTGCCTGTTTTTTGCTGTTTTTGGTTCCAGGAAGTCAGAAAATGAATATTCTCGGAATTGGACGGGACAAAAGCCAAAGTTACTATTTTCCCGGAAGACTGACGGAGCCAGAAGGAGAGTCAGAGAGGGTCCACAGGGTGGCCACACCCCCCTTGGCGCGGGTCAGCCTAGGCCGCGCCAGGGCATGGTGTGGGCCCCCTGGCTGGCCACCGACCTTGCCTCCTTCGCCTATAAGAGCCTCCCGATACCAAAACCCTAGAGCGTCAATCAGAAATCCACGAAAAGTTCCGCAGCACCGCCGCCACCGAAGGGGAGATTCAGGGGACAGAAAGTCTCTGTTCTAGCACCCTGCCGGGACGGGGAAGTGCCCCCAGAGCCATCTCCATCGGTCTCCACCACCATCTCCATCACCATTGCTGATTCCCATGATGAGGAGGGAGTAGTTCTCTCTCAAGGCTAAGGGTTCTACCGGTAGCTATGTGTTCATCTCTCTTTCTATGCAAGATCTTATTGAGATCATGAACTTGTAATCTATAGATCTACCTTGCTACTCAAGTGCTTTAATAGATCTCTGCGCTCCCCATGTGTGTGAAAGTGACAGCATGCACACCATGGTGGCACTTAGGCTAGAGATTTCAAATACTTGTTATGAGTTATATTTAGAGTTGGATGTCTTTGTGAAATTGTGGTATTTGTCGGACTCATCTAGTACTCAAGGTGACAGTGTGGGGTTATCTAGATGGGAAAGATGAACTTTGAGGTGTGCTCTTATAGCCCTACCGTCGATTAGAGTGTCCAACCGGAGAGTAGTTCAGCGTAGTATCATAAAGAAGAATATATTTATATGTGAGTGTTCACTAGTGAAAGTATGATCCCTAGGCCTTGTTTCTAAGCACTGAAACACCATTTGATATTAGATCTGTCACATGTTTGCTTGCTTCTATCTTTATTTTAGTTTTACTTTAGTATTTTCCATGCTATCAAGCTATTTTCTATCACCATTACCACTTATAATTATCTATACCACTTGTATTTCACTATCTCTTCGCCGAACTAGTGCACCTATACACCTGACAAGTGTATTGGGTGTGTTGGGGACACAAGAGACTTCTTGTATCTTGATTGCAGGGTTGCTTGAGAGGGGATACCTTTGACCACTTCCTCCCTGAGTTCGATAAACCTTGGGTGATCCACTTAAGGGAAAACTTGCTGATGTTCTACAAACCTCTGCACTTGGAGGCCCAACAACTGTCTACAAGAATAGAAGTGCGTAGACATCAGCATCTTCATTACCAATACCAGAAAATTGTTCTCTCGTAACAAGATTGAGTAAATCAGGTTTTATTTCAAAGAAAGTAGCTTCAGGAACATGTGGAGAAATAGGTGTGCACATGAAATCATTGTTGTTGGTGCTAGTGAAGTCACACAACTTAGTATTTTCAAGAGTAGTCATTTTTGTTATTTTAATAAACAAAGCAAACTAGTACAACTAGTTTTTTTGGGTTTTTGATAAAGAAACAAGCAAACAAAGCAAAAATAAACTAAGCAAAACAAAAACAACAAAGTAAAGAGATTGGTTATGAGGGACTCCCCTTGTGAAGATGTCCTTGACTCCCCAGCAACGGTGCCCGAAAAATAGCTTTTGATGGCGCGAGGTTGACGTGGGAGCTTGATACATTGCAAATGTATCTATAATTTTTGATGTTCCATGCTTGGTTTTATCCACTTTCTTGTGTTTTGTCCACACTTTGGAGTACTTTTCATATGATTTCTTGGACTAACCTATTAACAAGAGCCACAGTGCCAGCTGCCTGTTTTCTGCTGTTTTTGGTTCCAAGAAAGTCAGAAAATGAATATTCTCGGAATTGGACGGGACAAAAGCCAAAGTGCCTATTTTTCCGGAAGTCATCATATGCCAGAATACGAGACGGAGAAGGGCTGGGGGCCAGCCACACCACCCGGCCTCGCAGCCAGGCCTGACCCGTGCCAGGGGGTGGTCTGGCCAACCCCAGCACCCCCTCGGCCTCTCCTTCCGCCTATATATTGCCCTCGGGACCAAAACCCTAAGTACCTGATCAAATATCCACGAAAGATTCTATAGCCGCCGTCATCTCCATCCCTAGATCGGGAGGGATCTGAAGCTCTTCCCGGCACCCTGCCGAAGTGGGGAATTTACCCTAGAGGCCTTCTTCATCACCATGCAAGCCTCCGGTGTGATGCGTGAGTAGTTCATCTCTGGACTACGGATCCATGTAGTAGCTAGATGGCTAGTTCTCCTCCTTTGTGCTTTCATGTCTAGATCTTGTGAGCTCCGTTCATGATTAAGATCATCTATTTGTAATTCTGCATGTTGTGTTTGCGGGGATCCGATGGATATTGAGATGCTATTTCAGATTGATTATTGATTCTATCATGTCTTTGTTATTTGTGATTGATACGTCCATTTTGCATCACTATTCTATGTCTTAATTCACTATTATTCATTGATATATTTCATATTGAGAGGTGATACTTATGTTATTTTATCTGTTTTTGCATGGTTGATGACTTTTGGAGCATGGACCGCTGCAGGAGTGATAGAAACCTGAACCCTGAACCTTCACCTATATGGGCCTAGGGGAATGCATTGTGTATTTGGATACTAATTGTAGGGGTTGCCGGAGTGACAGAAACCAGAACCCCCGTTAGGATACCATTGCACAAGGGACGTTAGGGTCTTACAGTTTAAAGTTGTGGTTAGGTCTCTACCTTAATTACTTTCTTGTACTTACGGATGTTTGTAAGGGGTATAATCACAAGTATGTATTAGTCACTATTATTCGTAATAACTTGCAAATCGTAACATGGTGACTATAAAGGTGGGTACAGTGCTACAAAGGTGTTATGTTGAGGCTCATGGATCAAGAGTGGAATTTTTCATTCCCGATGATGGATAGATATGCTCTGGGCCCTCTTGGTGATATCACATTAAGATAGCTTGCACGCAAGTGATGTGATCACTAGAATATTATATCACGGGAATGAGAAAAGAGTGCATGTCGGTAACAAGATCAAACTAGGTATTTGGCTACCGATGATCGAATCTCGGACATGTATTATATCATGAGACAAAGGGATTAAGTTACTAGGGTTAAAGGTTCTCACGGTCATAGAAGTCATCGTTGAATGTGCAGGAGTCAGTATGGATCTCCAGGTCCCGCTTCTGATTATTGATTTGAGAGGGGTCTCAATCATGTCTGCATTATTCGCGAACCGTAGGGTGACACACTTAAGGGTTGCCGAACACCATTTTGGAGCACATATGTTTCAGATGAAAGGATTGCAAAGCGCAGGAATTATTTTGATGGAAACCGGAATTGTTTCAGGTGAAATTGCAGAAACTAGTTCTACATGTGATATTGAAATGTTACAAGGGGTTTTATGTGAATGTTTGTTAATTAAAGTAATTAACAAAATTCTGAATAAAATAAATAAAAAAGTTTTATTAATTGAGAGTTGCATTAAATTTGGTGGAAATTTAATGCATGTGAGTGGAACTTTGGGTGGAGGCTAAATTGATGTGAGTGGAGCTTCCACCACATGAATGAGGAAGAGGTGGGTGCACCCCCCTTGGCCGCCGGCCATGGGAGGGGAGGAGCCCCCCTCTCCTATAAAAGGCCCCCCTCTCCTCCCTCATAAAGCACACCTCCTTGTGAAAGATCTCTCTCCCCCTCTAGATATATTCCCCCATGGTCTCGGATTACCGAGATACATGTTCCCGGTGGCCTTGCGTCTAGAAGGAGTTGCTGCTTCCGCTGATTCGCTGGAGCAAGGCGGTAGAGGTTGTGCAGTGGCTTGAACGTCTGTGCGAGGACGGATGCACTGCTGATTTGTGGTGCTAGGACTTCCACATGATCTTGAGATCGGCAAGCGTACGACTACATCATCCACTAGTTCCAACTCGTTAACAATACTCTGTTGTCTTCGAGGGTAAGTTCTCTATGGATGTATATCCACCCGTTGCTTGTATCTAGTAGATAGATCTTGGCGTATAGTTCTCATCATAGGAAATTTTTTGTTTTCTATGCTGCGAACCCAACACAGGCTCAGCTTTCTCCACTATCTCCGCGATAGGTGCGGGCTGGGTGGGATTAGGGTTTTCTGAGATCCGAAACTCTACCGCCTCCGTGGACAAAGTGGATTCAGAAACTTCTTCTACCTCTATCATCACCACTTGGGTGGGTGGGGCAGGTTCAGCGAAACCGATGTAAACATCGATCACACCAAAAGACATGATGGTGTAGGTAGTCACGGCCTCGCTAGCCGGAATCCACGTCTCGTCAAGAACGATGAGAGGGACGTCATAGGCGTAGAGGACGTGACCGACGACTATTGTCTCGCCGATTCCCATTCTTGCAGATTCCGCTCGGATCATAGATTCGAAGCTCACTTGCCCCATGGTGGGTGCCAACTGTCATCGGATTGATGACAAGTACGCCATGAGGCGGTCCTCAAGGCGTGCGAAAGAGAGGGGTGTGAGATGTTCGGTATTCCGGGACGGTGAGCACACAAGTTTACCCAGGTTCGAATCCACCGGCTTTGGATGGATCCTACTCCTGCTAGCAATCTAGGAATATGGTAGAGCCGGAATATGGGTTACAAGGGTTTTGCCTGTGAGAGTTGAGATTGACTATTGTGGGGTGCCCTAAAGGCTGGTCCCAAGGACGGATTATATAGATATCTGGCCTAGGGTTTACAGGAGAGACCTATCTGGCTACGACTAAGAGTCGGTTATAGAGTACATCTTGAACTACAAGTAACACTCTAGGCCTATGTCGGTAAGTCTTCTAGGACTTCTAGTAGCCGGACTGGACTCTGTCTCTTCTCCCTGATTGGGCCGCCCATGAAGCAAAGCTCTAACCCAAAGTGGGCCACCCTGGTCAGTGAGGCACAATGAGGATACCCGGAAAGTATATCCCCAACAATACTCGACATCGTTCTAGCACTTCAAGCTCTTTGTGGCACCACTCTATTGCTTCAAGTTCTTCAATGCCTCGATCTCCACATTGAAATGATAATCATGCAGATGCTCCAAGGTGACATGAGGACCCCCCCATCATTAGGCATGATAGCTCTTTGCAACACCTACCATCTCCACAACATGCCGCAACATCAACCTATGATGGTGACTCATCCTCAAGGAACAACTCAAGGCGAGGAGAACACCGTCAAGAAGAAAGAGAAATCGTTATCCAAGAGGAACCACCACGTGAAGAACCTCAAGCCTAACACTGTCAAAATGATCATCCTCAAGACGTTCACTCAACTATAGGTGATGAAGCAAATGAAGAATATCAAGAATGCCATTGACATGAATACTTAGAGGATCCTCCAAGTCGCCATCGTTAACACCAACATCATGGTCATAATGAGGAGCAACAACGTCAACAAAATCATGCGCATTAATGAAGAAATGACGAGAGATATCAACCTTGTCAACAACCTAGGCCTGGCCTTAAGAACCACCACCACCGCGCCAAGAGGCTCAAGACCATCAACAACGTCATGAGCCCCAAGCACCCCAACCTCAAAATACGGCACAACACCGCAACAACAATGTCAAGATCCACCTCATCAACCGAGGCAATAAGAAAATAATCACCAACAACCTAAAGTATGTCAAGGCGACAGAGATCCGGGTGATGACCCATATGATATCTTAGATGATGAGCACCACCACCACCGACATCGTTATCATCTAATTGGAAACTGTAATCATCGCAACCGCCAATATGAAGAAACATTTGGAAAGATCAAGTTCACGATGCCCAAGTCTATAGGTTCCAATGATCCCGAATAGTACCTCTCATGGGCACTCAAGAAGGAAAAATCTCCCGCATGCACAATTATAGTAACGAGACGATGGCTATGTGCTGACTCGTGGTTGATGTCGAGCTCGTTGGGGAACCCCAAGAGGAAGGTATGATGAGCACAGCAGTAAGTTTCCCTCAGTTATGAAACCAAGATTATGGAACTAGTAGGAGCAAGGAAACACCTCCAAGGTGTTGGTGCCAACTTGGAATCCTGCACAACACAACCACAGAACTTTGCCCCCAACTTACAGTGAGGTTGTCAATCTCACCGGTTTTGCTGAAAACAAAGGATTAAACGTATTGTGTGGAAGAAAGTAAAAGCTTACAGAAAGTAAACAGAAAACAGTAAACAGTTGTAGATTGATGGTAAAAGAAAGGACCAGGGTCCATAGTTCACTAGTGGTAGCTCTCTTTAAGATAGATAACATGTTGGGTGAACAAATTACAGCGAGACAATTGACAAACATCGAGAAAGCAATCATGCATATACTAATCATCTTGACTCCTATGAGATTTGATTGGGCATTACAACATTATACATAGACCATAATCCAACTGCATCTATGACTAATATTCCACCTTTAGGTTATCATCCGAACCCCCTCGAATATTAAGTTGCAAGCAACAGATAATTGCATGACGCATTGCGTGTAAAGTAAACAATACGATTGTTCTATGAACAAAGGATTGTTGTTTTCTCCCTAGTAGCAACAACACATCTAGTACCATAGATATTTCTGTCACTTCCCCAGATTACTAGAGGCATGAACCCACTATCGAGCATAAATACTCCCTCTTGGAGTTGCTAGCATCTACTCTGCCAAGATATCTACTAACAACAGAGAGCATGCAAGATCACCAATAACAAAGACATGATAGTCAATAATCAATCCGAAATAGCATCTCAATATCCATCGGATCCCCGCAAACACAACATGTAGGATTACAAATAGATGATCTTGATCATGAACGGAGCTCACAAGATCTAGACATGGTAGCACAAAGGAAAAGAACCAACCATCTAGCTACTACATGGACACGTAGTCGAAGGATGAGCTACTCACGCATCACACCGGAGGCTTGCGTGGTGATGAAGAAGGCCTCTAGGGTGAATTCTCCTCTCTGGCAAGGTGCCGGGAAGAGCTTCAGATATCTCCTGATCTAGGGATGGAGATGACGGCGGCTACAGACTCTTTCGTGGATTTTTGATCGGATACTTAGGGTTTCTGTATCGGAGGCATCTTATAGGCGAAAGGGGAGGCTGAGGGGGTGCCCTAGGCGGCCACACCACCCCCTGGCAGGGGCCAGGCCTGGCCGCGAGACCAGGTGGTGTGGCGGCCCTCTGGCCCCTCTCTGTCTCGTATTCTGGCTCTGTGTCCTCCTCAGTGAAAAACTGACTTTGGCTTTTGTCCCATCCAATTCCGAGAATATTCATTTCTGACTTTCCTGGAACCAAAAACAGCAGAAAACAGACAGCTGGCATTGTAGCATATTGTTAATAGGTTAGTCCAAGAAAGTGTATAAAAAGTACTCCAAAGTGTGGACAAAACATAAGAAAGTAGATAAAAACCAAGCATGGAACATCAAAAATTATAGATACATTTGCAACGTATCAACATCCCCAAGCTTAACTCCTGCTCGTCCTCAAGTAGGTAAGTGATAAAAAGAAAGAATAATTTTTGAGGTGACATGCACCATCATAAACTCGATCAAAGTATTTGTAAAACATTGATAGAGAAGGTCAGAGTACTTCAACATAACATCAAAGATAAAGTTCTAACAATAAGACATAGCAACTATGTTGCAACATGAAAAGGCACAAACAAGGATTCATGAATTACAATGCTTTGCAAGACGTTTGTTTGTTTCACATAAAGAAAACATAGCATTCAACTTGTCCCTCATAAAGTAGCAAACATAAATGCATATGACACCTTCAAAGTTCATAAGAGTGACTAGATACAAATAGTTTAAGAACAAGCAATATCAAAGTTATGCATCAATCAACAAGTCTTGGGAAAATGCACACATAACTAAGAATGTCCACTATGCTCTCAAAGTAGGTTCATAAAGATAGAAGGTGGAGACTCAACATAAAAGTAAAAGAAAGGCCTTCATAGAAGGAAGTAGGGATTCAAGTTTCATAAAGATCTTCCAAAAATTATGGTACTTATTAGCTTTCAGCTCTCATTGCCCCTATCATAAGCATCTTTAGGTGATTAAGGTTAAAGTGACACAACTAAGAGGATATGCTTGACAAGTTATAAGTTGAAATCCCATGCCCCTTACTTACGAAGACTAAACCTCATGCTACTCAACTTTAGTCACAAGTAAGCTCTTGTCATTGTAAGTACATTTGTATCATATAGAACCGCCAACGGGGTACCCCTTGCACATGATATATGAACTACACCATAATCAAAATGACAAGGCAAGCAGACAATGAGCATCCCAGTGATCTTTTTATTTGCTATTTTCATAGGTTTTTATTGAGGATGCTTCATAGAGTGCTCATTATGGTTATGCTGCAAGTTTCCACCATGATTAGGCATGGCTTAGGCTAGCGGCCCAGACATTTCTCTAACACAAATACAAACTCCATGATCTTACAAGTTCCCCTTTTATTTCACACCGTCGGGATCCATAAGCAAAAGAACATGATATCAACTAGGTACAATGTACAAGTGCAATGTTGAAAGCGTTCCCCATGATACATGGTTCTGCTAACTTCAACTTATAAAGCGCAAGCATATACACAATAAAGATGGACGCAATGGTTCAAGTTTATTAAGTGCGAGAAAGTAAAGTGTGCCATCAAGTTCGTGAGAGCTTTAATCACTATTTTTCACATAAAAAGTTTAATTCGGAAGGTAGATAAAAACATGAATATACTTGGAAAAGAAAATGCTAATAGGTAGGTATGGTGGACTCTTTGGAACAACTTGGTTTTATTTGGAGTTGGATGCATGAGTTGAACTCATACTTGGTTATGGAGGCTAGCAAAAGACTGGGAGCGACCAACTAAGAGAGCAATAATGGCCATAATCATGCAGAACGACAAAACATCATTAATCAAAGCATAAAGTGATATTACAAGTCGAAAACTAAAGGATCATAAAGGCTTATGGTGACTTGAGATAGTCATAACATGGTGTGAGCATGCGCCAAGTCATCCCAAATAAAGCATCAAAGGATAATACCACAAAACTATGCTTTAATATGCTAAAACAACGCATGATTCTTCAAAGGCACATAAAGTAATCTCAGTTGTTTATAACATGTCATGCTACAGCAAAGATCACTAAGCATAAAGCCAAAACAGTATCAAGCATGGCATGACAAAGCATAGGGCACAGTCAAAAACAAACTCCTTTTACCACTTAAGCATGAACTTTTCCTACTCTTTTCCAATCCAAACCAAGCTATTTGAAAACCAATGCATGAAAGAGGGGGTCCAACCAATTAATTCAGAAAACTAAAAAAACCAAGCAAACAGAAACCAAAAACAAAAAACGAAGACGCTCCAAGAACAACACAACTGTGCATGAAACAATAAGAATGAAGTGTTTGGAAGAAACCTAGGATTTTTATTGATGTAGAAGGGGATGCCTTGGGCATCCCCAAGCTTTGACGCTTGTACTTCTTGGATATTTCTTAGGGTGACATGGGGTGGCATCTCCAAGCTTTAGCTTTAGTCCATTCTTCATCACATTA
Organism: Avena eriantha; assembly: GCA_910589775.1. Taxonomy (NCBI): domain Eukaryota; kingdom Viridiplantae; phylum Streptophyta; class Magnoliopsida; order Poales; family Poaceae; genus Avena; species Avena eriantha. Next base: position 399,997,584 of record OU342745.1, read on the forward strand.
CATCATTTTCTCCATACACCTGAATTTTTTTCCTTCATACAAAATTTCACACAATCTTTATCAGCAACATTAGTGCACTCAAGATAATAAGTCTTTGGGTTCAGTTTCAACACCAATAAAACTTCCATTAAAACATAAGCTACTGAATCACTTCCCTTGAAAATCTCAATTCCCCAAAGAGAACCCAAAAAGGAACCAACAAGAAGCAAATGCAAATAATGGCAGAAATCTGTCAAAACAGACCAGCAGGTAAAAACCAATTTTTTCAAAAACCTTATGTTGCTCAAATCAAAAAGTGTTGAACTAACGAAAGTTATATAACAACCTGGGGCAGAAGCACAAAATTTGACGCCTCAAAATGATGTACAGAGATTTTACACGAATGTTTACGGTGAAGCACAAAAATCTGTTTCGGGACAGGAACTTTCCCAAGCATTACTTCTCTCATTAGAGGTTACTCTTGGCACAACAAGCAAATAAAAAGGATAAGGAGCGGTTATTACTTCCAAGACTCATCTAAAACTTTTGGGTTATCTCCTAATAAGTATTTTTCTTTAACGCCTTTAAGTTAGGCATAAGAAGGAAGAAAAAGAATCAAGTGTTCTCAAATGAAGAAGCATTAAGAGCAAATTTTGTTTTCATAGGAGAGGCAAAAGAAATCTTATCTCTCTTCTTAGGGAAGTGTTCTATACCTTTCTTGAGTGGGAGTTGATATTTAATGGTGCCTTCTTTCATATCAATAATGGCACCAACAGTTCTAAGAAAAGGTCTTCCCAAAGTAATAGGACAAGAAGCATTGCATTCAACATCCAAAACGTAGAAACCAACGGGGACATAAGCATTGTTAAACATAGTAAGAACATCATTAATACTCCCTATGAGTTTCTTTTTAGCATTATCGTCAAGTGGGACCTTCAAATAACAAGCTTCCAATGGTGGCAAATCAAGCATATCATAAATCCTTCTAGGCATAATAGAAACACTACTATCAAGATCACATAAAGCTTTAAAATCAAAATCATTCACTTTCATATTGATGATGGGTTCCCAACCATCTTCTTGTTTTATAGGCATAGAAGCTTTATGTTTCATCTATTCTTCTTTAATTTTTATGAGAGCATCAGTAATGTGTTTTGTAAAGGCCATATTCATAGCACTAGCATTAGGAATTTTAGCAAGCTTTTGTAGGAACTTAATCACTTCAGAGATATTGCAACCATCAAGATCAAAATCATAATTATCATCTAAAGTAGTAGATATATTACTAGCATCAACACTAGTGGTAGTGATAGTAGAAACACTAATATTTCTAGCAATTTCATCTTCTCTTTCCCACTTAGCATGAGCTAATAGTCTAACATTTTCATCAATTCTAACTTGTATGGCATTAGTAGCAGCAAAGGGATTATCAATAGTTTTAGGTTTAGCAGCCATCTTATTCGAAGAAGATTGTGCTTCAGCCAATGATGCTATATTTCTTTCAGCATTAGAGAGTTTTTCCTCAATAGTTTAATTGTAAGTAGTTTGTTTACTAATAAAATCTTTAAGCATAACTTCGAGTTCAAAGGGAGCACTCCTATTATTGTTGTAGGAATTTCCATAAGCATTACCATTATTGGGAGGATATGGCCTATAGTTATTATTACAAAAATTATTCCCGTAGGCATTGTTGCTAAAATTATTATTTCTTATAAAGTTCACATCAACTTGCTCTTCTTGAGAAACCAAAGAGGCTAAGGGAACATGATTTGGATCAATATGAGCTTTCACATTAACAAGCATAGACATAATAACATCAATTTTATCACTCAAGGAGGAGGTTTCTTCAACAGAATTTACCTTCTTACCTTGTGGAGCTCTTTCAGTGTGCCATTCAAAATAGTTAACCATCATATTATCCAGAAGCTTTGTTGCAGCACCCAAAGTAATGGTCATAAAGGTACCTCTAGCAGAAGAATCCAGTAGATTTCTTAAAGAATAATTAAGTCCTGCATAAAAGGTTTGGATAATCATCCGAGCAGTCAGTCCATGAGTGGGACAATTCTTTACCAAACATTTCATTCTTTCCCAAGCTTGAGCAACATGTTCATTATCAGATTGTTTAAACTTCATTATTTCACTTATCATAGATATAATCTTAGCAGGAAGATAGTATTTTCCAATGCAAGCGTCTTTGCATTTAGTCCAAGAATCAATACTATTTCTAGTTAGGGATTGAACCATTCTTTAGCTTTTTTTTCAAAGAGAAAGGAAAAAATTTAAGCTTAATAATATCTCCATCTATATCCCTATGCTTTTGCATCTCACAAAGTTCAACAAAGTTATTTAGATGAGCAACAGCATCTGATACATTGCAAATGTATCTATAATTTTTGATGTTCCATGCTTGGTTTTATCCAATTTCTTGTGTTTTGTCCACACTTTGGAGTACTTTTCATATGATTTCTTGGACTAACCTATTAACAAGAGCCATAGTGCCAGTTGCCTGTTTTATGCTCTTTTTGCTTCCAGGAAGTCAGAAAATGAATATTCTCGGAATTGGACGGGACAAAAGCCAAAGTTACTATTTTCCCGGAAGACTCATGGAGCTAGAAGGATAGTCGGAGAGGGGCCACAGGGTGGCCACACCCCCCTTGGCACGGGTCAGCCTAGGCCATGCCAGGGCATGGTGTGGGCCCCCTGGCTGGTCACCGACCTTACCTCCTTCGCCTATAAGAGCCTCCCAATACCAAAACCCTAGATCGTCAATCAGAAATCCACGAAAAGTTCCACAGCGCCGCCGCCACCGAAGGGGAGATTCAGGGGATAGAAAGTCTCTGTTCCGGCACCCTGCCAGGACGGGGAAGTGCCCTCGGAGCCATCTCCATCGATCTCCACCACCATCTCCATCACCATTGCTGATTCCCATGATGAGGAGGGAGTAGTTCTCTCTCGAGGCTAAGGGTTCTACCGGTAGCTATTTGTTCATCTCTCTCTCTATGCATGATCTTATTGAGGTCATGAACTTGTAATCTATAGATCTACCTTGCAACTCAAGTGATTTAATAGATCTCTACTCTCCCCATGTGTGTGAAAGTGACAACGTGCACACCATGGTGGCACTTAGGCTAGAAATTTCAAATACTTGTTATGAGTTATATTTGGAGTTGGATGTCTTTATGAAATTGTGGTGTTTGTTGGACTCATCTAGTACTCAAGGTGACAGTGTGGGTTTATCTAGATGGGAAAGATGAACTTTGAGGTATGCTGTTATAGCCCTACCATCGATTAGAGTGTCCAACCGGAGAGTAGTTCAGCGTAGTATCATAAAGAAGAATATATTTAATGGGAGTGTTCACTAGTGAAAGTATGATCCCTAGGCCTTGTTTCTAAGCACCGAAACACCGTTTGCTATTAGATCTGTTACATGTTTGCTTGATTCTATCTTTATTTTAGTTTTACTTTAGTATTTTCCATGCTATCAAGCTATTTTCTATCACCATTACCACTTCTAATTATCTATACCACTTGTATTTCACTATCTCTTCGCCGAACTAGTGCACCTATACACCTGACAAGTGTATTGGGTGTGTTGGGGACACAAGAGACTTATTGTATCTTGATTGCAGGGTTGCTTGAGAGGGGATACCTTTGACCACTTCCTCCCTGAGTTCGATAAACCTTGGGTGATCCACAGAAGGGAAAACTTGCTGCTGTTCTACAAACCTCTACACTTGGAGGCCCAACAACTGTCTACAAGAATAGATGTGTGTAGACATCAAGCTATTTTCTGGCACCGTTGCCGGGGAGGTAAGATAGAAGATATTCACACCAGAGGATTAAAGAAGAAGAACCTCCCACGACAAACGCCTATTTTCTGGCTCCGTTGCCGGGGAGGTAAGGTAAAAGGTATTCACACCGGAGGATTAAAGAAGAAGAACCTCCCACGACAAACGCCTTTTGTGGCGCCGTTGCCGGGGAGGTAAGGTAAAAGGTACTCACATCCTCCGGTGTGAGTGATCGAAATTATTTCCTTTAGATTCTGCAATTTTTTCTTTTTGTTTCTTGTTTTCACTAGTTAGGCTTAATGGAAAACAACAACAAAAATTAGAGAGCTATATAGTATTTATCTTGAGTTAGGACATGAAGTGTTTGAAGAGAAAATTAAAAAACCTATCGAACTTTATTTGCATGCTAATAGCAATGTTGTTAGTGTGAATTCTTTGGACACCATTATTGCTAATGCTATGGAAAAGTCTAAGCTTGGGGAAGCTGGTTTTGATGAGCATGATATTTTTAGTCCCCTAAGCATGGAGGAGAAAATTTACTTTGATGATACCAAACCTCCAATATATGATGATTACAATGATGAATATGATATTTTCAGTCATCCTACTATTGAGGAGAATATTAATGATTACAATATGCCTCCTATATTTGATGAGAATAATAATGATAGCAATTTTGTTGAAATTGCTCCCTCTATAATTAATAAGAATGACTACGTTTATGTGGAGAGTATTAATTCTTTTATGCATGTGGCTCATGATAAGAATATTTTATGTGATAGTTATATTGATAATTTTATTCATGATGCTACTGAAAGTTATTATCAGAGAGGAAAACATGGTTTTATGTATCTCAACAATGTTAAGTTTCCCCTCTTTATGTTGAAATTTTTGAAGTTGCACTAGTTTTGCTTTACTATGCTTGTTGCTTTGTGCTTTCATGACTTGTTTATTTACAAGATTACTATGCATAGGAAGTGGGTCAGACTTAAATGTGCTTTGAATTTGCTTCTTGATGCTCTCTTTTACTTCAATTCATATTTCATATGTGAGCATCTTCTCAAATTATCATGCCTAACTTAAAGGCGTTAAAGAAAAGTACTTATTGGGAGATAACCCAAAAGTTTTTTTGATGAGTCTTGGAAGTTATTACTTCAGTAATAACCGCTCCTTATCCTTTTTATTTGGTTTTTGTGCCAAGAGTAACCTCTAATGAGAGAGAAGTAATGACTGGGAAAGTTGTTGTCCCGAAATAGATTGATGTGCTTCACCGTAAAAATTCATGTAAAATCTCTGTACGTCCTTTTGAGGCGTGAAGTTTTTTGCTTATGCCCCAGGTTGTTATCTAACTTTCGTTAGTTCAAAACTTTTTGATTTGAGCAACAGAAGGTCTTAGAAAAAATTCGTCTTTACCTACTGGTCTGTTTTGACAGATTTCTGCCATTTTTTGCATTTGCTTCTTGTTAGTTCCTTTTTGAGTTCCTTTGGGGGCTTGAGATTTTTTAGGGAAGTGCTACAGTATCTTGTGTTTTAATGGAAGTTTTATTGGTGTTGAAACTGAACCCAAAGACTTATTATCTTGAGTGCACTAATGTTGCTAATAAAGATTGTGTATAAAGGAAAATTTTCAGGTGTATGGAAGGAATGAGTAATGAGATGAAGGATGGACTAAAGCTCAAGATTGGGGATGCCACCCCGTTTCACCCCAAGAAATATTCAAGAGGTACAAGCGTCAAAGTTTGGGGATTCCCAAGGCATCCCCTTCTTCATCAATAAAAATCCCATGTTTCTTTCAAACGCTTCATTTTTATTTGTTTCATGCACAGTTGTGTTGTTCTTGGAGCGTCTTCTTTTTCGTTTTCATTTTGGTTTTTCGTTTGCTTGGTTTTCTTAGTTTTCTTAGTTTGCTGAATAAATTGGTTGGACCCCCTCTTTCATGCATTGGTTTTCAAATAGTTTGGTTTGGATTGGAAAAGAGTAGGAAAGTTCATGCTTAAGTGGTAAAGAGAGTTTGTTTTTGACTGTGGCCTCTGCTTTGTCATGCCATGCTTGATATTGTTTTGGCTTTATGCTTGGTATTCTTTGCTGTATCATGACTTTTTATAAACAATTGAGATTGCTTAATGTGCCTTGGATGAATCATGCGTTGTTTTAGCATATTAAAGCATAGTATAGTGGTATTCTCCTTTGATGCTTTATTTGGGTTGACTTGGCGCATGCTCACACCATGTTATGACTATCCCAAGTCACCATAGCCTTGATGATCCTTTAGTTTTCAACTTAGTATCACTTTATACTTTGATCAATGATATTTTGTCGCTCTGCATGATAATGGCCATTATTGCTCTCTTAGTTTGTCGCTCCCAGTCTTTTGCTAGCCTCCGTAACCAAGTATGAGTTGCACTCATGCATCCAACTCGCTAAACCAAGTTATTCCAAAGAGTCCACCATACCTACCTACTAGCATATGCTATTCCAAGTATATTCATGTTTTTGTTTACCTTCCAAATTAAACTTGTTATGAGAAAACTAGTGATTAAAGCTCTCACGAACTTGATGGCACACTTTACTTTTCTTGCCCTTAATAAACTTGAACCATGGTGTCGTCTATGTTGTATATGCTTGCACATATTTTTGGGGATTAGCAGAACCATGCTATCATGGGGAACACTTTCAACATTGTACTTGTACTTTGTACCTAGTTGATATCATGCTCTTTTGTCTATGGATGTCATCGGTGTGAAATGAAAGGGGAGCTTGTAAGTTAATGGAGTTATGTATATGTGTTAGAGAAATGCCTGGGCCACTGGTCTAATCCATGCTGTCATGGTGGAAACCTGTAGCGTAACCATAATGAGCTGTCTATGAAGCATTCTTCTTATAAAAAGAGAGTCAGATATTGAGAAAAAAGAGAAAAAAAAGAGATATACTGAAAGAGGAAAGAGAGAAAAAAGCACCATATTCCCATGGTAAATAAGAAGATTGCTGAGATGCTTGTTGTCTGCTTGCCTTGTCATTTTGATATTGGGATTCTTCCGTATCATCGGGCAACGGGTACCCCGTTGGCAGTTATCTATGATACACATGTACTTACGATGACAAGAACTTACCGGTGACTAAACTTGAGTAGCATGAGGAGCGACCCTCGTATTCAAGGGACATGAGATTTCCAACTTATACTTTGTCAAGCATATACTCCATAGTTTGTTCACTTTAACCTTAATCACTTCAAGATGCTTATGATAGTGGCAATGAGAGCTGAAAGCTAAAAAGTACCATAATTTTTGGAAGCTCTTTATGAGACTTGAATCCCTACTTCCTTCTATGAAGGCCTTTCTTCCACTTATACATTGAGTCTCCACCTTCTATCTTTATGCACTTACTTTGAGAGCATAGTGGCCATTCTTAGTTCTATGTGCATTGTCCCAAGACTTGTTGATTATTGCATACCTTGATATTGTTTGTTTTAAACTATTTGTATCTAGTCACTCTTATGAACTTTGAAGGCGTCCTATACATTTATATTTGCTACTCTATGAGGGACCAGCTAAATGCCACTATCCTATGTTTTCTTTATGTGAAGCAAACGAACGTCTTGCAAAGAATTGTTATTCATGAATCTTTTGTTTGTGCCTTTTCATGTTGCAACATAGTTGCTATGCCTTATTGTTAGAACTTTATCTTTCATGCTATGTTGAAGTACTATTATCCCAGCTATCCATGTTTTACAAATACTTTGATCAAGTTTATGATTGTGCATGTCACCTCAAAAATTATTCTTTCTTTTTATCACTTACCTACTCGAGGACGAGCAGGAGTTAAGCTTGGGGATGTTGATACTTTGCAAATGTATCTATAATTTTTGATGTTACATGCTTCGTTTTATCTACTTTCTTGTGTTTTGTCCACACTTTGGAGTACTTTTCATATGATTTCTTGGACTAACCTATTAACAAGAGCCACGGTGCCAGCTGCCTGTTTTCTGCTGTTTTTGGTTTCAGGAAGCCAGAAAATGAATATTCTCGGAATTCAACAGGACAAAAGCCAAAGTTAATATTTCACCGAGGGGAACATGGAGCTAGAAGACGAGACGGAGTGGGGCCAGGGGCTAGCCACACTGTAGGGTGGCGCGGATCCCCCTTGGCCGCGCCACCAGGTGGTGTGGGCTCCTCCGGCCTCCACCGATGTTGCCCTTTCGCCTATATATTCCTATCGATGCGAAAACCCTAAATCATCAATCCTCCAGCCACGAAAAGTTCTGCAGCGCCGCCGCCACCGAAGGGGAGATTCCGGGGGGGGGGGGGGACAGAAAGTCTCTGCCCCGGCACCCTGTTGGGACGAGGAAGTGCCCCCAGAGCCATCTCCATCGATCTCCACCACCATCTCCATCACCATAGCTGATTCCCATGATGAGGAGGGAGTAGTTCTCCCTCGAGGCTAAGGGTTCTACCGGTAGCTATGTGTTCATATCTCTCTCTCTATGCATGATCATATTGTGATCATGAGCTTTGTAATCAAGTAGATCTACCTTGCTACTCAAGTGCTTTAATAGATCTCTGCTCTCCCCATGTGTGTGAAAGTGACAGCGTGCACACCATGGTGGCACTTAGGCTAGAGATTTCAAATACTTGTTATGAGTTATATTTGGAGTTGGATGTTTCTATGAATTGTGGTGTTTGTTGGAACCATCTAGATCTCAAGGTGATAGTGTGGGGTTATCTAGATGGGGAAAGCGAGCTTTGAGGTGTGCTGTTATAGCCCTACCAACGATTAGAGTGTCCCACCAATGAGTAGTTAAGAGTAGTATCATAAAGAGAAGGTATTTATATGAGAGTGTTCACTAGTGAAAGTATGATCCCTAGGCCTTGTTGCTAAGCACTAAAACACCGTTTTCTATTAGATCTATTACATGTTTGCTTGCCTCTATCTTTATTTCAGTTTTACTTTAGTCTTTTCCACACCACCAAGCTATTTTCTATCACCGTTACCACTTATAACTATCTATACCATTTGTATTTCACTATCTCTTCGCCGAACTAGTGCACCTATAGACTTGACAAGTGTATTGGGTGTGTTGGGGACAGAAGAGACTTCTTGTATCTTGATTGCAGGGTTGCTTGAGTGGGGATACCTTTGGCCACTTCCTCCCTGAGTTCGATAAACCTTGGGTGATCCACTTAAGGGAAAACTTGCTGCTGTTCTACAAACCTCTGCACTTGGAGGCCCAACAACTGTCTACAAGAATAGAAATGCGTAGACATCACATAGTATGGAGGAGCTACAGGGACCAGACTTAGCCATTTGAGAGGTTGAAAAAGTGATTTTTCTTCTTCTCAAAATAAAGATCCAAGACCACAGGGTTGTAGCCCTTGATGATACAAACTCAACGAGCCCAAGAACACCCAAAATGGAGTTTGTATAAAGAAATAGCGGTCAAAATACTAAAACCATCTACAAGTTTAACGAGCAACTATACGACCGGAGCTATATTTTTGGTCGTATAGCTCCACCCGTATAGTTGCCAAAAAGGTCGGAAATGACGGTATTTCACCCCAGAAAAGCTCCAGAACCTTCCCTAAGTCATATGACGGTATTGGGGGAACCCTAGGGCACCCCCAAGGCCTATATAAAGGAGGGAGGACCCAAGAGAGAACCACGAAGACATAGCCCTTAAGGGGCAGAGCTCTGCTGATACGTCGTAAACGTACCTATAATTTTTTATACTCCATGCTTGTTTTGTATCAACTATCTTATGTTTTGTCTACACTTTGAGGAATTTTTATATATTTTCTGGAACTAAGCTATTGACAAGATGCCGCAGTGCTAGTTGCCTATTTCCTGCTGTTTTTGCTTTCAGAAAAACTAATAAAGAAATATTCTCGGAATTGGACGAAACAAAAGCCAACACTCCTATTTTACCAGAAGACTCATGGAGCCAAAAGACGAGACGGAGAAGGGCCATGAGGGGCCCACACCACCTGGCAGCGCTGGCCAGGCCAGGCCGCACTAGGGGGTGGTGTGGCTGCCTCGGTCTCCGCCTCGACCTCTCCTTTTGCCTATATAAACCCCCCAAGACGAAAACCCTAAGAGGATCAGAATTCCACAATAAGTTCCGCAGCGCCGCCGCCACCGAAGAGGAGATTCAGGTGATAGAAGTCTCTGTTCTAGCACCCTGCCGGGATGGGGAAGTGCCCCCGGAGCCATCGACTTCACCGCCATCTCCATCGCCATTGCTGACTCCCATGATGAGGAGGGAGCAGTTCTCTCTCGAGGCTAAGGGCTCTACCGATAGCTATTTGTCCATCTCTCTCTCTCTATGTGTGATCTTATTGAGATCTTGAGCTTTGTAATCTAGTTGAAAAAGTAGATCTATTCTGCTACTCAAGTGCTTTAATTAATCTATGCTTATCCCCACGTGTGTGAAGTTGACAGTGTGCACACCATGTGACACTTAGGCTAAGGTTACAGCAATACTTATCATGAGTATAATTTGACTTGGATGTCTCTATGAGATTGTGGTGTTTCTTGGAACCATCTAGCGCTCAAGGTGATAGTGAGGGGTTATCTAGATGGGGAATGTGAACTTTAAGGTGTGTTGTTATAGCCCTACATCGTCCAATCGGAGAGTAGTTTAGGGTAGCATAATGAAGATAAGATATTTATATGAGAGTGTCCACTAGTGAAAGTATGATCCCTAAGCCTTGTTTCTAAGCATTGAAACACAATTTACAATCAGTCCTGTTACATGTTTGCTTGCTGCCACTCTTATTTCAGATTACAATTACCACTTATAATCATCCATATTACTTGTATTTTACTATCTCTTCGCCGAACTAGTGCACCTATACACCTGACAAGTGTATTGGGTGTGTTGGGGACACAAGAGACTTCTTGTATATTGATTGCAAGGTTGCTTGAGAGGGATACCTTTGACCACTTCTTCCCCTAGTTCGATAAACCTTGGGTGATCCACTTAAGGGAAACTTGCTTCTATTCTACAAACCTCTGCACTTGGAGGCCCAACACTGTCTACAAGAATAGAAGCGTGTGTAGACATCAAGCTATTTTTTGGCACCGTTGCCGGGGAGGTAAGGTAAAAGGTACTCACATCCTCTGACTACTAAGCTATCTTCTAGTACTGCTGGTGTGTGAGTGCTCGAAGTTATTTCCTTTAGATTCTGCAATTATATCTTATTTTTTCTTGTTTTTATTTTCACTAGTTAGGCTTAATGGAAAACAAAAAAATAGAGATCTTTATAGTATTTATCTTGAGTTGGGACATGAAGTGTTTAAAGAGAAAATTAAAAAACCTATGGAACTTTATTTGCATGCTAATAGCAATTTATTAGTATGAATACTTTTAACACCATTATTTTTACTGGTATGCAAAAGTCTAAGCTTGGGGAAGCTGGTTTTGATGAGCATGATATTTTTAGTCCCCCAAGCACGGAGGAGAAAATTTACTTTGATGATACTATACCTCCAATATATGATGATTAAAATGATGAATATGCTATTTTCAGTCCACCTACTATTGAGGAGAAAATTAATTATGATTACAATATGCCTCCTATATTTGATGACTATGGTGATGAGAATAATAATGATAGCTATTTTGTTGAATTTTCTCCCACTACGATTAATAAGAATGACTATGCTTATAGGGGGAGTAATAATTATTTTATGCATGTGGCTCATGATAAGAATGTTTTATGTGATATTTATATTGTTAATTTTATTCATGATGCTACTAAAAGTTATTATGAGAGAGGGAAACATGGTTTTATGTATCTCAACAATATTTAGTTTTCCCTCTTTATGTTGAATTTTTTGAAGTTGCACTTGTTTTGCTTTCCTATGCTTGTTGCTTTGTGTTTTCATGACTTGTTTCTTTACAAGATTATTTTTCATAGGAAGTGGGTTAGACTTAAATTTGTTCCATATTTTCTTCTTGATGCTCTCTTTTACTTCAATTCATTTTTCTTATGTGAGCATCATCGAAATTATCATGCCTACCTTAATGGCTATAAAGAAAGAGCTTTTGGGAGAAAACCCATTATATTTTTACTTTCAGTTTATTTTTATTTTGTTGAGTCTTGGTAGTTATTGCCTCTGTAATAACCTCTCCTTATCCTTTTTGTGTGGTTTTTGTGCCAAGAATAACCTCTAATGAGAGAGAAGTAAGACTTGGGAAAGTTGTTGTCCCGAAACAGATTTTTGTGCTTCACTAGCAAAAATCGTGAAAAATCCATGTACGTCGTATTTAGCTGTATTTTCTATGCGTATGACCCAGGTTATTACCCAATTTTGTTAGGTTTTCACTTTTCGATTTGAGCAACAGAAATTTTTCGAAAAAAAGGGTATTTACCTGGTGGTCTCTTTTGACAGATTTCTGCCATTATTTGCATTTGCCTCTTAATCGGTTTGTTTTTGAGTTCTCTTTGATCACTTGAGCTTTTATAAGGAATTGCTACAGTAGCTTATGTTTTAGCGGAAGTTTTACTTGTGTTGAAACTAAACCTAAAGACTTATTATCTTGAATACACTAATGTTGCTAATGAAGATTGTGTGAAGTTTTGTATGAAGGAAGTTTTCAAGTGTAGGGAGAGAATGATGTAATGAGATGAAGTATGGACAAAATCTCAAGCTTGGGGATTCCACCCATGTCACCCCAAGAAATATTCAAGAAGTACAAGCGTCAAAGCTTGGGGATGCCCAAGCCATCCACTTCTTCATCAATAATCTCAGGTCTTCTTTCAAGACACTTTATTTTTATTACCTTATGCACTATGTGTTGTTCTTGGAACGTCTTTGTTTTTAGTTTTCTTTTTCTCTCTTTGCCGCAATAAGTTGGTTGGATCCCAACACACTTCTTTTGGAGAGAGACACACCCCGTTATTCATTGCCTAGAACACTCTAGTTTTCACTCTTATTGTTATGTGAGTGTTCTCCTTTGCTAGCACTTCGTTTAGCTATAGTTTTCTTATTCTTTTGGCTTAGAACTTTTTAGTTCTTCTTTGTAGATGGGTGAGACATGCTCTCTGGTCTTTATTGATTATTATCTTTGAGAGTTGTTTCAAATAAGTCGATTGGTGTCGGAAAAGAGTAGGAAGTTTCATGCTTATAGTGGTACAAAAGGAAGCTTGTTTTGACTGTGACTTAGACTTTATCATGTAATGCTAGATGTTTCTTTGACCATATGCTTAATGATTATTGTTGTAGCATGACTTGCTTCAAACAATTGAGATTGCTTAATGTGCCTTGAAAGAATCATGCGTTGTTTTAGCATACAAAAGCATAATATTGTGGTATTCTCCTTTGATGCTTTATTTGGGTTGACTTGGCACATGCTTACACCATGTTAAGACTATGAACCAGTAACCATAGCCTCTATGATCATTTAGTTTTTGACTTGCATTATCAGTTTATGCTTTAATTAACAATGTTTTGTCGCTTTGCATGATTATGGCTATTATTGCTCTCTTAGTTGGTCGCCCCCAGTCTTTTGCTAGCCTCCACCTCTACTGAGTATGAGTTCCACTCATGCATCCAACCTCCAAGAAAACCAAGTTATTCCAAAGAGTCCACTATAAATTCCTATGCATGGTGTGTTACACCATTCCAAGTATATTCATGTTTGTATCTACCTTCCAAATTAAACTTGTTATGTGAAAATTAGTGATTAAAGCTCTCACAAACTTGATGGCACACTTTATTTTCTTGCACTTAATAAACTTGAACCATTGTGTCCATCTATGTTTCTTATATGCTTGGAATTTATAAGTTGTGAATTAGCAGAACCATGTACCATGGGGAACGCTTTCAACATTGCACTTATTATTTAGTTGATATCATGTTCTTTTGTTTATGGATACCCGCGGTGTGAAATAAAAGGGGAGCTTGTAAGCTCATGGAGTTTGTATGTGTGTTAGAGAAACACCTAGGCGGCTAGCCTAAGCCATGCATAATCATGGTGGAAACTTGCAGCATAACCATAGTGAGCATTCTGTGAAGCATCCTCAATAAAAACCTATGCAAATAGCAAATAAAAAGATCGCTGAGATGCTCATCGTCTGTTGCCTTGTCATTTTGATATGGGAAAGCTCCTGTGTCATGGGGCAAGGGGTACCCCATTGCGGTTCTCCATGATACACATGTACTTACAATGACAAGAACTTACTTGTGACTAAAGTTGAGTAGCATGAGGTTCGGTACTCATAAGCAAGGGGAATGAGATTTTCAACTTATAACTTGTCAAGCATATCCTCATATTTGTGTCACTTTAACCTTAATCACCTCAAGATGCTTATGATAGGGGCAATGAGAGCTGAAAGCTAATAAGTACCATAATTTTTGGAAGCTCTTTATGAAACTTGAAATCCCTGCTTCCCTCTGTGAAGGGCCTTTTTTTTTTACTTTTATGTTGAGTCTCCATCTTCTATCTTTATGCACCAATTGAGAGAGCATAGTGGTCATTCTTAGTTTAATGTGCATTGTCCCAAAACTTGTTGATTGATTCATAACTTTGATATTGCTTGTTCTTAAATTATTTGTATCTAGTCACCCTTATGAACTTTGAAGGTGTCCTATGCATTTATGGTTTGCTATACCATGAGAGACAAGCTGAATACCACTCTTTTTATGTTTTCTATATGTGAAACAAACAAATGTCTTTCAATGGATTGTTATTCATGATCTTTTGTTTGTACCTTTTCATGTTACAACATAGTTTCTATGTCTTATTGTTAGAACTCTATCTTTCATGCTCATGTTTAGAGTATTTTTATCCCAACTATCAATGCTTTACAAATACCTTGATCAAGATTGTGATGGTGCATGTCACCTCAAAAATTGTTCTTTTTATCACTTACCTACTCGAGGATGAGCAGGAGTTAAGCTTGGGGATGCTTGATACGTCATAAACGTATCTATAATTTTTGATGCTCCATCCTTGTTTTGTATCAACTATGTTATGTTTTGTCTACACTTTGAGGCATTTTTATACATTTTCTGGAACTAAGATATTGACAAGATGCCACATTGCCAGTTGCCTGTTTTTTGCTGTTTTGGGTTTTAGAAAAGCTAGTAAAGAAATATTCTCGAAAAGCTAGTAAAGAAATATTCTCGAAATTTCTTGTGTTTTGTCCACACTTTGGAGTACTTTTCATATGATTTCTTGGACTAACCTATTAACAAGAGCCATAGTGCCAGTTGCCTGTTTTATGCTCTTTTTGCTTCCAGGAAGTCAGAAAATGAATATTCTCGGAATTGGACGGGACAAAAGCCAAAGTTACTATTTTCCCGGAAGACTCATGGAGCTAGAAGGATAGTCGGAGAGGGGCCATAGGGTGGCCACACCCCCCCTTGGCGCGGGTCAGCCTAGGCCATGCCAGGGCATGGTGTGGGCCCCCTGGCTGGTCACCGACCTTACCTCCTTCGCCTATAAGAGCCTCCCAATACCAAAACCCTAGATCGTCAATCAGAAATCCACGAAAAGTTCCACAGCGCCGCCGCCACCGAAGGGGAGATTCAGGGGATAGAAAGTCTCTGTTCCGGCACCCTGCCAGGACGGGGAAGTGCCCTCGGAGCCATCTCCATCGATCTCCACCACCATCTCCATCACCATTGCTGATTCCCATGATGAGGAGGGAGTAGTTCTCTCTCGAGGCTAAGGGTTCTACCGGTAGCTATTTGTTCATCTCTCTCTCTATGCATGATCTTATTGAGGTCATGAACTTGTAATCTATAGATCTACCTTGCAACTCAAGTGCTTTAATAGATCTCTACTCTCCCCATGTGTGTGAAAGTGACAACGTGCACACCATGGTGGCACTTAGGCTAGAAATTTCAAATACTTGTTATGAGTTATATTTGGAGTTGGATGTCTTTATGAAATTGTGGTGTTTGTTGGACTCATCTAGTACTCAAGGTGACAGTGTGGGTTTATCTAGATGGGAAAGATGAACTTTGAGGTATGCTGTTATAGCCCTACCATCGATTAGAGTGTCCAACCGGAGAGTAGTTCAGCGTAGTATCATAAAGAAGAATATATTTAATGGGAGTGTTCACTAGTGAAAGTATGATCCCTAGGCCTTGTTTCTAAGCACTGAAACACCGTTTGCTATTAGATCTGTTACATGTTTGCTTGATTCTATCTTTATTTTAGTTTTACTTTAGTATTTTCCATGCTATCAAGCTATTTTCTATCACCATTACCACTTATAATTATCTGTACCACTTGTATTTCACTATCTCTTCGCTAAACTAGTGCACCTATACACCTGACAAGTGTATTGGGTGTGTTGGGGACACAAGAGACTTATTGTATCTTGATTGCAGGGTTGCTTGAGAGGGGATACCTTTGACCACTTCCTCCCTGAGTTCGATAAACCTTGGGTGATCCACAGAAGGGAAAACTTGCTGCTGTTCTACAAACCTCTGCACTTGGAGGCCCAACAACTGTCTACAAGAATAGATGTGCGTAGACATCAAGCTATTTTCTGGCACCGTTGCCGAGGAAGTAAGATAGAAGATATTCACACCATAGGATTAAAGAAGAAGAACCTCCCACGACAAACGCCTATTTTCTGGCTCCGTTGCCGGGGAGGTAAGGTAAAAGGTATTCACACCGGAGGATTAAAGAAGAAGAACCTCCCACGGCAAACGCCTTTTCTGGCGCCGTTGCCGGGGAGGTAAGGTAAAAGGTACTCACATCCTCCGGTGTGAGTGATCGAAGTTATTTCCTTTAGATTCTGCAATTTTGTCTTTTTGCTTCTTGTTTTCACTAGTTAGGCTTAATGGAAAACAACAACAAAAATTATAGAGCTTTATAGTATTTATCTTGAGTTAGGACATGAAGTGATTGAAGAGAAAATTAAAAAACCTATGGAAATTTATTTGCATGCTAATAGCAATGTTGTTAGTGTGAATTCTTTGGACACCATTATTGCTAATGCTATGGAAAAGTCTAAGCTTGGGGAAGCTGGTTTTGATGAGCATGATATTTTTAGTCCCCTAAGCATGGAGGAGAAAATTTACTTTGATGATACCAAACCTCCAATATATGATGATTACAATGATGAATATGATATTTTCAGTCCACCTACTATTGAGGAGAAAATTAATTATTATTACAATATGCCTCCTATATTTGATGATTATGGTGATGAGAATAATAATTATAGCTATTTTGTTGAATTTGCTCCCACTACAATTAATAAAAATGAGTATGTTTATGTGGAGAGTATTAATTCTTTTATGCATGTGGCTCATGATAAGAATGTTTTATGTGATACTTATATTGTTAATTTTATTGATGTTGCTACTTAAAGTTATTATTAGAGAGGGAAACATGGTTCTATGCATCTCAATAATATTAACTTTCCCCTCTTTATGTTGAAAATTTTGAAGTTGCACTTGTTTTGCTTTCCTATGCTTGTTTCTTTGTGCTTTCATGACTTGTTTCTTTACAAGATTCCTATGCATAGGAAGTGGGTTAGACTTAAATGTGTTTTTAATTTGCTTCTTCATGCTCTCTTTTACTTCAATTCATATTTCTTATGTGAGCATCTTCTCAAACTGTCATGCCTAACTTAAAAGCGCTAAAGAAAAGTACTTATTGGGAGATAACCCAAAAGTTTTAGATGAGTCTTGGAAGTTATTACTGTAGTAATAACCGCTCCTTATCCTTTTTGATTTGTTTTTTGTGCCAAGAGTAACCTCTAATTAGAGAGAAGTAATGACTGGGAAAGTTGCTGTCCGGAAACAGATTTCTGTGCTTCACCGTAAAAATTCGTGTAAAATCTCTGAACGTCCTTTTGCGGCGTGAATTTTTGTGCTTCTGCCCCAGGTTGTTATCTAACTTTCTTTAGTTCAACACTTTTTGATTTGAGCGACAGAAGGTTTTCGAAAAAAATCGTCTTTACCTGCTGGTCTGTTTTGACAGATTTCTGCCATTATTTGCATTTGTTTCTTGTTGGTTCCTTTTTGAGTTCTTTTGGGGAATTGAGCTTTTTGAGGGAAGTGATACAGTAGTTAGTGTTTTAATGAAAGTTTATTGGTGTTAGAACTGAATCTTAAGACTTATTTATCTTGAGTGCACTAATGTTGCTAATAAAGATTGTGTGAAGTTTTGTATGAAGGAAAAATTTCAGGTGTATGGAAGGAATGAGTAATGAGATGAAGGATGAACTAAAGCTCAAGCTTGGGGATTCCACGCGTGTCACCCCAAGAAATATCCAAGAAGTACAAGCGTCAAAGCTTGGGGATGCCCAAGGCATCCCCTTCTTCATCAATAAAAATCCCAGGTTTCTTCAAACGCTTCATTTTTATTGTTTCATGGACAGTTTTGTTGTTCTTGGAGCGTCTTCTTTTTTGTTTTCATTTTGGTTTTTAGTTTGCTTGGTTTGCTTAGTTTCCTGAATAAATTGGTTGGACCCCCTCTTTCATACATTGGTTTTCAAATAGTTTGGTTTGGTCTGGAAAACAGTAGGAAAGTTCATGCTTATGTGGCAAAAAGAGCTCGTTTTTGACTGTGGCCTATGCTCTGTCTTGACATGCTTGATATTCTTTTGGCTTTATTCTTAGTATTCTTTGCTGTTGCATGACTTGTTATAAACAATTGAGATTGCTTAATGTGCCTTGCATGAATCATGCGTTGTTTTAGCATATTAAAGCATAGTATAGTGGTATTCTCCTTTGATGCTTTATTTGGGTTGACTTGGCACATGCTCACACCATGTTATGACTATCTCAAGTCACCATAGACTTTATGATCCTTTAGTTTTCAACTTGTAGTATCACTTTATGCTTTGATCAATGATGTTTTGTCGCTCTACATGATTATGGCCATTATTGCTCCCTTAGTTTGTCGCTCCTAGTCTTTTACTAGCCTCCGCAACCAAGTATGAGTTCCACTCATGCATCCAACTCCCTAAACCAAGTTATTCCAAAAATTCCACCATACCTACCTACTAGCATACGCTATTCCAAGTATATTCAGGTTTTTGTTTACCTTCCAAAATTAAACTTGTTATGAGAAAACTAGTGATTAAAGCTCTCATGAACTTGATGGCACACTTTACTTTTCTTGCCCTTAATAAACTTGAACCATTGTGTCGTCTATGTTGTATATGCTTGCACTTATTTGTTGGGAATTAGCAAAACCATGCTGTCATGGGGAACGCTTTCAACATTGCACGGGTACTTTGTACCTAGGTAATATCATGCTCTTTTGTATATGGATGTCGTCAGTGTGAAATGAAAGGGGAGCTTGTAAGTCCATGGAGTTATGTATATGTGTTAGAGAAACGCTTGGGCCGCTGGTCTAATCCATGTTGACATGGTGGAAACCTGCAGCGTAACCATAATGAGCTGTCTATGAAGCATTCTTCTTATAAAAAAGTGTCCTATATTGAGAAAAAAGAGAAAAGAAAAAAAAGAGATTATGAAAAGAGGAAAGAGAGAAAAAAGCAGCATATTCCCATGGTAAATAAGAATATTGCTGAGATGCTCGTTGTCTACTTGCCTTGTCATTTTGATATGGGGATTCTTCCGTATCATCGGGCAAAGGGTACCCCGTTGGCGGTTCTCTATGATACACATGTACTTATAATGACAAGAACTTACCGGTGACTAAACTTGAGTAGCATGAGGAGCGGCCCTCGTATACAAGGGACATGAGATTTCTAACTTATACTTCGTCAAGCATGTACACCATAGTTTGTTCACTTAACCTTAATCACTTCAAGATGCTGATGATAGGGGCAATGAGAGCTGAAAGCTATAAGTACCATAATTTTTGGAAGCTCTTTATGAAACTTGAATCCCTACTTCCTTCTATGAAGGACCTTTTTTCCACAATTATATTGAGTCTCCACCTTCTACCTTTATGCACCTACTTTGAGAGCATAGTGGCCATTCTTAGTTCTATGTGCATTGTCCCAAGACTAGTTGATTGATTCATAACTTGATATTGCTTGTTTTAAACTATTGTATCTAGTCACTCTTATGAACTTTGAAGGTGTCCTATGCAATTTATATTTGCTACTCTATTGAGGGACAAGCTGAATACTATTATGCTATGTTTTCTTTATGTGAAACAAACAAACGTCTTGCAAAGCATTGTTATTCATGAATATTTTGTTTGTGCCTTTTCATGTTGCAACCGAGTTTCTTTGTCTTATTGCTAGAACTTTATCTTTCATGTTATGATTGAAGTACTATGATCCCATCTTTGAATGTTTTTACAAATACTTTGATCAAGTTTATGATGGTGCATGTCACCTCAAAAATTATTCTTTCTTTTTATCACTTACCTACTCGAGGACGAGCAGGAGTTAAGCTTGGGGATGTTGATACATTGCAAATGTATCTATAATTTTTGATGTTTCATGCTTGGTTTTATCCACTTTCTTGTGTTTTGTCCACACTTTGGAGTACTTTTCATATGATTTCTTGGACTAACCTATTAACAAGAGCCATAGTGCCAGTTGCCTATTTTCTGCTGTTTTTGGTTCCAGGAAGTCAGAAAACGAATATTCTCGGAATTGGACGGGACAAAAGCCAAATTTACTATTTTCCTAGAAGACTCACGGAGCCAGAAGGAGAGTCAGAGAGGGTCCACAGGGTGGCCACACCCCCCTTGGCACGGGTCAGCCTAGGCCGTGCCAGGGCATGGTGTGGGCCCCCTGGCTGGCCATCGACCTTGCCTCCTTCGCCTATAAGAGCCTCCCGATACCAAAACCCTAGATCGTCAATCAGAAATCCACGAAAAGTTCCGCAGCGCCGCCGACACCGAAGGGGAGATTCGGGGACATAAATTCTCTATTCCAGCACCCTGCCGGGACGGGGAAGTGCCCCCGGAGCCATCTCCATCGATCTCCACCACCATCTCCATCACCATTACTAATTCCCATGATGAGGAGGGAGTAGTTCTTTCTCGAGGCTAAGGGTTCTACCGGTAGCTATGTCTTCATCTCTCTCTCTATGCATGATCTTATTGAGATCATGAACTTGTAATCTATAGATCTACCTTGCTACTCAAGTGCTTTAATAGATCTCTGCTCTCCCCATGTGTGTGAAAGTGACAGCGTGCACACCATGGTGACACTTAGGCTAGAGATTTCAAATACTTGTTATGAGTTATATTTGGAGTTGGATGTCTTTATGAAATTGTGGTGTTTGTTGGACTCATCTAGTACTCAAGGTGACAGTGTGGGGTTATCTAGATGGGAAAGATGAACTTTGAGGTGTGCTCTTATAGCCTTGCCATCGATTAGAGTGTCCAACCGAAGAGTAGTTCAGCGTAGTATCATAAAGAAGAATATATTTATATGAGAGTGTTCACTAGTGAAAGTATGATCCCTAGGCCTTGTTTCTAAGAATCGAAACACCGTTTGCTATTAGATCTGTCACATGTTTGCTTGCTTCTATCTTTATTTTAGTTTTACTTTAGTCTTTTCCACGCTATCAAGCTATTTTCTATCACCATTACCACTTATAATTATCTATACCACTTGTATTTCACTATCTCTTCGCCGAACTAGTGCACCTATACACCTGACAAGTGTACTGGGTGTGTTGGGGACACAAGAGACTTCTTGTATCTTGATTGCAGGGTTGCTTGAGAGGGGATACCTTTGACCACTTCCTCCCTGAGTTCGATAAACCTTGGGTGATCCACTTAAGGGAAAACTTGCCGCTGTTCTACAAACCTCTACACTTGGAGGCCCAACAACTGTCTACAAGAATAGAAGTGCAGCATCTTCATTACCAATACCAGAAAATTGTTCTCTCGTAACAAGATTGAGTAAATCAGGTTTTATTTCAAAGAAAGTAGCTTCAGGAACATGTGGAGCAATAGGTGTGCACATGAAATCATTGTTGTTGGTGCTAGTGAAGTCACACAACTTAGTATTTTCAAGAGTAGTCATTTTTTGTGTTTTTAATAAACAAAGCAAACTAGTACAACTAGTTTTTTTGTGTTTTTGATAAAGAAACAAGCAAACAAAGCAAAAATAAACTAAGCAAAACAAAAACAACAAAGTAAAGAGATTGGTTATGAGGGACTCCCCTTGTGAAGATGTCCTTGACTCCCCGGCAACGGCGCCCGAAAAATAGCTTTTGATGGCGCGAGGTTGACGTGGGAGCTTGATACATTGCAAATGTATCTATAATTTGTGATGTTCCATGCTTGGTTTTATCCACTTTCTTGTGTTTTGTCCACACTTTGGAGTACTTTTCATATGATTTCTTGGACTAACCTATTAACAAGAGCCACAGTGCCAGCTGCCTGTTTTCTGCTGTTTTTGGTTCCAAGAAAGTCAGAAAATGAATATTCTCGGAATTGGATGGGACAAAAGCCAAAGTGCCTATTTTTACGGAAGTCATCAGATGCCAGAATACAAGACGGAGAAGGGCTGGGGGCCGGCCACACCACCTGGCCACGCAGCCAGGCCTAGCCCGCGCCAGGGGGTGGTCTGGCCGACCCCAGCACCCCCTCGGCCTCTCCTTCCGCCTATATATTGCCCTCGGGATCAAAACCCTAAGTACCTGATCAAAAATCCATGAAAGAGTCTGTAGCCGCCTTCATCTCCATCCCTTGACCGGGAGGGATCTGAAGCTCTTCCCGGCACCCTGCCGGAGAGGGGAATTCACCCTAGAGGCCTTCTTCATCACCATGCAAGCCTCCGGTGTGATGCGTGGGTAGTTCATCTCTGGACTACGGATCCATGTAGTAGCTAGATGGCTAGTTCTCCTCCTTTGTGCTTTCATGTCTAGATCTTGTGAGTTTCGTTCATGATTAACATCATCTATTTGTAATTCTGCATGTTGTGTTTGCGGGGATCCGATGGATATTGAGATGCTATTTCAGATTGATTATTGATTCTATCATGTCTTTGTTATTTGTGATTGATACATCAATTTTGCATCACTATTGAATGTCTTAATTCACTATTATTCATTGATATATTTCATATTGAGAGGTGATACTTATGTTATTTCATCTGTTTTTGCATGGTTGATGACTTTTGGAGCATGGACCGCTGCAGTCAGGATTCTGATGGAAAAGGTGCTGTTTGGAGGCAAAATTCATGAAGATCAGAAAATCCGGGAAAATATATGGAAAATCCTATTTTTCCAGAAGGCTAAGGATGCCAGAAGACGGAGTGGAGATGGGCCACAGGGGGCCCACACCACCCCCTGGAGCGGGCAACCCTAGGCCGCGCCAGCAGGTGGTGTGGCCGCCCTGGCCCACCTCTGGCTCTCTCCTCTGGCGTATATCATCCTCCTGAAACCCTAAGACTCGGGGAGCGACCACAGAAAGATTCTGCCGCCTCTACGGGGCGGAAAACACCGAGAGAGAAAGATCTCTCTGGCAGACAGATTTCTGCCGGGGGAATTCCTTCCCGGAGAGGGGAGATCGTCGCCATCAACACCACCATCAAGCTGGACTTCATCGGGATCATCATCATCATCACCACCATCATCATCACCATCAACACCCTCATCACCATCTCCATATTGTTGTAACAATTGAGTTGAATCTTGCATTAGTTCATAGGGGAAACTTTCCCGGTGTTGATTACTCTTTGTAGTTGATGCTATTGAGTGAACCATTGAATTATTGTTTATGTTCAGATTGTTATACATCATTATTCCATCTCTGATCATGATCCATATGATGTCTTGTGAGTAGTTCGTTTTGTTCTTGAGGACATGGGAGAAGTCATGTTGTTAGTAGTGGAGTTGTGTTGAGAAAGATTCAATGGTTTGATATTTAAGTTGTGGTGTACTTCTTCTAGTGGTGTCATGTGAACGTCGACTACATGACACTTCACCTATATGGGCCTAGGGGAATGCATTGTGTATTTGGCTACTAATCGTAGGGGTTGCCGGAGTGACAGAAACCTGAACCCCCGTTAGGAAACCATTGCACAAGGGACGTTAGGGTCTTACAGTTTAAAGTTGTGGTTAGGTCTCTACCTTAACTACTTTCTTGTACTTACGGATGTTTGTAAGGGGTATAATCACAAGTATGTATTAGTCTTGGATGGGGCGGTACATTAGCACAGGTTCACCCACACAACACTTAGCAAGCTAGAGAAGATTAATCAACTATATGAAGCGAAAGCACTTGACAGTCTTCCCATGTGTCCTCGAGAACGTTTGGTCATCTTAAGTAATACAACCGGCTTGTCCTTTACTGCATAAAGGATTGGGCCACTTGCTGCATTTATTCCTACTGTCTTTTATTTACTCGTACTTTGTTTACTTGCTTTATCGAAAACCCCTAAAAATCCGTTTGCTAAGTATTTGCAGAGAATTCCTGATCCATACCACTAGCCAGCACCTTTTTCTCCTTGTTGGGTTCGACACTCTTACTTATCGAAAATACTGCGATACACCCCCTATACTTGTGGGTCATCAAGACTATTTTCTGGCGCCGTTGCTGGGGAGTGAAGCGCTATTGGAAAGTGGAACTGGTAACGGAAACTACTACTGTGAGTATTGTTTACTTCTGTTAGTTGCTTTATTTTTGGTATGGATAATTTGCTAAGTTTCTTATTTGTTAATGCTACTACCACTGCTAAGGTAGTAGATAAACCACCACCTGCTGAGAATGATGTTTTCAAAATACCTACAAGAATTATTGATCGTGTTATGGATAACTAATATGTTGGGGATGGAACTGTCCATCCTGGTGAGCATTTACTCTTTATACACGAATTATGCGGGTTGTTCAAGTGTGCAGGTATTACTACAGACCAAGTTAAGAAGAAGTTATTCTCATTATCGCTGAAAGGAAGAGCTGAGGAATGGTATAAGCTGCTGAAGAATGGTCAAGCTCTGGAATGGGAGGAAATAGTGCCTCTCTTTTTTTCAAAGTTTTATCCTCCTAGTGAGATTCATAAAGATCGGAATCAAATATACAACTCTTGGCCTCTTGATGGAGAGAGTACAGCTCAAGCTTGGGGGAGATTGAAGTTACTAATGCTCAAATGTCCCATTCATGAGCTCCCCAACAATATTATTATCAATAACTTTTATGCAAGGCTCCCTCTACATGATAAAGATTTATTGGATGCTTCTTGTGCTGGATCATTCACTCGCATGAAAGAAGAAGCTAAATGGGATCTTTTGGACCGTATTCAAGACACTGCTGAAGCTTGGGAGAATGACAAAGGTAGAAAGTCAGGTATAAATTATGATTATGAATGCATTGAATCTTTTATGGGAACTGATGACTTTCAAAATATTAGTAATGCTTATGGTCTATATTTGCAAGTTATTATGAATTGCTTTAGAGATTTTGCTTCTTATATCGAAATTCCAAAAAGGGGATGGAATAAATACCATGCACCTTACAAAGATATTGTTGACTATGTTCCTGTTGGGAGTGCTGAGTATTGCATTATTGATCCCATCTTACCTGAACCTTATATCGAGAAGGTTCCCTTCCCAGAAAAGGTAAAGGACCCTCCTTTGATAACAAATGTAATCACCAAAAGTGAAAAGAGAAGTGTAAAACCTGATGAACAAATAAACATTGACCCTGTGGTAGCAATTGTGAAAGACCTTGTCACTAAAAGCATAGAAGATGGGCACATAGTCTTTTGTGAGGATGCTTCTAATATTGTTTCACATCCTAATAGAACTAAAAAGGCTAGTGTTCCTGTGCTTTGTGTTAGAATTGGTGATCATTGCTATTATGATTTATGTAATATTGGTGCAAGTTCCAATGCTATTCCTTATGAGCTTTACAGAGAAATTATGCATGAAATCATTCCTTGCAAATTGGAAGAGATTGATGTGGTTATTCACCTTGCTAATAGAGAGACCATCTCTCCAATTGGTATTGTACGAGATGTGGAAGTTCTTTGTGGTAAGATTAACTATCCTGCTGATTTTCTAGTACTTGGTTCAGCTACTAGTAAAACTTATCCTATCATTTTTGGTAGACCCTTCTTGAGTACTTGTGGAGCTATTATTGATTGCAAGAGGGAGAAAATCTTGACTAAGTTTTACTTATGAGTTTAATTTCTCGAAATTTGCTAAAGAACCTTGTGAAGAGGGAACCCATAATGAGGATTTTAGAGTTGCACAACTTGCTTCTATTTCTCTTGCTCCTAACAATGCTTTGCAACAATTTATGGAAGATCATGAAAGTGAAATCTTCATGGAAGAAAGGAATGAGATTGACAGGATTCTCCGTGATTAGCGTAAGATGCTTAAGCATAACTTGCCTGTAGAAGACTTGGGTACCACGCTGCCACCTAAAAAGGATCCGGTTTTCGATCTAAAATCTCTCCCTGATGATCTTAAATATGCTTATATTGATGATAAAAAGATATATCCTGTTATTATTAGCGCTAAACTTTCAGGGAAGGAAGAAGAAAGGTTATTGGAGGTTTTGAGGAAACACGAGGAGCTATGGGCTATACTCTGGATGATTTAAAAGGGATTTCACCTACTATATGTCAGCATTCTATCAACATAGAACTAGATGCAAAGCCTGTAGTAAAGCACCAACGAAGTTTAAATCCTAGGATGAAGGAAGTGGTAAGGAATGAGGTATTGAAACTCCTTGATGCTGGTATTATTTACCCTATTGCTGATAGTGAATGGGTTAGTCCTGTTCATTGTGTTCCTAAAAAAGGAGGTATTACCGTTGTTCCTAATGATAATGATGAGCTTATTCCTCAAAGAATAGTAGTAGGCTATAGGATGTGCATTGATTTTAGAAAAGTCAATAAAGTTACTAAGAAAGATCATTACCCGCTTCCTTTTATTGATCACATATTGGAAAGGTTGTCTAAAAGACCCATTTTTGTTTTCTTGATGGTTATTCTGGTTTCTCTCAAATTGCTGTTAAACAACAAGATCAAGAAAAAACTACTTTTACTTGCCCTTATGGAACTTATGCTTATAGACGTATGCCTTTTGGTGTATGTAATGCTCCTGCTAATTTTCAAAGGTGCATGTCTTCTATCTTTAATGGTTTTTGTGAGGAAATTATAGAAGTGTTCATGGATGGCTTTTCTGTCTATGGAACTTCTTTTGATAATTGTCTACACAACCTTGATAAAGTTTTGCAGAGATGTGAAGAAACTAATCTTGTTCTTAATTGGGAGAAATGCCACTTCATGGTTAATGAAGGGATTGTCCTTGGGCATCAAGTTTCTGAAAGAGGCATATAAGTTGATAGAGCTAAGGTTGAGGCTATTGAGAAGATGCTATGCCCAAGAGACATCAAAGGTATTCGTAGTATCCTTGGTCATGCTGGTTTCTATAGAAGGTTTATTAAATACTTTTCTAGGATATCGAAACC
This sequence comes from Avena eriantha, assembly GCA_910589775.1. Taxonomy (NCBI): domain Eukaryota; kingdom Viridiplantae; phylum Streptophyta; class Magnoliopsida; order Poales; family Poaceae; genus Avena; species Avena eriantha. The sequence goes on from OU342745.1 coordinate 400,024,683, forward strand.
CCTTACTAATCTTCTTCAAAAAGATGTACCCTTCGTTTTTGATGATGATTGTAAGGAAGCTTTTGAAACTCTTAAGAAGGCTTTAACTACAACCCCTATTGTTCAACCACCTGATTGGAGTTTACCCTTTGAAATAATGTGTGATGCTAGTGATTTTGCTGTAGGTGCTGTCCTTGGTCAATGTATTGATAAAAAGTTAAACGTTATCCATTATGCTAGTAAGACTCTAGACGCTTCTCAAAGGAATTATGCTACTACTGAAAAGGAATTTCTAGCTGTTGTTTTTGCTTGTGATAAGTTTAGGCCCTACATTGTAGACTCAAAAGTCACCATTCATACTGAAAATGCTGCTATTAAATATCTTATGACGAAGAAGGATGCTAAGCCTAGGCTTATTAGATGGGTGCTGCTTTTACAAGAATTTGATCTACATATAGTAGATAGGAAGGGTGCTGAAAACCCTATAGCTGATAATTTATCTCGATTGGAAAACATCTCTTTTGACCCTATGCCTATTAATGATAGTTTCCCGAACGAACAGTTAGCTGTAGTAGGGTAAGCTCACGAGGGAGCCCTTGGTACGCTGATTATGCTAACTTTATTGTCTCCAAGTATTTGCCTCCAACTTTTATAGCTCAGCAAAGAAGGAAGTTCTTCTATGATTTGAGGCATTATTTTTGGGATGACCCACACTTATACAAAGAAGGAGTGGATGGTATTATGCGAAGATGTCTTCCAGAATATGAACAAAAGGAGATATTGCATAAATGTCATGGTAGTGCTTATGGAGGACATCATGCAGGAGATAGAACTGCACAAAAGGTGCTACAATCAGGTTTCTACTGGCCTACCCTTTTTAAAGATGCAAGAAAATTTGTTTTATCTTGTGATGAATGTCAGCGTGTTGGTAATATTTCTAGATGCAATGAAATGCCTATGAACTACTCTCTAGTTATTGAACCTTTTGATTGTTGGGGATTCGACTTTATGGGTCCTTTCCCTCCTTCGAAAGGTTACACGCATATCCTTGTTGCTGTTGATTATGTTACTAAGTGGGTAGAAGCCATTCCTACAAAGAGTGCTGACGGGGAGACCTCTCTAAAAATGCTTAAGGATGTTATCTTTCCTAGGTTTGGAGTGCCTAGGTATCTCATGACTAATGGGGGTTCTCATTTCATTCATGGTGGTTTTAGAAAGACCCTTGCTAAATATGATGTTAATCATAGAATTGCTTCAGCCCATCACCCCCAAACTAGCGGGCAAGTAGAGTTATCAAATAGAGAAATTAAATCCAACTTGCAAAAGACTGTTAATAGATCTAGAAAAAACTGGGCTAAAAAGTTGAATGATGCTTTATGGGCTTATATAACTGCTTAAAAAAATCCTATGGGGATGTCTCCTTATAAAATGGTTTATGGGAAAGCTTGTCACCTACCCTTAGAATTAGAACACAAAATTTACTGGGCAGTTAAAGAACTAAATAGAGATTGTAAGCTCGCTGGTGAGAAAATATTATTTGACTTAAGTTCTTTAGATGAATGGAGGAGTGAAGCCTATGAAAATGCTAGGCTCTTTAAGGAAAAAGTTAAAATATGGCATGACAAGCAAATACTTAAGAGAGAATTTCATGTTGGTGAGAAAGTTCTATTGTATAGGTCTCGTCTCAGATTTTTTGCAGGAAAGCTACTGTCAAAATGGGAAGGACCTTTCATTATTGAAGAAGTATACCATTCAGGAGCAATAAAAATTTCTTCTTTAAAAGATAATACTACACAAGTAGTGAATGGGTAGCGACTCAAGCACTATATTGCTGGAGATTCTTACAATGAAGATGTTGATGCCTTTCAAGTTATAGCTCCAGAGAAATTCATCAAGGACCAAATTTAGAGACCTACAGAGTCTGTTTTCAGATAGGTAATAGTTCTGGTAAGAAAAGTTCCGCAAAAATACTATCCAACTATATTTTTGCAGTTTTTAGCCAATAAGGAAAGCTACGAAGCGAAAAAGGGACAGGAACGGAGCCAGGGTGGCTCACACCACCCTGTGGCGCGGGCCCTCCCCTGGCCGCGCCACCAGGTGGTGAGTCCACCCCGGACCCTGCCTCCAACTCGTTTTCTCCCAGTACCTTCCTTTTGATATGAAACTTCGTAATATATAACCCCCCGGATCCCCCGAGGTTCGTATATCGTGTTTTCGTCGTGTTTTTGTTTCGATCTGTTTCTGCCAGGACATACTCTTTGAAGGCTTAGAAGCACAATGGTGTCCGCCAAGGATAAAGGGAAGGAGCCCATGGAGGAAGACCTCCAAGACCCCAGGAAGGAGAAGGAGATCAAGAGTGAAGGTGAAAAGGAGCAAGGCCAACATCCGCATACCGGCACTACCATTGCAAGCATTGGAGTGGTGACGAAACCTGCCAGGGTTAGAAGGACTGCGCGGATGCAGACTGGGGGGAAAGCTCCCCGTCACAGTTTGGCTCCACGGTAACTTCCTCCACACACCAAGAATCCCTTCCATACGTTTATCCATAACCATGCAGGAAAAGAAGACTCCAAGAGGGAAGAACAAAAAAAGAATCACAAGAGCTGGGATCCACAAACTGAAATGATCATGAGTCGTATTGAGCACAACTCGGAGTTGATTCGTACTCTCACCTTCGAGATTGAGGACTTGGGGAAACTGATCAGAGAGCTTATCGAGGGGATACCACCACCACCTAAGCAGTAATTCGTCATCAGGTTTGGCATCCCCTTGGTTTGTTCCAAGCTTGGGGGAGTGCCGCGGTATCACATCACTATCTTCTATCTTTTTACCTTTTTAGTAGAGTCATATCATGAATAGAGGAGTTATTATGTAGTATGGTTTGCATTATGGAAGTGTCCCCTCTCTCGTTAGATATGTATCCCTTGATGTGAGTTTCCGTTATGGAATATTAATGAGAAGTTCTATCATTTACTCTTTTGTATAGCTTATATTAGTTTTCAATTTGTGGTTATATGATTGATCTTGTTGTTAGTATTGGTGTCACTTTGGGATCATTGAGTTAGTTTAGTTGGTTTTGGCAAACCTGGCTCGGTTAGTAGCAACACTATTTTTGAGAGTTGAATGAAAAAGATAGAAGTACTCTAAAGAAAAATAATTTCATCATCTTTCTTTCTTGATTTGCTCATAAGTCTAGTATTCTCTAGTTAAGATCTTTTGTTCTTCCAAGGAAGATTGCATGTTTGCCTTTATCACTTGTATGTTTGTTTGTTTCCTTCAACTCTTATACTTGCTACCTAGCCTCGCTAACCAAAAACGTATACTGAGAGGGAATTCTTCTCGTGCATCCACCTCCTTAAAACCAAAACCTTTGCCATTTGTGTCCACCATACCTACCTAGTAGCATTATTGTTATTCCAAGTAAATTCTTGTTTTATCTACCTCCCAAATTAAACTTGTTATGTGAAAATTAGTGATTAAAGCTCTCACGAACTTGATGGCACACTTTACTTTCTTGCACTTAATAAACTTGAACCATTGTGCTCACCTATGTTGCGTATATGCTTGTGCTTTGTAAGTTGTGAATTAGCAGAACCATGCTGCCATGGGAAACGCTTTCAACATTGCACTGGTACTTTGTACCTAGTTGATATCATGTTCTTTTGTCTATGGATGTCGTCGGTGTGAAATGAAAGGGGAGCTTGTAAGTCCATGGAGTTATGCATGTGTGTTAGAGAAACGCCTAGGCCGCTGGTCTAATCCATGCTGATATGGTGGAAACCTGCAGCGTAACCATAACGAGTATCTATGAAGCATTCTTCTTATAAAAAAAGAGATAGAGATTGAGAAAAAGAGAAAAAAAGAGATACTATGAAAAGAGGAAAGAGAGAAAAAAGCACCATATTCCCATGGTAAATAAGAATATTGCTGAGATGCTTGTTGTCTGCTTGCCTTGTCATTTTGATATGGGGATTCTTCCGTATCATGGGGCAAGGATTGGCGGTTCTCAATGATACACATATGCTTATGATGACAAGAACTTACCGGTGACTAAACTTGAGTAGCATGAGGAGCTGCCCTCGTATTCAAGGGACATGAGATTCTCAACTTACAACTTGTCAATGCATATCCTCATACTTGATAACTTTAACCTTAATCACCTAAAGATGCCTATGATAGGGGAAATGAGAGCTGAAAGCTAGTAAGTATCATAATTTTTGGAAGGTCTTTATGAGACTTGTAATCCCTGCTTCTCTCTTTGAAGGGCCTTTCTTTTACTTTGTAGTTGAGTCAGTAAACCTATTCCCTTCTATCTCAGCAAGTATTTCGAGTTGTTGTGTTTCATTCATTCATATGATGATTTATTCAATCATGTTTCTTATGTTCCTTGTTTAGCACATTGCTCTTATCTTGATGTTTACTACTTTGAAAGCTATCTTTGAAAACCAGTTATTTGTGAACAACAGCAAATTATCAACTGTTCTTCGACGAAGAGCTAAGTTTGCCATTACCAATTATGATTCACTCTATGTATCTTTATTGTGTTTCCTTTACTCATTGCAAGTTGAGTTATATAATAGTTAGTTGTCTTCTATTATGATATATGCACTTGATGGATGTGATGCTTCTTGTCCGTATTCTTTTATCGACTCTTCACTCCATAAACCTAAGGCCATGTTTATTGAGCTCAATTTCTCTTGAGGACAAGCGAAGTCTAAGCTTGGGGGGAGTTGATACGTCCATTTTGCATCACTATTCTATGTCTTAATTCACTATTATTCATTGATATATTTAATATTGAGAGGTGATACTTATGTTATTTCATCTGTTTTTGCATGGTTGATGACTTTTGGAGCATGGACCGCTGCTGTCAGGATTCTGATGGAAAAGGTGCTGTTTGGAGGCAAAATTCACAAAGATCAGAAAATCCGGGAAAATATACGAAAAATCCTATTTTTCTAGAAGGCTAAGGATGCCAGAAGACGGAGTGGATATGGGCCACAGGGGCCCACACCACCCCCTGGCGCGGGCAACCCTAGGCCGCGCCAGCAGGTGGTGTGGCCGCCCTGGCCCACCTCTGGCTCTCTCCTCTGGCGTATATCATCCTCCTGAAACCCTAAGACTCGGGGAGCGACCACAGAAAGATTCTGCCGCCTCTACGGGGCGGAAAACACCGAGAGAGAAAGATCTCTCTGGCAGACAGATTTCTGCCGGGGGAATTCCTTCCCGGAGAGGGGAGATCGTCGCCATCAACACCACCATCAAGCTGGACTTCATCGGGATCATCATCATCATCACCGCCATCATCATCACCATCAACACCCTCATCACCATCTCCATATTGTTGTAACAATTGAGTTGAATCTTGCATTAGTTCATAGGGGAAACTTTCCCGGTGTTGATTACTCTTTGTAGTTGATGCTATTGAGTGAACCATTGAATTATTGTTTATGTTTAGATTGTTATACATCATTATTCCATCTCTGATCATGATCCATATGATGTCTTGTGAGTAGTTCGTTTTGTTCTTGAGGACATGGGAGAAGTCATGTTGTTAGTAGTGGAGTTGTGTTGAGAAAGATTCAATGGTTTGATATTTAAGTTGTGGTGTACTTCTGCTAGTGGTGTCATCTGAACATCGACTACATGAAACTTCACCTATATGGGCCTAGGGGAATGCATTGTGTATTTGGCTACTAATCGTAGGGGTTGCCGGAGTGACAAAAACCTGAACCCCCGTTACGAAACCATTGCACAAGGGACATAAGGGTCGTAGAGTTTAAAGTTGTGGTTAGGTCTTGATACATTGCACGTGTATCTATAATTTTTGATGTTCCATGCTTGGTTTTATCGACTTTCTTGTTTTTTGTTCCAAATTTGGAATACTTTTCATATGATTTCTTGGACTAACCTATTAACAAGAGCCATAGTGCCAGCTGCATGTTTTCTGCTGTTTTTGGTTCCAAGAAAGTCAGAAAATGAATATTCTTGGAATTGGACAGGACAAAATCCAAAGTGCCTATTTTTCCGGAAGTGATGAAGTGCCAGAATACAAGACAGAGAAGGGCTAGGGGCCGGCCACACCACCTGGCCGCGCGGCCAGGCCTGGCTCGCGCCAGGGGGTGGTGTGGTGGCTCCCGGCACCCCCTCGGCCTCTCCTTCCACCTATATATTTCCCTCGGCACGAAAACCCTAAGTACCCGATCAAAAATCCACGAAAGAGTCTATAGCCGCCGTCATCTCCATCCCTAGATCGGGGGGGATCTTAAGCTCTTCCCAGCACCCTGCCAGAGAGGGGAATTCACCCTGGAGGCCTTCTTCATCACCATGCAAGCCTCCGGTGTGATGCGTGAGTAGTTCATCCTTGGACTACGGACCCATGTAGTAGCTAGATGGCTGGTTTCTCCTCCTTTGTGCTTTCATGTTTAAATCTTGTGAGCTCCGTTCATGATAAAGATCATCTATTTGTAATTCATACATGTTGTGTTTGCGGGGATCCGATGGATATTGAGATGCTATTTCAGATTGATTATTGATTCTATCAAGTCTTTGTTATTTGAGATCTTGCATGCTTTCCGTTGTTAGTAGCTATCTTGGCCAAGTAGATGCTAGCAACTCCAAGAGTTAGTATTTATGCTCGATAGTGGGTTCATGCCTCTGGTAATCTGGGGAAGTGACAGAAATCTCTAAGGTACTAGATGTGCTGTTGCTACTAGGGAGAAAACAACAATCCTTTGTTCATAGAACAATCATATTGTTTACTTTACACGCAGTTCGTACAGCAATAATCTATTGCTTGCAACTTAATACTAGAGGGGGTTCGGATGATAACCTGAAGATGGATTATTAGTCATAGATGCAGTTGGATGGCGGTCTATGTATTATGTTCTAATGTCCAATCAAGTCTCAGAGGAGTCAAGATGATTAGTATATGCATGTATTGCTTTTTCGGTGTTTGTCAATTGCCCCGCTGTAATTTGTTCACCCAGCATGTTATCTATCTAAGGAGAGCCACCTCTAGTGAACTATGGAACCCGGTCCTTTCTCTTTACATACAATCTATAAACTGTTTCTGCTTTGTGTTTACTTTCTGCAAACTTTTACTTCTTTCCATTCGATACGTTTAATCCTTTCTTTTCCGCAAAACACGGTGAGATTGACAACTTCATTGCAAGTTGGGGAAAAAGTTCTATGGTTGTGTTGTGTAGGTCTCCACGTTGCTACTAGCACCGGTAGTGCGCCCTGCCAAAGCTCAGCTAGCAACACCTTTGGGGTGTTTCCTTGCTCCTACTGGTTCGATTAAACCTTGGTTTCATAACTGAGGGAAAACTTACTGCTGTGCTCATCATACCTTCCTCTTGGGGTTCCCAACGAGCTCTACGTCCAAAGTCGAGCGCATCAAGATCTTTTCTGGCGCCGTTGCCGGGGACTGAAGAAGAGGCAGCTCCCACGTCAACCACACGCCAGCAAGTATTTTCTGGCACCGTTGCTGGGGAGTCAAGGACATCTTCACAAGGGGAGTCCCTCATAACCAATCTCTTTGCTTTGTTGTTTTTGTTTTGCTTAGTTTTCTTTTTGCTTTCTTTGCTTGTTTTGTTCTTCAAAAAACACAAAAAAATTAGTTTTACTTGTTGTGCTTTCTTATTTGAAAACCCAAAAAAATGACTACTCTTGAAAACACTAAGTTCTGTGACTTCACTAGCACCAACAACAATGATTTTATGAGCATACCTATTGCTCCACCTGTGGCTGAAAACACTTTCTTTGAGATAAAACCTTATTTGCTCAATCTTGTTATGAGAGAACAATTTTCTGGTATTGGTAATGAAGATGCTGCTTCCCATCTAAATAACTTTGTTGAACTTTGTGAGATGCAAAAGCATAGGGATATAGATGGTGATATTATTAAGCTAAAATTGTTTCCTTTCTCTTTGAGAGGAAAAGCTAAAGAATGGTTGAATTCCTTAACTAGGAATAGTATTGATTCTTGGACTAAGTGCAAAGATGCTTTTATTGGAAAATACTATCCTCTTGCTAAGATTATATCCATGAGAAGTGAAATAATGAAGTTTAAACAACTTGATAATGAGCATGTTGCTCAAGCTTGGGAAAGAATGAAATCTTTGGTAAAGAATTGTCCCACTCATGGACTGACGGCTTGGATGATCATCCAAACCTTTTACGCAAGATTGAACTATTCTTCAAGGAACCTATTGGATTCAGCTGCTAGAGGTACCTTTATGACCATCACTTTGGGTGCTGCAACAAAACTTTTGGACAATATGATGGTTAATTATTCTGAATGGCATACTGAGAGAGCTCCACAAGGTAAGATGGTAAATTCTGTTGAGGAAACCTCCTCCTTGAGTGATAAAATTGATATTATTATGTCCATGCTTGTTAATGGGAAAGCCCATATTGATCCAAATAATGTTCCTTTAGCCTCTTTGGTTACTCAAGAAGAGAAAGTTGATGTGAACTTTATAAGAAATAACAATTTTGGCAACAATGCTTATGGTAATAATGCTTATAGGAACAATTTTGGTAACAACAATTATAGGCCCTACCCTCCTAGTAATACTTATGGCTATAATGGTAAACCTGAATTACCTAGTGAAGGAAGAATTTTAGAAGTTGAAAGAGCCACTAAAAACTTCATGCAAATGCAGTATGAGCAAAATAAACTATTTACTAAAACTATGGAGGAACAATCTATCATTTTTAAGAACATTAGCCATCAACTTGAGAGTCTAAATAGGGAAATTCCTAGTTTACAATTGAAACTCTCTAATGCTGAAAGAAATATATCATCTTTGTCTGAAGCTCAATCTTCATTGATTAATAAAATGGCTGCTAAACCTGAAACTATTGATAATCCCTTTGCAGCCACTAATGCCATACAAGTTAGGATTTATGAAAATGTTAGACTATTAGCTGAATTACATGCTAAGTGGGAAAGAGAAGATGAAATTGCTAGAAACATTAGTGTTTCTACTATCACCACCACTAATGTTGAGGCTAGCAATAGTTCTACTACTTTAGATGATAAAGTTGATTTTGAACTTGATGGTTGCAACATCTCTGAAGTTATTAAGTTCCTACAAAATCTTGCTAAAAGTCCTAATGCTAGTGCTATGAACATGGCCTTTACAAAACACATTACCGATGCTCTCATAAAGATTAAAGAAGAAAAGATGAAACATAAAGCTTCTATTCCTATAAAACAAGAAGATGGTTGGGAACCCATCATTAATATGAAAGTGAATGACTTTGATTTCAAAGCTTTGTGTGATCTTGATAGTAGTGTTTCTATTATTCCTAGAAGGATTTATGATATGCTTGATTTGCCTCCTCTTGAAGATTGTTATTTGAATGTCCCACTTGATGCTAATGCTAAAAAGAAACTCATGGGGAGTCTTAATGATGTTCTTATTATGGTTAACGATTCCTATGTCCCCGTTTATTTCTATGTTTTGGCTGTTGAATACAATGCTTCTTGTCCTATTACTTTGGGAAGACCTTTTCTTAGAACTGTTGGTGCCATCATTGATATGAAAGAAGGCACCATTAAATATCAAATCCCACTGAAGAAAGGTATAGAACACTTCCCTAAAAAGAGAGAAAAGATTTATTTTGCTTCTCCTATGAAAACAAAATTTGGTCTTAATGCTTCTTCATTTGAGAACACTTGATTCTTTCTTTGCTTCTTATGCCTAATTTAAAGGCGTTAAAGAAACATATTTTTTGGGAGATAACCCAAGAGTTTTAGATGAGTCTTGGAAGTTATTACCTCTGTAATAACCTCTCCTTATCCTTTTTATTTGCTTTTTGTGCCAAGAGTAACCTCTAATGAGAGTGAAGTAATCATTGGGAAAGTTGCTGCCCCGAAATAGATTTTTGTGCTTCACCGTAAACATTCCTAAGAGAGCTCTGTATGTCAGATTGAGCTGTAATGTTTTTTGCTTCTGCCTCAGGTTGTTATCTAACTTTCTTTAGTTCAACACTTTTTGATTTGAGCAACAGAAAGTCTTCGAAAAAATTCGTCTTTACCTGCTGGTCTGTTTTGACAGATTTCTGCCATTTTCTGCATTTGCTTCTTGTTCGTTCCTTCTTGAGTTCTTTTGGGGAATTGAGCTTTCTGAGGGAAGTGCTACAGTAGCTAGTATTCTAATGGAAGTTTATTTGGTGTTAGAACTGAACCTTGAGACTTATTTATCTTCAGTGCACTAATGTTGCTAATGAGATTGTGTGAAGTTTTGTATGAAGGAAAAATTTCAGGTGTATGGAAGGAATGAGTAATGACATGAAGGATGGACTAAAGCTCAAGCTTGGGGATGCCACGCGTGTCACCCCAAGAAATATCCAAGAAGTAGAAGCGTCAAAGCTTGGGGATGCCCAAGGCATCCCCTTCTTCATCAATAAAAATTCCAGGTTTCTTCCAAACGCTTCCTTTTTATTGTTTCATGCACATTTGTGTTTTTCTTGGAGCGTCTTCTTTTTCGTTTTTGTTTTGGTTTTTGTTTTCTTTGGTTTGCTTATTTTTCTGAATAAATTGGTTGGACCCCCTCTTTCATACAATTGGTTTGCAATTAGTTTGGTTTGGTTTGGAAAAGAGTAGGAAAGTTCATGCTTATGTGGTAAAAAGAGCTCGTTTTTGACTGTGGCCTATGCTTGTCATGCCATGCTTGATATTTTTTTGGCTTTTTGCTTAGTATTATTTGCTGTAGCATGACTTGTTATAAACAATTGAGATTGCTTAATGTGCCTTGGATGAATCATGCTTTTTTAGCATATTAAAGCATAATATAGTGGTTATCTCCTTTGATGCTTTATTTGGGTTGACTTGGCACATGCTCACACCATGTTATGACTATCTCAATTCACCATGGGCTGTATGATCCTTTAGTTTTCAACTTGTAGTATCCCTTTATGCTTTGATCAATGATGTTTTGTCGGTCTGCATGATTATGGCCATTATTGCTCTCTTAGTTTGTCGCTCCCAGTCTTTTGCTAGCCTCCACCACCAAGTATGAGTTCCACTCATGTATCCAACTCCCTAAACCAAGTTATTCCAAAGAGTCCACCATACCTACCTACTAGCTTATGCTATTCCAAGTATATTCATGCTTTTGTTTATCTTCCACTTGTTATGAGAAAACTAGTGATTAAAGCTCTCACGAACTTGATGGCACACTTTACTTTACTTTACTTTACTTGCCATTAATAAACTTGAACCATTGTGTCTTCTATGTTGTATATGCTTGCACTTATTTGTCGGGAATTAGCAGAACCATGCTTTCATGGGGAACACTTTCAACATTGCACTTGTTACTTGTACCTAGTTGATATCATGCTCTTTTGTATATGGATGTCGTCGGTGTGAAATGAAAGGTGAGCTTGTAAGTCCATGGAGTTATGTATATGTGTTAGAGAAACGCCTGAGCCGCTGGTCTAATCCATGCTGACATGGTGGAAACCTGCAGCGTAACCATAATGAGCTGTCTATGAAGCATTCTTCTTATAAAAAAAGAGTCCTATTGAGAAAAAGAGAAAAGAGAAAAAAAAGAAAAAAAAGAGATACTATGAAAAGAGGAAAGAGAGAAAAAAGCACCATATTCCCATGGTAAATAAGAAGAATGTTGAGATGCTCGTTGTCTACTTGCCTTGTCATTTTGATATGGGTATTCTTCCGTATCATCGGGCAAGGGGTACCCCGTGGGCGGTTCTCAATGATACACATGTACTTATGATGACAAGAACTTACCGGTGACTAAACTTGAGTAGCATGAGGAGTGGCCCTCGAATACAAGGGACATGAGATTTCTGACTTATACTTCGTCAAGTATGTACACCATAGTTTGTTCACTTTAACCTTAATCACTTCAAGATGCTTATGATAGGGGCAATGAGAGCTAAAAGCTTTAAGTATCATAATTTTTGGAAGCTCTTTATGAGACTTGAATCCCTACTTCATTTTACAAAAGGCTTTTCTTCCACCATTATATTGAGTCTCCACCTTCTATCTTTATGCACCTTCTTTGAGAGCATAGTGGCCATTCTTAGTTCTATGTGCATTGTCCCAAGACTAGCTGATTGATGCATAAATTGTTATTGCTTGTTTTAAACTATTGTATCTAGTCACTCTTATGAACTTTGAAGGTGTCATATGCATTTTTATTTGCTACTCTATTGAGGGACAAGCTGAATACTTTTATGCTATGTTTTCTTTATGTGAAACAAACAAATGTCTTGCAAAGCATTGTTATTCATGATTCTTTTGTTTGTGCCTTTTCATGTTGCATCATAGTTTCTTTGCTTATTGCTAGAACTTTTTCTTTCAAGTTATGATTGAAGTACTATCATCCCAGCTTTGAGTGTTTTGCAAATACTTTGATCAAGTCTTTTGATGGTGCATGTCACCTCAAAATTTATTTATTTTTATCACTTACCTACTCGAGGACGAGTAGGAGTTAAGCTTGGGGATGTTGATACATTGCAAATATATCTATAATTTTGATGTTCCATGCTTGGTTTTATCCACTTTCTTGTGTTTCGTTCCAACTTTGGAGTACTTTTCATATGAATTCTTGGCCTAACCTATTAACAAGAGCCACAGTGCCAGCTGCCTGTTTTCTGCTGTTTTTGGTTCCAGGAAAGTCAGAAAATGAATATTCTCGGAATTGGACGAGACAAAAGCCAAAGTGCCTATTTTTCCGGAAGTGATCAAGTGCCAGAATACGAGATGGAGAGGGGCCAGGGGCCGGCCCACACCACCTGGCCGCACGGCCAGGCCTGGCTCGCGCTAAGCGGTGGTGTGGTGGCTCCCGGCACCCCCTCGGCCTCTCCTTCCGCCTATATATTGCCCTCGGCACGAAAACCCTAAGTACCCCGATCAAAATCCACGAAAGAGTCTGTAGCCGTCGTCATCTCCATCCCTAGATCGGGGGGGGGGGATCTTAAGCTCTTCCTGGCACCCTGCCGGAGAGGGGAATTCACCCTGGAGGCCTTCTTCATCACCATGCCAGCCTCCGGTGTGATGCGTGAGTAGTTCATCCTTGGACTACGGATCCATGTAGTAGCTAGATGGCTGGTTTCTCCTCCTTTGTGCTTTCATGTTTAGATCATGTGAGCTTCGTTCATGATCCAGATCATCTATTTGTAATTCATACATGTTGTGTTTGCGGGGATCCGATGGATATTGAGATGCTATTTCAGATTGATTATTGATTCTATCATGTCTTTGTTATTTGAGATCATGCATGCTTTCTGTTGTTTGTAGCTATCTTGGCCAAGTAGATGCTAGCAACTCCAAGAGTTAGTATTTATGCTCGATAGTGGGTTCATGCCTCGGTAATCTGGGAAGTGACAGAAATC